>LR989950.1:11951689-13190250 GCA_905147015.1 Laspeyria flexula | reverse complement strand
ATTTTAATATTTTATTCAAATTAAATTTGCAAAACAGTTATTAATTACGTCTATACTTTTTGTTTGACTTTTACTTGTTACTAGCTTTTGTCCGCGACTTCGTCCGCGTAGATTTCGATATTACATAGATCTTTGTTTTAAGTGCAATTCATGAATTCCACAACACCCCACTACAGGAGTTGAATTTCTTTATACGTCAATATAGATAACATTTTCGTAATCAGTGTCCCTGAAAACCTTGAAAACGACATCCATATCAATTTCTACAAATTTTCACACCCATTTCATCCCTTAGTGTAAGTTTTTCAAACACCAAAAATAACCCATCAACTCACTTCTTAACTGAAGTTCTAATCGCGTATTATCCGTCCATAAAAGCCTAAAAAATAACGACTTAGTACTTAGTTTTCAAACGTCTTTATCACAATTTCCTCCCCTTTCTTAAAAATTTCACCCTCTGAGGTCCCATCCCTATCAAAAATATTAAAAACAACATCTTAAGTATCTATCTATCCCTATACTAATTTGCAAAACGTTAACTTCAAAACAAAGATCTTTTCATACAACGTTTCATCCCCAATTTCACTCTCCCAAATTTTGTCAAAAATATTGATGAGGGTATTTTTTATTTTGATAGTAAGTAGTACCCTAAAACAATTTTTTAAATCTATAAGTTAAAAAACAAAGAAGTTTCATACAATCGTTTTTATCCCTTTTCACCCCTTAGAGGTTTTTTTTACACCTCTAGACATTAGACAAATTTGTAGGGGGTGTTTGTACCCCCTACAAATTTCAAGTCACTACGACCAGCGGTTTAGGCTGTGTGTTGTCTGTCAGTCAGTCAGTCAGTCAGGACAAAGCCTTTTATAATATGTATGGATTAATTGGATTATAAGCTAAACCATAGTCTGTCATAGGATTACAACCTTTGAAAATATAAATAGAGAAATAATGACACTCATGTCGCCGCCATTTCGTTTACTTGTTAGTAACTACTGACCATTCAATACTTCTTCTACTTCTTCAGTAGTGATTATGTTTTATTATAATTAAATTATTGCCTTTTAATAAATTTAACATAAGGTAATAATTTTGTAAATTTAACAACACATGCATAGCTATTTCAAAGATAATAAATAATATTTTTTAATAACTAAAAACAATAAATAAGTCGTGGTCCAAACATGACTTTTGTTAAGTCGCAAAGAGGAGGGACTATATTGCTGAGAGCTGGACACATATACCACAAAAAAGAAATTTAACTTCATGTGTCCTTTTATTCCGATCTTCACCATCCAAATCCATAGAATGCTCTACTGAAGTTTTAATAAAAATATTTAAAAGTCTTTATTGCTCACAGTACTTTTAACTTACTAAACAATCGGGGGCGATTTGGGGTATCTAACATGCAAGGGGGCGAGTTACAACATTAAAGTAATCAGGGGCAAGATCCACGGGGCGAGCCGAGCCTAAGCCGACATTACGGCTTATTACGTAATTATGTATTTTTAATCCGTCACTACACGAATAATTATAGTTAGAGTATATAGAATTTTATAACACACTGAAACTTAAGATTATGTTATCAAAAATTATCGAGGAGATCCGTTTCGTCTTGAAACTTATCAGTTTTATCTGTTTGATCGCACACGAGTAAAATAGTAGACTGCTGTGCAAATTACAGGAAATTGATAAACTGCAGTGACTAATAATACCTACCTACTTGTATGGAACGAAAACTGTTCTGTTTTAAAAGATAATTATACCTATTACTTGATCGAAAGACAATATTATTAAATTATCATATTGTCTATTTAATTATCATATTGTCTTGAGATGAACCTTAGTTTGTGAATAGTCATTTTATTGAAATTAATGTCAATCAGCTTGTTTAAGTTTCTTATTCACCCATTCAATAAACATGAGTTAATGATATTTCAATATTTGAAAATATTATTCCGTGTTCTAATTTTCTAAGTTATTTTTATTGAATTACAATAATACACGCCTTATTTCGAATTTGTGACCAAGTCTCGTGGCTTCGTATTGTAAGCGAACCATACCTATTTCATGTATTTTAGGTATTCACATCCGAAATATCAATATTTTCACAGTAACATCACATATTTTAAATATTTTTTTTTTCAATAGTAAATACTAATTTATGCAAGTTTTATCTATTTATATCCTTAATTGAACCCGGACCCCACATTAACGACTACTAGTGGATAAGATTATAAAATAACACATCTACACTAATATTATAAAGCTGTAGAGTTTGTTTGTTTGTTTGGTTTAACACTAGGAACTACTGTATTCTTTTAGCTTTGGATAGCCCATTTATTTTAATTATTTATTTATTTTTAAAGAAGGCTTACAGTCAAATACACCATTTATTTATTTATTTGTTTGGTTAATCAACAATTAGTTACATTGATACATTTTAATATTAAAGATACATGTACAGCCATAAAGTTAAAATGTAATAATCAATTATAGATTAACACCACATGTATGATTTTGAGCAATAAGTATGAAAAATTAAAATTATTATTACAATAGGTAGGTATAACCATAACAATAAGTTAAAAAAAAAGAAAATAATAATTTCAAATAAATTGATAGTTTTAGATATTTGTTGAAACAAATTAGTAAAACTAAACAATCAAAATCAAACTTAAAAAAAAATAAAAATAACAATCAAAATTAGTAAAAAATAATAATGAATTAAATTACATTTACAAAGATCAGAACAAAACATCTGCAATAAAAAATAATTCTTAAGATAATTACAAATCAATTAGTTTAACACTAGGAACTACTGCTCCGATTTGAAAAATTCTTTTAGCTTTGGATAGTCCATTTATATATATAGGCTATATAACATCACGCTACGGCCCAAAATGGACAGAGCAGTGGCCAAATGAAGAACGACGAGAGCGAAGCCCCGGGCAACAGCTAGTTTAAAATATAAAATACAAGTCATTATTAAATTTAGATTACAGTTCGGTATATAGGTATAGGTATCTAATCCAAATTATTATTATAGTTTTAATTTATTAGATAAAAATGATTTATGTATGCATTTACGTGAAACAAGTCACGTTTTTTTTCTACTAAAGTGTCCAAACAAAGCGTCCCATTAGAAGAATAATGTCTTATCTTCAGATAAAACAAAAATGAAATTATTATAAATTTGGCATTAAAAACCGTAAACTATCAATTGATCAAATTTGTATTTTGTAAAATACTGACTAAGGAATAAAATAAAAATTTATCAATCGATAGTTTACGGTTTTTAATGCCGAATTTTTTAATAATTTCATTTTTTTTTTATGTGAAGATAAAACATTATTCTTCTAATGGGAGGAAAGAACGGGAGCAAAGTCACGCGAGACTTTTAGTAACTTAATACAATGGATCAGAATGTTATATTAAGATATCGATGTATGTATACCTGTCTATCATTAGAATTGTTTTTATGCGTCCACATAAAATCGAGTTGGTTTCAGGTACGTATTTCAGAAATAGTTCTAAGAAAGCAAAGTTACCAATAACACACCAATACCAATATCAAGAATTGTAATCTATATGTACTTCTGACCTTCTATCTTCAATGATAATTATGTTAAACATGTGTACGATGGATTAGATTAAATTAACCTGACACAGTATGATATTTTAACGATGTTTTGGTTTTCAATGATACAGAGGTTAAATATAGGTCTCCCGCACCTATAAATAGCATAATTACAGAATATCTACCGATATTGTCGATACAGATTTGTTAATGAAACAAAACATTATTATCAATAACGTGGTATTGATAATAATGTTAAATTTATTTTCGCTAAAGATTACGCAATAATTTATCTTTTTATTGAGGTTGTAAAGATAAGTTACATTTTAATTTATTATATTTATTTTTGATAAGTTGATTCCAGGATTAAACTTGAATGTTTGTTTTTTTCAAATTATACCACGACACACGGTTGAAAACAGACGTACGGCCTGCCTGATGCTATGATATCAGTTACTTATATTCAATAACAAAGCGTGATGTTATATCTATAGCCGTCGTCGATAAATAGGCTACCCTGTGGGGGCTTATTCCCACCTGCTCCACGATTTGGTTCCCAAGCGCTCCATAACTAAAATTAAATAAGAACAAAATGTTTTAATTAGGTTCAGTAGTTCCTGAGATTACTGATTAGTACGTTCAACCAAACAATCAAACTTTTCAGCTTTATAATCGTAGTATAGGTCAATTTATTAAGTTAGTTTTTTTTAAGTTACAAGCTATTTAATATCACGCTACGGCCAATAGGAGCTGAGCAGTGACCAAATTAAGAACGATATACAACAACACACAAAATATACAAAAAATTTTACTAACCGGGAGTAAAGCAAAGCCATAACATTTTGTTAGATATATATTATATAGGTATATTTGTTATATTATATTTTTTTTAAAAGATGAAATCTCAATATGGAAAACCTTGTTAGGGAAACCTAAAAACCTCGATTAATAAAAAATGAGTTACAAAATCATATTAGTAGTTAATTTTTAAACAGTTTTTGAAATGAAATTCAAGAGGCTATTGTTCTAGTAGAAAATCGATTAAAAAAGTGGTTATCTGACACGGTTCTAGCATCGAGAGGCATCGAGGGTTACTTTGTGGCGGCCGGCCGACATTGCCACTACTAAAGGGACCCACAGACTATCAGTTCACCGGACGATGACGGCATGGTCGGTTAAGAGGAAATGCGGCCTGCGAGGAAATAAAAAATTGGTGTTTGAAGAAACTCTTGCCGTCCCACAGAACAATGAAAGTAAACCTATCTCTGATCTGTGCGCTGCCCCATCAGCCTGCCCTGTAGAGTGCGATAAAGACAGCTCAGACAGATTATGAGACAAAAATTTTGACTCAGTTTTCAAGAAAGAAACTTCTCGAAAACTGAGTCTATTCAAAATTTTCAGAAAGAGAATGTCTTGGTTCCTCTTTTTTTTAACGTCAATAACTCTTCGAATATGTATTGTCTGGAAGTAATTAAATACGGCAGTATAAATGTTGCACAATTTTTCAAGCGTCATACTCAAATCTATGTTGATTTTTTGTGTGCTACATACTTGTTTTTATCATGAATAAATAAAATAAACTTTACGTAGGTATAAGTGCTAATTCTTTTTGCAGATGAGTCTTTCAAAAAAATATTTTCTTTACTAATTAGTTGTTCAAAAAAAGGAAGTGCATATAGCTGACCTTGATTTAATGAAAACAAATTGCTCCCTAGATACATTTAACGTAAGAAAACAGGAAAATACATTTGTATAAAGAACCGCGTTCCGTAACGATCTCCTATAGCGATGATAATCTATGGGGCCCTTAACACAGACTGTGTTACTACATAGTAACCACTGAGTTACCTTACCTTGAATATATAATCAATTATTGTTATGCCATGTTTCGCCTAAGGGAGCAGAGGTCCTTCGCACTCATATTTCGCCAGCTATGTTATGTCCCAATAAATAGGGGGCGAGCCTATTGCCAATTAATCAATGAAATAACATCATTACTTCATACTTCATCAACCTATCTATACATTGTTAATCAGTTGAATTCAAACACTGGCGATTCAGTAAATTTTGCGTTGTTGAAGCGGGCTTGTTTTAGCGTTTAATCAGTGTAATCGATACATCTCTAATTAAGAGACTCATTGATGATGTTATTCTGTTTCGGAATCAAAGACTCAAGTATTTCTAGGTTGCTATATAATTCTATTTGTAAATTAATAGTGGATACTTGATTTATCAGTACTCGAATCTATCTCTTTGAATTATTATCTAATCTTTTGTCTGTCTGGTCAATATATAGCTTGACGTAAAGATAAGTTTCGTTTGAATTATCAATAGCCAATCGAATTTGATAACCGTCTGATTTTTGTCTGAAAAATATCTAACTCAGGAACTACTGAACCGAATAGATTGTTTTATCTATCTATCTATCTATCGGCTACCGGGCGACAGCTAATTACAAGTAAATGGTAAAAGGCCAGTTTCTTATTATAGAGTCATGTTCGTGCGTGACCATAACTCATATTCTGATGAATATCATCATCATAATATCAGCCCAATGACGTCCTCTGCTGGACATAGGCCTCACCTAATTTGACTTACAATATTTAAAAATAGGAAAATAGGAAGGTTTATATACAAAATTAAGTACCTATCTGAAATGGTTTTTGATCATTTTGGTTCTCTGAAAATTCTAAAAATATTTTTTTCTTGATTTCATTGCTATCTTCATACTCGTATGCTGAACGAAGATTACTAGAATACCTACTTACCTATATTAAAGTATTTGGTGAAAAGTATAACAAAGTGCTCACAACATCTCTGTGTATGAGTATGTAGGTACGTTGCGTGTTATTAAAAATTCTGGGCCATGGCTCCAAACTTCGAACGCGAAAATATGAAAATGCTTATAAGCGCATCACTAAGGAGGTTTAAACACATATATGGAAATTTTAGAAACCTCGTTCGCTATTAGACACGGCACCTTATTTACTTTATGAAAACATAAAAATCTAACCAAATAATCGAATAATCCATTAATCATGAGTAATTCATTGTAGTTCAAGTTACTTCGAACAGAGCACAGCTGCGCCTACTTTTATATTACGAGCAATATTCACGCCAGCGATTCAATGCTCTCGAGATTTTAATCACCTCTGATTGGAGGATATTACAATCAACTTCTTGCTTAGGCATTCAATTTTATGAATGAAATCGACTTCAGTGTCGTATCTGGATTTTAATATAGGTATCATTATAAAGTTAAGGGTTCATGAAATCAATTGAAAATCAATTAGATTTTGTGTACGATATTGCAGAGGTAGGTAGGATTATGGTTAAAATAGAATGTTCTTCACAAATTTCTTAGTGCGAACCTTTTGTACTTAGTTCTATTAATATTAAGTAAGTAATAGATTTAAAAAATAGTGGTATAACTGGCTGTAAGAAGAAGATATGGATAGCACTCCAATAAAGAAACAACGTCGACATAAAGAATAACACTGAGGGATGTGATAGGGCTGATAAATACAAAAAATAGCCATGAATGTCATTTGCCAGGTTTTCAGGAACTTTGATTACACAAAATATGTCATTTTTGAAAATCAAGACACTGGACAGAGGATATAAAATAATATTCTAACCCATGTAGAGTGGAGTGATACCCGGAATCGAAATGTAATTTGCAAGTTGTAACAGTAGATACATAAAAATATATGAACACATAGGAATCAACGCAAACGAAATCGGGGGCAAAAGCTAGTAGCTATGATAGAAAACATTAGCCTAGAAGTAGAAGAAATATCTTGTAACTAACGATGAATCGTTTCCTAAAGCGGCTTAAACAATTTCCAGTCTTTATGAAATGCTTGCAATAATGTTTAAGTATGACTAACTGGTGGTTGGAAAGCGCAGCGTGGAGCGGCAGCGCGGCCCTACGACAGATGGACTGACGCCCTAGTAAAGGTTGCGGGTGGCTGTTGGTTGCTGGCGGCACAAAATCGCTCGCTGTGGCAGAAATTAGGTGAGGCCTATGTTCAATAGTTGACATCATTGGGCTGATATGATGATGATGACATGACTATGTATGACTATGTAGTGACGGATTAGTCTGTGTAGTGACGGATTAAGAATACATACTGTCACTACCCCAAATCAACCCGTGGGTGTAGAAAAGGCGACTAAGGGAGAAACCTTAAAGTTTAAGGCTTAAACAGACAAGAGCACTGTAAGAAAATGAAAATTCAAAATAAACCCTATAGCAACCCGTGTGGTCAGCGTGGTATAGTAGGCTAAATTCCCTCCAAAATATTTGGAGGAGATACGTACCTTGTAGTGGGACGTTTATGGGTTGAAATGATGATGATTAGATGACTAGGTATTTTTGGTTTCAGTTTATAAACACATGGCTTTGGCACTGATTTATTACAGCGCATACACATATAAGTCCTATCTAGATAATTGCCTACTTTAACAAACGATCAAGTTTTTCTTTTTCGCACTTTTTGGATCAATCGATGTAAAGAGAGTGAAATATAACTTTCGCGTCGTGATTAATTACAGTAATTAGACACAGAACCATAGGGGACAAATCTTAATTGTTATCTAGATTGCTTTTGACCCCACTGCCGAAGACAGGGAGGGTAATGTTTTCGAGCGTATTCTGATAATACTGGGTAAAAGACGGCCTAACATTTTTGATTGTTTCCACCGGTTAGGGTCACAATGTAACTAGAATTCTAGACTTCTGGACTTGTTTTTTACTTATCATACATATCATCATTTGGTCGGCCGGGGGTGGTCAGTACCGAGTGTAATGGGGTCGATTTATGTGATTGAATAGATAGGTATTTATTTCGAGATTTGTATACTTTTTTTTATTCCCTTAATTTTACTCTAGAGCGAACAATACAAACTTAAAGAAGACACGACTCAATAACCATTTTAAAACAAGTTTAGTAAGTCTTTTGCTAATTTCGACGTCAACAAAGGACACAATACTTTTACGCAATTAGTACACAATACAGAAGTATACAATAGTTCTCTCTACCACCAAAAAAATTGTTTTTTTGGAGCAAAGGAGCTTATGTCGGCAATAATTGAATTTATAAGTAGATAGGTCAAAATAAACATAATTTCATAATTTATCTGTGCTCATGACATAACATTTTATATTATTTTCAGATAATTTTAGAAATTCATTTCAGATAAATTCCAATTTCATAGTTCAATAAGAAAAATAATTAATTTTACATCAATTTAAATATATATTTACCGCAACCAATGAAAAGGCTATTTTAATAAATGATTGAAAGCGAAAAGATTTCAACAAAATCTTATTTGGAAAATTTCGTTTATTTACCCTATCGCCCTAGAATAGGTATTAACCCTCTCTATAGGGACTGAAAAGTTTAATTACGGTTGGTTTTTTA
Organism: Laspeyria flexula; assembly: GCA_905147015.1. Classification (NCBI taxonomy): domain Eukaryota; kingdom Metazoa; phylum Arthropoda; class Insecta; order Lepidoptera; family Erebidae; genus Laspeyria; species Laspeyria flexula. Next base: position 13,181,244 of record LR989950.1, on the reverse strand, counting down.
GGCTTTTATTAAATAAACTCCAAAACAAATGTATCATCTGTTTTGATTATTTATATTATAATAACAAAAAGATTTAAAACAAACAACAAAAATGTTTACTGCCTGTTATTTATTTTAAATAGGTATCATTTATTTTTACTTATTAATTAAATGTTCATCATTTTATAATAAATTAGCAATATTCGTCAAACATAATTAATGTAATTAATCAAAGCTATTAAAAGATATTTGTTACAGATACATCCATGTAGTGACGAATTTATAATACACAGTTTTACTACCCCATTTCAACCCGTGGGTGTCGTAAAAGACGACTAATAGACCTGACTTTAAGCAGAAAAGAGCACTGCGAGAAAAGAAAACCCTATACCAACCCCGCCTGGCTAGCACAGTATAATAGTAGGCAAATTACCTCCCAAATCTTTGTAGGAAACCCGTGCCAAGCACTGGGACGTTTATGGGTTGAAATGATGATGATTAGAAAAGATCTTTTTATTAGATATACCTATGCTTCTATATTGATAAAAGTCTAAAAGAAAGGAAATAATAATCTAAAAAGACGAAATCTATAGCAATTAACTACCAATATACGAGTAACAATGTAGGTACGAGTAGGTAACTAAATAAGACGATAATATGTGATGTGGAAAGGAACTGTCTCCTGAGGTATAGGTTTATAATTTCAGGTGGCAGTGTGTCTATGGAAAAGTGAAACTAATAATTACAATACCATTAGCAACGCATTAGCCTTGCTATAAAACGCGGTAATGTGGCTAGCCTTTTGGGTACGTTTCCTCAGGAATCTGATCTCACTCAGATATTCTATTTATAGGAATTTTCTGTAAATAGAGTATCTGATTCTTTTTTTTTTAAATAGATTAGCTGTGTATAATTTTAAGTTATATGTAAATCTTTTATTGAATAAAAATTACAATGAATATTCATCATTATCATCATCATCATATCAGCCGTAGGACGTCCACTGCTGGGCATAGGCCTCATCAAGAGATTTCCAATAGGACCGGTTGTTTGTGACAATAAAGATTACTTTCATTTATTTAAAGAACTTAACCTAAATGCTGTATATTCTTATAAAGTTTTATACCATGGGAACTCCGCAAAACCTTATAACATTTTCACTCATATAATCTTCAGAAAAGTTATGACACTGAGGCTTATAATCGTGACAGTCTTAAAACTTCGGCTAACAAAAGCTTAAGTCAAAAATCTACGACTTACTGAACAAGTTTGACAAAAATAGCTTTAAACATTAAAGAATATTCGTGAGAACTCTGAACTGAATAAATTTATTGTTGTTAAAGTTTCTCGTTAGTTATAGAGAGTCAAAGTTAGAGTATCATCAAATAATAAATTTGTAAATAAAATATAATGTGGAAAAAAATTTTTTTTTGTAATAGTTTCTATTAATAGTTTATTTTAGATCAAAGACAATAATATATTTTTGTTACTAAAGCGACACATGACCTGGTTGATAATAAACTTATTAAACAGACGCCTTGGATCAGGTATATAACTTACCACTCAATAATAAGAATTAGATTTGCTTTGCAGAAGCTACTATTTTCAAATAATAATAATAAATATTTATATAACGTCTACCAACTCATATATTCACCGCTGTAGGAGGCAAGCAGGCGACGTTGTTCCCGTATGCCAGATATCACCATTCTACCGAACACCCAAATCCATTGCCAATCTTTATTTGACTCCGTAACATCATACAATAACACTAACACACACACTACCGTAACATTTACACTTACCAGTGACAAATCATAGTACTACAATAGTGCAGCTGTGATATGGCAGCGGTATGCGTCTCATCCCCCTGTGTCCCAGCGTAAGCCTTCCAAAAGGACCAGGTATACTTCTCACCATAGACAGAATAATTAATAGCCGTGAAAAAAGAGAAAAATATATATATAATTAATAATAATAATAATATTATATATATTTTTATATATTTATTTAAACATAACTTAAAAACATACACAGCTAACCTATTAAAAGAAAAAAGAACCAGATACTCTATTTACAGGGAATTCCTATAAATAGAATATCTGATTAAGATCAGATTCCTGAGGAAACGTACCCAAAAGGCTAGCCACATTACCGCGTTGGATAGCAAGGCTAATGCGTTGCCCCAGGTAGAGGCCAGCCCTTGGATCATGTGATACCTCAGAAACACGCTTACAAATTTCACGATAAAATTTGTAAATTTTTTAAGTGTTTTTTTAAGAATTTATTGAAATAAAGAGGAACTAATAATAATATAGAATACTTTTGATATACATAGTCCTACGTAAGCTGTAAACAATTGAAAGATGCTATAATATTGTTATAAAATAAAAATCTTTTTAGCGGTTATGAATATGAATATCGTAGAATACATAAATATTGATCTTAAAATCTCCTCAGAAAGTCATTTCAACTTGTTTGGTATAATGAGCAACATTCTTATAAAATTATGTTCTCGTGCTGAAGAATGTAATTGCAAATCAAAAGTTATAATAACTTCATATTGACTTGCCAAGTTTGTAGCAACGGAAAAGAACGTTTTCGTGTCGTCAATTTTAATGCGTTCACTTATTATGTTACTCTTAACAACTTAAATACTTTGAGTTGCTAGTAATAATAATCAGATAACATACATATATATATATATATATATATATATTGACTGGCCTGTTGGTCTAGTGGTTAGTGACCTTGACTGCTAAACCTTAGGTCGTGGGTTCGATCACACAAAGATTTGTCCTGGGTGGGGACAAATCTTTGTGTGATGACATTGAGGTTTGTTCTGTGTCTGGGTGTAATTTATCTATAATATGTATGTATTTACAAAAAAAAATGTATTTAAGTAGTATATCAGTTGTTTAGTACCCATAACACAAGCAAATATAATTGCTTACTTTGGGACTAGATGGCGCTGTGTAAATGTGGTAGAATATTATTATATTATTATTATACAATTGCATCAATCTCTTTTCCCTGCAAGAGTAGGCAGTATAGATTAGCTTGATGTTCTAAAGGCCGCACTCAGAGACGTCAATTAGCAGTAATCTGTCATTAACACAATTTTTTCATTGAATAATCGTCTTTAGGCGTATGGACTTAAGTATTACACTTTTTTACTAAATAAACTTTAAAGTTAAGTAACGTACGGCAGTGAGTGGAACCACCAACGTAATATAAACCAACGTAAAATAAAATACTTATGGGTGCTATGAGAGGAATAGCTTAAATTCTCAAACTGTAGGTGCCGAAAGCGGAATACCCCCGAGCCTATGACTATTAACCATGTATAGATACTTATTTCCAAAGGCCAGACTGATACACTCAATTCGACAGAAAAACCCAAGGAGTGCCGTTTTTGCTTGACTTCGATATCGAAATCGGGACCTCTTTCGGTGCACTCCCGTTACATTCATAGTATGTCGGTAACTGCTGTAGCAATTTGGGTGAAAATTTGTAAATGCGTCTCTTTTTATGTATATTTGTATAACAAGTTAGTATCAAATTAAAATGTATTGTTTCCTTTACTTAAGTACATATACTCTTAAATCCTCATGGTTGTTTAAACTGTAACTGTTCACTTAATTGAGACACCCCCAAGTATCCTTTGAGTCAGAGAATATAGCAGTCTTTCTAATGAGAAATCAATTCGAACGTCGCTTATTTACTAAACATTCCACTTCAATGCGTGTAGTCGTGTACCTGTCGATCAATAACCTAACAATGCTTTTGTTTTGGTTACGTTCTATGGTCGAAAAATTACCACTTATCTCAAACAACGAAATATATAGGGAGGGTGGGCAAAATATAATGGCTGTCAGAAGTAGCATGTGAAATATCGCAATGCTACGACCGTTCGTCGTTGTAATCTATTCAATCGGTAATGGTAGAATATTGTGGTCATTCCATCTTGTTTTGAGTGATAGCCGTACTCACAGCTCGACATTTATCGTGAAAGTTCTTTTCTAAATAAAATGGTTCATTGTTGTTCAAATGGTCATTAATTACTGTTATTGTATCTATAGATCTATAGATTAATTTATAAAAATTGTAACGCAATAATAGCACTAACTAAAATAATAGCACAGGGTGTATACGACGATACGACATTAAATGAAACCACGTGTCTCATGTGATGTTAGAAGGCTATACCAAAAAAATTAAACAGAAATTTGCAATAGTTTAGACGCAAATGTACTTTCTTTATGTCACAGTTGTTCACAGTTTTAAACAACCTGTAGGTATTTACGTTGATCGTATGTTGTCATTACGTCATTCAATTCATTTAAATATCTCAGACTCTTTCATATTATCTTATCTCTTACTCTGTTCCGCACTGTTGTCGTCGTCATGTCGAAAACGTCATGATAGAAAAATAATGTTTAGTTTTATATTCTTAAATTTTTCGACTTTAAATAATGTGTAGCTTTTTTTTTTTTTTCTTTTTTTTTTCTTTTTTTTTTTAAATAATTTATATTAGAATATGTTTATAAGGGTTAACACTGGCTGCCTTGTCATTTAATGTCGTATCGTCGTATACACCCTGTATATTTACTTTGCAATCCAGCTCTGTATTCTTCTGTTTTTAATATTTTACTGTATTTACGATTGTAATGTGTTTTGTGCATCTTAAATAAATAAATAAAAAGATGTTTTTGTTTACTTAAGCACTATTCTTATCAATTGGCCTTATCGGTGGTAGACAATCAATTTCGAATTACTAACCTTGGTAAACGTTGCCGTAAGTGTAGACGCACAACAACGTAAAGTACTTCACTTTATAATAATAACAGTAATAAACAATTTGAACGATGATACTCACCTAGACTTAAAATTCAAATATATTTATTACTAGAAACCGCGCTGAGCTTCACTCCCTTGCGTTCTTTATTTGGCCACTGCTTAGCTCCTATTGGCCGTAGCGTGATGTTATTAGCTTATAACCTTCCACGATAAATGGGCTATCCAACAAACAGATTTTTTCAAATCGGACCAGTAGTTCCTGGGATCCTCGCGTTCAACTAAACAATAAAACAAACTCTTCAGCTTTATAATATTAGTATAGATTAAGCTACATAAGTACATAGAAATGTATAATTATATACCTTGTAAAATAACAATAGCTTTGTATAACAAATTTTGTTAGTATACAAACTTAAAAACTATGTTAGTTGGCACAGAGCATGTACTTACTTATATTGATTGCAATACAATAATTTGGCTGTATTTTAAGAACCCCATAAATTTATAGAATGACTTAAATTGGTACTTGAAACCAACATTACAATAGTTTCGTAAAAGTAATATCCTTAAATCTTTCACGTTCAAAAGAGACATGTTACAATCAGACCTCAGTCAGATATTCTATTTATATATTAGTATAGATATAGAATTTCGGGGATGAATACGAATATAACGGCACCTTGTCACACCTTGCCTTGACAAGTGGAGCCCCAGGCAATAGTTAGTGCATATAATTAATTGAATAAGGCTATTAATTAAGTTTCATTTGGTATCCATATTCCAATAGCACTAAAAAAATTACTGTTTTGATAGTTCATGTCCGCCATATTGGTCTTTTGTTGACGTCAAATAGCCTATGTAATGACTCTCGGGGGGAAAAATACAAATCTAATGACAACTCACACTTTAAAATCAGCCAAGCCGTGTAGGCTACAGATAGTCACAATGGAACAGATATGCCCACGTAGGATACATAATTATATACATACGAGCGAAAAACAACACCCTCCTTTTTTGGCAGTCGGGTAAAAATAGCCTATGTGCAATGCCAGATTATAATCTATTTGTGTCCCATAAGTTTATACAGATCCTTTCAACCGTGGTGCGATTGAGTAACAAACATCCATCCACCTATCCGTCGATCCGTCCATCCATCCATCCATCTATCCATCCTACCTGACATTACACATTTTTTTTTGTTTTTTTTTTTAGGAAGAGATTAAAGTCATTATATTCAACATTTTCTTAACCTTTGTTAACTTATGAGATCACTGTATTCTTCATTGTCCTGCGACTTAAGAAAGTAATATTCTCTTTAAAAACACCAATGAACTAGAAACACGATACTAAGTGCATCCATCATTTTGATTGACAGCCAAGCATATCTCTTCCCTAAAAAATAACAGCGGGATAACCAATATCATACTGAGGCCTTCGGCATATGGATCGTTAAAACGTACGTAATAAACGCAGTCGCAACTATCATGGATAGTTACAATTTAAAATTTTATGCGACGATGACGCAAAGGGATTCTGTTAGTACGTATACCATGAAAAAATATTAAAAAAAACTAATAAATTCCTAACTACGATTTTACTAGACGACTACGCTATCAATCTTTCAAAATCTTGTGGCTTGCCGTGATCACAGAACAATGAAAGTAACCGATCTCTGTTCTGTGAACGTGATAATAAAAAAATCAATCGATGATTGAAAAACCAATATCGATGCATTGAAGGTACAAATATCACAAATATATAATATATCATTTCACCCCCATTGTTGTTCGAGCTCATAGTACTTCTACAACTCAGATTATTTTCAATTTCGAGAAGGGATTGCACCGACTAGGCCGAGTTAAAGATCATCTATATAGTATTGTAGTTTCATTTGTGAGCCTGTTGTTTGCATTTCTGCAGTTTAAATTGCAAGCTGTTGGCGATTACAGAGAAGGATGTTAGATCTGATTATGCAATCGAAAATTTTGGTTTGTTCTTCCACTACTGGTTTCTGTAAATTTTTATTGTATACAGCACATATTATTCAATCGTGTAAAATCTAGCACAAAATGTATCTATTGCATGTATTTTTCGTCTAATTTAACATTTACTTTAACATACATAATAAAGGCCTCTATTATACACAATAATTTCTTGGTATTTGTAAAAATGTCTACGTTTCTCAGACTCATCAGCACTACGAGTACTACCCATTTTATCCCGACAGTCCCTTTCCTTGTTGTAACTTGTAACGTATTCAATGTTCACAACTCATGCAGGTTACGATCCAAGCCGTGGAGTAGATCCCCGAAGTAATAAAAACAACACAACTATGTACTCACATTCTGTATTTTACGCACGAGGCAGTTTTTTAACTGAGGACACAGTGTAACGTTGACGACGACTTTGAAGAATTTATACGACATGAAGTTAACACACGACTATTAATAAAAAATAAATTACATACGTTTCTACGGAAGCGAAAGATAGATACTCATTTGTTAATGTTTATAACTTTTTATTAACGTGTATATTCGTGTACTTTATTGATTTCACATATATTTTATTTGCTTATCAATTTCTCAAAACATTTCAAAAATAATTTTAATATTAGTTATTGTAATTACTGATACCCACTATAGTAAAGCGCTTGCCACACGGTTGCAATCTTGCGTTTCAACAGAGGTGACCTTGGTAGGAGCTTGGATGCCATCCACGTACATTTGCCGGCTAGATGGATGGCATCTCATGATTATATAAGGTCACTTTTGTTGAAACGCAATATTACAACCATATGGCACTCGCATAATTCATCATCATCATCATCATCATATCAGCCCAACGACGTCCACTGCTGAACATAGGCCTCACCTAATTTACGCCACTGCGAACGGTCCTGTGCCGCCTGCAACCAACGGCCGCCCGCCACCCTGGCCAGGTCGTCGGTCCATCTGGTGGGGGGCCGTCCCACGCTGCGCCTTCCAATACGTGGCCGCCACTCGAGAACCTTTTTCCCCCATCGGCCATCAGTTCTACGAGCATAATTGTCGTCTATCAAATAGATGAAAAGATTTTATATCATCAGACAGGTTTCTTGTCGTAAAATTCCGCTTGCGCTTATTAATTAACCCTTGTAAAGTTAGTTACAGCTAAATACGCATCACTTAGTTTTAATCTAAAACCGTCTGTTCAGGTTTACCAAGAGATGCATATCTTTAAAAAATACTTTTCTCTTTAATTGTTAGAGAACTCTGATTGATAGGTATTATGACAAATATATTAAACATATTTGTAGATATTTCTTTGTACAAGTTCTTTTATTGGTAAGTATCATTTTCGTTTTTTTTTGTTACATAAACATATCGTCACTTCTTTTTTCCAAAGAGGTAGGCACAGGTGCATCACATTTCACCAGCTTTGTTAGATTCCATGTCATAGGAGGTGAACCTATCCACTTTAACTTTAGCATAGTTATAGGAATATGAAAATGTTACTAACATAGTTTTTAAGATTTATTTACTAACAAAATTATTACCTTTGCATCATTTATTAGTTTTTAAGGTACATAATATATCTATAAGCCTTTGTAGCAATAAAATAATTGCATTTTATTCATTACCTGACACATGCTTAGGCTGAAGACAGAAATATCCATACCAGTTTTGCCGAACCGGGGATTGGTACCTCATACCCATGGGACACCAGTCGTATAAATTCCAGCTGCACCATCGAGACTATTTTTTTTTTTTCTGTTCTGAAAGCTTACAGACTAATAGGATACAATGATTGTGTGGTTATAAATCATGTTTTGTCTTTCTAACACTGTAATAAAAGTATTGATAACACTGACATAAAAGTGTTTTTCTATTTCATGTGCGTTCCTCTATTTTCTGATTGTCAGTGTGTAAATGTATTCCCTGCGGCTTCCTCCACATGTTCAGTTTGACACATCTAAATCCTAACCCTCGGGAGCAATGCATTATTACGAGAATATTGTGCGGCCCACAGCAATATCTAAGCCAAATTCTAAGATTTTCCAGTTATTTGAATATCCAAGAAAAAACGGTATCGTTCTATTTTTCTATTATTGTATGTTAACAAAACAACTGGTAGGTAATACATGCGCTCAATTAGTCTAATGAAAACTTTAATAGAGTTTACAAACAAATTTAGTTGAATACAAAGGAATATAAGTCATGAAATTAAAAGAAATAAGTAAGAAATTACGTGAAAACTGTTTTGGAAAGTGAATGTGATCATTATAAGTGTGACTTTTTTGTACTTTTGAACCGCGAATTGCATGTTATATTATTTTATGCTATATATATATAAGATGTATGATGATGTAGTATTTATAAGATGATCTTTATATTATTATATCTTCATCTTTTTAAAAGATGAAGATATAATAAGTAGAGTATTATGTTCAAAGAAAATAATCCTTAGAACATAATACTCTTTAAAATTACTTATAGTGGTCTCCCACACTATTAATGTTTACTATAATGGTTTGCTAAAACTGGCACCATGTGCAACCTTTGCTCCTTAGTGACACTCCATGAAATTTCCATTTATAGGACGGTGGAACCCATAGACTCGTCATTTCCCTTGGGAGCTCTTGCGGCCCCCATTCAGACAAATTGACTATACATTAATAGGTAATTTATTTAAATTATTTTTGGCTAAAGTCAAATACATTAATTGAACACCTCAAAAGGCAACACTAAGCCAAGAAAATCTATTATTTTTGGTAATAAATACATCAGAATCGTTTATTTTGATAAATAATTAAATTAAACATCTACTTACATAAAACTATATATACAATTAAATACAAACAAAAAAAGGAAACTAAAACGAAAACTTAAACAATAAAAAAAAAAAAAAATCAAATAACTCAAAGAAAACTTGTTTAGGCATCGTAATAAATATAGGTTCACAGTATAATAAAGATATTAGGTTTACATGTACATCGTTGCGTTCAAAAATGCAAGGTTTATTGGCTAATGTATCGTGTGGCGTATATAAGTATAATTTATAAATTAGATACATAAGAATATTTTTTTAAAATAATGTTAGTATGATGAATATGCAGCAATTATTGCCAGTCACTGCGGAGCTCTTTACTACCGGAGATGATATTATATAAGTAGAACCTCATTCTTTACTACAAACGATTTTGTGCCTTATGCTAGTATCATCACGAACCATCAAAATACACAAGAATTATTGAACCTAACTTTTATATGTTTTCAAATAAAACGAGTAGGTACAAAGTCATCATCATCATCATCATTTCAACCTATAAACATCCCACTGCTGGGCACGGATCTCCAAAGAATGTGGAGGAAATTTAGCCTACTATACCATGCTGGCCAGATGGTTTGTTATATTATTATATAGGGTTTGTTTCGTATTTTCCTTTTCTCGCAGTGCTTTTGTCTGCATAACTGAACTGCTACTCAACTGCTACATAAACTCAATATTTCAGTCACCCACAAACGCCTACGACTGTCTCGTTCCTCTTTGTTTACACCTAAGTTGTCCAAAACTAACCTAGGCCTTTTCTCTCCCATAAATAATCTCCAAGCGCAATTTAATTTTGTCAGTACAAATAAGGATATTGATAAATTTAATCTAAGTTTATCTACTTTTAAAATGAAATTAATCTCACTAAACTGAGTTATACTTTTTATTGTTACTTTGTATTCATAAGTACATATCACGATGTTAAAATTTGTTTAAGTTTTTTAGTTAGGGGAAGCCTTATGCTCCCAACTACCCCTTTTTGTTTTGCTTTCCGTGGCAACCTTTAATTAAGGCAGCACCATCACTTGTATACAATTGTCTGTATATTTCTTAGCTTTTAAGGTGTATGTTCTTGTTGGTTGTTCTAAAAAATAAAATAAAATAAGGTTACTACTCCCTTAGTCGCCTTTTACGACACGCATGAGTTGACATGGGGTAGCGACATTATGTATTCTGATCCGTCACTACACGGACAAGTGAGGTTAAAAGTAAAGGTACATAAATCGTGACTTGCTTCGTTATTTATTACGAGTCGAAGAGTACTTTCGACACCTCGAGGTATTTTATTTGGAAATAGGGACTCTCCTATTTGATCATTCATATATTTTCGAATATAAATAGGATATTGAAAGAAGATTGACTGTAGGTATACGAGATATACATTATAATGTTAGTACGTGGAGTCATATTCTTCATTAATTGCGGTGTCCTTCCAATGTCAGTTTTTCACGTGAAATACTTAAATCTAAGTCGTAAACTTTATTTTCGGCGAGCATTTCACTCTTCTGATAGTAGCAACTACTGCAACTACAAGATGGATACAATTAGAGGGTTAAGGCCTATGTGGTTCCATCCAATAAGACATTAAATCACTGTTTTGTCAGTCTAGAGCCAAAGCCCCACTTCTACTGAACGTACCTTTGTTTTTTATTAATAGTGTAAGTATTTTTATAATTTCTATTTTATTTATTTAATAACATCAGTTTCTTTTTACAAAATTAAAACTGATATGTAATAATCGAGAGAAGCCTGCCTATACAGGAGACAAAATGTACTGAGACTCAAATGTAAATATCTTACAAGTTCTTGTTTGTTTAGTTATAACGACGAATTCAAACTTGACTGGTTTTTTTAATGCTTCGAAGTGTAATGTATGAATTTTTATAATCTATTTAAAAGACGTCACTCAAACTACTAAGGGTTAGGTAATGCGAATCAGACTGAAGGATATTATTATTTACGATAGGTTGCGCTGTCTCATCAATCTTGTTGATATATTAACAATGTTTCAAGTTGACAGAGTTCACGCTTGCGGGATTGTCGGCAACTTCAATTTTGATTATCATATCTACGATGTACTAGTACTAAATTATGGAAAAATTTGACTCTATCAATTCGCAGGTCTATTTATTGCAGAGAAGTGATACAATTGATTGTTCTATGTAAAAAAGTATCTCAGTTCAGAGACGATAGCACCAGTAAAATGTTTGGAGGAGTAACGGAACACACAACTTAAAGAGTCACATTTAATAAAAATAAGTCGCTTGATAAATAAATTCAGACTTTCCACGAACTCCAAAAATAACTTGATATTTCATTTACGGTAGCATTATGAAATTTCATTTTTGCGGTCGGCAGAATTTAATATTTAACTGCTACCAGAGATGTTTGGATTCTAAGGAATAATATACGAGTACATAACTTACTTCTACACACTACACTTTATTCTGAAAATGAGTATGATGAAAAAAGTTTTTTTATAGACATATAATGTTATTAAAGACATATACGTACCTATATAAATATAGCAGGTGTCCAGACAAACGGAACATATATTTGAATATGACGTAGTGAATCGTTAGTACATCCTATTTTCATATATTTTTACCCGACTGCCAAAAAGGAGGGTAATGTTTTTCGCGCGTATGTATGTATGTATGTGGGCATTTCTGTTCCATTCTGACCTTTTGTAGCCTAAACGGCTTGGTTGATTTTAAAGTGTGAGGTGTCATTAGATTTGTATTTTTCCCCCGAGTGTCATAGGCTATGTGACGTCAACAAAAAACCAATATGGCGGCCGTAAACTGTCAAAACAGACGTTTTTTTAGTGCTATAGCAATATGGGTATCAGATGAAAGCTAATTAATAGCCTAATTCAATTAAATATGCACTAACTATTGCCCGCGGCTCCACTTGTCTCTTGTAACCTAAATAGCTTGACCGATTTTAAAGAGCAAGGTGTTAAAATATTCGCATTCATCGTATACATTTCCAGTATCTATACTACTATTATAAAGCTGAAGAGTGTATTTGTTTGTTAGCTATATAACATCATGCTACAGCGTGCGGGGTTTCGCTCTATTTTTTGTTTAGTCACTCATCAAATAAAAGTGAAACAACTAAACGATTTTGATAAAACATTTATAAGAACGATCACTAGAAAATGTGCTTTCAATAAAAATAAACAAAAAGTTAATTTAACCGACTGCCAAAAAAGGACTAAAATGATGGAAATAAGATTACATTCATAATTAAATAATAGCACTATCAAAATTCACAAAGTTATAATATAATTAATAATATTGACTGACAAAGGCTACTTTTTGGCAAGGGAAGGCAGTCGGGTTTTTTTGTTTTTTTTTTTAAATAAACACTTGTTAAATCTTTACTTTTGAATTTTTTTTTTTAAGTTTCAATAATTCTAATAAATGCCAAGTACATGGGACTACTAAAATGATATTAACTTTAGCCAGTAGGTATTAATAAGTATATAAAATTCACTTAGGTACCTATAAGACAACTTTATGGTGTAACAATAACTGTGTTACCGTGTTTCATTTAACATTTACTAAAATATATTCCTTACAATTATAATATCTTCAGCGGGTATCTGTTTATGATTTAAATCAAAATTCAGGTTCTCATAAAACATTAAATGAAAATGAAACGTCCAAAGCAATGTCAACAAAATGTACTTTCAGGCTTCGTCGCTGACACAAAGCTTGTGGCCTTGCAATTGTACTTCAGAATAGTGAGGGTGTTGTCCAATACATTCATATCGATAAAAAATATTTACTATATATTTCTTTAGAATAATTATTCGACTACTATCTCATGGTCATAAATAAATTTAGCAACAAGCCGGTTTCATGACAATAATGATCATTCTAGTCATTAAAACATTTTTTTTTCGCGATTGCATTTTACTGTTATTTTACTGACCAAAGCAACTATGATACTATATAATATAACATTTACTATTGTTTTTAGACTGAGTGTAAAACACTCTTGTTGTTAGTATTCAATAATTTATTTCATATAGATCACATACATGATAGTTATGAACGTGATACAAAGCAAAAAAAAAGGTGTCAGTAAATTTTCCTAAGTCAGCCAGTTCACTGACACAAAATTTTTACAAAAGGACTTCGTAGCGCAGTAATGCGGAAAAAAGCTAGCCAGCACCGATGCAGAATGCAATGCGATGTGAATGTTCGTGGTCGTTTGCCTAAAATAATATTCAATGAAAATGCAACACTCCAAAATTATAAAAAAACCCGACAAATTCCGAAATATAGATTTACTTTCCCCATCACTAAAACACATACATATAATATGCCTACCACAGTATGTCGTGACGTAGGCGGGTGCTCGTCGTTTGTTCCAGTACCTATACAGGCGTCTGATGCAGGCTTTAAACTAGCAGCACTATTTCATGTCTCAGCATTAACAGACACGTGGCAATGAAAAGGTGACGTCACCACCCAAAACCATGAGATGCTTTCTTAAGAAATATGCATATGCATATTTTCAATGCTACGTGGTGTGCCTTTGTTCTGTAAAAGAGCAAATTTTTTCAAAGTTAACTTTATTAAATCAGAGATTAGTTTATCAGGAACAAATGTCTGGTCTTCACATGGTTATACCATATTCACCATGTAGTCCCAAATTAAGCAATTATATTTGCTAGTGTTATGGGTACTAAACAACTAATATACTTCTTAAATACATTTTTTTTTGTAAATACATACATATTATAGATAAATTGTGTCACAGCGTGTGTGGATTGGTTACCTCATAGCATGTGAGTTATATAATATATAATGTTATCCTCTTTTAACACAAGTCGCACACCTAACCTTAGAATTATAAGCTATGTCCAGCACAACTTATTTTTGCTCATATTATTTTGGCCTCAGAGAAAAGTGTCCAAAAAAACACATTTGGGGTTGCCTACTTCACTGATATACGAATGGAGATCTAAATGGGTGCTAAGTTCTGTAGATAACCCTGAAATTCACAAATAAGATGGTGCAATTATTCAAAATAAATTAAAAACACATTTTCTTAATTATTCTTTTAGCTCAAGACAAACATTTGTGTGATTCTAAGATATTCGTTTAGAGTCTGGGTATTCTTTGAGTTCGTTAATTATACAATTAACGAACTCAAAGAATACCCAGACTCTAAACGAATGTCTGTAAAGCCCCCGCAACACGGGGCTGACACACTAGCGCGAGAGTTGTTTAAAAAAATACCCAAAGACACCTAATAATGACCATGTATAACGCTTTGTTCTAATCGATTTTTGTTGTTCGTAAACAACCCAGAAATGCCTTGTATGTTTAATATGTTTTACAAATAACGTGTTTGTGGCTCAAGTAACCCTTCATGATTAATGGCGTCCTAACTGCGCTTACTTTACGATTTTCGCGCTTAAGATTGTACGAAAATTGCGAACAAAATGCACGTTATTTGACTAAGCGAAAGCTAAATCCCATATTATGTACAACATCTCGCGGTAATCTCAATGGAATTAATTATTTCATGATTGTGAATTTTGAGGAGTTTCAATTTTCAAATATCAATGTCTATTGCTCTGGCATTGATCAAGGTAGGTAGGTATTTACAATTTTAGTAACGCAATATTAGATGTTACGTGATATATGTAGATTTATGTATCAAGCGTAATCATATTAGAATAAACTATTCTTGGCTATAAAGGCTAGATTTGCATGAAGACAATTCTGCTAAGTGCAATAACTCAGTCTATTCGCCTGCTGCCACTACGTTCCTTACAATTCATCACGTTTGGAAATTACAGACAACATTTCGTCCAATCCATCACTGATTTTAATCAAATTTTACATTAAGATGTTTTTGAATTGAAAATTGACTGCATTCAAATACTTAAATTTAGATTCGAGATTTATATTTCAAGAATTTTTTAAAAAACCTGATGAAAATTTATAGCTTGTTTGTTTACTAAGAAAATGTGATTAGCGATGGAAAACTTTGTAGAATACATGCGTAAAATGTCAAGCTACACTTTAAAGTTGGATCTCTTTGAGCCATTCCTTATTATTTAGCACGTGCTTATTTGGCAGATTAGAAGCATAAAAACTATTTAGTTAATCCTAGCGTACATAATCTATCAAGGGTTGGAAGGAAGATTACATCTATGATCAATTCTGATTGGGTCCAATTATCAGGTCCGTCTGATAATTGGATGGAGGAGTAGGGTAAATTGGGTTTAATGTACTATTAGTACTTATATAATATTTATATACACTGTACATCCAATTTATTATTTTATAGGTGTTAAAGTAGTCTGTCTTTTATTATCTTAACCTTTCCGTGTCGCGAGTCTCACTTGACACGAGAAGAAAATATTCTCCATGAAATTACAAAATAAATATTATGTAGAAATATAATATCTAGGATTAATCATTTTATTTATTTATGCGATTTTGGCCGAATGGGTAAGTGACTGGCCTGCAAATCATACAGTCCGAGTTTGATTCCGACTAGCAGTACATAGCAATGTAGATTTCACTCTGGGAAATTTATTTGTGTGACTTACCATTTGTTAACGGTGAAGGAATAACAACGCAACGTAAGGAAACCCACATATACTCTAAAAGAAAGTCTAAAGATATGTCAACTCCACCAACCCGTAATAGGCCAGCGTGTGTGGATTATGGCCTAAATCCTTCTCAGCTCTCTAGATAGATAAGAGACCCGAGCCCAGCAGTTGGATATTAATGGGTTGCTGGTTATGATGATGATTTCAATTATTAGAATTGACACATCATTTATGACAGAAGGCACGCACGTTTCTATTATTGCGTTATACAAAGCTCATTTCGCATAATAAATAATTTTGCTATTTGAATTCAAAGGCGCTCTTCAAATACTAAGATTCAAACTCCAACGGATCTCTAAAAATAAATTGATGTGAAATCCCACTTTATTCGTCAGAAAATATTAAGAAACATTTCAGAAATATCAGTGATTTTTTAATCCAATTACAGACATCGTTTCCTAAATATGGAATGTAATAAAAAAATTGTATCGAGTGCTACTTGAACATATAATTTAATGAGGATGTGCTTGTATATAAAAAATGAGTCTTAATATACAAAGAGCTTTATTCTATTAAATTTATACCAGGGGGGTGATTCTGACTCGTCGGATTGCTCCCGAATCGTAAACTTTTTAAAATATTAGAATGACGTATTTTTATGGCATAGGTAAGTTATATAATGTTAGAGAATACTTTCATCATCATCATCAGCAACCCATTAAGTCCCACTGGGCCTGGGTCTCCTCTCCTCTCAGCTCTCTAGAAAATACTTTCCCTGTATAGAAACTTAAAAATTGATTATTTTAATATTTTTTCTACAGCCATCTATTTTTTAATATTAATAAATTGACAACTGTCGGAAAATTCTGGTGTTTCCTGAGGCCCATTTGTAGGCATTCGATTGGTCGATATCGAAATCACTGTCAAAATTATTTTTGAAGGGTACCTGTTACTGTTACCCAATAACAAATTTCTATAAATGAAAAGCTTTAGAAGTTTCATTTTACAAACAAACCATACATCACAGCACAGTATATATTATGGTGAACAATTAGAAAATATTAATGCCCATTGATAGGGTTACATTTGTTAAGAACTGTAAAAATATATATATTATGGAAATACCACTAAACCGATTACTGACAGTGAATAAGAAAGGAATAAAGATGAAGGGGACTGAAGATATTTTGACTTAAATTCTGCAGTCAAGATCGAAATGTAACTATATGGATATTATGCTATTGTGCACAGATATTCTGTGGGAAAGTAGTGCTTCTGTAGTCAATCTCATTCGTTCTTACTTATCATTTATAACTAGTTCCTTCGTATAGATTAATATCAATCAAGTAGCCGTACTCAGCTCCTATTGGTCGAAGCGTGAAGTTACACAGCCTATAGGCTTTCTCAGGTGCTCATAATTTCTTATTAGCCAGTAAGTAGCTAAAGGCTCACACGGAAGGGTAAATATATGGATGGATTGTATGGTGAGAACCTTAATAGAGATAAATGATAAAACCATATACGGCACCTACAAGTAATATGCGTAGGATATGAAGGACGATGATGATAAATGATCAATATACAAAAACAGGATATTTATTATTATTATTTAAGAGATGGAAAAATGCGCTTAGCCGACATTGCAGGGGGCATTATACATATTAGCATTATAAAGAGGAAATATTTGTATTTTTGTATGTATTATGATGGTTATTATGGTTAGTTGGGCCTGAAGCCACTCGTGGCCTCCTTGCTACCTCGACCAGAGTTGATCTATTGTAGCTCCCCTTGTTGTTTTATAGTTCTCTGCTTAGTCCTATAGAGGCTAGGAACTTCCAGATTGTCTAAGCAGAGAGAGACTGTATCTCATCTGGTTGCACCTGGTGCTGTCCTATAAGGATGCTTCTTTTGTGCATGAGTGGCCCACATGAGCATAGGACATGCATTGCTGTCTCGTCTGACTCTTGGCAAAATCTGCACATTTTGGACTGGCTTAGGTTTAGTTTAAACATATGGTAGTTTAATTTACAGTGACCGGTAAGTATTCTTGTCACTACCAACGATTTGTATGTAACGAATAAACTTAAAAATTACTGGACCGATTTCAAAATTCTTTTGTCGTTAGAAAGCTACATTGTCACTGAGTAATATAAGCTGTATTACACCACGCTACGGCCAATAGGAGCTGAGCAGTGGCCAAATAAAGAACGACGGGAGCGAAGCCTCGCGCGACTTCTAGTATTTTATACTAATATTTTACGATTGCGAAAATAAGTTTATATAATATTGTGTTAAGGTATGATATGGTATCGGTTGTCTAGACAACCCATAAAGGTACATATATATTTCTAAATACATATATATATTAAAACATTTGCATTGCATTGAGCATATAAATGTTTATTTCAGCTCGGGAATCCAACACCAGACCTCAGAAAGCGCAACCGTAATCAGTACCGCTGCGCCACCAAGGTAATCATACCTATCGTACGTCTAAGGTTGATTAGTGACAGTTAAGATTACCTACTCATACTTACCGGTCTCGAACACCAAGAGATGTGTTGTGCTTGTAACGAAGCATTAGAATTTCAATACTTACTACTCGACCAAAACAATTAGGCGGATGACAGAAATGCGGTTAAGGCGCCTGCACCCTGGCTTCTACCCCTTCGCTTCCCCTAGTGAGATGACAACAGTCGTGTACTCGCACTTGACTATGATCGCTTTAGCGCTATTAAAATTTTGTTTTAGTTAATTTTATATAAACTATTTTTAACAAAAAAATATTTAAACGACTTCAAATCAGTACTAAAAAGCGAAAAATAAACTGAATTAGATATTTAATTCCAAGCTAAAAAATACCTACCTACCTGTTTAAAGTATAATACCCTATTACTAATCTGTTTGAAGTCGGTGCCAAGACTAAAGAGTTTGTTAAGCTACGTACTACTCAGTACGTACATCTGTTACCGCTCGCTACTTCACACCACCTCGCACTTGCGTGTGATCGTACCTAGTGGACGGCTGAAACTGAGTGATACAACCTCATTAGGCTGGCACCGACTTCAAACAGATTAGTAATAGGGTATTATACTTTAAACAGGTAGGTAGGTATTTTTTAGCTTGGAATTAAATATCTAATTCAGTTTATTTTTCGCTTTTTAGTACTGATTTGAAGTCGTTTAAATATTTTTTTGTTAAAAATAGTTTATTTTTCCATTTTTAGTGTACTTTTTATCTAGCAGATTTAATAATACTGGCTGGCAAACTAAGACGGAAAACCGAAATAAAGAATCTTCGATAGAAGGGAACGTCTATTTAAATATTCTAACAACACAACCTGATTGTAGAATAGAGGAATCTCAAAACTCTCAGCTTTTTATGTCTTTCTTTTTTCCTATAAAATGCGACAGGTAACAAGTATAGGTATACAATGCAGGTAAGATACTATATCGAAAACTTAAAATATCATCTAAGAATTCCTTTGAATTATACAACTTTATCTTCCATCAAGAGCTCTCACCTCAGACACTTGAAATAACACAACTTAAGGTGTAAACATGGATGTGATATTTAAAGAAATCATCTTCTTACTCCTAAACATTAAGAAGTTTCCCTTCCAGTGACAGCTCACCTAAATAACCTACAAGAATACAACTATAGGTTTATAAGTACCTATAATGTTGAAAGAATTATCCTCCAACTCCTAAAAGTTAAGGAGTTATACCTTCCAGTGACAGCTCACCTGAATAACCTACAAGAATACAACTATAGGTTTATAAGTACCTATAATGTCGAAAGAATTATCCTCCAACTCCTAAGAGTCAAGGAGTTATACCTTCCACTGACAGCTCACCTGAACAACCTACAAGAATACAACTATAGGTTTATAAGTACCTATAATATCGAAAGAATTATCCTCCAACTCCTAATAGTTAAGGAGTTATACCTTCCAGTATCAGCTCACCTAAATAACCTACAAGAATACAACTATTGGTTTATAAGAACCTATAATGTCGAAAGAATTGTCCTCCAACTCCTAACAGTTAAGGAGTTATACCTTCCATCACCAGCTCATCAACATGAGATGTTGACTATCAGACGTAAATACTTGAATAACTTTAAAAAATATATGAAACACGTAACATGTGCCTATAAAATTTGAGGGTTGCCTTCGATTTCCCTGAGATTCCATCATCAGAACTTGACGTGATGAATAGGGGACCAATTCGGAAGTATACCCTTTCAAACAAAAAAAGAATTTTTTAAATCGGTTCAGGCATCTCCGAGTAATCGATGAACATACATAAAAAAAAAAAAAAATACATACAGTCGAACATATAACCTCCTCCTTTTTTGAAGTCGTTTAAAAAAGAAATATGTCTAGCTGACATGCGCCTAATTGTTTTGGTCGAGTAGTACCTACTTCAATATTTTAAAGCATTAGCCGTTTTACACTCTTTCATTATTTTTGATATATCTCCACTCTTCACTTTGTTGGAAAGAACATAATGTTTTACATTGAATAACATTTAATCTCTCAAATAATACTACTACTTTTTGTCATAACTAGCATTAATAAAATCTATAGCAATGAATATTGAATAAAGATAACTTCTATTCAATCGCCTGAATCGACTATACCGAACCGATTCTTCTCTTAAACCGAATGTTTTATCTTAAGACACCGTTAGTTTTGAAGTGATTCAAATCGATATTGCTTACGGAATGCCCTTGGCCTCTGGCAAAAGACAATGGTGAGATATGCAAACCTAGTCTATTTCGATAACGTTTGGTTTATATAGCGCTTGGTAAATACATCGGTCTATAGCTTCAAACAAACTGAATTTCAACTAAGTAACTCTGAGACTACGATACGTCGTCTTCATGTCTCGCATCAGTTTATCAATATTAGATCGTGAACTAATATTACCAAAGTGCAGTATCGATCGATACATCTTATTAAACTCGTTACTTAACTAAGCACTTATATCGTCCACAGGGAGTAGGTCTGCACCTAACTGCATTTTCGATGTATTATTATTAATAGGTAGAATCCGTGTAGTGATGGATTAAGAATACATAATGTCACTATCCCATTTCAATCCGTGGGTGTCGTAAAACGCGACTAAGGGAGAACCTTATGCAGACAAGAGCACTGCGATAAAAGGAATATTCGAAACAATCCCTATAACAACCCGTATGGCCAGTGTGGTAAGCTAAATTCCCTCCACATTCTCTCCAGCAGTGGGGACGTATGGGATGATATGATTAATAGTAAAATTATTATATTAAATAAGTTTGATGTGTACTTCGACAATTACCTTCTTCCTGTGTCTTCATGCTAGTTGGATGATAATAAAATGATAGGCATTATATTTGCTTACTAGAATAAAATCTTAATGTAATCTTACTCTGATGGTAGCAAGCGGTGCGCGTCCTTGGTGCGCAGATGATTGTCGGGCGACTAGATTGTCCCTATATCGGACATTGCTGCAGCAGACACGTTGCTGGCTCTGTCCGATAGAGTATTTGTATTGTTATTATTATAGTATGTCTTTGTATTTCTATTTGTGTCGTGTTTTTTATCATAATGTATGGGTTTATAGGTTGCCTGAAATAAATGCTTTTTATTCATTTTCCCGCAGTGGGACGTTTATGGGTTGAGATGATTTATAATAATAAATAATTATTATATTTATAACTATGACATGGATACTACAGCTGCAATGTACACCTCTAGGTATTTTATTTAATGTACCTTTTCATACAACGTTACTCAACAGATATTCTATCGAAAAAGAAAGTATTTACTACAAAAGTTTGCAGAAAGTCCGCTACAAAAGTTACGAGGGTGTGAAAGTTTTAGGGATAAGGCGAGCCTTTTGGCTATAAAATAAATATGACTTGAAAAAGGTGTCGTTATAATTTGTTGCGTAATCTTTGATGCTATTACCCGACTGGAGGTGAAAAAACTAAAGAATGTTTTATCGTTTTAATTTCTTTCAGTCGTTTATATATTCTAACTAATAAGTATAAATAAATCGTAAGGTATAAAATTACAATAATCATATAATTCAACTTAGGTTAAGTACAAAACATAATAAGGATACAAACAATGAACTACAGCTTATGGATGACTACTATTCCTTAGATATATGTGTATACTAGACATCGGTATTAGGGTGTACCCTGTAAATTATTTTTTTTATTATTTATTTATTTATTGCATACATAAAATATAGTATTCATTTTTCCCCACAAAACCATTTAGTGGTTTGACTGTGGGATGGAGTCTCCGTACAAGTAAACTTATATATATAACTTAATAATATTATACTAAATACAAATAGAGATCACACTTTTAACGTACTTAAATAATATTTTCTGAGTTTTTTGCTAAATATATTTTTATTTGTTTCTTTTCGAATGTCTTCAGGCAGAGTGTTAAGCAAATATGGTAGGCGTTTATTTAGTGTTCTATCTCCATAATAATTATTAATTCTTGGCACCACATATCTGCCGGAAGACATCGAGCGGGTGTTGTAGGTATTGGTGATACCATCCAGCTCATTCTCCTGATTGCCATGGTTGTTAGTTAGTATCAGATATTTGTGCTTGAGTCTTGCCGGTAAGATTTTGCATATTTTAAACAGTTTGGTGTAGTTGTCCTTGTTTTGTTCTTAGACTTTTTTAGTGACGAGCAGTTTTAAAAATCGGATTTGTATTGATTCTAGTTTGTCTATGTATGTTTTAAATTTTAAATATTTATATATATAGTAAATAGTTATAAGTAAAATAAATAACTAAAAAAGGTTTATTACTCAATCATGCCTAAACGGCTTAATGGATCTGAATGAAATTTGGCACACAGATCGATTAAAGTCTATTTTTACCAACATAGCTAGTATGTGAACAGATCATAGTACACAGACACACACATGCAAGAGTACAAGAAGAATATATCTAAACCGATGTCTTGTTGCCACGGATGTTGCGATGTGCGGTTATCTATGTTTATTGCGACTAAGTGCGAATGCTTTTTAACATGCAAATGCTTTTATCGTTACGGAGATATCATTCGCTCAAAGATTTAACTAATATTAATAATAATATTCTACCAAATTCACACAGCGCCATCTAGTTCCAAATTAAGCAATTATATTTGCTTGTGTTATGGGTACTGAACAACTGATATACTTACTACTTAAATACATTTTTTTTTGTAAATATATACATAATTATAGATAAATTACACCCAGACACAGAAACAAACTGTCCTGGGTGGGGATCGAACCCACGACCTCCAGCTTAGCAGTCAGGGTCACTAACCACTAGGCCATAGGCCAGTCAAATCCTATATAAATTCACATATACGAACCCTTCTATATTTTAACCTATCCTATTTTTTGTAAGAGATTATTTATTTATCATTGGTTTGCGACTAAAGAAATACAATTTGAAACTCATCGTACAATTTTTTGCTTTTCTATTGGGATGACTAATTACAAAACAATGTCTGTAGTTTATTTATTTACCTCAATTCACAATATCGCTGGAAGCCTAAAAGAGAGATTGATTTATTTTTATCCAGTCAAGAGATGCATTGGGATTCGATTGGCAATTGTTGATTATTCGACTTCCTTGGTGTTTCAGATGCGAGTAGCGGAGATAATTTACCATCAGGTGACCCACAAACTCGTTTGCCCACTCTATTTTATAAAAAAAAACTAGAATAGTGCGAGTATCGCTGAATTAACTAGAACTAATGCGTGCTCTAGTCAATTCATTATTGGTTATTATTTTATAAACCACACTGAGAAAAAGTTGGTTTCAATTCGAATCTGGAACAAATATCATGTCAGTGGTCTGTTTAAAAATAATTAACACTAGTTTATAGCCAATATGATGTAATGTACAAATACTTTCATCATCATAATATCAGCCTAATGACTTCCACTGCTGGACATAAGCCTCAGCTAATTTCTGCCACATCGGGCAATTTTGTGCCCCCTGCAACCAACGGCCACCGGCAACCTTTACTAGATTGTCGGTCTATCTGGCAGGTAATGAAGCCGGATATGTAAAAATAATATCAAACGAATACAATAACATATTTCACATTCCCTTATAAATATAGGTGTACCTACCTATTTAAATAAGAGTCACATATACCTACTTAGAAAAGGCTGAGACAAAACCTTTTTGTAAATATCTTTGGGAGTTTATTTAAATCTGCTGTTCTTCAAGAGTCGTTCAAAGTATTGGTAAAGTTACAATACGGTACTAGCGATTTGTGACTACCCGTCAAGGCGACCTCAAAAAAGGTCGAAACACAAACACACTTAAAGTGTGGTGGTTAGATAAATATAATATATTTGACCGGCCTATATGTTTTACTGTTATTTTATAACACGACAACGGCTGATGTGATTCATCCGATTTCAAATTTAGCGTTTTAGCTGTGCCCGCGATTTCGTTCGCGTGCGATTTCATTTTTTTCACACAACTCTGATTTTGAAAAAAAATGGGCTGCCCGCAGCAGACTTGACTTGATCAGTCCATTTTATAGGTGTTCTATAAACTACGAAAAAGGAACAAGCAAACACCAAAATTTGTTTCACAAATTTTATTCTTATTCTGTACAATATAAATAAACCGTATTCTTACTATGAGATAGCCTAAATAGTTGGCATTCGACATTCGTGAGCAATCATAATAATTAATTACTGTTAAAAATATTTTATCAACTTCTCCTTGGAACAAAGAGATTAACATCTTCTTATATGAATCATAAAGCGAATCTCAAAGTAAAAACACGGCATTTCTTAATTAACAACTTTTCTTAACATTAGAATGATATTTACAATATTTTTAAATCATTTATAACAACCTTGGGCTTAATTTATTTTACGTTATTGTATCCATATAGTTTAGCTACCTATTCCTAAATATATCGTAGAATTTGCTTTTGTAAACAAAGCATCAGATTATATCGGGAAAACGGCAACATTTTAAGCTGTAAGCGATTGTATGATAAAGTGTTACATGTTTTTCCAGAGCAAAATTGTAGAACATTGAATGTACGTAATCTTATATCTATTTATAACTAGCATAATATTTTTTCTATCACATCTAAATATACTGCAACAGAATATTATGCTAAGAGAAAAAGATTATACATAGTTATTACGTATGCGTTTCTAAATGGCATACATGTTGTTCGTGGTAAATCATATTAAAAAAAAATCGTTTTGTGCACAACAAACATTAACTCCAACTGATTTTTATTTTCAATATTTCGTTTTATACGAATATTTTATTAAACAGAATTAATTGATATCGATCAAAAGTTGGCATAAAAACGAATAAAAAGATAACAGATTTCTACTATTCACATTCAAAAATTTGGCCTCAGATTATTTTTCTTTTTCTCATAGAATAACATTACAGCAATATATAACATCTTAATTGACATTATTATACTTTGGCACAAATAATTCTAATTAAACATTTACATTGATAAATAGGGTGAGACTTCAATCTTCCCACGAAAATTACAACAGAAATGTTTTTAGAAAAATTAAAGCTGATCGTGAGATGAAAGGGAATGAAATTGAAAGTTTTTCTCAATTCACAAAATACAAGCGCGTTCCCTGTACAAAGGCTTAGAACATGTAGAAAATATGATTACACTTTCGTATTTATTTCTTTGCTTCTAAAACTAGAACATCATTGTTTTGGCTAGTTTTGCCAGAAATTTATTGCAAGCAAGAAATTATTTAAAACTCATGAATGCTATTGGATTCTAACATTTGGCCACAAAGCAACCAGAAGTGTATCTTAAATAGTGTCTGGTGGTAAAAGTTCAAAAATATTCAGATACGCGTCGCGGCAATCGAAAGCCTAAACAGATAAATTTGTTTGTTTAGCTTGCTATGCACTATTCGATTGATTAAATTTTTGCACTCGGCAGATTTAAACATTATATCTCTAAGCCGTTCACAACAGTAATTTTCTGCCTACATTTTTTGATGTCTCACATGTCTAAAACATTTGACGTCACCTTTGAATTTCTTGATTAGAATTATATTGTAATAACATTTAAACAGAAATGTTAGGTCAACTAAGTCCTACCACTGACTTAAACCCAAACATTTACTCATGTTATAATAGATTCAAAAAAATCTAATCAAAAGGTTCAGACGTAGTGGAAATATTTCAGCATGGTGACATTTCAATTACCTACGCATAATATTCCTGAGGTATACAGGGCTCTGTTATTTACTACAATTTTCAGTGATAAAATATATCACTCAAAATTATTATTCGTAACTTAAGATGCTTTGTTATAGCATCTTAAAGTTACAAATAACAATTTGTTATAACAGCGATTATTTCTGCATGTGACGTAAAGCGGTACCAAGTCATTTTTAGAGCAAAGGGCTCAGCGATTATATATCATTGTCGGGGCGTGGTACAGGCCATTGTTCCCCTCTCAAGAAATCGTCACGTAGACGTATAAGTGTACCCAAAATACAGTTGAATATGAAGGAAATTAAGTCACAGCTTGAATTTTCTTTTCGACAGGAAGCAAGGAGACTTTATTGAAATAACTTTGAAAAAGTGAGTCATAATAATTTAATAACGATCCTTATACTTTTTAGTTATTCTTATTCGAAAATACTGATGTATTTTTCACATTATAAAACACACTTAGACCTAAATAACTTCCGTATCTATAAACGTGTGATTCCGCTGACAGTCAACAGTCATACTAAGAATGAAAGCAAACAGAGCCAAGGCTCACCTTCACTCAAGTTGAACTATTCATATACTTAAGTATTGTATGATGTTACTAAAGCTTTATTCCCGACAAACGTGGCTACTAGTATCTCAAAGCTAGTAGATGCCGTCCGTTTACTCAAAAAGGGGTTCATTCAAAGTTGCCGCTATCAGTTGTAGCTCAAGGCGACTGCGGGTTACTAGTGCTCGCTTACCCCTAACTTTACGTACTAACGTTTTTATCTACATTTATAGTCTAAAATCCCATTAAGAAATATATACCCTCATCTGTTATTTATTAGTGATATTAAATAAATGATAGATAATATTCACATTGACTTATTGCAAATAGGTTGCCTAGTTAAATCACGCCCGGATAATATTAATATCGTGCGCAAAATGTTTTGTACCAGAGACTTCCAGCATGGTGGAATGAGATTTTATTTTTTTCATAAAGTGCTCTAATCAGTTATTTAGTCGAAAACAATATCAAATGAAAGCCTATTTTATTCTTAATTTAACTGTATTAGGTTGTCTTACTAAAAAGTTGATCTAGTCATGGTATCCTAGATTTTGTATGTAAATTTTAAATGCGAGTAACATACAGTGACAAAGAGCACTTTATGAAAAAATAAAAGGTATGGACTCCAATCTCATTCTACCAAGCTTGAAGTCTCTCCAACAAAAAAATTTTGCGCACGGTATTAATATTATCCAGGCGCGATTTAACTAGGCAACCTATTTGCAATAAGTCAATGTGAATATTACTTATATATCTATCATTTATTTATTATCAATAATAAATAACAGATGAGGGTATATATTTCTTAATGGGATCTTTATTATTCATTTTAACAAAATTTCACTCAATATAAATTGTATTCTCGTATATCATCCTTTTCCCCAGTCATCTAGCAACCTCTAGTATGCTCAGAACTAAACTTTAATTTTAAAAGACTTTATATTCTAGTGGATACATGCGGCTCAGTTTTGATTTGGCACAATTTAAATTTATTGACACATAATTATTCGTTGGTAAGACTTTTTTTTTAGTTTTATAGCTTCTTCCTTCTAAGTGGGGGGTTTTAGAGGCGTGTTGCCAACGTGAAGATTGTTCAGCTGGGGTAACAAGATGGCCGCTGTTGAGATAGTAGTGACAAGTACAAATACCGCCAAGAGGGCTCGATCAGCAACCACCGCCACCTGCAAACAATATTTGTTATAAAATGTGTTCCTAAAACTAAATTTTACCTAAACAACTTAATAGACGATAACAGGATATTGAAATGTTATCTATTTTTGGCGAAAAAATTCTTAAAAGACATTTCTGGCGCTTGATCTTTTGCGTGTAAAATTCAAGTACAAAGGCCAACCTAAACCGCTAGCCAAAAATGTTAATTTTCCAAGGAATTTTCAACATAACAAAGTAGTCGAACATCCTATTAGAGTAAGCATTGGAAACAAATGCCACGGATTATTTGAGCATCGCTAGCGTACGGGCGGCGCTTTGCATCATGTTTTATTTATTGGTTTACGCTATACAACGATACATTTTAAACTGCTTTAGTACATTTATCCAACGCATCGAGTGCCACGTTAAATTGGCCTATCAATAAACTTCAAGATGTTCGTGTTTACTTCCATATATTTCAAACAAATATCGATATTCATTCAATCTTAGTCTGTTTTTATACCCTCTTCAAACCTTTTCTTCAATCTTTCAAAAGAAAAATATTCCGATGATTTTCAACTAAACGTAATGTATAGAATTTACTATTTTAGTTTTCGTTATTTTATCCCTTACACCTTCGTAATATCTACAAATAAAAAGCTTTAGGATTATCTTTTCAAAACACGTACATTGAATATAAAAGCTGTAACAAGGTTCTACTACTCGTATTCACTTGAAAACTGCTGACATAATAAAAGGAACGCAACAAATGCCATCTCGTAGCCTCGCATTTATGTTCGCCGCATGAGTGCGTGCTTGTCGACTATTATTAAAAATATGAATATGTATTATTATGTATTGTTGGTATTTTCATATTAGAACATATTAAATAAATGTTATTCTATACTCTTATTTACGTGTGTACTGAAATAAATGTTTGGGGAAACAATGCTATGAAACTTCATTCCATAGCATCCTTCTTTTATAAATAACTAGCTGTTACCTGGGGTTTCATTCTCGTGGATCTTTGTTTCGTCATTAATTAGCTCCTATTGGTAGTAGCGTGATATTATATAGCCTCGACAAATGGGCTATCCAACACCAAAATATTTTTTCAATTCGGTTCAGTACTTCCCGAGATTAGCGTGTTCAACCAAACAAACAATTCAATGGCATCACAGGCTAGTTTTTCTGTACAGTGGAGTTTCACTAAGAATAACCTCTTTTTTAGACTTAGTAAACCTCCTTGCAGTCGCATTGTCACTTATTGTTTTCATCATTTATTTGAATTGGAGTTGCAGAAAAACAATCGGGATTTGAGAAGAAATAGTTGTACTAATTACCTACTATATAACGTTTAATGTTTTGTTAAATAGAGGTAGAATAATAATTAATTCTCACAGTCCAGTTTATGTCTGAAATTCTCTCAATAATCAAATAATACTACGTCAAAGGTTTCATTGCTAAATATTGAATTTTGTAATAACTCATCTTTCAACAATATTGTTTTATCGGAAAGGAGATTAAATTATGTTAAAATATTCGCACGCTAAAACTTCTAACATTGTGACGTCGGCGTCGTGTCGTCGTGCTTCGTTTCGCGACCATTTTGAGAGAAAAAATACGAAATTGATATTTTGCAGACAATTTTCCATTCACATATTTATGGTAATACACAAGTAATTGAAAATATTGAGCATATGGAAATTGTTTCACACATATATTATGATTTTTATGATATTCGATGCAAATAAAGTAAGTAGGATAAAATATAATCGATAGAATGTGAGCCTTTCAATAATCAATCTTAAACGAAAGGAAGAGATAAATACCTAACTTTTCCATTCCATAAAATATTTGTTTAGGGAAAGATATTGTGAACTACTGTATACCTAATTTTGTATATTAGGACATGCCTAATAATAAAAGTATAAAAGTATATATATAAAATAAAAGTGCAAAGGAATTTACATATTTATCACAAAAATTGTTTAGTAAAAAAGTGTTAGATATCAAGTTAGTATTATTAATTCGGGTTTAACTTCTAATTACCTTCTATTTCACATTAAAACCGCAAGGTTTATAGTTACAAAATCCATACATATTATAAAAGGCTTTGTCCTGACTGACTGACTGACTGACTGACTGACAGACAACGCACAGCCTAAACCGCTGGTCGTAGCGACTTGAAATTTGGAGGGTGTGTTTTTCCTAATATCTAGAGGTGTACAAAGAAAGGGTTTTTTAAAATTCAACCCCTAAGGGGGTGAAATGGGATAAAAACGATTGCATAGAACTTCTTTGTTTTTTAACATAAAGATTTGAAAATTTGTTTTGGGGTACTACTATCAAAATAAAAAATACCCTCATCAATATTTTTGACAAGGGTGGCTTTGGAAGGGTGAAATTGGGGATGAAACGTTGTATGAAGAGATCTTTGTCTTGAAGTTAACGTTTTGCAAACTTCAGTGAGTTTTAGTAAAGAAGTGAGTTGATGAGTTGTTTTTGGTGTTTGAAAAACTTACCCTAAGGGATGAAATAGGTGTGATAATTATTAGAAATTTATATGAATGTCGTTTTCAAGGTTTTCAGGGACGCTGATTACGAAAATGTTATCTATATTGACGTTAAATGAAATTCAACTCCTGTAGTGTGGTGTTGTCGAATTCATGAATTGCACTTAATACAAAGATCTATGTAATATCGAAATCTACGCGGACGAAGTCGCGGGCAAAAGCTAGTCATGCATAATAATATTATTAACAAATTCTCTGACATGTCATATAGGTAAACTTATACAGAGTTTAACAAGTCAAACAAGGCGGGTATCCGCAAACATCTCGCTGCCTATTGTTCTGTTAAACTATTTCAACTGTCATACATTTGCATAGTTAACGCACAGCCAATTGTATAACGAACTATCTCTATACGTTTCTGACGTGTATTGTACAAACTGATATGAACAATCACATTACTTGATATAAAATTATTTGATTTCGTTGAGCCCTATATATCTATTTTAGTATAACAAAGGAAAGACTAGGTTGAAGGATTTTATTTCCAGTCAACTATATGTTTGGAATAATCAATCTAACAGACAACATTTTTGATCATACTGAAACAATACGTAGGTAATATACTAACATACGAGTATGTGCCTACGTCAATATGAATGAAATACATACGTACAATCAAAAGTAACACGTCGTAAATTGTCAAAAAGAGACCAAATTTGCGATTATTTAATTATATGCCATATTATAGTAAAACAATTAAAATAAATAGGAGGCCAACTTAATAAAACAATTTCAAAATTGATCCTTACTGTCTTACCCTTTGAGAGAAAGTTTTTTTCTTACTTTATAAACCACGTTACTTTACCATCCTTTCTGAATTTACCATAAATAATGGAAGTGGCGTTACAAATTTGTATGACTGAAAAATATACACTTTATGATAACGGATTTTTACGATTTATTTATACCGCAGAAACCCATAATACATAAGTGCATAATTATCGCGTTATAAACCGATATATGCTGGTCAAAGGTTTTAAATCGAAGCCAAATTCATTATTACACCGAGGTCAGTGGAAATTAACTCTTATAGGCATTAAAATAACGTTAAATATTCGTTGATTTTAAATTTAAATTAAATTAATAAAGTTACTTATTCCGTTGTGCTCTAAGCCTCTTAGAAACGTGTACTAATTTAAAAATGTAAATGTAGGTATTTAGAACGTCATTTTGTCAATGCTTAAACTAAGTATACTTAGCTCATCTTAGAACATCATTCTAAAAATGTATCACTGGTTCACTGTATCACAAACAGGCTTCGTAAACTCTTATATTGTGGACTAAAAGTACAAAGCACTCAAAGACCCTCAGTCACTTAGATAAACAGTATTTATGTACCATATAACATTTTGTCAAACCAACAAAGAAAAGCCAACCTAACCTACTCTTTACTTTATCTTACGTGTTGTGTATAAAATATCATAATATTTGTGTTATGTTCGCGACAATGATTCCGTAAATGTGACTAAAACGCCATGGAGTCTGAAAGAAACCGCAGCAGCAAGGAACAACAAAGCCATGTCGTAATTTACGTTATGTTTTCATTTCGCGAAACATGTGGTTCGTGGTTGTAAATGAAAACAGCTTGCACTTTGTAATTTTTGTTATTTTCAACTGTTTTGATTGTTTCTTCTTGACTTGTCTATACTTTATTTATTTATTTAAGAACTTTATTGCACAAACTACAATGTAAGTGTACAAAAGGAGGGCTTAATGCTAAAAGCATTCTCTACCAGCCAACCTTTGGGTGATGCAGAGATGAGAACAAGTAGGTGCAAAGTAAGAAAAGATGTAAGAATGAAAATAATAAAAGGAATTATAATAGTCATAATATTAAGTAGTTCAACATATATATATTATAATACCCTGTATACTAACTAAATATTACTAATATATATTATAAAAAATACATAATAAAATACATAATTATAAATATATACACAACTATATTTTATATTTTAACACTTCTTAAAAGTCATAGTCGTTACCAATATTATCTTACATAGATACCTTCTCAACAGTAGGTTAGGCTTTCCCTTGGACTCCCGAGTGTAGTAGTTCGGCGTTCGTAAGGGTTCGTAAGGTCATCATTATTAATTCTGGCTCACAGAGGTCACAGTCATGTAAGTGTGGGAGCAATTGTCCTTGACTTTACCCTGACCTTCTCAAATGTTTCATTCAGATCTCACACAAATCCATTAATATTATTCTTTGTTTATCGAGTTCAGTAGAGGAACTATCACACAAATTCTGAAGGTTCAGACGTATGGTGATATAGACCTGACACATTTGTCAAGACTCAGGATATTAATGGTCGGTCCGAACTAATGTGAACGGAGCAAGACCGTAATAAAATTGCCATCAATCTAACGTTACAAAACAAAACACCAGATTAATTAATTGGAACGTATGACCCTTATGTAACATACACCTTATGTAAAATCCCAGATTCATAAATTCGACGAGTCACAGAGAAAGCAATTTAAAATTTAAATACTGAACTGTTACTAAGTACGCATACTTTTCATTGTAATATCACATATAGCCATGATATAACTGCTGACTGTATTGTTTCTATAAGGAGTCTTGATACGATCCCCATGAACTTGTGCCGTAAAACGCGCAATAAACAAGTAAATATAATTAAAAAATAATAATAACCCGACTGCAAAAATCAACAGAGAGCAACACACTAAAAAGACCGAAAAATTATTGTAATATTCTTACACCTGATTAAATTTAAATACATAACATATGTATATATTTGTAATCTCCATTTGATTCCCTTTATTTTGATATTCTACTCGATAGGTTTGGTTAAAAAATATAATAGAATTACTTACAATTTGGAACCATTCAATTATGTATAATCTCTTTTTGAATATATGTAATCTCCTTCTGATTCTCTTTATTTTGATAACCAACTCGATAGGTTTGGTTAAAAAAAAAATTGAACTTCTTATAATTTGGCGTCATAAGCCCGCCGTTTAAGTCTTTTTATTCTTAAAACCTATCTAAGGACACTTGGGTTTTCTAGACGAATCTAACGATACCCTAATTGTCATAATCCATCCAGCCGTTTGGGAGATTCGTGGGAATAAAGAAATTTACAAACATACAAGATACGCGCGAAAAACAATACCCGTTCTGACAGTCGGGTAATAAAATAGTAACTATCTCAATCGCAATGTTGTATTGTTTCACCTTCTGTGCCAACACATTCATATTTCCTGTGATGCGAAGATCAAATCGTTACTACAGCAGTAAAGTGAGCAGTAAAAGTGACCAAACAGTTGAAACTTTTTGTTAAAGTTGGCAAACAAGTATACAGCCCACCTAATAGTGATAGTTGTGTATGAAAGTTTGTGATACCAGGGGACTCATACATCGCAGATTGCTGAGATATTCATGAAATTGGCGAATTCTGCTTCTAGTACAAATACGACCTCACTCAGAGAAGTCAATTATTACCAGTAATCAGTTATTAACACAATCTTTTCATTGAATAATCGTCTTTAGGCGTATCGACTTAAGTATTACACGTTTTTACTAAGTCTCTGAGTACGGCAGTTATTTACTAGCAACTCTTATTTATTTACAGAACAAAATCAGTTCCACAGTAAATATAGCAGACATAATAGTATAACATCATGCTTTTTTCCCCTTGAGCGTGGCAGAGGTCTATCACATTAATATAATATAATATAATATTCTACCACATTCATGCTGAAGGATTTATTTATTTGTTCATTTGGTTGAACACGCCAATCTCAGAAACTTCCAAACCGAATTGAAAAATACTTTTAGTGTTGGATAGCCCATTTATCGCGGCAGGCTATAGGCTATATAACATAACGCTTCGGTCAATAGGAGCTGAGTAGTGGCTAAATAAAAACAACAGGAGCGAAGCCCGGGGCAACAGCTAGTTAATGTATTGTCTTTTTATAAGTTATGCTCTTTCCCCAAAATAGTTATGGGAGCTTTCAATTAACTTTTATAATTATTTCAATTTCCGAACTTGTCTAATTCAGCCAGTTACCGAAATTTGGCGACCAAATAGTTTTAATTTAAATGTCACATAATTTTCGTTCTATTACTGACTGTGGAGAGTGGAACCCTTCAAAATCACATAGTAGCTAAGTTTATAGTTTATCTACGTATATTTTGTTATGCTTTGTGGGTATTTGTATTGAAAATATTCAGTACTAAATCCTAATTTGTGTTTTCCAACTTTGTCGGTAAAAAAACGTTGCCGTAGCTGCGGTGATTCAAGCATTACATTTACATAACGATCTTTTAAAATAACTTTTTCCTGAACTTTTAGCGCAATTACCGACACTTGAGGTACGAATGGAAAATCGTTTCTTAACTGTTGCCAAGAACAGCTGTGATCGTTAAGGTATATCGGAATATATAAGGTATATATAGGTATCAGATATTTCTGTAAGTATAAAATCATAGAACAATGAGAGAACGTATAACTCTACGCATTTAAATTCAGTCATTACTATACCATTCTTGAGAAGTCATAAATCTTTGGTTCTAAATAAACAATTACATGCAAAACTGTATACGCAATGACGTATTTTTATTATCATTTATAATTTAAAATTCGATATTGGTCCTTATTATTTTATTATGTATATAATGTATGTGTGTAACTTTAACTTCAATATTTATAAAGTAAAATTACGGACGGAATTTCACATTTCACAACGATATCAAATTTGAATAACTCGAAATCGTTCTTGCGAGTAGGGTCCCAGATCAAACTGGAACTTGCACACAGAGATAAGAACCACAAGGATTGTTGTACAATTTTATAATGTAAAAAATATAATAACAATAAAAAGATAGCTAGATGTAAACGTTAAGAAGTTATAAATAAATCTCACTTGTTTCCATTCAAGGTTTGCCCTTTCTAGACGTTCGTTGGCGGCAACTCTTTGCTCGTGTCTAGCGGCTGCCTCGCGTAGCGTGCAGCCGCAGCAGGAGCACCGCGAGCACCCGCCTGCACATACCGTCTCGCCGCCAGTAGCACCACCGCCCCCATTGCCAGCATTCACTGTCCCCATGTTTGTTGTTGAACCTCCTGTTGACAATGATTTGAGTTTAATGAAGCCTTAGTAATCATAGAGAACAAAGTTAACACTTACAATGAGCTTATGTTTCTTATTAGAACTAAATACTTTGTGTTTGGCACATGGACTGACAAATTTGTTTGAGGTATTGGGGGGCTCTTAAGCTGTGTTATTACACATTGTACAGATGTTCTAAGTATTAGGGCTGCCGAAATAAAATTTTCTTTTTAAATTTAAAATTATACCCAACTCGTCTGCCACTTTAGGCAATAAAAAAAAAAAGAAAAAAAAACTTTTCGTTACGACGCCGATGATTTCGTAACGTTTTTGTTTATTGTCTTATTGGTGATGTTGAGCTTTCAAAGTTTGAAAAACAGTGCAGGCGTATGAAAACTATCAAATACTAAAATCTTAAAAAAAAACACGCCTTTTTAACTTAATTTTATAAGTTTATTTTAAAAAGTTCTCTAATTTATACCTTTTCCAATGATAATATAAAATAAACATTGTATTAAAGATTACGTAATATAATAAATAAATATAAATATTTATGTACCTACAGTAAACTAGTTGCATCGAAATTATCGGCTTAAAACTTGATTCGTGGCTGGTTGATTAAAACTTTGTCAACACTGGGCGGCCGGTCGTATCGGTTATCCTTCTATATAATATATACGCATGTTACGATGTTTTTATGTTCGTCGCTCAATCACGAGTAAGCCGATTGTCGAATTTAGTTGGAACTTGGCACGTAGATAGTCAATATATAGAATTACCGCATATGTTACTTTTTATTCTAGAGACAGT
Source organism: Laspeyria flexula (assembly GCA_905147015.1). Lineage (NCBI taxonomy): Eukaryota > Metazoa > Arthropoda > Insecta > Lepidoptera > Erebidae > Laspeyria > Laspeyria flexula. The sequence continues at coordinate 13,144,650 of LR989950.1, read as the reverse complement.
TTTGAAGTCGTCACTATAGTAGTTACTATAAACTAAAATAGAAGAAACTATAGTCAGACGAATAGTCCTGTCATATTAAAGTAGAATTTTGAGAGTACTTTTACATAAAAATTTCTTACAAAAAACCTAACTCGTCTTTTTAAGAAGAAATATTAAATACCATGATTAAATAACAGATTTAGAACAGACATCATTTTATTTACAATATTTTCTATAACAAACTGAGACCAATGTCAGATTACCTACCTTTTATACTTACTCTCTTTGATCAAATTACAGCATTCAGAACCTTTAGCTAACAACTTCCATAAAATATGGCAAAGTTTGTATTCCGCCAACCTCAGTTCAGTTAAAAGGAAACTACAAAGAGTATGCGGTGGAAACAGTTTATTGAGGCGTTTTATGAGAGGTTTAATTTTCCCTACTCCCTAGTTACATGTTTCATAACAGGACTTATTTGAACTGACAACACAAAGGGCTCAACTAAGGTAATAAAGCCAGAGCCATGTTTCTTTATACGACGGTTTCTCAAGTCAATGTCATCACGTGTGTTAATATTAAAAACGGGAAATTATAGACCACGGTTTACAGTAAAGTCTTATCTCTTTATTACCTAACACCTGAGTAAAACCTTTGACATTAAGCCTTCCTTTGTTCACTTTGTGAGTAAGTTATAAGTAAATAAATAAACGAAACAAGTGATGGGAGCAGACATTTTTATCCTCTCTTCAAAAACCGTCGTCTTCGAAGCGTCTAACTGTCATCTTGGAAGGATCAACAAATTCCAAACTGCTTACGGAATCTAGTCATTTGTTGTTCTTATCAACTGAGGCTAGTATTAAGCTTAGGACGATTACGGACTGACATCTTGATTTATAGACTAACTTTATGGCGGTGTATTAATTATTATGTAGCAACTAATTTAGGGTCCGACAATATTAGATAACTAAAGCTTGATAGCTGATTTTAAGCGCAAGTTGTAACTTGGTTGAGTTCTAGTATTGCTGAATAAAGGGCAGTGGTAGACAATTTTTAGTATATAACGTATATTTTATTCGCAGCTTACTAGATGGAGAAGGTATTGTAGCAGTAGCTCATTAATGGATCATATTAACATCATCGGCCTGTACAAGTCCACTGCTGGACATAGTCTTCTCCAATATGGATTATATTACCTAATTTATTTCAAGGGTCTGCTTCACTATTAGCGTAATGTGTCTCAAAAATTATCCGAAACAATTGACAGATTTTATATGAAGAATATGTTCTGACCACAATGCTCTAACAACATTATACTGATTAGTAGATGTCTAAATTTCTTCGCATTTTTCAATTTAGAATTCTAATAATTATATTTACGACGATACGACTGGCCTGTTGGTCTAGTAGTTAGTGACCCTGACTGCTAAACCGGAGGTCGTGGGTTCGATCCCCACCCAGGACAAATCTTTGTGTGATGAGCATAAAGGTTTGTTCTGTGTCTGGTTGTAATTTATCTATAATATGTATGTATTTACAAAAAAAAATGTATTTAAGTAGTATATCAGTTGTTTAGTACCCATAACACAAGCAAATATAATAGCTTACTTTGGGACTAGATGGCGCTGTGTAAATGTGGTAGAATATTATATTATTATTATTATTATATAAATACTAAAACCGTTAATACTCCCCAAACAAAAACATTAATCAAAGATCGTGTTATTTATTTCAAATTAAAAAGAAAAACCATTTTTCTGTTAGAAAATATTCGCAGTCCATTCTCAGTTTTAAGTTTCAGTATTACACTTAATTATCTGTCAAGTGGGTGCCTAAGCTACAGCCACTAATTAATCTGGCTACCAATATCTATTTCGATTTCTTCACAGGTATCGAATTGGTCTGAACCACATCGACCCTTTTCGGCCCGAAACCTAGACAATGATGGATCATATATTATCACGAGTAAGTAATGGATACATAAGACAATGAATACGCATAGATAATGAAGGATAAAATATATAATAGGTACCAGAAGGTATAGTTCAAATTCCGAAAACCTAACTCACGACACTTGTGTCGTTTTTGCCCGACTGCCAAAAAAGTAAAATATACTTGATATATGGTTATCTAATGTTAAGCCTTGCCTCGTAGCCCGAGTATAAGCCGCACTGACGTTATATAGAGATTTTGCACCTACCCATACGTATATAAATATTTGTTCTAACTTATAACTTTCCCGTTACCTACCAATATCAATGGTAATCACAAAAAAATTGCATGCTCGTACGGGAACCTCGTAGGTCGGTAGTTTTTCCCAAGAGGCGATTAATAAGGCTCGAATAATATATGTACTTAAATACCATCGCTTTAACAAAACCACATGTTCACCTATATTTATGATATGCTTTATAAACATTAGTTTATAAACTCAGGGGATACTAAGGGGTCACAAACTCGCAATCAAATAACGCACTGAAATAAATCATGTTTTGGCAAAAAATGGAGCGATAAACAAATGCCTGATTCCTACGAGACATATGTGATATACTGTTATTGTAAACGCGAAACACTTTATTGTTTTGGTATGAATAAATCATCTAAGGCTTTTTTGGATCGGTCAATGGTCTTTTGTTCTATATTGTGTTCAATATTATTGTTTTACTTCATGAGAGAAAATTGCTTTCAATGTTGTGGTTTTATAGAGATAAAACCAAATGCATAAGTGTTTAAAAACAATCCAAACATGGAGTTTATTTAATCAGATTGAGATATAGATAATTATAACAAAGTGGTGATTAATATCCAAATAGTTAAATTGCAAATAAATTTAAATTTTAACTTATTTAATTAACAATTTAAATAAGTTCCCAAACATAAAACTATATCAATAAAATGCTGTCAATGTGGGTCATTGACAGCATTTTCTGACTGTTCCAAATATCTGCACTCTGTGGAGACACTAAATCAATGCGTAGATTGATTAGGTCCTTTAGCTGATTTATTAACATTATTTATAAAACAAACACAACAAACAAAAAAAATTGTATCACGCGTTTTCCCCGTAAGGTTGGAAGAGTTATCACAATCATTTCTTTCCAGCAATGTCTGGTTCATTTTTTTATAGTAACTCAGCGTAGTGCTTCGCCTGATAGCAGCTGACAGGATACCAAAGCGTCATGTCAGCTGGCAATGCCATCCTAGCCTACAAGGTGCTCCAAAGTGGTCCATATACGACGAGATGTTTGCTATTAACCAAAGACTCCAAGCTGAGGCAGAGAATTTTAAGACAGAAAACCAATAATTTCATTGCCGATCCGGGGATGGAACCTGCAACCTCTTACTTAGCAGTCGCATACTCTTTCGTTGCGCCATTGATGATGATTTATAAAAATAATGACCTAAGTTTTTCTACCGAGGGAGTAATAACACAGACCTACGTAATAAGGAGACTATTCCGTACACAAGACTTAATTAGACACTCCGATCATTAATTGATTGCATTTCTCAGTAGAAAACCTTTGTTCCTTCCTTTTTCCTTACCTTTGTTCTTGTTCCAATTATTCTTACATAAAATCAGTATAAGAAAATAGCTTCCTGTTGAAATTGATGCCAAATATTTATTAGCATAAGTTTTTCAAAAGAGTGTTGCAAACAAGATGTCTATTCGCCATCAAGGTGACCGCATTTTAATTTTCCACGTTACAGTAGTATTAAAAAATATTTCTAGCATATTAAATATCTATACAAATAAATAAATTGAAGTGTCTTTAATATCAAAATAACAGCTTTTTAGAGTAGGCATACGAAAATATTATTTACGTTTTTTATAACAAAAACACACTTTTCAAATTTCGACGGTACTTTTACTGGTGGATAGCTAATGTTACAAGAAGCAACCTAGGCTACTTTGAATTTGGAAAAAATGTTAGGGTTCTGTGCAAAACAAAAGCAAACTATGTATGTAATCACTGTCCACACGAACAAAGTCGCGGGCACAGCTTATCTAAGAAAAAATCGATATATCGTGTAATAAGTTTGGATAAATAAATAAATAATACTAGTTATCTCATTTTCACTCCTGGGAGCAATACTAATTACTTTCTATTTTCAGTCGAGTAAACTTGATTATTTGCACATAGCAATTAATTGGTGCCTATCCCCCCAACTCTGTTCAATTTTCTCAGATGCTTACTTGAAATAGTCTGACAGCTCGTTAATGAGCATTTTGGTATAGAAAAATGTTATAAGACTTTATCCAGTTCGGCATTGAAGTTAGGAGCAGATTAAACTGACGCTTTCATTATAACAATCATAATATTTACTTTACTAGAATTCACATAGGGCTTTGCTCCTGTCGTTCTTTGTTTGGCCACTGCTCAGCTCCTACTGGCAGTAGCGTGATATTATATAGACTATAACCTTTCTTGATAAATGGGCTATCCAACACTAAAATATTTTTTTAGATCGGATCAGTAGTTCCTAACCAAACAAAAAAAGGAGCGAAACAAACTCTTCAGCTTAGGCACGTATTTTATATTTCGACAAAGTAAACGCTAAGTTGAAAACAACTAACTAAAGCCATTACTGTAACATAAAATAATACGTATTACGAACAGCTGTTGTCTTCAATATTTAACAACTACCTAACAAGAAGAAAGAAAAACTGTACACTTGTAAATATTTATATTAGGTCTTGCACGCGCCAATAAGCGATTTACGATAAGCGATATTTTCATCATCATCATCATATCAGCCCAATGACGTCCACTGCTGGACATCATCATCAGCAACCCATTTAGTCCCACTGCTGGGCTCGGGTCTCCTCTCCTCTAACTAGAGAGCTGAGAGGGTTCAGGCCATAATCCACACACGCTGGCTTAGTACGGGTTGGTGGATCAGACATACTCATAGAATTTCTTCTAGGGTATGTGGGTTTCCTCACGATGTTTTCCTTCACCGTTAGCAGATGGTAAGTCACTTGCCTAGTACATATATTTAAAAAAAAAAAGAACACGATAATAGTCTGGGTCGCCGTCATCGAAAACGATGAGGAGGACTTAGTACATATAATTTCCACAAAGTGGAATCCACATTGGTACTGCTAGTCGGGATCGAACTCGAACCGCGTGATTTGCACGCCGGGCCTTTATCCATTAAGCCACCATCGCATATCTGGATATAGCTGGACATAGGCCACACCTAATTTCCGCCACAGCATGTGATTTTGTGCTGCCTACAACCAACTACCACCCGCAACCTTTACTAGGTCGTCGGTCCATCTCGTGGGGCCGCCAAACGCTACCCTTTCCAATACATAGCCGAAAATCGAGAATCGGTTTTTCTTTTTAATGTATTTACAACTTGAATGCTATCAACAGGTTTTAAATCTACCAAGAAAATAACCCCCTATGTTCTTAGGGATCTACCTCAGAGCATTCATAAGAATGTCGGGATTATAATAAATCAAGTACATAAGTATTGTGGTTATTCGGGTTTCAGGAACTTTATTCTCATTAAGAATAACATTCACTTACATGAGAACATAATTATAAAACATGTATCGAACAGTGTGATTATTAACAAACAGAAACAATAGTTACAGATTTATCTATAAGTAAAAAAACAAAATAAATAAACAAAGGAGGGTAATTTAGAGGGTTATTCTATAAGTATTGGCAGTCCTAGAGTCAGTATTAAACAGGCCATCATCCAACTTAACCTAACGTCTTGCACGTGTATTTTTAAACGACTTCAAAAAAGGAGGAGGTTATATGTTCGACTGTATGTATTTTTTTTTTTTTTTATGTATGTTCATCGATTACTCGGAGATGCCTGAACCGATTTAAAAAATTCTTTTTTTGTTTGAAAGGGTATACTTCCGAATTGGTCCCCTATTCATCACGTCAAGTTCTGATGATGGAATCTCAGGGAAATCGAAGGCAACCCTCAAATTTTATAGGCACATGTTACGTGTTTCATATATTTTTTAAAGTTATTCAAGTATTTACGTCTGATAGTCAACATCTCATGTTGATGAGCTGGTGATGGAAGGTATAACTCCTTAACTGTTAGGAGTTGGAGGATAATTCTTTTGACATTATAGGTTCTTATAAACCAATAGTTGTATTCTTTTAGGTTATTTAGGTGAGCTGATACTGGAAGGTATAACTCCTTAACTATTAGGAGTTGGATGATAATTCTTTCAATATTATAGGTAGTTATAAACCTAAAGTTGTATTCTTGTAGGTTATTCAGGTGAGCTGTCAGTGGAAGGTATAACTCCTTGACTCTTAGGAGTTGGAGGATAATTCTTTCGACATTATAGGTACTTATAAACCTATAGTTGTATTCTTGTAGGGTATTCAGGTGAGCTGTCACTGGAAGGTATAACTCCTTAACTTTTAGGAGTTGGAGGATAATTCTTTCAACATTATAGGTACTTATAAACCTATAGTTGTATTCTTGTAGGTTATTTAGGTGAGCTGTCACTGGATGGGAAACTTCTTAATGTTTAGGAGTAAGAAGATGATTTCTTTAAATATCACATCCATGTTTACACTTAAGTTGTGTTATTTCAAGTGTCTGAGGTGAGAGCTCTTGATGGAAGATAAAGTTGTATAATTCAAAGGAATTCTTAGATGATATTTTAAGTTTTCGATATAGTATCTAACCTGCATTGTATGTATACCTATACTTGTTACCTGTCGCATTTTATAGGAAAAAAGAAAGACATAAAAAGCTGAGAGTTTTAAGATTCCTCTATTCTACAATCAGGTTGTGTTGTTAGAATATTTAAATAGACGTTCCCTTCTATCGAAGATTTTTTATTTCGGTTTTCCGTCTTAGTTTACCAGCCAGTATTATTAAATCTGCTAGATAAAAAGTACACTAAAAATGGAAAAATAAACTATTTTTAACAAAAAAATATTAAAACGACTTCAAATCAGTACTAAAAAGCGAAAAATAAACTGAATTAGATATTTAATTCCAAGCTAAAAAATACCTACCTGCCTGTTTAAAGTATAATACCCTATTACTAATCTGTTTGAAGTCGGTGCCAGCCTAATGAGGTTGTATCACTCAGTTTGAGCCGTTCACTAGGTACGATCACACGCAAGTGCGAGGTGGTGTGAAGTAGCGAGCGGTAACAGATGTACGTACTAAGTAGTACGTAGCCTAACAAACTCTTTAGGCTTGGCACCGACTTCAAACAGATTAGTAATAGGGTATTATACTTTAAACAGGCAGGTAGGTATTTTTTAGCTTGGAATTAAATATCTAATTCAGTTTATTTTTCGCTTTTTAGTACTGATTTGAAGTCGTTTTAATATTTTTTTGTTAAAAATAGTTTTTTATTATGCAATACTATAACGCCTGCCCTTGAAATGAACGCAGGAATCCTATTTCTTTTATGCGCTCACGTGGAATGAGGGTAAATTGAAAATCCTCTTACATATAGGTAGTAATAACAAAGAGTTAAGAATTTGTACAGATGAACCAAGGCGACTATTTGATTGAAAGTTTTTTTTTTTAAATATTTTACTGATGAAACCGATTCAATACACATAATATTGTAATTTTTTTTTCAAATGCCACATGCATGCATGGTGAACCAATACTATAAAGCCTTTATTGTATAACAAACATACAGGGTTTTTCTTCTTTACATCCGCATAAGATTACTGAAATATTACCAAAAGTACATGTGTAACTACATACAAAACGAGCTAATAAAAGTTAATGTTTGAGTGCGCTTATTGACGCAGCAGTTGGTAATATCTGTTACCAAAAATGATTATGTTGTCTTTTTCCTGTTGTAATTTTCGACATGAGAATCCTAAACCAAACTCTCTGATCAGTCAGTATTTGATGAATAATGATTTGAGTAGGGGCTGTATTAATTGAGTTGTGTGTTAAAACTATTCAATCATTTAATGTTGCTCTGTGCCTAAAGTACATAGTTCATCTTCTAAAACAAAGTAAAGGTCCAATAAAAGTACGCGCTCGAGCGTGTTGAGTACATTTCTTCGTGCAACAGTCATTCGGTGTTTAGATACTAAAAGAAAATAGTACAATTTGTTGTAACTTTAAAACTCTTTCTATTGCTAGAAGGTTCAGTAACGGTTAGTTGAAAATAGAATGTTGTTAGATTATTTCTTATTTAAATTTTTCCTGTCTACTCCGCGTTCTTTGGTAAAAATTATTATCAATAACTATTTGCTAATTGTTAGGCTACTAATTTATACCGTTACAAGAAACTTAACAAACATGAATCCTGGTGGAGATCTATATTCTACAGTCAACTTGTTAATAATGATTATTTTTATGAAAGTTTCTTATTAACATTTTAGCAGACATAATAATAGTTATTGTTTATAGCAACTTACCGAGATGGTTGTGATTGTGACGCGCGAAGCGTGGTGAAGCGGGCGCGAGTTGGGCTCCGTCGCAACGCACTTCTGCTTTGAGCCGCGAGCCAGTGCGAGGATTCACCTGCACTGCACCTGCCGTCACCGTGCCGCCGTCACCCTGACAAAATAGTAACGTGACGATAACATCCTTTTTTTAAACAACGCTTGTTCTTAGGCAAGAAGCCTAGAGGGCTTACTCAGATATTCGATATCGCATTTATACTTTTCGATATGTTTGATATTTTATGTATGTATGTATGGTCGCTTTTAAACATTTGACAATGATAAATAAATTGACTAAGTCGAATGTTGAGATTCTGAGTAGGCTCTTTGAGTCGTAAGAAACTTAACTTAAATATTATAAACTGAACCTAGTTCAACCCAGACTCAGAACTATTTGTGAATTGTAAAATATGGATTCAACGTGGATCGAAGCCACGATCTTGCATTAAGCAGACGCAAACTATGCCCACGCCTACGACACAGTTTATATAGTAGGTACCTGCGACTTGTTTAACATGACGCTTCAAAGAATATAATTCTATACAGTGGTTTCTACTAAAAAAAAAATCTAAAAATCTACTCAAAATTCAACAATAGCCAAGTTTTTAATCGTATAATTAATTTTCATCATTTTGACTAATCGAATTTAGTAAAATATGATTACTTATATACATTATAGTCAACAGTACAAAAGTAAGTAAATGTAAGTAGGTAACATCTATAGGGAAGAAAACACAAAGATATCGATAAACTCGGAAAGCTCTTAGATAACCACAAAAAGAAAAATGTGATGACTTGCTCCAGTAACCACAAAATCAAGCGTCACACCACTGGACCAGCAAAACTCCACTACAATAACAATCAAGGACGAAAACTTTTATATTAATCGCATCAACAATTTGTACGCACCCAAACAAGACTTCCCCCTTAATTTTATTAGTATGGTGTCATCCGGCATCGTATCAACAGGAAAATGGTCTTAGCATTACAATAAAATATATAAGAAGTAATAAAGTCTATTCCTTATGGTAGAACCTTTTTCAAATTGGCTGAGGTGTTGCTATTTCTGGTAGTAGTGTGACCGAGTTATTTATAGAGTGGACCAAGATAGAAAGTAATAAACGTCAATATTGGCGGAGTAAGTGCTGTAGATAGAATCGCCCCAACTGAGTCTATTGATGATATGGGATTTTTGGTAGCTTAAATGTACGGTGTAACAAATTTGGAAGCTCTCTTACTGAATCTATAGGTTAAGAGTAAATAATTAACGGAAATAATAAGAGTTTAAAAAATATAAAAAGTACTTGCTCGTTATTACATGCCTACTATTTTGTCTCCAGAATACGAGTATAGCTAGATTTGGTTTTAATTTAATTAAGGCTCGCAACAGCTTGCTTGCGGTAGTCATACGTCATGCATAGAAAATTTAATCACTCATGGTATGTGCCCCAGAAAATGTATTTTAAGGTAACAAACGACTCAGGTAGTCGTTTGTTACCTTAAAATTCAACCAGTTCAACCTCACGGTAAAAAATTAACAACATCATTATTTAGGGAAACAAATTTCACAGTACATAAATTTTCACAAATAACTTCAAAATTCTAAGAATTCAAAGGGTTTATGTAAATTTTTGTACCTCATTAACATACTTTTAGTTCGCATCATACAATTTAAAATCACATACTTAAGCACATGTATATTCGTAGCTTAACGATGTATTAACGAGAGAATCCACGCCGGACTTAGGACAAACTTTTAATGGTCACGACTACGACTTCGCCACTGAAAATTACCCAATCAAAGTCCTAACTTTAATATGACTTTATAATAATGCCGAGTTACTAACTTATTTACATATTTACGAAGTTCCGATCAGCTTTTTTTGTAGGCACGTAATTAAATACAAACAACAGTTTTAATTTGTTTTTAGTATATTTTACTTTGTTTTTAAGAAAACTTCTGTGTTAGGAAACAGGCGTCTTGTCGCGAGGATTTTTACAAACATAAAATTAGCGAAATCTGTAGATTGTAGGATGTGTGAATTCACACATAATGCAAAGTATAGGTTAAGTGAAAATATTCTGAAATAAACCACTAGAAATATAAATTTGATAAATATAACTGAACCTAGAAGTGCAATAAGTATTCTTAAGATACAGAAACTCATAATTTTTTAATTTAATAATAAAAATTATACTAATTTTAGTAACTCCCACAAAAAAAAACTTAAACCAAATGAAGTTCACATTCTAGTAGAAGTTTAGAGTTTTACTCGCAAGGGACTATTGTCCCGGTAAAAATAATACTACGGCATAGCAGTCCCGTGACAACATTTTGAATAGTGATAGACTGAGTGGAAAATATTCAGAGAGGTTCGACGTCGAGGGTAGCCGGTGGGGATTAAAAGATACCAAAATATATATTATTTTTATTCCAACTATCTGCCACTTCTACGGCCCAAAACTAAAAGTTTATAAGTATTTGAAAATGGATACAATAATATTAATAAATATTGTAGTACATATTTAGTAGTACACTGTATACAAGTAATAAGTTTTATGGTGATAATGTACTAACTTATATTTTTAAACTTGTAATTACATTAGGAAAAGTACTTCAAGTTCTGAAAAAGTTTTTGAATAATTCGAAACAAGTTATCTTGCTTTGTCAGTTTGTTTTTTACAAGCTTTTATCTAAGTTCACCTGTTATTTATTATGTTTAGGACAAATCCACGCCGTTATATAAATTATCTTTTATAAGCATGTCACGAAATAATCCTGTCTTTAATCTCGCGACCAGCTTATAAATATATATTTTATATTACCTATAACATTGTCGCGTAGATTCACTTCGAATTAAATTTTAAATATTTTTATTATTGATTTTTTAAAAGCCCTGTGTTGCGGGGAACCTTCTAATTAATGAATACAAAGTATACTCGGACTCGAAACTAATATTATGTATATATATTTATATATATAGATATTAGTCCATGATACACAGCACGGTGATATCAGAAATATCGAAAGGATCACATTAACTTACTACAACGTCACAGAGACACAGTGAAACTAAATATAAGTAAAATAGGGTTTTGCATTACATTTAGCCGCACCGAACAACACTTTCCTATGCTACTATCCTTTTTGTCTTGTTCCGTTCTTCAGTATTACAGCATTTCAGTAAGCTTAATATAGAAAGGTCTTTTGGTGGTAATTTAGAAAGGTTTGACTGTCACCGTGGCGCAGTGGTTAAGGTGGTCGCCTCGCCACTACATCGCCGTGCTGGGTGACGTGGGTTCGATTCCCACACGAGACAAATATTTGTGTGATTCATAGATATTTGTTTCTAGTCTGGGTGTACTTTGTATCCGTTAGTTTCATGTTTGTAAAGCTCCCCGCGACACAGGGCTTGTTCTCTAGTGCGGGCGTAGTCTTTTGTTTCAAAAAAAAAAAAAAAAGGATCTGAGGTAGTTACCTTTGGTGCGTCAGTATCCAAGTTGATGAAGAGTAAGCGCGCGAGCCGCTGCAGCACCAGCTCGCGCAGCACCGCTGGCACCGGCTGCCCTCTCACTCCTCTACGAGCAACACCACACGTTCACACATTGGGCATATTCAATAATATCATATCCCATTTGAAATCTCAAAAGACTTACGCTTTGTTTCAACTCGAGACTTAAGCGACAGATATTAAATGATATAATAAATTGCGAAAATTAGGATGGATAGATGTATGTATAGATGGATGTTTACTGCTGAATCGTGATTCCCGTGGGAGAACGGCTCAAATTATGTGTATGAAATTTGTCACGCCGATAGATTATAGTCTGGATTGATAAATATGCTACTTTTTACCGACATAACACATGAGAGGAGCCGCGGGCGAAAGCTAGTAATATAATATGTTGTTTGTATTTCTTCAGATAAGCCATCGGACACTTAACTGTTTGTGTTACAACAGGGCAGTGGACAACATTTTAATCGCTGTAACTCCTGGGAAGCTCTCGCTCTTTAAAGTTATTTAAATAAAGAAAATATTCATCTTATGTAGGATTCGAAAAACAAAACATGAACAGAGTATTAAAATAAAACTCGCCTGTAAGATATGTTGAGCGTTACTACGGACAGGGATGCCGAAAACGACACCAGGCACGTGCTGACTCCATAATACAAACCTGCAAAAATATAATATATCAGAAATCTTATTTATCAGAAAAAATATCACTTGAAATATCGTCAAAACAAAATGATCTTCTTATTGATAGGCTTGAAGCAGACATTCGTATTGCAATTTATCAAGACACATCATTGACTGACCTTGCATTATACTATAAATCTACGAGCGCATCGAACAAAATGATGAAGTTTACCCATAAAGGTTGACATAATAAAGATACTCTTTATATTTATAGGTAAAAGTACCTACAATCCATTACACAATTTAGCGAGAAATGCCGTCGTGTCCTATCTCCCTTTTCATAATAATAGATCTATCTAAAGTATCTACATTGTGATTCGAGTGGGCAGGAAAGATTGTTAACATTGTGAACATTTCAAAGTGGCGAATCAAATCATTTACAAACTGAGATAATATCTAGTTTATTCAACCAAAAATAACCAGTCCTCAACCCTAGTTGTTGATTTTGTACTCACTGATTCATTTCGTATTAAATTTATATTTTGCGGAAAATCTATACCTACTTATACCAATATTTATGAATAATATTATTATAATAATTACTAACCTAACCTAACACAACCAATTTATAAAACTCGTTTAGTGCCAACCTCTTTACTTTTTTATGAGTTTTAACTGCCTATAACCTGTTATAATAAAACTGATATAATTTGACTGTAACATATTATACATTTACAGTCTAGTTATTTTCAACCGTATTTATCTCAAAATTTGGTAGAGTACTGAATAATGACATAAGTTATTAATTTATCCTGTCAATGCGTTGATTCAAGCGAGCAAATCCATCCAAACTGAAATAAGTTATCAATAATTAAAAATATAGAATTTAATAAAATTAATTACTTACTAATAAGAGGCGTCTTCTCCGTAGGGGGCAACGTATCTCGTATAGTCATCAAGAAGACAGTCATAGACAGAAGTGCACTTATGCCCAGGGTCACCTTTTCACCTGATTCCGACGGCACGTAGAACACAAGAAGAGCTATATGGGGAAATAAAACTTTATTTATTCCGTCCACAAACTCACTACAACAACAACTTTATTTTAAAGCATTTTGTTTAAGAAAAGGCTTCCTACATTATACTTTCTCAATATTTTAACAATGATGGTTTTTCTCAGAATATTCTAAAAAATATCTCTCTCTGAAATTCTTGTAAAATTTGATCGTATTAAGGATCAGTAAGTACCTTATTTGTATGCCTAAAAGACATACGGTCTTCTTCCTTTGCACACTGATTAAGGTCATCATCAAGGAAATGTCACTTTAAAATAGTGACAATCCTGGTCAAGTATCTATTGATTTGATTAAATAAATAGTTTTAAAAATAGATATTGTTTTTATCTTTACAAAAATCCACAACAATGAGTGATTGACTGAACTACTAATACTGGCAGGATAGGAAGATTCGTACTTTTACTAAATTAACAACTACTTTATCAAATTTTAAAATAAAAACATTCATAACAATATAATAATGTTATGTTAATAATAATTCGTTTTACAAAAACGAAGTTCGTTCAACTTCGCTCAGAATAAAGTAAGTACTTAATCAATTATGTAAGGACGACAATCCACAAAAAGCCTCTTGTACTATAACGATGTTACAAAGCTTAAATATCGCTCAAGTAATCTCCAAAAGACTTGAGTCGGCGCGACTTGAAGATTAACTTCTAGTTTCGTACATTTTGGAACAAGTTTAAGAAAACCTATTTATAGAAAATTGTCTCTTTTAAACTGAGGCAATTGGATAAGAGTTACATCCTTCGCCTTTCTTCTAACTTGTTATAAACGACATGGCTATTAATATTATATGGGTCAGTAAAATGTAATAAGGGCTTTTAACTCGTTTAAAGTCCATTTCTTCTGAGTCTTCATCATCAACATCATCATATCAGCCGCAGGAAGTCCACTGCTAGCCAAATACAGCAATACAATAGTACTCTATGATACCGTTAACTTTTTAAAAGAAAAGTTCTAATAGATGTGATGTCATCAAAACAAATTATTGTTCTTTTAACCCCACTGCCGCAGGCATGGTTCAGGTTTTAAATTAATTAATTATTAACAGTATTTTATGAGAAAAATACCAAATACCTACACAATATATTTATAATATGTACTTCTCCTTTCATCTCGACCCAACTAATACGCAGTTTTTTAAAGGTTTAGTGTGTTGTTTGAGGCCATTTTATTTACATTGAGAATAAGTTAAAGAAATAGTACATGAAAAAAATGCGAAATTTTATTAGCTTGTTTGTTAGAGTAACATTTAAATTATAGAATGTAATACACTACTGACACAAGTTAAAGTTACAATAAATAGGTATACATAATTAATTCATAATGTTTGAGCCCAAACATCCGAATCTCTAATTATATTAGTTTCTTCATTAACAAACATTTACCGAAAACATGTACTCGGTTATGTCAAATATTTCGTTGTTTTGATTAAATTCAAATGTTTCAAATCAATCATTAAACGCAGTGTTAGGCTTGTTTTCATTATTGGAATCCTATTTAGTATTAATTTGAAATGCATATAAATTGACTGCCAGTTATAATAAATCTATATAGATTTGTATATTCTAATTAAACTTTATATAGTTATTTTAAGGTTTAATAAGATTCAAATTAAAGTAATTTTTTTTTTTTTTTGCTTTGTAAAGTGCAGTAAATATTACAATCTAGCGTAATGAGCTAATAAGTAATTTTATGTTAGTCTAAACTTCTAATTAATACTTATTCTAAGAAAATATCCATTGATTTTTACTTAGAGTCTGTTAAATTGTACACTTTGTTCTTGTGTTATTATAGATAGATATATATATATAACACAAGAACAAAGTGTAACTATAAAATGTCACTAATTGTTTTGTTTTAAACACTACACTAGCTCAAACGGTTTTTAAGTTGTTAAGTAAAGTAATTAATTAAAACTACGTTATTTCAACGGTCGAAACCACTATCGTGTTGAGTGTTTAGAAAGTTTTTAAAATGAGAGTGAAACATGCCACCCTTTTGAATTCAATTAGATAAGTTTTTTTTTTACTTCAAGAGCGAGTCTTAATATATTTTAGATTTATTTTAAATACAAATAAACAGTCGATGGAGCCGTAAAGGCCAAGCACCGGCAAATGCAGCGTAGAACGTCCACCCACAAGGTGGACAAATGGTCTGATTTAAATCGCAGGATTGCATAGTCTATAAGCAGCATAGAACCGGTCCTATAGAAAAATTAAATGTCTTGGGAAAGCCCATGTCTACTAGTGGACCTTCCACGGGTGATACGATGATGATGACATTTAAAAACAATGATACTTTTTTCACTTACCAATCCCGTTGATAAGTAAACAGGGAAGGATGAGATTGAAAACATAGAACATGGGTCTTCTCCGCAATTTGATGATGTACGTGATGTCAGGGTAGGGCTCCACGCAGCACGAGTAGTACTGGTCGTGGCGAATAGCGTCGAAGCTCACCAGGTCGAACTCCCCGTTCGTCTGGTAATTCGTTGTGTCACCTTCGTCGAATTGTTTCTTTAAATCCAACTGAAATTAATAAACTTTATTAATTATAAGACGACATTTTTTATGTAAGACACATCAAATTATGACAATAATATTTAATATTTTCAGGCACCAACACAAAAGATGGTATTAAAAAAAATATTTACTAAATTTTAGAGTCAAATAAAATAAAAAATCTAGAATGTCTTTAAAGTAGAATGCAGCTTAGAAATCTCGTAAATATTTGAATCGTAGGCATTCAATAGAAGCCAATTTTAAGAGATAGGATCACAATTTAAAAGTCAAATAACGTGAACCAGAGGAGGTTCAAAATTTTAAAGCTATGAGAGCTCACGTGGAATATTTTTTATGAGCTCAATCTTTTTAACGGTAAACTTTGTCATGAAATTCATCTGCTTTATTATATTTTTACAATCACTTACGGTTTATAGCTCCGGTTATAAGGATAAGCCGCGAATTCAAAGAAAATCGAAAGTGAGGAGTAGTAGGTCGCGACCTTATCTATTCAGTCTGAACCCCGAGGTGAAAATACTAAGACGCCCATTCATCCTTGTACGACATGTACCTATTATTTATACTTTTGAGGATAAACTTAATTCATTCTACTAAGCTTTTTATGCTTTGAGTTGGTAATTCTATGAAAAATAAGGATAAGGTCTTATAATGGTCTTATTATAATAAATAAACCTTAAATTTGGATATTTAAGATTTTAGGTACTACACAAACTTTTTCATTCCATAAAAAATATTTACGCAGGTAATTAATATTTTTTATAATTAAATATCTTGGTATTTATTCTATAATTTGAAACAATTTTATTTTTATAGAAGACCCACCATTCCAGAAAACTTTGCTGTGTAAATATGTAGTTTAATGCAAACTCATACATAAAACACAAGTATGTGGAATAAAATTCTTAGCGATTTTACCTTTTGCCCTTTAAATTGAAATATGTGAGAGTCCACATATGTCAGGTGGAGTACCTACATTCAGTAGAGATGCCGACGACGGTTTGTGACCCATAAAAACATTTATGAAACGTGTAACTGGAGACATGCGTGAAGCATAAGAACAGACAGGCCCAAATTTATTTCGCGGAAATCAGAAATTGTTCGGCTCAATTTAATTTAATTATGAATTGCTAAGAGTTTTAGACTAACAAAAGACTGCCGACTGGTTTGTATATTAATAAAAGAGTTGTTGTTTTGTTTATGAGTAATTTTGGAACTTATTGCTTTCTTAGACTCCGCCCACGTGGTATGTAAGTAAAAAGTAGCCCATGTACTATTCCAGACTTTAATCTGTCTATGTACCAAATTTGATACAGATCCTTTCAACCATTCTAGCGTGATTATCCATCTATTCATATTCACCCTAATTTTCGCATTTGTAATACGACGCAAGCCTAAATGTGCGTGAGTTTCTTGCCAGTTCTTCTCATAGCTCCACCCCGTAAGCAAACTGGTCGTAGGGAAATTTGCTGACACTCAATGATATTGTATGTTAAAAAAGGTGTAGATAGGTTATAAGCGCTCGAAAAGTGACACACTAAAAATAATCTTATTAACAAACTTCATCTCAGCGTCCCGTTGACGCGAAGGAATTTTGACATTGCATTATTACGATATCTATGTGTGCGTTTGTGTGCCATTTCCAAAGATCGAACGCTATGTAGGTAACCTATCTACACCTTTTTTAACATACAATATCATTGCTGACACTACTTTTCGGATAACCTGTTACATTCTTAACTTGCGACTTCATAAGTGTTACTTTGTAACCCAGATGAATAAACGAGATTTCAAGTCATTTCATTTCAAACTAAAGCCATAACTCTATCTCTTTAAAAAAAAATCTCTTTAAATAAACATTTTATTTCCAAAAGCAATCACGATAATGCGTGGTGATACATATTAAAATTTTAATAGCATAATAACGTTCGTTTCGTTCTCGTACCAGTAATGGTATAACAGAAAGCATAACCTAATTATTAATGTGTGTATAAAGGACATGTATTTTTAATGGCGAATTTTAATGAAAAATGTAGTTTTACGTGAAGACTCCATTGTGTTGAAAGGACCCTCGTTGCGCCGTAGGCTTTTACATTAAGGACAATGACATTCTATCTCATTCTTTTACAGTAGACGTTCAATTTAAGACTTTTTTGTAAACACAAAGTAATTCTCGAAAATTCGGCGACAATAACGTAAATTATTGGATTTGTATTTAAATTTCGAATAATACTAGTTCTTTTCAAAGAAATTCTTTTTCTCTTCAAAAAATATTACAAGGGTTAGGCACCATGTAGTCGGTGACTTCGGAGAGCTAATTAATATTAACAATTACATTAGAAAAGTCATAAAAAGTAAATTTCGATTGTTCATTTTTGTATGACGACATCTCTGCTAAGCTTACGACAAAACCACTCGTATAATAATATAATAATAATAATATTCTACCACATTCACACAGCGCCATCTAGTCCCAAAGTAAGCAATTATATATGCTTGTGTTATGGGTACTAAACAACTGATATACAACTTAAATACATTTTTTTTTCTAAATACATACACCCAGACACAGAACAAACCTTTATGCTCATCACACAAAGATTTGTCCTAGGTGGGGATCGAACCCATGACCTCCGGCTTAGCACTCAGAGTCACTAACCTAGACCAACAGGCCAGTCGAGTCGAGTATACAGTATAACAAACAAACATATCAAAGCACATATTTTTGTGAAATACCTGAAAACACCAGCAACAACTCTGTAAACCTAACTTTGATATTCACTACTTACCTTTTCCTTACCTAAGTTAACAAATGATTCAACCTTTGAAGTTTGAATCCCATAAATAACGAAGCTAATTTAATTTAGAAGGTAACACTATCCGAATAACACTGTGTTAATGAAGAATGATATCCCACACATCCCTAACTAACACTTGTGTGGTACAAGGTTATAAATAGAATAAAGAGCTAAGTTTGTTTTATGTACTTAATTACACGAACGTCATGTCACTGCGTATCGACAGACGAAGCGACAATTTCTGAAAGGAAGCTGGACATGTCTGATATATATTACGGGAGGTCAATTTCCAGCACAGGTCTACCAGCTGATAGAGAATGACAGATCTAGTTTAAAAATTATAAATAAAACCTTTTTAAGACTATCAGCAATGAAAATAGATAAAAAGGCAATACATTTTTAGGGTTCCGTTGCCAAAATGGCAAAAACGAAACCCTCATAGTTTCGTCATGTCCAATCAAAGTCCGTCCGTCCGTAAAAAGTGATGAAATTATTTATGTACCTAAATCATAAATGATGATGATGACTGATAGACACGCAAATTATTCCTTAAGGGTTCCGTTCCGTTTTGGGAATCGAAAAACTATCACACACATTCTTTAATACTAAGAGGACACACGTCCTCTTAAATAGTAGTTTTTTTTTGTTTTAAAATATACACCCCTATTCTTATAAAGTGTTCTCTAGACCCTTTGATAAATTTTGTTTCAAATAAATGTGTATACATTTTGGCGAACAACTGACTAATAGATTAATGTAGGTAACTTAATTTCACAAGACCAATATTAAGGCTAAAATAATTACATTCTTTTGTAAAACACAATAAATAAACACTGATTAAAATATATTGGCGTGTAATTGAGTTAGGCTCTACATTAGTGGTGTGAAATTCGTACAAAAACGAATGGACGAGTGTTTTAAATTTCAATTTTGATTAATGGGCTATTCAACACTAAAAGATTTTTTACATACATAACATACTTATTGTTTGTAGTGAAAAGAGAAAATATAGCATATTTCTTTTTCTTTTTTTCTTTTTTTTCTTTTTTTATGTAAAAGACAACGCCCGCACTAGGGAACAAGCCCTGTGTCGCGGGGAGCTTTACAAACATGAAACTAACGGACACAAAGTACACCCAGACTAGAAACAAATATCTATGAATCACACAAATATTTGTCTCGTGTGGGAATCGAACCCAGGTCACCCAGCACGGCGATGTAGTGGCGAGGCGACCACCTTAACCACTGCGCCACGGTGACAGTCAAAAAAAAAAAAAATGATATTTACATCATCATCATCATCATCATTTCAGCCTATTGCAGTCCACTGCTGGACGTAGGCCTCTCCTAACACGCGCCATAGTACTCTGTCTTCCGCCTTCCATCCAGTCAGACCCAGCGACCTTTTTTAGGTCGTCGGACCATCTAGCTGGAGGGTGTCCTACTCTACGCTTAGCATATTTACATAATAAAAACGAATTTTACATATTATGGAAAATTCTGTAATTTTAGACCCTACATTGGTTTTGGTATTGTGTGAAAAGTAACGCGAATAAAACGTATGTATTTATTATGATGAACACTTTACGACAATTAAAGCATTAACAACGTATTTCACAAATAATTTATCCATAAATAGTAAATACGTCGGAAACAATGATTTTGGGTCCACGGATCGCTACACAAGATACAAAAGAAGTTAAGGAAATTACTTTAATTCTTCGACAGTATTGTATACGCGTGTTTCTTAACAAACTGTTATCATGGAATCCTAACAATGTTATCAGTAATCATACGAGCACAAGATACTGAGTTTTACTTTTTCTTAAGAATAAACGTCGCAGCGTCTCACCATTTTTGTTTGTAAAAACTCCTCAGTAAAAACACTATCTTTACCGAGTGGTTTTTACAAACACGAAATAGTCTAACGCTATACTTGAAACAACCATTAAAATGAATGACAGGTTTTTTTACTTTATTTAGGGTTCAGTTCCACAAAGTAAATGATGAAACGTCAGTAATATTAAGATTTGCGCTGATAGAGAGAAAAAAGAGAAAAAGAAGAGAATACTGTAGCAACACAAAGGGCTCTCCAAACTAAAGTCGCCAACTCGCCAATCACAACACGGCGGCCTTGTCAATAAAATAATTTGCACTCATCCCGGCGACACGAGTTGACAAGATGTTGCTGCTATATCTTTATACTTCTATCGTTAGGCTTTTATTTCCAAAGTAATAGATAGAGACATACTTCGCCCATCGTAGTATGATCATACGATCTCCCATATAATGCAATAGAGAGCGAGTCTATGGCTCGCTTGCAGAAATAATCTAAAGTTTATAACACAATTTTGCTCTCGGGCCCTTTTGATGAGCACATCATCACAAGTCTAAGCATAACTCTCGGTGCTATTGACATGATCACTAATGAAAGGTCAGCGGTTCTAACGCTTGTATTGCTTGATTTAAAAATAATACATGTCGTATTCTATGACTATGAAGCATTTATCGTCGTAATATAAGTTTTGTAAATCAATTTTCTTATCTATTCTCGAAGAATATTAGTGGCAAAACTGACCACACGTATCCATATCTGTATAACAAAGTAGTAAAAACATGCAATCTGAGGTAATGCAACACAAGAGAAGCTGAAGGAAAAGCCTTGCAATATCTCACTAATCTTGATTACGATGATACAGAACAATTACTAAAGACCATCATCTGATCATCGTATTCACTCATTCACACACACACACACATACTCACACTCACTCACACTCCATATTCACTCACATTTCATATTTTATTTTATTTAGAGAAAAAAAAAAAAATGTATAACTAACTTTTATTTTGGTTTTTGTTAATTTAAGTTTAATTCTGGGCTAAGATAAATCCAGTGTAGTGATATCCACGATACAGGCTGTGCCTAGTGTGGATGTCATAGTAAATGTAAACATGTATGAGTTAAACATGAATAAATTATTTCTATTTCTATTCTATTCTATAAAAATATTTCACTATAAGCTTTATTATTTATAGGTCACGCTACAGCCAAAAGTAGCTGAGCAGTGGCCAAACCAAGAACGACGGGTGCGAAGCCCCGGACTACAGCACTATTATCTGATACACACAAATAACTTGATCTGCAGTCATAAAAGACGCAATCAAAAGTATTGGTACAGCATGTCATCAGTTAATAAATCCATGTGAAAATCATATTAATCTTACTGGTTTTAGTACGTTCTTTTAATGTAATTTATATGAATGTAAAGACACTCAACCCGGTATTTACACTGTTACAAGATATTTGTACAACCTATTGAATTCAAAAAAACATTGACAGACCATCCCTACTGCGAGAAAATTGTAAATTAACTTTCTTTATTATGTTTCAAGGAAATTAAATTCTTTGTTTACGAAAATTAAATCTTTTAGTGCGCAAAAACAGGCGATGCAGATTGAAAGTTTTAAGGCTTGTTTATATTAATTATTCTACGTTGTCAGTGCGAAAATTGGTGAGGATGGATTTATCTACATTTGTTTGAGCGTCTGTAAAGCAAAACTAATTAATTAATTTTGACGAAAATTTAAATACATCTCAATAAAACTTTTCAGTGTAAATAATTTCAATAATGAGTTCGTGGGTCATGCAGACTATGTAGCAGTCGGAAGTTAATAATAATTCATATTACTACTAAGTAATTAAAATCTAGCAATATTTTCGCAATTAACATGATGAATCAATTTATCTTCTGATCACTTTTCCGAGTAACAGAGATGCTGACGAATCCTTTTAATTCCTCACTCCTATACTTTTTATATATATTATACCGGCATATTTTAAAAAATTAGAGTCCATCTCACGCCATAAATGAAAACTGTCCAGCCATTTTCTAGGCCAGTATATTTTTTTTTGGGATATTCTTTCAAGGTCGAGGAAAGTTCTTACGAGGAGAACAATTGGAATTTCATAATAAAATAAACGCGGGAATCAAAATCCACGCGGTTTGATCCACGAGCAACTTTATTTATCATATTTTTTATTACAATTAAATATATATTAATATATTACAAAGAAGATTACTTCCTTGTAATATTTTTATTAACGACATACATTAGCATGTCGTGTGCTGTAATTAAATAGGGAGAAATATTTAATATTATGTATATCACATTACAAAATACAAATGCGCAAATGTCATAACCCTGATAAGTTCATAGTACGATCCCATTATATAATTTAACACTGCAGCTACTTCATGAAAAACTTTATTTGGAAGCTACCACAAAACTTTATTAACTTTAAACAATTGTACGTAAAATGCTGTTCTAAAACTAGAATAAGCGTTGCGTAATAAAAAATTAATTTTAAAAATAAAGTAACCCGACTGCAAAAAATCATCAGATAAGCAACGCACTAAAAAGACTGAAACAAGATTGAGAAAACAAACCACTAAAACCTAATAAACTCTACTTTGGCTTAACAGACTACATTATGAGCTGAAAGCCTAAGTTAAATAATTTACATTATGTTTGATGGCAGGCGGCACCCATTAACTTTCTTACGATTTATAATTTGTAAATGGGTGCCGCCTGCCATCAAACATAATGTAAATTATTTAACTTAGGCTTTCAGCTCATAATGTAGTCTGTTAAGCCAAAGTAGAGTTTATTAGGTTTTAGTGGTTTGTTTTCTCAATCTTGTTTCAGTCTTTTTAGTGCGTTGCTTATCTGATGATTTTTTGCAGTCGGGTTACTTTATTTTTAAAATTAATTTTTTATTTTTGACTTTTTAGTGTTCCGTCCGGCACATTCCTATGAATGAAGGCGTGTTCTTTTATGACTTTTGTAAATCGGGCAAAATGTAAAGATGATTGATAAGTATTATAGATAGCATGATAAACAAAACACAAATGAAAATTATAATTGACGGAAGCGGTTCAATTCCTCAAGAGAGTTTTGGTCGTGTGGTTTATGTAATAACTTTCTAGGATCTAGCGAACTAATCGCTAGACCTGAGAGTGATCTGACTCGGCTCAAAGCCACGTACGCCTGACCTTTCGCAACAAGATTACTGCTTAAGTCAACAACCGCCCGGTCTAAAGTTGTGCCCTGCAATTTATGGACTGTCACCGCCCAGCTCAAAATTAGTGGAAGCATACGTCGTTCGATTTTTCCTTTACCACGCAAAGCATCAAATTCAGTAGTACATGGCTCGATACGTACCCCAATGCCGGGTCGGTTACCAGTTATACTACTGTTATCAAACTCTAGAAATATAGCTTGAGGTAGTTCTCCTACTTCCAGTTGATCTCTGCGTTAAGCGGGCCATTCAATGTTACGGATCACTCCCATAGCACCATTGACAAGACCATGATTCATGTTTATATTGCGCTTTAACATTGCTCGCGACCCAATGCCGAGTTTTATCATCTTTGGTATACCACCTGTTTTATTGGGATCATCCGATATATATTTAGTTTTTGGAGACTGGCCGTATGTTTTCGGGTCTAGCGAGATATCAACTGCATTAATTTTAAAAATTGTAGCGCGTTTTTCTAGGGCGTCGGTGTTGGTAGAGTTATAATTTTCTACAAGCTTAGTAGTGGGGAAAATTCTCACGGCTTCTCCGTCAGCAAATATGCCCGTCAATGGTACTCTGCGGCTATCTATTACCGATAATTGCTGCATTGTTAATTCTCTAACGCGAAGACTGTTTAATATATCTACAACCGTGGTATCACCAGCTTGCCTCATGTTTTGAGGCAATTCGCAAAAACTGAATAAGTGCCACAAATTAATTTCGGCAGACAATATCTGTGGCTGACGGAAGCAATAAGATCCTCCAGCAACTTTCGACACTAGAGGTAATTGCATCAAATCTCCAAACAGAAGAATATTGAGTCCACCGAAAACTTCGGTATTTTGTTTGTATTGTTGAAGTCGCAAGTGAACATTTCGGAGAGTTAAATACGGCACCATCGATATCTCATCGATAATCTGACTGTCACAGTGGCGCAGTGGTTAAAGTGGTCGTCTCGCCACTACATCGCCGTGTTGGGTGACGTGGGTTCGATTCCCACACGAGACAAATATTTGTGTGATTCATAGATATTTGTTTCTAGTCTGGGTGTACTTTGTGTCCGTTAGTTTCATGTTTGTAAAGCTCCCCGCGACACAGGGATCGTTCCCTAGTGCGGGCGTTGTCTTTTTTAAAATCACCCAATTTATGTAACGCCTTGGAATAGATAATATATTCAAGCTAATTTATTAGTTTATATCGAAGCTAATAATTAGTTTATTATATATTTAAGAATTGTTGTTTGCTTCTAAATGCTCTAGATGGCGCTACCTGTATGTTTTTTTGTGTCATTTGCTAAAGTAATGCGATCGAGAGCCGCGTACGAAAAATGTTGTCAAGTTGACATACCAAGTGATGAAAAACTAATTGAATTCTGATTGGTCGAATGACCATCAAAAGTTTTGATGGACAGACCAACTAGAATCTGATTGGTAATAATAATAATCAAAATAATAAAAAGGGTACATTAAATTGGATATGACTCTCTAGTGAAAGAATCTAAAATTGTATATTAAATTTAGTTTTTTATTTATATTTTCATTAAAAATGATTGATCATACCGTGTAAAAAATGCGTAATACGATATCCAACACACATTTGGCCAATTTAAATCCAAAATATTTGAATGCATTGATTACAAATTCGAATGATTAAATTAAAATGGTTGTAATTATTCCTGATTACATTTAATTACATATCATATGTATATATTTGTAATCTCCTTTTGATTCTCTTGATTTTGATACCCAACTTGATAGGTTTGGTAAAAAAAAATAATTGAACTACTTACAATTTGGCGTCAAAAGCCCGCCGTTTAGTCTTTTTATTCTTAAAACCTATCTAAGGACACTTGGGTTTTCTAGACGAATCTAACGATACCTTAATTGTCGAAATCCATTCAGCCGTTTGGAAGATTCGTGGGAATAAAGAAATTTACAAACATACAAGATACGCGCGAAAAACAATACCCGTCCTGACAGTCGGGTAAAAAATGGACTGAATCGAGCCAATTGCTTGGTAAATGGAATTCATTAGAAATACAAATGAAATAATTTTAAGTTGATTTAATTAGTAGTAAATTTATGCCAGGTGTTATTCTCTTGTTTTTAAACGACTTCATTATTTCAACATAATATACATGTTATTTAAAAATCTGTAAAAAATGATATCGGTACTTTTTAGAAACCAATCAGTAAAACATAGACTTTGTAGTCTGTTTTCTAAAATAAATATTCATAATATTTTGTGTTTTCACTTCAATAGTATGCATGTGACATGTCATGACCAAATATTTACTATAGAACAAACATAAAATCGCCAAATTTGTTTAGTTTTATCTGAGTACAAACCGCCGAATTGAAATTTTATGTAGGTTTTAAGACAGTGCCGTGGTGGCATGCCAAGACACAATTTTGCAACTTAAAAATGAATATTTGAATAAACCCGTGCACTAATCTACAAAATTCATAAAAAGTAATTTGCTTACAAGTGCCGACCGTCATAAAAGCCACAATATCTATAGACATGATACCTACATCATTCTTCTTTTCGTTAAAATACTTTCAAAATTGCCTCAAATTCTATTTACATATAAATTGAATAAAAACGGCCAGCAATTTACATTAAGGTGCAGTACGTTGTAAGTAACTTGAGCCACTATGATAATAAAAAATTAATTTTAAAAATAAAGTAACCCGACTGCAAAAAATCATCAGATAAGCAACGCACTAAAAAGACTGAAACAAGATTGAGAAAACAAACCACTAAAACCTAATAAACTCTACTTTGGCTTAACAGACTACATTATGAGCTGAAAGCCTAAGTTAAATAATTTACATTATGTTTGATGGCAGGCGGCACCCATTAACTTTCTTACGATTTATAATTTGTAAATGGGTGCCGCCTGCCATCAAACATAATGTAAATTATTTAACTTAGGCTTTCAGCTCATAATGTAGTCTGTTAAGCCAAAGTAGAGTTTATTAGGTTTTAGTGGTTTGTTTTCTCAATCTTGTTTCAGTCTTTTTAGTGCGTTGCTTATCTGATGATTTTTTGCAGTCGGGTTACTTTATTTTTAAAATTAATTTTTTATTTTTGACTTTTTAGTGTTCCGTCCGGCACATTCCTATGAATGAAGGCGTGTTCTTTTATGACTTTTGTAAATCGGGCAAAATGTAAAGATGATTGATAAGTATTATAGATAGCATGATAAACAAAACACAAATGAAAATTATAATTGACGGAAGCGGTTCAATTCCTCAAGAGAGTTTTGGTCGTGTGGTTTATGTAATAACTTTCTAGGATCTAGCGAACTAATCGCTAGACCTGAGAGTGATCTGACTCGGCTCAAAGCCACGTACGCCTGACCTTTCGCAACAAGATTACTGCTTAAGTCAACAACCGCCCGGTCTAAAGTTGTGCCCTGCAATTTATGGACTGTCACCGCCCAGCTCAAAATTAGTGGAAGCATACGTCGTTCGATTTTTCCTTTACCACGCAAAGCATCAAATTCAGTAGTACATGGCTCGATACGTACCCCAATGCCGGGTCGGTTACCAGTTATACTACTGTTATCAAACTCTAGAAATATAGCTTGAGGTAGTTCTCCTACTTCCAGTTGATCTCTGCGTTAAGCGGGCCATTCAATGTTACGGATCACTCCCATAGCACCATTGACAAGACCATGATTCATGTTTATATTGCGCTTTAACATTGCTCGCGACCCAATGCCGAGTTTTATCATCTTTGGTATACCACCTGTTTTATTGGGATCATCCGATATATATTTAGTTTTTGGAGACTGGCCGTATGTTTTCGGGTCTAGCGAGATATCAACTGCATTAATTTTAAAAATTGTAGCGCGTTTTTCTAGGGCGTCGGTGTTGGTAGAGTTATAATTTTCTACAAGCTTAGTAGTGGGGAAAATTCTCACGGCTTCTCCGTCAGCAAATATGCCCGTCAATGGTACTCTGCGGCTATCTATTACCGATAATTGCTGCATTGTTAATTCTCTAACGCGAAGACTGTTTAATATATCTACAACCGTGGTATCACCAGCTTGCCTCATGTTTTGAGGCAATTCGCAAAAACTGAATAAGTGCCACAAATTAATTTCGGCAGACAATATCTGTGGCTGACGGAAGCAATAAGATCCTCCAGCAACTTTCGACACTAGAGGTAATTGCATCAAATCTCCAAACAGAAGAATATTGAGTCCACCGAAAACTTCGGTATTTTGTTTGTATTGTTGAAGTCGCAAGTGAACATTTCGGAGAGTTAAATACGGCACCATCGATATCTCATCGATAATCTGACTGTCACAGTGGCGCAGTGGTTAAAGTGGTCGTCTCGCCACTACATCGCCGTGTTGGGTGACGTGGGTTCGATTCCCACACGAGACAAATATTTGTGTGATTCATAGATATTTGTTTCTAGTCTGGGTGTACTTTGTGTCCGTTAGTTTCATGTTTGTAAAGCTCCCCGCGACACAGGGATCGTTCCCTAGTGCGGGCGTTGTCTTTTTTAAAATCACCCAATTTATGTAACGCCTTGGAATAGATAATATATTCAAGCTAATTTATTAGTTTATATCGAAGCTAATAATTAGTTTATTATATATTTAAGAATTGTTGTTTGCTTCTAAATGCTCTAGATGGCGCTACCTGTATGTTTTTTTGTGTCATTTGCTAAAGTAATGCGATCGAGAGCCGCGTACGAAAAATGTTGTCAAGTTGACATACCAAGTGATGAAAAACTAATTGAATTCTGATTGGTCGAATGACCATCAAAAGTTTTGATGGACAGACCAACTAGAATCTGATTGGTAATAATAATAATCAAAATAATAAAAAGGGTACATTAAATTGGATATGACTCTCTAGTGAAAGAATCTAAAATTGTATATTAAATTTAGTTTTTTATTTATATTTTCATTAAAAATGATTGATCATACCGTGTAAAAAATGCGTAATACGATATCCAACACACATTTGGCCAATTTAAATCCAAAATATTTGAATGCATTGATTACAAATTCGAATGATTAAATTAAAATGGTTGTAATTATTCCTGATTACATTTAATTACATATCATATGTATATATTTGTAATCTCCTTTTGATTCTCTTGATTTTGATACCCAACTTGATAGGTTTGGTAAAAAAAAATAATTGAACTACTTACAATTTGGCGTCAAAAGCCCGCCGTTTAGTCTTTTTATTCTTAAAACCTATCTAAGGACACTTGGGTTTTCTAGACGAATCTAACGATACCTTAATTGTCGAAATCCATTCAGCCGTTTGGAAGATTCGTGGGAATAAAGAAATTTACAAACATACAAGATACGCGCGAAAAACAATACCCGTCCTGACAGTCGGGTAAAAAGAAAATGATTAAGTATATTTGAAACCAAAAACTCTCACACATTCACAATTAACAGTTTTGTATCTAATTTCAAAAGTGTTTAATGAATGCTGCGGTCTTCTCCAAGTGAGCTGATCAGTTTGAACAGGACTACCCATTGTATGGTGCCCAACTGACTATATAAAAAACAACGATTTATTGCCCCGTTGATCTATGAAGTCGTAGGAAGCATAAGGCTGAGGATTCGATCCTCACATAATTCCTACATAGGACAAATATTTCAACCCCCTCCTTCATAAATTATTATCATAAGTTCATTTGATTTATTAAGAACTTATGACAGTTTACGTCACAGGGGTCGATCTGTGAGGCTAACAAATACCTAGTTCTATGTCTTCATGTCAGTCAATTGTATACATGTTTGTAAAGTTCTCGTACAAGAATGTTGGATAAAAGCGGCGTTGTCTTAACAAATAAGTACATTTTATTCAGATAAACCTTGCCTTTTATTATAGATTTTTTTCTAAATGAAAATCTTCTGCTAAAGGCTTTTGGAGCAATTATTTTATGCAAGTGTCGCAGAAAGCACGCCGTTGTTTAAATCCAAAGCTGCAGTTACTGTAGCCCAGTGAATTAACATTGCGTTTTGTATTGTACACCAGGTCATTTCGAGTAATGAGGAGAATTCTTTTGTTATACGAAAACTACATACTTATTGTGAAACGAACATCATGTTTTGCTTGGATTTTAAGAAATGTATTACCTCTTTTGTTTTATACTTTCATTGTCTATTCGAGACACGTCCCCGCTTTAAAAACCATAAAGTTCGTGCAACGAATTTTTGTTATTTTAGTACCTATAAACTTTATTGATTTTAATTAAAAGAATATTTTAGATGTATATCCAAATATTGTTTTAATTAAATACAATAAAGGTTTTAAAGTAAGAATTCTCGAAGCATTAACTTGCAAAACTTGCAATTTTAGGAATGAATACAAATTAATATATTCAACACATAAAATACCTTCTTCTTAAATTATTAGACATTCTTGTAACTAATCAGGAATAATTTGTCTATTAAATCTGCTAACTAGAAACTAGAACTTCATTACTATTACGTATTATTAGGTGACCTATTATTATTTTATAGATCTCTTTATAAAGAATAGATTTCCTAGTAGGTACCTGCCTTTTTAATAGTATAAAATAAATATCTAATTGTTTGCTCATATAACATTTAATATACTAAACTCCAAGGCATGTTTGTTTGTTATCCAATTTCTTCAGAACGAGCCCCACCGGATGATTAGAAAACT
Organism: Laspeyria flexula; assembly: GCA_905147015.1. Classification (NCBI taxonomy): domain Eukaryota; kingdom Metazoa; phylum Arthropoda; class Insecta; order Lepidoptera; family Erebidae; genus Laspeyria; species Laspeyria flexula. The sequence goes on along the minus strand of LR989950.1, from coordinate 13,113,956 downwards.
TTGGAACGACCTTACCTTACGGAAAAATATGAAAATACCAACACACTTTTTTATTAAGGTATAACATATTATAGAGACACTTTTACAGTCTATTGGATGTATTTTCTTTTGACATGAAGTCTTTTTCATATGAGAAACAAAACAATTATATAAATTTACTTATTTCTTTTTTATAAACAACTTTAACGAGACTTAATCGTTTATAATAAAGATCCATCACTTATGGCTGGTTTTATATCCGAAATAATAAATAGGTACCCTGGCCATAGACAACATCTGTCTAGTTTTGGAAAATAAATTTTATAATATTTTTTTAATATTTATGCATTCGAATTTGATGACTACCTAATACCTTTTTTGACCGACCCGGGAAATAACCTGGAATTAACTTACACACCTGCAGTCGTAGACACGGCCTAGCCTCCAGTACGCCAATCGCTGTCTAGGTAAGGCAAATAACTTCTATACCTACAGAAATTACAAGACGCAATATAGATTTAGGGTAAAGCTACCTTAAACGTGAATCACGGAGGCTGAACGACGTCGAGGAAATAGCCTTTTTGTTCTTTGCACTGATATATTACGAATTTCCGGTTACGCAATGGTAACCATGCAGAAAGATTATTCGCGGAAGTTAAGAAAGTTCATCCAGGTGAAATAATGGATGGATGACCGAACAGAGGTGAAGCAGAGACTAGGAAGATTAGGAAAAGGTATCATCATCATCATCATCATCATATCAGCCCAATGACGTCCACTGCTGAACATAGGCCTCACCTAATTTCCGCCACAGCGAGCGATTTTAATATTTTTTTTTTAAATTATTATTAAAGGTATTGTATTATTTATTTATTCATTCAAGTTATATAGGCTTATTTCAATACAATTCATGCAAATATTATAAACATTATATCGGGACTGTGGCTTCAGGCGCTTCCATCGTCCACTGTAGGCACTTTTATTGATGATACGAGTTTCCGCCTCGCTACCTGCTTACGCTTAGGAGCACCATCTGTCTCTCCGCACCGTTGCTGCTGTGGAGAAAGTGTCGGGAGCCTTGGACACCATGGCCTCTCATGCAGTAGAAGTGCTGGCCGAATCTCGCGGCATGCTAACCTCAATGACATACTTCGTCGGGCTCTTGCCACCGCTGGAGTGCCAGCCGTTTTAGAACCAAATGGCCTGGCACGTGACGATGGTAAGAGACCTGATGGTATGTCATTATTGCCTTGGAAGATGGGTAGGCCATTGGTGTGGGACGCGACTTGCGTCGATACCCTTGCGCCATCTCATCTTCCAAATACAACAGTTTCCGCCGGCGCTGCTGCTGCATCTGCTGAAACTTCCAAGCGGCGCAAATATACCAACCTCGCTGGAGATTATCTATTTGTGCCGTTTGGAGTCGAAACACTTGGGCCGTGGGGTTCAGGTGCTCGCACTCTATTTAAAGAGCTTTCAAAGCGATTGTCCGACGCTTCCCGTGACCGACAGGCTATTTTCTTGCACAAAGAATAAGCATTGCCATCCAGCGTGGCAATGCTGCCAGTCTGTTGGGCACTTTTCCCACAGACAATGGCAGCGATGCGGAGGAATTTTATGATGCCGTATTTTAATTTGTAATTTCCTCCCCCTTTTTTATTTTAATGATACATTTAGTTAGTTTTTATTTGTAAATATTATTTTTAAATTTAGTTTAAATAATAAGTGTATAATAACTTTGGGAGATAAAATTATTATGATATAATTATATAAAATAAACATTTAATTATTTAATAATAAGTACTATATTATATTGTTATAAAAAATGTTAAATACATTTTGAAATTATGATTAAAAAAACCTTTTTATTTTTTTTAGAAAAATTAAATTAAAATATTCAGTTAAGATAATTCATCAAAATATATAAGCGTAATGCTATGTTAATGTCTGTGTCTTTAAGCTGTTTTAAATGTTTTAAACTATATTAAATTATTAAAGAGATTCTATTGTTCCACGTTTGCGCCACTTGTTCGCCCTACATTCCAAAAAAATCCTTTTTTGCCCCATGTTGAATTTGATTGATTATTATTCTTTTTACACAAAAAATAAGAAAGAAATTTACAATCACAGCTCGTAATCGTCTTATTTCTACAATAAAAGTATTATTGCAGTCGTGTCAAGTACTTAGAAGTTCAGTACTTTCATCATCATCATCATATCAGCCCAACGACGTCCACTGCTGAACATAGGCCTCACCTAATTTACGCCACTGCGAACGGTCCTGTGCCGCCTGCAACCAACGGCCGCCCGCCACCCTGACCAGGTCGTCGGTCCATCTGGTGGGGGGCCGTCCCACGCTGCGCCTTCCAATACGTGGCCGCCACTCAGTACTTTACTCAACAATATTTTAGCAGGAATTTCTCGAGCTCTCCTTTATCAAGTTTAGCCAACCACTTCCCGCTTCAGGTGATACCGACATAATTGTTTAATCTTCATACATATGACATCTACCGTTCCCAACGAGAATTCCCCTGTGATTAGAACCAACGGCAACGTATTGGAGTGAAAAACTTATTACACAGAACACTGCTTCAAATTCTTTTGCGTGAAATCGCTTGTTTCAGTCTGTTTCTGTGGAGTGGATTAAATATAAATGAGCAGTAAGACATTTCGGTTTGTTTTAAGCCGATTGCCTCAAGAACAGGTAATGTCTTTTCGTTTGTTGATTCCTCTAGACTTAACGACCTGAATATTTTTACGTTTCGATTTTTAAATTGTGCTTTTATTTGTTTATTTTTTCTTTTGAAGGTTTTCTAGTCATCGCCGAAGCTTTGTATCTACTGAGTTCAAGCAGCTCTTTGGAAATTTTGGTACGTATTGGATGATAAAGAATTCAAACCTAGCTGGGGGAGTTCATGACGGCAGCTAATTAATTAAAAAGCTTTATTAAGTTCGAAATAAACGTTGGTAAATTTCAAGCCCAGCTGCATGCAAGTACACAATAGAACTAGGCACATGGTAAACATTGCTTATTTTATGCTAATTGGAACTCTTCATTTAAAATCTACAGACATAATATAATGATATGATTTATATTAGGAAAATCTTATGAATCTAAAATCAGATTTTTTGAATATAAGTATACCCAAATAAGTGTATGTCATGTCAATTGTACGTAAATATTTAGTTAATTTTTTTTTAAACAATAAATATAAAATACCGTATGTTATATTTATTGCTAAAAAAAAATTAAATACCTACATATAAAGGACCTTTATATTCGACATTTAAAAATTTTCACAAATACTCTGGTTAATTCGTAAATGGCAAATGTATCGAGTCGAACGCCTTTGATTTTTATGAAAATGCATTTACACTTTTGTTGTGATAAACATAACATAAACCCTAATAAATAAACAATAAAAAAATTACCTGAAAACCGTCATACGTCCACGATGCCCACTTCATGGTGCACAGCTGGACATCGAACGGGAACTGTTCAACGTTGATATCGCACACGGAAACGTAGATGCCGTGACTGAGCCACGTCACTTCACCCGTATGTTTCACTATGACGTTTGTGTTGATCACCGCTGATCGGTAGTTTGGGTCTGCACTGTAACAATATACGGATTTAAAGAATTTGTCAACATTATATCACACTCGCTGTGGGGGAAAATTTTTTATATGTATGAATTGGGTTTATATGATGAGATTAACTTTATATATAGAAGTCTCCCGAGGCTTCACTCCCGTCGTTCTTTATTTGGCCACTGTTCAGCTCCTTTTGGCCGAAGCGTGGTGTTATATAGCCTATGTTACTCAGTAATAATGTATTTAATATTACAAACAGACACTCCAATTTTATTTATTTGTATAGATGACTGTCTTCGTGGCGAAGCGGTTAAGGCAATCGCTAACAACAAAAACAATAAAAAAGAAAAAATAAATGACATTTCGTATAATGACGTCATGTTCCATAGAATTATGGGAACTACCGTACTGCGTCACAGAACAAAAATGGCATGAATACTTTATGTCTCTTTTGTGCCACACGCTACTTTTGGGACTTATGAAGTATGCAAACTGTACTAAGAATAGTAACGCAATACGCACTCACTTAAATTGTAATATAATACTTCCATTACAATATTTAGTTTATTCTCTGGAGTAAATATAAACAGAAACATGTTTTGCTCAATTAGAGCCTTGGTTATGTTCATAATATAGGTATTATTTATTTATAAGTATACTATTTTTTCAAAGCGTTCCAAATACTACATTGGAAAAAAAAATGGTTTTACATTTAGAAAGTGGAAACGAGGCGCTTGCTTTAAATGCAAATTCATGTCATCATTCATCGAAATCTAAATCAAATTTATTAAATAAAACAATCGACCACTTAAGCTATAAAATCACGATTGATTTAAAAGGGACCTAAACATAACAAAAAATAACACTCGGGTCCCAGAATAGATCCCAAAGCATTACCTTTACCTTTTGTGGGATAATGCCACTACCTACCCGAAAAACGTAATTCGGTCGCACTTCCACTGTTTTCAGAAATAAGAAAAGAATTGCAAGACTTTGATTATAGAATGATGCGATTGTGGCTGAATGGATAAGTGACCGGTGTACATATCACGCGGTCCTAGTTCGATCCCGAGCGGCAGTACCAATGTGGATTCTACTTTGTGGAATTTATATAGTTATGTACTAGTCAAGTGACTTACCATCTGCTAACGGTGAAGGAAAACATCGTGAGGAAACCCACATACTCTAGAAGAAATTCTATGAGTATGTCTGATCCACCAACCCGCACTAGGCCAGCGTGAGTGGATTATGGCCTAAACCCTCTCAGCTCTCTAGTTAGAGGAGAGGAGACCCGAACTGCCCGAAGAACCCAGCAGTGGGACTTAATGGGTTGCTAATGATAATGATGAATGATGATAATAGAATAACTTTTAAAAAATCAATTCAGTTTTTGAAAATATAAAAAGGTGACATTTATATAAGTCATACGCCTATGCTGAGCTTGTATTTTTAGCATTCACGACGATATATTCAGAAGCTATCAGTACGACGTCATCGTATATATTTTTCATGAGATTTTTCAAGTAGAACTTCCTACAGCGGTGTTTCCTGAGCGCTATGACATGTCGCTCTTCAAACGAGGTTTAAAGAGAGCTATTCTCCAAAGGTAGGCAGCGGCTTGGCTGTGCCCTTAACATTGCCAACGTCCATGAGCGGCGGTAACCACTTACCATCAGGTGGGCTGCTTGCTCGTCTGCCACTTCATCATCAGCAACCCATTAAGTCCCACTACTGGGCTCGGGTCTCCTCTCCTCTATCTCTCTAGATAGGATATACAATGGTAAATAGATACAAAATGGTTAATTCATTAAGATGTGAGCAAATATATTTAAAAAAATCGGGTTTCCTCGACAGGCTTTGTCTAGTGAGAAAACCAACAGAAAATTTAGTTCTCAGTTATAAGCGCTTTCTTTTTATTTATTTTTTATACCACGACGGTGGCAAACAGACGTACGGTCCACCTGATGGTAAACGGTTACCGTAGCCTATGGGCGCCTGCAACACCAGGGGCATCACGAGCGCATTGCCAACCATTAAGAAACCTATTCACTCCTTTTTTGAAGAACCCCATAATTCTGTAAAATGTACACCAATTATGTCCTAATACCTCAAAAACAGCTGTAGCTAATGTTGTACAATAAATATTGGTGGTGTGGATTATGGCCTAAAAACCCTCTCAGCTCTCTAGCTGAGAGGGTTTTTAGGCCATAATCCACTCACGCTGGCCTAGTGCGGGTTGGTGGATCAGACCAGGTCAGGTGCCACTTCAGGCAATATAAAAAAAAAACAAAAAAAAAAATAAGAACAATCTTACTTATAGTAACATACACTATCTAGTACATACATCTGTCATCATAAAATATATTTTTCCTGCTTTTTGATAAAAATATACAACTAATTTCTGTTATTTCCAATAATCATAATTTGCTACCGTTATAACTCTTAAACAATCGTTCGGTAAGACCCCACGACCGGAAAATTTAATTTATAGAGCCTTGGCAGATTTGTGGTTTATATTTGTAACCGGAACTTGACACAAAACACATTACCCGTATCAACTTACCTTTTTTTTCTTCCGCACAATATATTGCAACAAATAAATACAATAACTAATTCATGGAAACTCCTAAGTATAAAATAATAGTGTGTAGCTTCATCCGCTCACTTTCGTATTTATAATTTTGTTAGAAATAGTTAAATAGAGTTACTAATACCTCGTTAGAACTAAACATAGACTTTAGTTCACTTATATCTAGAAAATTACCCTAGTTAAAACTTCAGAGGTTTGTGGGAGTTTGACATTGACCTTTTCATAATTATGTTGATGAATATCTTTTCAATCATTTTCTAGATATAAGTGAACTAAAGTCTATTTTAAGTAACTCTATTTAACTATTTCTAACAAAATTATATAGTTTATATAGTTATTTATACAGAATAAGATCTGAAATGATTCCCCTTAAAACAAATTTCCATTTACACGGTAGAATTTTTATTGTGTCAACCGAATATCAAGATACAAGTACATCATCAATAGTAAGTAGTCAGACAGGCAAAACTATTATTTTTTTAGTATGAATTGCGTTAATTATATCTGTTTACATTATTATTATATATAAGTTTAGATAAACTTAATGGGTCTATGAGAAATGTAATAAAGATCGGATAAGTAATTTTGTAATAAAGAAATAATTGTAATAATTAATGTTTATTAATTATTACAATGTATGACATAATAATTTAAGAAATTTTAATATTTGTATGCCAGAACTGGCGGACTGTGAGAAACATTTTTATCTGTAAGACCACCACTGTACCACTTTTCGTGCAAATAAAATGATTTGATTTAAGTCATTTTGAAGATTATCTACCCTGTTCATCCAAGTTTACAAACTCTCTAATTTACAAACAATAACTCTTTATAATATTTGTCGGTACAGACTATAGGTGTATCCAGAAATAAACTTGTCCAATACACGAGTGCCATAGTACCAATAAAAAAAACAAAACCATTATGCAGTATCGAATATGAAAAAATTACAAACTTTCATGTATGTTCACCTTCCCTTCAAACTAAGAAATTGATTGATTCAAATTTATGTTGGAAAAACACTAATATAATTAATGAACGAGAGTGTTGCGGCATTCACAAAACATTTAAGCCATTATGTAACTATAATTTAAGACACGAACTGTTAAATCGATTAGAATAAATGAACCTATTCGATGACTCTCAAGAGAATTCATTAGAGGTGCTATTGAAATGTTGATTATTCAATTTGTAATTCGACTTTATGAAAATAAACGTTGATTTACGCGATGCAAATTTTGGAAGGCAACTTTTATATTCACTTTTTGTGGTTAGCAAGTTAAAGAAATTTTATTCTATAAAACTTTATGCCAAACTATTCCAGACCCTTCTAGACGAGATGCTGTCGCAACATTCTCCCACTGCTGGGCTCGGGTCTCCTCTCCTCTAGCTAGAGAGCTAAGGGGATTTAGGCCAGAATCCACATACGCTGGCCTAATGCGGGTTGGTGAATCAGACATATACTTAGAATTTCTTGTAGGGTATGTGGGTAATTTCTATGAAATACGTCGCTATTCGTATCCCATAGTTAGCTGCTACATCTCAGTATCTACAAGTGTAAAAAACGTCTGAAGTCTGATGCATAAGGTATCAATAAAATAGCAAGTTTTATACAATCATTTATACAAAAATATATTATCCTTATTTTCTTTTACCTTTGATATTACATCATTATAACGAAGTAAGATAAAACCCGCTTCCTTCCACATAATAAAAACGTCTGTAACGTCAGAAACCGGCATATGATTAACTCAATTGTATTACAAGTTCCCTGCAGCCATACAATCTTCGCAATTAGGTCAGTCAAGTCATAGGTAGAAAAGGATAAGGACAGAGGTCACGAGGGTCTTAAGTAAACGAACTAAAAAGCGACTCAAAATATGTTAAGTTTCTGCGAGATTACAAGCATACAAAATTTATGTTGCCTTATGCTTATAATCGAAATTGATTAAAAAAATAAATTTAATAAAAGAAAATATACGAATTTATTCGAGATCGTAATAGAAACCACAAAATTATTTAACAAAACAAAAGAGCAATTTGAATATATTTGTTTATTCCCCATAATACCCGAACAAAAGCTAAAATTAATTGGTTTTAGTATAAAATAAATATGATTGATCGTTGGCGTTTACAGAAATAAAAAAGTTGAATTGTTAAAATATTACTAATATTGATTACGTGGTTATTACTTTATTCAGAAGAAGGACGGCATAGTGCCTTGAGGCATTGGGCATAGCGGGGTATCGCCCTTAGATCTTTGCTCCTTTATAAATATAACGTAGATAAAATTCTCTTTTGTTCATCCAGCTAATAAATTGCGTGAGACAGTCTGTGAAGACTTGTTCTTGTATTAAATTAAATATACTTAAAATAAAGACATTTATATTAAGATTTAATCGAAAGTACCTTATAATAAATAGTCTGGACGTGTTTTATTTAAATAGTATTTCTAATAATCTGATAACATCTAGATTCTAATTATATGTAGCGTGATTAGAAGAGATGGTGTGTAATATTTTAAACAACCAATACACATAGAACCGTAACAGTAACTTTTGAAATCATATCTGTTTTAATTATCGTAGAGCTTTGGCTCTGATTCTGATTTGATTGGATCCTAGCCTGTTATGAAGCTGTCAAGACTGACTAATGCCATCTGATAACATAAACCGCGGAAAATCTAGGATTACCTTATGAAATAACACACAAAAAAAGGCGACGCTGCCTAAATCAATTACAAGAATGTGTCAAATCAATAGCCTAAAGTCTGGAGAAAGCAAAATTAATCACAGCGCAATACGGTCCGAAGGATAGCTTTCAGGTGTACTTCTTGACACATAATAAATTTAACTGACAGTTCAATTACACTAAATTCAGTTCCTCTGTTTATTTTGCTAGTAACTGGGGTGCAAATGTTTCCCAAGTTGTAATGGCTCATTTCCATTATGCATACCCAGTGACGCTTTCGGCCACGTGTTTGAAGGTAGGCGTATAGCGGGGCGATTGACATGACATGCTGTTCTAATCCAACTGTTCAGAGTTTATACACTTTTATTTCGCCAACTATGCTAGGTTCCATGTATTATGGGGCGAGCCTGTTGTCATTAACCAGGTACAAACACAAAGCTCGTGCTGAGAATTTCGTGACAAGAAAACACTATACTATTTGTTGTTCGACTTTTTGCTTGTCTCGTGTCCGCCATGATGGAGTGTTACACTGCCTTGGATAAGATAAGATAGGCTGATTACTATCACATTACATGGGCGATGGAAAATCTAAGGTTATTTCATTGTTTTCAAAATGTATAAATTACTTTCTTCTTGTATCATTTAATTTTTACTTCGTTATAGGTCCACTGCGCTTGCTCACACGAAGCTATTATTAAATTATCTTACATTTAGGTTTGCTGATTTCTCTCTGAGTCAACCGACTACTATAGGTACAAATTTTTTTTTTGTTTTATTATTCTGTATGTAATAATTATTTTGTTAGGTGGACAGTCCAATGTTTAATCAAATTCATATTTTATGAATTAAATAATCCAATTATAAATAGCAACCAAGCTTGGACGACTCTCGCTCCACGCTTCGCCTATCAAAAATTTTGGCCTAACCAAAGTATTTTGCAATGGAAACGACTAATTTAAACACGCCATTTGCCATCTCATTCAATACAAGCTGACGAATACGAAGAGCGTGTTTAACAACTGAGGTTTTTTTCCTAATCTGAATATATTTTGTGGAGGACCAAATTATGTATTCTTTACACGAAATTATTTATTTTCTTATTAGGTTTGTAAAAGCTTTAGTAAAACAATCTTTGCCAACTGTAAGAATATTCACAATAGATTTGCTGATTAAGAATTTAGAATTAAATTGAAGATATTACGGTTTAATTCGTAAAGAAAGTTTTTAAGATCTTGTAATACTTATGTCCATAAGTTATTACTACTATGTAGAAAGACAGACTGCCCAAAGCTTTTTATAGGTAAGTATTTATTATAAAATTACTTGACACTATTAAGATTTACGGGTAAAAAATAGGAGATAAGAAATCTCAAAAACATTTGCATATGTATTAAAGAATAATAATGCTATTCATATCAATATAAGTAACCAAAATTAACTCTCGCTAAATTTCCCATATCAATATTTTACAGCACTTACAATATTACACCAAATCATATAAAATGAAGAACAAACAAACATAAAAAAACCGTGTTAATAATTTACGAGGCACAAGGCAGAACGAAAACGCACCATTAATTTTATAAATATGAACCATTTATCTCGAATCGCGGCGTCGTAGATTGTTCACTCGGCTGTTACCTCGTGATACGTAATGGCCAACGATTCAGAAAACACCTACAAAAGAAAAGCTGACTTCCGTGTTATCATATTTCTTAAAAGTAATTTGCTGTTGAAGAGTTATTGGGTTTTGATGACGCTGTAGCTTTCATAACAAAGCGATGGTGGCTGAATGGATAAGAGACCGGCGCGGCGTGCTAAACACACGGTCCGAGTTCGATTCCGACCAGCAGTACCAATGTGGATTTCACTTTGTGGAATTTATATGTACTAGTCATGTGATTTACCATTTGCTAACGGTGAAGGAAAACATCGTGAGGAAACCCACATTCCCTAGAAGAAATTCTAAGTGTATGTCTGATCCACCAACCCGCATTAGGCCAGCGTGTGTGGATTATGGCCTAAAAACCCTCTCAGCTCTCTAGATAGAGGAGAGGAGACCCGACCCCAGCAATGGGACATTAATGCGTTGCTGATGATGTAGCTTTCATAACAGCATGGACGTTGTATAAGGATCATCATCATTTCAACCCATAACACCCGTCCCACTGCTGGGGGCTTACTCTGAATTTTGACATTCGATTGGTCGGTTTTGATGTCGCTGTTAAAGGTAAGGAAATTTAGATATGGGGGCTTACTCTAAACTTCTTTAGATATGGTTTAAATTTAGGTATGGCTGTCATCAAACATTTGACAGCGATATCAAAACCAAACAAAACCTCCTGGGCACGGGTCTCCTCCAAAGAATGTGTGAGGGAATTTAGCCTACTATACCAACCTGGCCAGACGGGTTGGTATAGGGTTTGTTTCGAATTTTCCTTTTCTAGCAGTGCTCTTGTCTGCATAAGGTTACTCAATTTGTCGCCTTTTACGACTTTTCGGGTTGAGATGGGGTAGTGACATTATGTATTTTTAATCCGTCACTACAAGGATAGCAGCTATTCTGTGTGTAATTGTTTAGTAAATTATATTGAATACTCGCTAACCGGGCGAACTTCGTATCGCTATATTTTATTGTTCGTAATAATGTTCCATTTTCAAATGTTTATATACAGATTTTAAAACCCGAAATTTTAAATTTTACACTCAATTTTTTGTATTTTTAATTTGGTACATACATGCCTTACTTCGACAATAGCAAATACTACAAAAAAATAATTAGCCAAATCGGTCAAGCCGTTCTCACGTGAGTCCATCACATACTTTTCGGCGATCCATTTTATAATATCCAGTAGATACTGTAAGCATTTAGTTATTATTCGAATCAGTGTATTATAACACCGACTCAGGGAGCTGGCAGATTGTAGAACCAGTGTTATATTTAAGCATCACTCTCCTCTACTCCTTACTTACTTTCATACAGACATGTAATGCAACAATTTATCGTAACATTCATATCTTCTCTGGCAATTATCAAAATATACAGAAAAAAGAAATAATTTCGAGACTAACTTTGATTTATATAATTATTTTTTTCTTACATCAAATAATTTTTGCTATTCGAAATGTTTTTGATGTGAACATTCATTAAAAAAAGCAAAGTCTCATTTCTTCACGTATTAATTAAACAAACAAAAACAACGAAGTACATTTTTATGTCGTTTTATTATTGAGGCGTACATTAAATAAAAATACGAGAATAAATAGAACTAAATTCGGCGTATTTATATTTTTTTGCGATTAAAATAAATGAAATCCCAGAGCTTATAATAATTTTATTATTGTAAAGTAAACTAAAACCAAAAATAACATCGAAAATTTTCAAACATTATTTCGAAAGTATCTGCAATAAATAAGTTATTGGTATCATAGATATTCGTGTGAAAAGTGTGATTATGCCTTAATGTGTCTTACGACACGCAGACAGCTCTCGATGTAAAAAACAGCCGTCATCAATCGAAGGCTTTACGGTAATTGATCGGGTCTCCCCTTTTTATTTATGAAACGTAATATATACTGACAGCAAGTTATATTTGTATTGGTAACGAACAAAACATTTCAAGGTCATCAGCATGACATTTAAGGTACATTTCAACCAGAAATGTGTTACGCAGCAATACTGTAAGGATGTGTCACCTAAGCTACGAAACTATGAGACCATTTAACTAATATTATTAAGCTATGTAGCGGGGCAAGTAATATATAAAGATGCGATAATATCTACTTTGGGTGATAAATGTGAAAAATTAATTTACATTTTAATAAAACCAGCCAATGTGACGAATGAAACCGTCACGGTATACAGACATTATAGAAAGACGAATTACCAAAACCTCAACTGTATCAAACTATTAACCACAAGTGTATTTCTTCTTCTATTCGCAACAACAACTACCGTACAGTTCCTGAAAATAAAGTTACAATCATCCCTATATCGGTAGCCATATAAACAAAGTGGGTATTTCAGCTGATCGCCAACTTTTCTGAGTTACAATTGTTACAAAATTTGTAAGCCTCTGCGATAAATAGCTTTAAGACTACTATTAAATATAAGTCTATGGCTGATTATGGTTATTAGCTTCAGGCGTGCTTTTGTTCTACATTTTCGTGAAAATGTAGGATTATGATATTTTCTCTTCTCTCATATTTTTTAGGATGCCTTTTTAAAAGACAACCCCTATAAAAAACAACTAATATAATCATAAATGTACCCTGATTGAGTACACGTTTGTTAATATATTAATTATGTCAGTTACTTAAGTAAATGTTCTATTTAGGACTCAGAACCACAATTTTAATTGCGATATGACCACATAATTGCTTAACCACTAGTCGAATTGGTGTAACTACACCAATACCTTCATTTAATACAAGAGGTTGAAATAAATGTAATTCAGTCAGAAGTGTACAAGTTTTGTGTTTATTATTACTTTGACAGGTCTGAAGGGTTTTCAAGGAAAAGGGAACATTGACGCAGTGTCTGACATCCACTCTGAAGGTCGATGTTTACCTTAGGGTAAGTTGGTTCTTATAGATATAACGTTTAATCAAACAGTCAAAGTTAACTTGGTTGAAATAATCTATGCGCTCTGAGATTATTAAACATATGTTGCAGAAGAATTTGATATGATTAAAAAACTATGGAACGTACCAAATTGAATTAAGTACCTTTTTAATCAACTGTCAAATAGTGACATCTAAAAAATATAATTATATCTAGTTGTGTATCTTTATTGAATGATAATTATAATAATGAAAATAATTAAATTAAACATCTACTTACATAAAACTATATATACAGTTAAATACAAACAAAAAAAAGGAAACTAAAACGAAAACTTAAACAATAAAAAAAAAAAAAATCAAATAACCCAAAGAAAACTTGTTTAGGCATCGTAATATTCGTCAGCATCACTGTCAACTGGAAACGTACCCAAAAGGCTGGCGGCATTGCCACGTTGAATGGCAATGCTAATTCTCTGAGCGAGAAACACACCAGCCCTCTGATCACGTGAAGCGTCGATAAGCCTTTTTGCCAGATCTTTAAACAAAGACCTAGCACTCGGACCCCACGTACCTAAAGTCTCGACCCCAAACGGCTCAAAAATATAATTACCAATTAAATTATGGTATTTTCGCCGTTTGAGGGTCTCTGCGGCTGCAGCAGCAGCGCCAGCACAACCCGCTGAGCTTGAAACATGGGATGGCGCAAGGGTGTCGACACATGTTGCGTCCCACACCAAAGGCCTACCCATCTTCCAGGGTAATAATGTCAAACCATCAGGTCTCTTCCCATCGTCACGTGCCAAGCCATTCGGTTCAAGAATAGCTGGAACGCCAGCGGTGACAAGAGCTCGGCGGATAATGTCATTTAAATGGGCATGCCGTGGTATACGACCTGCGCTCCTGCTGCAGGATAGGCCATGGTGACCGAGGCTATCGACGGCCTCCCCACAGTGACAATGATGCGGAGAAACACACGGTGCACCTAAACGAAGACAAGTGGCAAGACGAAATGTTGTATCGTCCAACATTGTGCCTATGTTGGGCGACGGGAGTGCTTGAAGCCATTGACCAGATTCCCATTCGCCCACAGCAAGCAAGCGCGCACGTTCAGCAGCAGTAGAAGCTGAAGAAATAAGATTTTTTCTTCTCATACTGCTGAGCGGCATCTCAACTCTATGCACCAGCAACAAACACAAATAACGTAACAAATATTGTAAGTTGCGTAAAGGGTACTTTATATATGTATCTTTATACTTTTGCCAAATAAAACATAATAATATAAAATTGGAACAAAATCAAAAGGTAGAAATGGATGTTTTAGTTTCGCCAGTAAGAAATAAATTTGAATAGTGCATTTTTACAGAAAACGTGACGTGTTACCTACAGTTAGTCGATTTTCGCAAACGAGGGGTTTGAGAAAAATCAACTGAAACAGTTTCTAATTGGTGCAAACTCTAGTTTCCTATAATTATTTTTAATTGGACACACTGTCAATTATAGGAAGCTTCCACGATAGACGCTTCGCAAAAGTTCCTGATATAATCCTTATTAGGGATCTGTACCTCAAAAGGAAAAAACAGAACCGTTTTAGGACCGTTGTCCGTCTGTCTGTCTGTCCGTCTGTCAAGACCCATTTTCTCAGGAACACGTAGAGATATCAAGCTGAAATTATCAAATTAATAGTCTGGTCTGCAATCTTTGAAGCAGTGAAAAACTTAGACAAAAAATTATAAAAAAAAATTTTGTTCGCACAAAATCCTCAGCGCGCAAAACCGACTCGCATTCGACCGGTTTTTTTATAGCATGCCAATTGCAAACAGTGCCTCTAGACAATGTTACACGCATTTTTCGTTAACGCCGAAGGAAACATGAAAATTGTATGGGATTGACGTCTATGAGAGAAAAGACAAAACAGTGCAGTGTAAGGAAACGAAATGTGGTAGACAATGTTAAAAAAAACGCAACGCTTCGTTTTCTGTTGCCTCAAACTAAAAATTGTATGAAATGTAGACTTTTGACATATTATGTGCTAACGCTTTGATATCGCCCATCTGCCCACTGTCAATATGTTGTTGTGCCTTGATTTTCACCATTTGCCGCTTTAAAGTGTAAGTGGCGGTGTCTCATTGAACTTTGAATCTTTGAATCTTTCTAAACTTAACGCTTATCGATAGATTTCATTTAAATATTCGATATAAAAATGGTTTTAAAAACGGAAGGTAACCTTTTGATATAATTAATAACATTTTTAAGATCTGTGATGACAGATCGATCCCAGTACATCGTGGTAATGCCATGTTTGAGAACTAGGTTGGGCACATGCCTGTAAGCAGTGGCAGCAAACGACGCCGACGGTGCGGTAATAAAGAGAGTCTGACCATAGCTGCCCGCGCCGCACCGCCCCGCCGCCGTCTGCATTGTTCTAGTCTAGGAGCATAGCGTTTTTAAGGTTCCGTAGCCAGAATGGCAAAAACGGAACCCTTATAGTTTCGTCCTGTCCGTCCGTCCGTCCGTCCGTCTCTCATCTGTTTTGATTATATGTATAATAATATAAGGCTCCCAAAGTAGCATAAATTGTATCCCTCTATTTTCTAAACCGTTAAAACCTAGAAATCTGCATAAAAATAACACTTAATAAATACTTACTTAATAATACGAGTACAACTAAAATTATTTTGAACATAATCGAATGCACAGTTTTTGAGTAATTGCTCTTCTCAACAAAAGGACTTAAGCGCTATGAAGATACGCTTACGGATATTTTTATAAAAGTTGTCCCAGTAAAAAGAACTATCATAGACAATAGACTTTGCTGTTAGACCATTGACGGTCTATCCCATATTATTATTATTATTACATATTTAGTATTTAGGCGACAAGCGTTAACGACTTGGCGTTAACGCTTGCCGCTTGGTAGACAATGTTACAAAAAAGAGGCAGACGTCAATTTTATTCTGCCTCGCTGCTTTGAAATGTAAATTCTCTATGCTTTTCCTGGAAGTCCGATGTCAAATGAGTTGTCAAACTCAGCACATACGTGCCTTATTTTATGTAATAGTTATATACTAATCTAAAACAATATAACTATAAGATAATTCACAACGGGCAGTGCGCTGTAACAATGTAAACACTCGTCGAGGTGCTTGCTGTCTCGACACGTTGGTTCCTACGCCAGCTGTGTCGCCGAAAAACTTTATGGATTTGTGATGGTAGAAAGAAAGAAACGCTTGCGGCTAACCAACAAGGTCTGCTGCGGTAGGTACGGCTTCTCCAGTTGCTGGCTTTACTTTGAATGCAGCAGCTTCAAGTACTCCGGTGTACATTTCGGGCCTGCACGACACCACAATGCCAGAGGACACCGAGAAGTATGTGTACCTTAAAGCCAAGTACAATTATTTGGGTGCAGCTTCTGGAGACACGTCGCAGTGTTTGTACCGTACGTCGGTACAGGCACCACAAACAGTTCAATTCTTGCATCTTATAATGGATGAGAACTTTTGACCCGAGCATTTTGTGTTCTATCGCTTCCGGGAATAAATACCACCTGACGGCACATTGAAGTGCAATGTGAAGAAGTTTTATAAATTATTATTTTATGTATGTACGTTATTTTAATAATTATTTATTTATGAGAAATTGTAATCCTGAGAATAAAGAAAAGATTTATTGAAACCAAAATAATTATGTCCTTCCTTCCCTAATCTCATATGTACTAGTTCATTACCTATTTTTACATTTTAGTTAGGTACATAAAAATAAATAATCAATAAGTTACCAGAACACTTACCTAAAAGAAGTAATAGTTGGCAGATGATTATAATTACAATTATATATACTAAAACATTTTATCAAATCGAACCGATCTGTTTGTTTTGGTTGAACACGATAAGCGTATTATTTGTTATTAACTTTACTGTTAGCTAAATTAAACACAATATTAAAACATACTGTATCACACCAAGTAATCGTTTTATTATCTAACATAAAAGTATTAATTTATTTTCGTCAGAAATACAAAATATTCTTCTCTCTTTGGCTGAACATATCTCTCTTTACAAGTTATAATGTTGAGTTGTTAGGTTCTTGATTTCTTAATTTTCACTGCTGAAACCATTGATTGCTACGAAACATTTGTTTCTAATAGTATTATAGTTCTGAATACTTTATTTAATTTTGGCATTTTTCCTAGCATTCCTGCCTTCAATATTGACTTTTATTTCTCCTTCATTTCGCATCCTCATGCATTGTAAAATAAATCTTGGTTCATGTAATTCTCGCACGTCAGTTTGCGTTGTGACTTGAAACTATAGATGTAAATATAATTATATTATTATATTATACTAGTAGGCGATCATACAAATAGTGAAACTTGACATTCTATTTTTTGTATCTATTACATAATATACTCTCGAATTCTATATAATAAAATTGAGTATTTTTATTTGCGTTTATATTTATTTTGATTGAAACGTAATCTCTTTGTATTTGTTTGTTGTCATGACAATTATTATTGTCACACTCTGACCACAGAATGTAAAATGTATACTCTGTGTACAGAATATATTAAACGACACTGTAAATCCCAAAAGGTTGTATGTTCCTAATTTTTTCCGTTTAAAATCTAATGTATGTTATAAGTATGGTCTGCAATAGTTCATGTAGTTGTCGCGATAAACCTCATGTTGATGTGTGACTACACAAGTCTGCACAAATGTTATCGCAATGTATCGAGCCAAAGAGCTTAAAGAGATTTTTCAACGCAGCTCATTGCATCATTCACCGAAAATGTTTGCTTAAATCATGCTTAAATAGAGTCAAAATATTGTAATATCATAAAACATGCAATATTTATCAAAATTAAAATAGTCACTACTTCTCTTTCTGCAGAGTCTCGACAACCGCTTTGATTTCCTTAGATAAAACCAAAGCGTTAACGCATGTCAAAGGTGTATTTTGGCATAAGGCAAAAGAAAACACAACGTTTCATTTTACGATACTGTTGTTTAACATTGTTTGCAAATTTTTATTTTGTTACAATAAAAATTTACGAAAAGTGAATGTATCTTTTTCTACCCGCAGACCGTAACTTAAAATTTTATTCATATCATCCTCTCAACCCATAAACGTATTTAATATTACAGTAATCACTTACAAAAGATTTTAATTAAACATAACGGAAAAATATAGGTACATACAACCTTTTTGGATGTTTCAGTGTATATTCTGTGCACAGAGTAGGTACATTATAGATTCTGTGGTTAGAGTCTGACAATAATATTGTCATGACAAGTTTAGATAAATAAACGCTAGTGTTCTACTATTAGGTCTGTGGATAAATAGAAATAAATACTTATAAACCAGATGACAAGCATTATATTTTCTTTGATAACAACAAACAAACAAGACATACAAGAATATTAATGGGAATCAAAATACTCTTTTTAATTATATTATTAAAGAATTCGAAAGTGTTAAAGATTCAGAAATGTCAGGTTTCACTACTTCTGGGGGCACCCTTGGATACCTATTTAC
The DNA here is from genome assembly GCA_905147015.1 of Laspeyria flexula. Classification (NCBI taxonomy): domain Eukaryota; kingdom Metazoa; phylum Arthropoda; class Insecta; order Lepidoptera; family Erebidae; genus Laspeyria; species Laspeyria flexula. The sequence goes on along the minus strand of LR989950.1, from coordinate 13,095,004 downwards.
ATCAATAGTTGCAAGTCGCAGCGGCGAGAATTGAATGACCCAAGATTTATTTTATGGGATGATGATATACGAAACGAAGAAGAAATAAAGTCAGTTGAAGGCAGGAATGTCAGAAAAAAAGCCATGGTTAAAAACAACGATTTCATAGCATGAATAGTAAAAATATAAGGGTTCTGTTTTTACCTTTTGCGGTACGGAACCCTAAAAATAATAACATTATATCGTGAAAAGAAAGGTGCCGAGCCAAAGAAAAAGAATCTTGTATTTCTGACGAAACTAAATATGTAATGATTTTTTGTCAATAAAACGATTACTTGTGTCATACAGTTTGTTTGGATGTGTTTATAATAATTATTACGCCCTCTTGTTAATACTATTACTTATTATGTGCCTTATGCGTAGGTCGCGGGCACAGCTGATTATTAAAAAATATGATTACCTTACTAATAATAATATCTACAGATAATATTACTTCTTTTAAGTTTTGTGTTTCGGTAACTGCTTGAATATTTTTAAGATATAAGGAAAGGCATATTTTGGTATCAATAAAGACATATTTTCTTTATTATCAAAGATTATAATTTCCCATAGATAAATGTCTTATAAACGACCGTACATAATTATAAAAATAACTACTTCACATTGCACATAATAATTATACCTACGGTCAGGTAGTATTTGTTCTCGGAATCGACAATACAACACAATACGCTTTGGTCAAAAGTTCTCGTTCATAATAAGATGCAATAAGCACGTCGGTACTTCTGTACTACTGAATACAGTCACCACAAACACCTTTAAGAGTGACTCTGCGACGCGACTCCAGCAGCAGTACTCTCATAATGTACTTGGCTTTATGGTACACATACTTCTCAAAGTCCTTTGCCGTTACAGTGTAGTGCAGGCGAGAATTAATGTACACCGGAGTACCACAGCAGTTCTTCTTGATTCGCTGCCGGCATTACCTTTTTTGCACCTACACCAAACAGTGCACAGCGCGTCGTGAATTTTCTTATTATTGAAAACAAAATATAAATTTATTTGGGCGCGTTGCATTTAATTTAATTATTATTTTATAAATCAGGTGCGTTTGTACTAAGTTTGGCAATTCATTTGACGTTCAGAAAAGCCATAGAGTAGAGAATTTACGTTTTAAAGGGGCGAGGCCGAATTTTGCCTCGTTTTTGTGACTTTTCCTGAGACGCTAACGCCAAGGCGTTAGCGTCTCAGGAAAACGAAAAATGCGTTGCGTGATAACTTTGTCTAGAGGCCAGGTATACCACCCACCTAATGGTAAATGAATATATTTATTTATTCGTTTCGAATATACCTATATCATCACGAGTTTGCTGTGAAGGTAGACAGAAATATTTGATAACCGGTACACATACAATCGTTATAGAATGGGCTAACATCACGTTTTACATTTTATTACTTTTTGTCCGAAGTTTTGATCGTATTGCACCGATCGGCTCGCAGGGTCTAATTGTCATTGAAAAATAAGACGTTTTTCAATGACATCAAAGTCCATATAAACAATAGCAAGCCTCAACTCGCAACCCTAATAATAACCCTCTCAGCTCTTCAAAGAGAGAAGAGTAGATCCTTGTCTAGCGGTGGGTATAATTTCAAAACGTATATGTGAACTGATCATTTTTATTCAAAAATACAAAAATGTAATCGGTGTAAAAAATACGTAGTACCTGAACTTACTTGTTATAAAGTATAATATCGGGTCTCCAGACCCTCTCATAAGGTATTCTAATGACGCCAATACCATCGAAGTCACTGGTGTTCCATCGCAAGTGATAATCTGTCCAGATCTGTGTGATCCAGCAATTTGTTGTCAGCAACTGGTCTTTCTCCTCCTGTGACAAAAATAAAGAACTTGAGTATAACAAGGCTTTCTCTTGGAAAGTAGTGCAGAGGCACTATTTTTTTTACAAAAAAGTAGGTAATAGGAAGATTTTGAAATTGTTTTGGTTTATGTAAAATATTTGACCCGTTATTTTTTCACTATATCTATAAAAAATAAGTAAATACATCTGTAGTTTATTTTAGTCAAAATAAAATTACCTTAATTAATTTTTCGTTATTATTAACAGAAATACGAGAAAAAGATTGCTAGATTCTCAAAAGTAAGGGAATAAAATCCTTTACATAGCTGAGAATAACCTGGGCTTTCTTTCTTCTTATATGAGCAACCTTTGTAGTATAAATATTTTACCAACAGCACCATTACAAATATTATTATGTAGTCGTACTAAATTTTCTAAGACTAAACTATTCGGCTACGTACCCGTTGGACCTCCAAGTTTGGACCCTATCATAAAATTACCCGTTCGACCTCATTTTTAGGTCCCGTTGGACCTTCTTCAAAATATAATAATCAATGTGCCCTTTCGACCTCTCTTTTAGTGCCCGTTGGACCTTCAATATTAAATCAAATAAAAAAGACTCCGTTTGACCTCTTTTTCAGTGCCCGTTGGACCTTCAAAAAATATGTGTTATTTTTAATAAGAAAAGGTACAGTTACGTTGAAAATTGTCAATCGGATAGATTTATGCACGATATTGCCAACGTTTATAATGAAATAATTGCCAAAACTGGTACCTATAGAAGTATTGAAATATGAGTAGAATCATGGAGTAGAATATTATGGTGTATTTGTTTTTTTTTGTTAAATTTAAATTTAATGATTATTTTACAAAACAATGGCTGCAAAGAGAAGATATAGAATCTGGTGTTTCAACCAATAAAGACATCGTACAACACATAGTGTCGAAGCATGGCATTCAAATATTAATAAAAAATTGTGTGATGTTTCGAAACCGAATATTTTAAAATTTTTTTCATCAGTGTCAAGTGTAACTATAGCCAAACTGGACAATGGACATGAACTACTAAATAAGCGAAAACAATATATTGAAAAAGATGAAAAAATTAGTTATATTATTCTAGAGCAACTAGAAGACAAATATAAATGTAGGCCATTGTTTAGAAAAGCTGCTTACGTATGTGTTTTAGATTTTTAAATTAGTATTCTTCCAATAATTTAATTAAAGATTTTGACATTTGAGCTGGATTTGATTGTGATGTAATAGATAATTAGATAGGATGCAATTTTATGTTTCAGTTAATTTTAAGATGATACTGTGATTAAAGAAACTGATCTGTGATTTATAATAAAAATATACATATACTTAATTCTGAATTAAAATTAAAGCTTACCTTAGGACAATATTATTATTTTATTGTAATTATTTACGGAATAAATATATGATTTAAAAACATAATCATGATTATTTTAGTATCATTAAGTCAGTTACTTTAGGATAAGACTGATTTTAAAATTTGATCTGTGATTTATATATATAGCCTAGATTACAATTTACACTTGTTTCTGTTCGAAAAATATTTAAAGCTTTTTATACAAGCTTTTTACAGAATGTCTGTGAGTGAAAATTTTGTTATTTTATTATAATTACTTACGGAATATATGCTTTAAACCATGTATTACATAATAATAATAATGATTATTTTACTACCTTAAGTCTGATTTAGGATAAGACTAATTTATTTATATTTGATTTGTGATTTATATACTCAATAGCTGACCCGTTTTTGAGGAATTTAGTTACAAATACTGTGACACGAGAATTTTATATTGAGATTTTAATTAGGTACTCATAATATACAACATTTTTTATAGTTACAAACATGATCAACAAAAATAACATTGTGATTATTTGAATAGTAATTTAAAAATGTATATAATATAGGTAATCTTATATTTACAAAACTTAATCAAAGTTGTATTATCGATATTACCATCGACAATAAGTTGTCAGACAACGTTTACTCTAAGAATAGTAACCACTCTAGCGAACACTAATCCCCGAATGGTTCTATTGGCGCTTTGATATTTTTTATTAAAATATTGATTTTTTATTACAGTGTTTTATTTTTGTGAGTGTCTCACTTTTGTGCGCGGTTGTATTTTAACTTTTTAAACGAAGATTTATAAATGAGGTCGAACGGAACTTGTTGTTTGACAGAGGGTCCAATGGGCACTAAAGTAAAAATAAAATCCAAGATTTAGGGTCCAAACTTAACATGGAGGTCCAATGGGTCATATTTTTTGATGAGGTCGAAACTTGGAGGTCCAACGGGTACGCAGCCAACTATTCCACAAAACAATACAAAGAAAAACAAACACCTAGAAACATATTGTTTGCTCGCAATAAAACTTTAAAAAGTAATTCAAGTTAGATCAGAATAAGTACTGCAAGTGATCAGTATCGGAAGAAAAAAATGTTTAACATTAAAGCATTTTCCTTAAACGTTTTCAAGGGATAAATGAGTTATGTTCAAAATAAATTATCCTTTCTGACACTGTGGTTTACGGTCTGTACAAACAGAGCTATTATTTTTAATTATTTGTTGCGAATTGCTTTTATATATTTTTGTTGGAGAACAAACTATTTTTTTAAATGAAATTTAATTTAATAATACAAAGACCTTTTTATTTAAAAATGAATTAGTATCTATAGATATATTTTTTTACCCGACTGCCAGCAAGGATATTGTTTTTCGCACGTACCTTGTATGTTTGTAAAACAACCTCGGTGGCGCAGCGGGAAGTGTATACGACTGCTGTGCAATAGGTCCCGGGTTCGGTTCCCGGGTCGGGTGAAAATGGTATTGGACTTTTCTAACATGAAATTCCAGTATTGAAATTTTCCCGGAGTTTGGTAAACAAATGTTCCCGGTTAATGACAATAGGCTCGCCCCCTATTTCATGGGACCAAACATAGCTGGCGAAATGTGGGTGTGTTGCCTATCCCTTCGGGGAAAAAGGCGTGATGCTATGTTATGTTTATGTTATGTTAGTAAATTTCTTTATTCCCACGTTTCTTTCAATCGGCTGGATGGATTTCTTTTCCTCTCAAAAACCCAAGTGTCCTTAGATAGGTATTAAAAAAAACATACTTGCTTCAAAGACTGTCTGCCTTTTAAAAGGAAAGACTTGTCAATAATTTTGTTAATCAATTAATAATAACTTAAAACATCTATGACTCTATGAAATTTTCAATTTTCTAAAAGTGTTTAGGGACGAACTATACAACACTATTGAGACATATGTACCTGTGTATCTGTCGTACTTAATAGTCCTAAGTAAATAAAATATAGTCGGATAATAATATTATTCCTTGTCTTGATTGCAAATCAGAAACATTAAGTTGGGTTAATCGGCTTAATAGAGCGACACTACAAATTGCCGCGATAAATGGCAATAAGGCCCTTAAATTGTTAAAGCAGTTACATTCAATAAATATCTAATAAAATTTGATTTGTTTCAATTTGACAATTTTATCCGAGATTTTTTTATATAGAATCAGATTACGTGCTATGTGTTAGACATTCTATAGAATCAGAAGGAATTGTCTTTCTTTGAAATAATACACCACTCTACTTATCTTCAAACAAAGAAAGTCTTCCGAGATCTGGAAGCAGTTTATTTTGAGCTCTATTTCTTTGAGTTTAAAATAAAAAACTCATTAATTAAACACTTCATAAAACAGCATCGATAAGTCTATTTTGTATTCTACATTATTATGAAAAGGCACCCGTTTGCTCAGCCTGTTTAATTATTCAGCCATTTTAAATGGTTCAAAAATTAAATGTTTAATTTTAGCCTTGAGCGAAAGCCAAGTAAAACCTTGTAAAATTACTGTAAATTACGAATTACGTTGCGGATCGTTTTACCGCTGTGAGGCCCATATGATACCAAATTAGATAGCTAACAAGCCCAGCCTCCGGTCCCGGAGGCTTCGGATATCCTTGTCTTCACGTAATAAGTTCTAAAAATAAGTACAGATATACACGTTGTAGTAGAACCCTTTGTTTTATCAGAAGGTAGCTCTTATTGCAAGGGCGTTGATGTAATTGCTCATTCTTTTTGTACCTACACAACATTTTCTGCCTTGTGGCTATATAAGCGACTGTTGAACATGCGGTGTTGTGTAGATCTTGATCCCCCGGGGGACAAATATTGTTGTGTTTTAAAAATAATTCAACTCCGAGAATTAATTAATTAACGAATACAAAGGGCATGTTAATACATCTTGAAATTTTTTTTGAAAAAGAACCACATTTAAAGTGATAGAATGTTCAAGTATTTCATAATCCTTTATACTTTTGACTTTCAACTAAAATTTACTAAAATGAAAAATGAATAAGTAGGTGGGTATCAAATCAAAACTTAAAAAACCGGCCAAGAGCGTGTCGGGCCACGCTCAGTGTAGGGTTCCGTAGTTTCCCGTCCGTTAGACGTGCCAGAAGTTTTCGATGGTAATTTTGAATTGCGAGAACCTATTTTAATAATTATTTTTTTGTTTGAAAAAAGATACGTTCAGGATAATAAAATTTTGTTTATATGTAAACGAAGTTAAAAAAAAAATACGGGCAAATGAAACTTGACCTCTGGATTGTATAGGCGCTCATACGATTCAGGGACCAAATTATATTGGTTAACTGCAGTTTCCATCTGTTGTTTCCATCCAAGTTCAAAATAATTTTCCTAGAAAGTCCTTATAAAGTTCTACTTTTCAGTTTTTTTTCGTATTTTCTAAACTTATGGTTCAAAAGTTAGAGGGGGGGGGACGCTTTGTTTTTTACTTTTGGAGCGATTATTTCCGAAATTATTGACATTATCAAAAAATGATTTTAGTAAACCCCTATTCATTTTTAAATACCTTTCCAACAATATATCACACATTAGGGTTAAAATTAAAAAAAAAAACACTTCCCACTTTACATATAGGGGGGCTACCCTAATAAAACATTTTTTTCCAATTTTTATTTTAGCACTTTGTCGGCGTGATTGATACACATATTGGTCCCAAATTTCAGCTTTCTAGTGCTAACGGTCACAGAGATTAAGCGAGGACGGACAGACGGACAGACAGACATGGCGAAACTATAAGGGTTCCTAGTTGACTACGGAACCCTAAAAAGGTTGCGATAATGTCTATACTCCCTGTGATAAGTTATTACGATGTTCAGTCAAGCTTTATATTACACTTTCATAGATTTATGTTTTTAAAGAGCTCTAACAAGAACTATATAATATAGTATCACTTCGTTTTCTAGGGGTAAGCAGAGGTGCATCACAGCCAAATTCATCAGATATATTTGGTCTAGTCAAATTTCCAGACTCCCCGGTCTCATACTGAGAATTTCAATATATTTTTGCCGACCTGGGGATCGAACCAATGACCATGATGCACAGCAGTCAAAAATACTTCCATCGCGCAAAAGTAGTTAGAAAATAAAAAAATACAACATAATCAAATAAAAGAAATGTGGAAATCAGACCTTCATTATTTCTAATACATAATTATAAATAATGAAGATCTGTTTTCCTCAAAGAGAAAAGCATATATAGAGCATCTGGCTGGTGAGGTCAAGACCACACACTAGCTGCATGAATACAACGCATTAGTACTATGTTTATATCAACAAGTCACAAATTAGTGTAAGGTTATGACTTTGTCCACAACAACAACGTCATCAACGTGGTACGGCTAAATGACAATATCTAACCACACGGAATTGCACTTTCACATCTCTTTCTGACATTTAGAATCGTTATTTACTAAAGTAAAATCGTTCTTAGTAAAGGACGGTTCTAACCCCGCATTCTGAAGTGCGACCGCATGCGGCGGAATCGACTCTCACTCTGTATCTCGCTAAAATGATTTACCAAAGTAAATTACGGTTCTAAGTGACAAGATACAAGCATCGATCGGTAAATGTAATTCGGTGGGGCGAAATGTGCTGCAAGCCTTAGCTACACACAACTTCCAAGCCGCGCCGCTAGAACTCACCGTTTTACGTAGGCGAGCGTTACGCCCGCGTCGCCGTGCCTCGTGACGTGGTGATGTGAACAAGGCCCAAGTAAACGTGCATGTGAAGCTAAAAATAAACACAAAGGCAACCAAAAAAATTAAATAAATTATTCTATGTATAAATTAAAATTACGACAACATTCGTAATTGCGTTATGAAAATTTATTTACATAATTAAATGCGTGTCGTCAACTGTCTACCTGAGTTGGAACTGGGAACGAGCAATGATTCTTCATTATGTTCTTTAAACGTTCTGTACTTAATAAGAATTTAATACTTGTTTATTTATTGAAATAAAAATAGATAGAAGAATAGAAATAGTTATAGTTGACACTAATTTTAGAAACACCCCCCGACGCAAAAATAGGGGTGCCTAGTTCGACCGCAGTAGTCGAACCCAAATTAAGTAAATTTTTTTTAAGAATTCTTTAAAACTACACATTCATTGCGTACATAAAGCTTATAATTTAAATGTTTTTACAATAAAAGGTTGTGAACCACGGCAACTTCAACAGTTATATGCACCAAAAACTTCAAACTCTCCCTACAACATACTGCAATAAAAATACAGTATCGATGAATTATAGACAGATTGCAGCGATATTTTATACAATAACTCATCATGTCCCATAAATCGAGGCAGCTGTCCGCAGCTAAGCCGTTGGTTGTCAACTGCCCAACCCCAAGTTAGTTGGCATAGTGAACGATAACTTACATTATAAACTTCCTGAAACTACAACTGACTAACTGCATGTAATCAAAGATCTTATAGAATATAGTTCTAGAAGGCTTCGATAAAGTTATACTTTTGTTGTATATACGAATTTTTCTAATCCCTACTTAATAAAGACTAGACACTTTTTACTTTAAAGAAAATAGTCTGAGATTATTTTCGGACTACAACTTCGAGTGCCTATTTAAATTAAATTAAATATGTAAATATTTTAATAAAATTTGGCAAGTGTATTTAATAAATAACAATATCAACCCATTAAAATCCCACTGCTGGGCAAGGATCTCCTCTCCTCTATTTAGAGAGTTGCGAGGGATTAGTCACAATCTACACACGCTGGCTCCATGTAAGTTGGTGGATTAGACATATCAATTGAATTGCTTCAGAGTGTGGGTTTCACCTAGTTAAAAGACTAGTACGCTTAAATATTACAAACTGAAATGTATATTGGTACTGCCAGTTGGAATCGAACTCAGACTTCATGATTTGCACTGTTCCATTCATTTATCTCCGATTTCAATTTTTCTGATACTAATCATTATTTAAGTTACCTCATTCCAACCATTTGATCGTGTTAGTATCCAATAAAGTTGTATAGAAATTACAAACGTTAGTCTTTATTAAAAAAATAAAACCTGCGACATGTCTGTGATCCCTTCAAACGTGTAGTAAAGACAAACAACAAACATTTGTCTTTCATATTTATTTTACAACAGATCAGATTCAGTACCTTTCATTTATTTTATTTATTTATTAAGAAAACCAACAGCGATACAGGAACTTAAATACATACATTGTATAATACAGTAAGTATGGCCAATAATAGGTTTCCCTTATCGTATTTACAAGTAGTTTAACTCGGCTTATGAACGAAAACAAAGCAAAATTCATTTTATATAAAAAAAGACTTTTGTATATTATGTTATCTAATATGTATGTATTTACAAAAAGACATATATTTAAGCAGTAAATCAGCCGTTCGGTACCCATAACACAAGCAGACATAACTGCTTAATTTGGGACCAGATGGCGCCGTGTGAATGTAGTAGATTATTATTATTTTTATTTTTAATGTATATAAGAAAGAAAAAACTTATTGCAATAGTAATGATAGCGTTTAAGTATACAGTACTCAGTCAAATAGACCATACCTATGCTAAACAGAGCAGTGTGGCCTGCCCTTTATTACATTTATGATCTGCGATTTAAAAGATGGTTTAGAGGTACAAAAAATATCAACATCACAAAATAAGGTATTGTAAATCCGAGATATTCGCGTTAGAGTACAGTTCTTTGCATAGTTGGTTCTGTGGTGAGGAACGTGTAACATTGGTGTGTGTCGGGTGCGACGCAATGGTGTGTTGAACGTTACTCGCGAGACCAATTCAGGACAATCCAAGCGCCCATTAAGTATGTCATATAGTAGACACATATCGAGGACCTCCCGTCGGTTTTGTAGTGTGAGCATACCGTGTGCGATACAATTCTTCTGATAAGACTTTGGAGGCTTACCGAGTCGGTAATTTAAATGATTTATAAAAACTTTTTGAATACGTTCTAGCTGGTTTATATATAATATATAAAATGGAGACCAAATTGAACATGCGTATTCGAGTGTACTACGTACGTATGCGTAATAAACGGTTTTTAATGACTCTGTATTTATAAACGGTTTGCAAGATCTTAAAACAAAACCCAGGTTTTTATAAGCTTTCGTGCTTATGGAATCTACATGTACAGCAAAAGATAGTTTATCATCAAACAAGACGCCTAAATCACGTATCGTGCTTGTTTTAGTTATCTCGGTCCCGTTAAAAGTGTATTGATAGTTAAAAGAGTGTTTTTTCCGGGTATAACTTACGCTTTGACATTTGCTGGTGTTAACGGTGATTTTATTATACGTGTAATATTTATATAAGTTGTCAAGTTCTGATTGAAGTGCTTCGCAATCATTAAGAGATTTTATACGGTAAAATATTTTTTTATCGTCAGCATACATAAGATGATTCGAGAATCTGAAAGAGTCAGTGATGTCGAACAAGTATGCGTTGTAAAAAAGGGGTCCCAAATGGGATCCCTGCGGAACTCCGCTCGGGATGTCAATAAAGTTTGATCGGAAGCCTCCAACTACTACCGCTTGTGAACGTTTGGATAAGTATGACTGCACCCAACGTAGAAGATCACCACGTATACCTAATCTAAATAATTTGTTGAGCAGGATGACGTGATCCACGCGATCGAAAGCTTTTTCAAAATCGGTATAGATCACGTCAACCTGCCCACCACCTTCTGTATTGTTGAGAACATAATCAGTAAAACAGGCCAGATTTGATATTGTCGACCGTTTTCTCAAAAATCCGTGTTGTGTGTTAGGTATACCAGCAGCAATGCAGGGATATATAGCGTTATAGACGAGCTTTTCAAACACTTTCCCTATAGTATTTAAAATGGAAATACCTCTATAATTCTCGACTTTAATGCGTGAACCTTTTTTATGTATCGGAACAATATGCGCTCTCTTCCAAAGTTCTGGAAAGATGCCCGTCTCAAGAGATCTATTAAAAATAATACACATTGGTAAGGCTAATGATTTAGTGCATTCCTTCCAGAAGATTGGGGGAGTTCCATCGCAACCAGGACCTTTATCGGTACTTAAGTCTCTCAACGCTCTCTCCACGCTGGACAGAGGTATTTGTAAATTAGAGATCAGTCCAGAGCCTGCCTCTGTTGAATCGAAGGAGCAATTCATATTACTATTGTCGGACACTTCAAACACGCTGTGGAAAAATTCATTAAACGCTTCGCAAATTCCTTGACCATCAGAAAAATTGGTATCATTGTAGGTTACTTGTTTTGGGTAATTAGAGCTACCACGCAAGGCTTTTATGTAAGTCCAAAAAAGTTTAGGTTTCAGTTTAAGACTGTTCTCGATCCCCTGTACATATTTTTTAAAGCATGCTTCTTGAATATGATGCTGCCTAGTTCGCAATAGAGAAAACTCATCATAATCGCGTAAATTATTAAAACGTTTCCATTTTGAGTGTGCTTTCTTTTTTCTTTTATAATTTTGATTAATGATTTACTGTACCATATTGGATACGTACGTGAGCTAGATCCACGACTGATTGGGATATACTTATCGATCCCTAATTGTATTAACTCGAAATTACAAACGTTAGTCTTTATTAAAAAAATAAAACCTGCGACATGATCCCTTCAAACGTGTAGTAAAGACAAACAACAAACATTTGTCTTTCATATTTATTTTACAACAGATCAGATTCAGTACCTTTCATATTCCATATACGTGATGTTCTGCAAACAAGCATTATTTTATAACAAGTTTTACGTTGTATTGAATAAAATATACTTTGGGATCTATGAAATTTAAAATCAGGACGAGTATGTTAAATCAGTCAACAACATTATGAAATAATGCAACGGATCAACATAAATCTTTTTGTTGCCAAATATAAAAACAGCGATTACAATGACCAGATTTAAATTATCAAACATTTGTTAGCGTTAACGAAATAAGTAAGGCGGATTCCGTGGTTCCGAGTAAGCCCTCTAAGAATAAGACTTCTTTTTATCGAAGTACCAATCAATAACGTTTCACAGGTGACTGAAATATTGTAGACACGTCATACGAGACATGGGGATATTAAATTCAACAGAAAATATAGATGTAATGCGCAAGCCAACTTCTCGCTTTTGTATACCTTGAAAATATCGAAGCTATTGATTTCTTTTAAGTTTCAGATTTATAATATTACTATAGATTAATATGAATATTATAATAATGAAAATAATTAAATTAAACATCTACTTACATAAAACTATATATACAGTTAAATACAAACAAAAAAAAGGAAACTAAAACGAAAACTTAAACAATAAAAAAAAAAAAAAAAAAAAATCAAATAACCCAAAGAAAACTTGTTTAGGCATCGTAATATTCGTCAGCATCACTGTCAACTGGAAACGTACCCAAAAGGCTGGCGGCATTGCCACGTTGAATGGCAATGCTAATTCTCTGAGCGAGAAACACACCAGCCCTCTGATCACGCGAAGCGTCGATAAGCCTTTTTGCCAGATCTTTAAACAAAGACCTAGCACTCGGACCCCACGTACCTAAAGTCTCGACCCCAAACGGCTCAAAAATATAATTACCAATTAAATTATGGTATTTTCGCCGTTTGAGGGTCTCTGCGGCTGCAGCAGCAGCGCCAGCACAACCCGCTGAGCTTGAAACATGGGATGGCGCAAGGGTGTCGACACATGTTGCGTCCCACACCAAAGGCCTACCCATCTTCCAGGGTAATAATGTCAAACCATCAGGTCTCTTCCCATCGTCACGTGCCAAGCCATTCGGTTCAAGAATAGCTGGAACGCCAGCGGTGACAAGAGCTCGGCGGATAATGTCATTTAAATGGGCATGCCGTGGTATACGACCTGCGCTCCTGCTGCAGGATAGGCCATGGTGACCGAGGCTATCGACGGCCTCCCCACAGTGACAATGATGCGGAGAAACACACGGTGCACCTAAACGAAGACAAGTGGCAAGACGAAATGTTGTATCGTCCAACATTGTGCCTATGTTGGGCGACGGGAGTGCTTGAAGCCATTGACCAGATTCCCATTCGCCCACAGCAAGCAAGCGCGCACGTTCAGCAGCAGTAGAAGCTGAAGAAATAAGATTTTTTCTTCTCATACTGCTGAGCGGCCCGTCCCACAGCTTCTGGGAGAATACATTTTTACATTACTAACTTGATAATGTAAGCATTCACGGTTGACAGAAACCGAGGGCTATGCAAAAAAAAAGTATATTAGATGCATTCAGAAATGTAATAGTAATATGCTTACAAATTCGTTGAGTAGCTCCAGCTTATTTATAAAGACCATTCGTATACTTACAAAGTTCTGTATAATTTCATAATTCTTCAGACCAAGTTCGCCATTCATTAAAAAACTTCGACATTATAGAAAGCATACTATACGAACGAATTTTCTGCCAATTACCTCTAAATTAGCTACGGTGATAATAACTAGTAAAAAAAGCTCAAAATGAGAACGTATTAATAATAAACAGAACGCCTGATATTTTTTTGCGAGAACTTGGCCGTCCGAATTCAGCGCGCTTTGATTAGATGAAGACTACCATGGTTACTATTGTATTGGATTCTATTCAAAATGTTTCTTGAAGCAGACTATACTCTAATGATGTAACCCGACTTTATGTAAAAATGTGAAGCACGTTTTAGTTGACGTCCTAAAGTCTCTTTAATATATGTACATGTATGTATATTAAATATGGTCATATAATAAGCAATATCGTCGCCGTCATCATCGGTCTATATAGTATTATATATATATACATAGTAAGTATCTACATACTAAGTAGTTCTCTGTTGAAAGTATAGAATTCGCTATTAATAAACAAATGAATATAATTTACCAAAAAATTGGAAAACAGAAATCTGCCGGAATATCTTCTAAAAACCAAAATTGTGTTCTTTATAAATTGTCACAATGGTATCAAGTAGACATATATAATGGAAGCATGGTTTTGAGCCAGATTGTGAAGGTCTAGAGTTCTAAACGGCTTAATGAATAAATTAATTGAATGAAACCGAATATGTAGCAAAAGAAATGGGAACAATAAGTGTATGGTTGGATGAATGCATGCATTGTTGCGAGCATACTGCTATTGTTTTTGTTTAGTGAATTCTGCAATAGCGAATTCATAATGAGACTATTCCGAACTACTTTTTGTTAGCAGCTTCCAAAGCGTGCTATATTTTCATATTATTTTATTTATGACCAAACTTTTAAGACTTAAGTGCCAGTTTAATTAAAAATGGTTTTTCTTCCTCATAACTTTAATAATTTTTTGACATCACGCTTAAGACTTTTAAAAAAGGACAAGATAATCATTTGTTTTTTTTTTTAATGAATTATTGTATAAACACGATTCACCCTACCCAATGCAGGTGTATTGTGTATCAATAATACAAATATATGTACAAACTAGGAGCTTCATCTTTGCCGCTGGTAAAGCTGGTCAAACAATTCAATATTAATTTCAAACTTTTGGTTTAAAATCCAAACAAATAATCCTAAGTGAAAATCAGAGCTTTTTTGTTAATCTGGGTAATTAAATTCTCAACTGTAACAACAGAATCCTCATGTTATGTAAATGACATAGGCGTGGGAAGTATCACAATTGGAGCCACAAACACCCACGTTGTATATCCCTGATTTGAAATAAGAAGGTGTCGTTGCTATGACAACTTAAAATATCATACTCTATTCAAATTTCAAAGATGAAAATACAGGTTTCTTTGTAGAAACATAGGCATGACGACAAGATAAACACTATAATATATAAATAATGCCCTTTTAAAGTGAGGGCTGCAGTAGAAACAAAATCCAGGACCAAATATACAAGTGCTACTTAAAATTTCGATCCCAAAAAGACCAAGAAGATAAAAATGTTCAAATTTATACAACATTCGGGGCTTTACATCTAAATCAAATGCTGGACAGATGTCAATGCGGTTGACCTCCGTATCATTCTACGAAACGGCTTCAGTCCACGTAAATGTAGAATAACATCTGCAAAAATGAACTGGCTGAAAGGGTTTTAATTAAAAAATAATAACTCTAAACGAGATTCACGAAATAAATGATGTTTGAAACAAAAGCTTCTATTGTAGTTATTTTCATAGGCCCACTAACAATCGCGGATTCGTCGGCTTCGTACATTATAGGGAATATGCGTATATATTAAAGTACACGTATGAGAAACACACTTATTTGGGTACATAAATGACAAATAAGTTGTAACCCGGTTGAGTACCCTGTAAAAGAACTGTAAATTAATGGCATACCAACTAACACGCGTAGATACCTATCTCTGTTCTGTGCGCATAGCTACCGAGGTCAAACCCTATCTTTCAGCATTTTCTCTAATTTTCCTCTAATAATGATGTTTGACCGTCAATGTGATCAGAAAAGCAGTCACTTTATGTTGATGACGTACGCTTCACCACGAAGCCTTTACAAGACACACTGACCACATGCGATAACAGCGTTGTGACTAACGCAATTCGACAATAAAATTCTTTAAGGAAAACTTTATTTTCGATTTATTTACCCCACTGATTTTTTTTTCTATTGTAGTTCTAATGAAATAGAAATAATTGTATACTTTCATGTACTATAATATTTATGGTAATGATTAAAGAATTATTATTATTACTGAGTCCCGAGCGGCGTTTTTTTTTTTTTGCATTTATTTAGAAACAATATGTTTTTTTTTATATTTAGAAGAAGAAATTAAAGGAATCTCAATAAAATTTATTAAGGCTAGCGTGTCAATTTAATCAGTTATATCTCTTAAGACTGGTATATCTATAATTGGCACAAAATTTGCACTTAGCTAGAACAATAGATGCGAAATATGCAAGCTTAAATGATATTATTATAACTACGAGACTAAGAGATATTATGGGAATACCTATTTGAACGTTACATTAGACGAGGAACCGTTCAGATTTTTCAAGGACCACAATCTTCGAAACACAAACTTTTCCAGTAAATGTATGGCCCTCATACCAATACGTATACATTATTCATGTAGCGATCTAAGAAATCCAAAGAAGGCAGGTTAAAATCACAATTTGCTTACGCCTAAAGTCTATCGCGTGAAGAATTGCCATTCGCAGTGTTGTGTTAGACTATTCTTACTAAAAGTTTACAATATCATACCTTTACAAGCTTTTTTTTACTCGCAATGTATATATATAAGTTTGTCAAGATCAAATCTTTGAAGCTAAATTTGATCACCTTCGGTTTTCAATGGAGCTGAATTATTTCAAGCATGCATACGCAAGAAAAAATTCAGCTCGGTTCGAATCGGATGACAATCAACAAGACAAACAATGATATTGTATGTTAAACATAGAATATCATTGAAGACAAACATTATGAAATGGAGCTAATCTGTTGGTGCTTTTTAGTACTCTGTGATAAAACATCAGTACCCCATCGAGGTTGAGCTCGATTGAATCAATTTGTCTTGTCCAAAGTTCTAGTCAAATCAAACATAAAATATCGTATTTGTCATATTTTTTTTAATTAACTGCTTACAATACAAATACTGTTAATCTATGAAAACGTAGCTTACTACGAGTATTTCAAATACCACCACCCACGTTGGGCCATCAAAATCTGATGGTTGATACTCATTGTATATTAAAAATGGCCACTTCACACACTAGGAGCATCACTTGCATTTTGTATCAAGTAAAAGTCTTTATTGTTATTCCTTTCTATAAGAACCCCAAGCCTTATACACTGAGGAAGTTTTCATTTTTAATAGTTTTCTCTAAAGTGTACAATGTAAAGAAGAAACGCTATATTATTTCTAAGATAAACGCCACACGGTTCCAATAATGAATATTTACAATGTGTGAGCCAGTTACATTCTTATTAGAAACTTAAAGCCACCATCTAGTGTCTAGTCTAAAGCAATATTTATTCTAGGGAGAGTCGAGTCTACGTTATTGTTATCAGCGTACGTAGACCAAACATTATTTGCCTTTGCCTAAAAGGGAATTTTCAAGTCTTTGAAGTGGCTAGCGTGCTCTATAATTCACTAGGAAGGAAAGATTAATCGGTTCAGTGGTTTGAATAAAAAAATGTTTAACCGATAATATCGTGAGAAGCCCCACCGCCAGAGTTTACCGCAAATTAAAACCAACTTTTACGAGGAATGAGCAGAGAAAATTAAAATGAGTTTTTAGGCTATTTTCCAAACAAGGGTTAGCTAAATTTTGGTACAGGAAGTTAAAGAAGTATTGATTGAATCATACTTTGCATCATAGAAGTAAGCAGAGGTAATTGTATAAGATATAATATATATATCTTATACAATTCTATATCTATATCGCTGTCAAATGTTTGAAAGTGACAGCGACCATTTATTATTATCTCAATTTCCTGTGTCCAATGGCGCTGTGTAAATGTGGCAGAATATTATTATTATATTATTAAAATAATACCTCGATACTGAAGTAACCATCTACATACAAATTAAACTAATCGTTTCATCACGAATCCAGTTCTTAGAATATAATATTATGCCTCTAAAGTAGAATGTACTAAACTTCAGTGGGTAGTCGAAGTTTGACAATTTATTGAAAGTAATACCGTGGTAATGTAATAATTGAATCAATTCTGAATATTAATGGTACAGATGTGAATAGTTATAAGGAGCTGTTAAATTGTGTTAGGTGCCAAAAAGTTATAAAATGTATTCAGGCTCCAATTTAATATATAAGGCGGAATAAATGTATTTGAGAAATATAATAAGAATAAGAGAGAAGAGTATTTAAAGTTGGCTTGCTTGAGCTATACTGGCTCTTTTGTCAATTAATTTATAGACCGATTAAAAAACAAATGTTGTCAATTGATGTTTAGAAAAATATTGTTAATGTGTTGACATTTGCGCGATCTACACGATCGCGCAAATGACAACACGTGTTACTTTATTTTCATAAGTTTAATATGAAAATAACGCATTAGCCTTGCCATCCAACGCGGTAATGTGGCTAGCTTTTTGGGTACGTTTCCTCAGAAGTCTAATCTTAATCTGATATTCTATTTATAGGAATTTCCTATAGAGTATCTGGTTTTATAATATAATTTTTAAGATATGTGTAAATATTTTATTGAATAAATTTGTGATCCGTGTTTATATGAAAATTAGCTTTCTGCACTTTTTCTCCATATTAACATTAACTGTGTCAAATTTGACATGCCTGCGTACGCGCAATATTCTTAAAAAGGGTACAAAGTTTTTGAATTCTTCTACTTAAAGTTACACAAGTTAGACGTATCGTTCGTAAGACTTATTAATCTTTGCCAGTAAAGTTCAATCTGTGACCAAACCACTGAAGACAAGTCTACGTATAAATTGGCGACGTTGCCAAGTCTCTATATTATCGTAATCTCTCATCAGTATGTGGCAGCAGTTTGCCTTAGTCCAATGCTATATCTATGAGTACCGTCTAGTGAGTACCGTTAACATAAGTCATTCTCTAAAATGCGAAAATATATTTTTTATTATTAAAAATATATGTGAGAAATCTATTAAACTGTAATCCAATCCAACCTTAAACCAAAACAGCAATTATAATTTTTTTTTTTTAGCCAACGCCCGCACTAGGGAACAAGCCCTGTGTCGCGGGGAGCTTTACAAACATGAAACTAACGGACACAAAGTACACCCAGACTAGTAACAAATATCTATGAATCACACAAATATTTGTCTCGTGTGGGAATCGAACCCACGTCACCCAGCACGGCGATGTAGTGGCGAGGCGACCACCTTAACCATTGCGCCACGGTGACAGTCAAAATTTAATTAATCAATAACTTTGTCACATTATATAAATTTTTATTTTCACATAAATCTAAATCGTACCTTAATTAGATACAAAAATTAACAACTTAACACTTGTACGTTAACATTTAGTTTGGGACCGATTCAGATTAACGTAAAATCCATCTTAAATATTAATGTTAGTAAAATCAAAAGCTAATTTTCAGATTGACACGGATCACAAATTTATTCAATAAAATATTGACACATATTATTATGAATCTTAAAAATGATATAAAACAATATACTTAATCCAAAACCTTCAAGCTATTATTAGATATCCTGACTACTTATCCATAAGTTTGATCGCTATAATAATACAATTGTAGCGATTAATCTCAAGAGTAAGAACTTCAAATTTAACTTTAAACTTTGCGGCTTTGTGGAAAATTGTAAGGTCAAGAATTCGGTCGAAAGGGATTGAAAGAGGTATTACTTCCTGAGCATCATGTCTCGTGAGATGTTCTGAGTTTAAAGTTTTGGTTGATGAAGACTTTACGCGGTCAAACTATGAGAAAATGGAGTTGTTAACGCGCATTAAAGATAATTAAGTTTGTTTGGCTGAGTGTCAGTAGAGACAGATTGATTCAAAAGTGTAGAAAAACTATCAGAAAGCCATCCAGCCATCCTATTTAAATGGGACATTTAAAAAAATATATGAACATAAGATACTTTCTGAAATTCTGTCTTTACGTTTTTTTCTTATAAAAATGTACTTACAGTGAAACTGAACAAAAAGTATGGTAAAATAACATTTAAAAATAATTATATTAATGTCCATGGAATTGGCCGAATTGATTGCAGTGAATACCAACAAAGACTAGATACCAAACTGCGTAGAAGATATTATAATGCAGAAATGGGATCAGAAACACGAGAGCACTCTATATTTCCTTAGTCTTATAGGACGGCAATCCAACAACCAGAGGAAGAATAATCACTGGCAGAAAGAGTACAACAACATTTCGGGTTAAGTTTTATAAGGAGAAACTTACAAGAACTCTGCGAAGTCCAATTGGTGGGAGACACACTCGAACTACGAACTATTTACGATACGATACGATTTTCATCTTATAAGTTCACCCGCAAGTTACTTATTGTACTTTTCCAACGTATTAGCTAACTTTCATCATACTTTTAGTTGATGTGACATACATATAAAATATACATACATAGCGTCAAGCCTTTTTCTCCGACGGAACAGGTAAAAAAAAGTACATGATACTCACATTTTACCAACTATGTTAAGCCACGTGTATAAAAGAACATATTGTAAAGACCCAAAAAAAAAAACAAAACAGAGTCTGGAAATGTCCGGTTAGTGAGTTTTTCAAACTTTTGGCTGATACTGACAAAGTCAAGATAGAAAAATCCCAACACCTTTTTTTTCGACCCGGAGATTGAACCCATAACAAACCAGTCGTAGACACATCCGCTGCGCCTCTAATGCAATTGATATCAATAATAGATAAGAATTCTTAACCTATCTATTTTCGATTTCTTTTAACAATACAATTAACTGTTTTGAAAGAACAATGATGAAAATAAAATTAATAACACTATTAAAGGCGAATTACGCACTATTAAATATGCATTTATGTGTGTAATAGATGTCGTAACTTTATTCTGTTTTATTAAATCCTAATCTGTGATTTATCACAGCGTAAGTAAATTGTTGAAGACAATACGAACATTAATCGTATGTTTACGCGCCATTTCCAAGATTTACTGTTACACGCATCTTTACGTTAAAATCTCTTAAAAAATCTTTAATCGTAAACACTTATAGTTACTATAAGCTTTTTAAGGAACCGTTTTCAAGATTACGTATGTAATAGAAATCGCGGCGCTAATTTGTTATCTGAAGATCAAAGTTAAATGACATTTTATTTAGAAGAACTTAGATTTAGATATATGATAAAATGTTCTAAACGTATGTTAAACACGGTTTTTATAAATAAAAGCCAGAATATTTAATGTAGAAAAATAAAGTGGTATAAATCTAACCACCATAAAATTTACCTACAAAATGAACGCCAAACGAGGAATAGCACATTTAATTTCAATTACATTTCGTTCTGAGATAATTTTCCGCACCGCATTCGTAGGTTTTCTGAGCAAATGAATTCAAATAAGCTCTCCACATAGCTGGAGTTAGCTTACAAGTTGTTTACAAGCAGTTAATTCAGACGAGTTTCTCTCTATATTTTATTTTCCAACACAAGTTTACCAGAGCTATGTTTAAAATGCAAAAAAGAAATTCCACGTTATAAATTAAAATAACAAAACGAACCTTTTTTGTTTTAGCCGTTAAACTGCGGCTCTAAATGTCGTGGAAAACAGAACATTATAAAGTAAGAGACAATATAAATATTAAAAGAATCGCTGTTGTAGAAAGCACTCTAGCTTTTATATTTTTCCAGTTAGTATTGTTTTAAAACATATATACGTATTCAATTAAAATACTGCTGAACTTTTTAATAAAATGGAGGAAATATTTCCATACTTAGTGGTTTAAGTTTTAAGCAAT
This sequence comes from Laspeyria flexula, assembly GCA_905147015.1. Classification (NCBI taxonomy): domain Eukaryota; kingdom Metazoa; phylum Arthropoda; class Insecta; order Lepidoptera; family Erebidae; genus Laspeyria; species Laspeyria flexula. The sequence goes on along the minus strand of LR989950.1, from coordinate 13,073,378 downwards.
TTGACTGAACTTTTTTTATTTATTAAATTATCACATAAAAAATTGGGTGAACAACTTTTGGTGACCCATTAATACACATTTCATACTAAAATAAATTAAGTAAACCAAGCCTTTCAAGTGAGTCTTAGAGGTAATACGTCATACGACAATAAACTAACATTGAAGACCCAAAACTTTTGTAAGTTTACCACATCAACAACATCAAACAACGTCCCGTGGTCAGATTAGTAACAGAAAAACAGTTTGTTTACCAAACAATGATCGGTCTTACTATGACAACACGTCGACAAGACAGGCATGTTGTTCTTCAACGTATAGGTTGTTATATAGGACAACCAATCCACCAACAATGTTTGCCAAATATTTGATATAACTCAACTAAAGTCACTGACTAAGTCATTCTTAGTAGACTTATAATAGAGCAAACATCGGTGGTATGGCATATCTAACCTTACGTCAGAAATAAAAGTAAAAAATGGGAAATGTAATTTCAATGAATAACATTCCCATATTATTGTACGTTAACAAGAAACCATTGAGTCTACTAATCAGATTAACCATATAAGTATACGCGTGAGTAACGTTGATAAGTCTCTCTCATAAGTTGATGCAAACATCATAGCTATTATACAAACAACGCTGATATAATGTCTTAATACTCGTAGTGTTGTGCCAAGGTAAGCGGCAAATGATTTCGTTCCGAATTTACCTAAGAAATTAAATAAGACAGTCGGAAATTCCTGTCTTCCTCGGGAACGTTGTTATTATCGTTTATGTTCGGTACTATTTGCTCATAATTCCAAGTGTTTTTGCTGCTGAAACAGAGATTGTTTCACATACCTCTCATTATGTTTAAGTAAGGACGCGGTTTGTTATTCTTATTGAATTCGGATATCGTAAATTGAATCTATTATCGGTAATATTAGCAATACACTTTTATCTTTTGCCAATATGTATGTCTTCTATTTAGCATTGAGTTCCTTCTTTGATATAAATTAAAAACAAAACACTATACAAATCGCGTTTTTACGATGACAGTAATTTCTTCTTCATACATATTTTCTTCACATATTTAAAAAAAACAATGCCGATGAAGCCCTGAGACTAAGCATAAACATGTGTGTTATATGGGAATGGAATCCACAACATCTTGTTCAGCAATCCGATACTCTGACCAACAAAATAAGAAGTCAATATGAAATATTTAATGCATCATTTACCAGAAGAATTACATACTTACCTACATTGGAAGAATACTACTGACAATAAGAAAAATAAGTGAAAATTATTAATTATTATTAAAATAATAAATATATGATCAAAAACAAGAAGATCATTGCCCTGTGGCGACGACATTTTCGTCTTTTATTTATAAAAAATATAAGTATAAGTAACATATTTGCAAACAAAATCTATGGTCATTTTTTAAGGCCACACGTTTTACTTTTTTCAATAGGTATATTCTTCGAAATAATTGACCTTCATTAACTATGTATTCTAAATATGAAATTCGAGTCACAAATACGTAGCTACAAAATATAATAATAATATTCAATGTTCTCGAATGGAGACCACGCACCGGCAAGCGCAGCGTAGGACGCCCACCCACAAGGTGGACAGACGATCTGATCCGAATAGCAGGATCGCGCTGGATGCAGGCCGCAAACAACCGGCCCTATTGGAAATCTCTTGAGGAGGCCTATGTTTAGCAGTGGACTTCCTGCGGCTGATATGATGATGATGATGATTCAATGTTGGTTTTCTACAGCCCAGGAACTCGCATCATTAAAATGCTCTGTTGATCTTATTGTGTCATTTTGCACGTCCATTCAAGCGATGTTAGAACTATTTTGTTAGAAGGGATTGTTTCCTATGTTGTTTCCTATCTGAAGTCTAAATGTATTTTAGAAAAAAAAAACAGATACATTATCTCTACCATCTTAAACGAGTAAAGTAAATCATTACAAAATCAAGTTTTTTAAAGTTTAAAAAAGTCTTGGCGTTAAAGCATCTGTTTCTGGATACCCCCCATCACCAAGCGATGAACCGAATGTGACCGAGTTCTGGCTGTTAGCGATATAACGGTAATCACTAGATGATAATATTATGCTAATACGTTGTGAAAACTTTGATATGGCATTTCGGAACTTTCTAAGTAATGTTAGAAGCTTTCTTGTTCTTGATAGTAGTATTATGCAGCAATTAAACTGTCATTATTTTGTTTTGGTTGTTTTCGTTTGGAAGCTAAGTGGTTTACGTGTTATTGCCCTCCAAAAAATATTAGCTGTCGTGTACTGGTTGCAAAAGTAAAACTCTCCAAAATAATAAAAAAAAACTTTTAACTACATTTTAATTTGCACTGCCGTAGCCACGCCAAGTCTAAGAAAACCCGGGTTTTACACATTGATGTAATAAATACCACAAATCATATTCTTCTCTGCATCGCCCTAAGGTTTGGCTGATAGACAATGCCTCTGGCATTAAGCCCAGCTTTGTACCATTTAAAAATAAATAAATTCCAGCACTAACAATATCTACCCTTTTCATATCCGGAAGCATTTTTTAACCCACTATATAAATATACAAACCCCCGGAACATAGAAGCCTCCATTGATGAAATTAAATCCGATTACGACAACTCCACCAAAAACAAAAGTCGTGCAAAAAGTATTTCTGAACAATTGAAAGCAAATGTAACTGCCGATGCCTGAGACTAAGATTGATTGAGTTCTGTGGTAAACCGCCTATTCCTTACGTCTCACTACGTTTTCCATTAAACTTATTTTATTCGATGTGCCTTATAAATTTGGAAAGAGTTGCCAGAGTTTTAGAGCCATGAAAAGAACTGGCAGCCTGTCAGCGAACTTAACCATGTCGCTCTTCATGATCAAATGTAAAATTTTAAACCTCGGGACTTGTTAATGACGCACTTTTTTGCATTTATTTGCTACTATGAATCTACAAATGCGTACTGAAGGAGTGAAAAGTCTAGTACTTATTGTTGTACCTTTATTTTCATTTCCTAAATTATTTTATGAGAGATTGTTTCATCAGGATACAAGTGTAAGAGTAAAGTCATTTCTGAGGTCATCATAACATCTGGCAATATTTGATACGATCTACGTTTATCCTTTGAGAAAAACACAAAATCTTTTCGCAAAAATGTTTGTTTCCTCTTACTTAGAAGCACAAGCTACATAATCTTACGTTTCTGAGCTGCGTTATGAAATGTTTTTTTGTTAAAGTTTCTATAGAAGGCTAATATAAAAAAATACATGGATTGATCCCTAGAGCTAATCGTCTAAATTACTATGTTAGAGTTGAATAGCATAAATTAGGTACACCAAGAAAAATAAATTAATTATCATGAAGCCAACTAAAATGTTTCTTCAAAAGTTATCCAGAAGATGATTACAAACTCTGTTCCCTTGAAATATTGACGTCACAATTCATGCCTTCAATTTTTCTATTTAATTAGTTGAAGAGTTTCAAGATCGTTTTAATTAAAGAAATGGCTGGAGTTTTATTACTGCGGTGTGTGCTGATGTGGGCCTATGGTACAACTTTCCCGAAGAAAAACATTTTAATTAAACCGGCAGTTTTCCTGAAACCATTTTGAATCTAAACGATCTGCGACTGTCAACGTGATTTCTAATTTTGCCTATCATAAATATCTTCAAACTCAATATAAAAGTTCTTGAGAACATTAACTCAACAGTATTTTATTGATTCCGACATACTTTCAACCTTTTCTATAAAATGTTTCAAACAAAGATAATTGAATCTTAGATCAAACTACGTTTACTGGGCTTGTAGTTTTTTCTTAAGAATTACAAGAATTTATCATAAGAGATTAGATTTTCGATTGAAGAATCATAATAATTGCACCATTCAAAACTACACCTTACAGGGGCCGTGTGACCCAGCAACAAAATTATTGTAAAGCTATAAAACTTTAAATAAATGTTTAAGACAAGTGTAAAGTTTCTTAGAAAAATATGGATTTGAACCAAAAAAAAAATACTCAAACGCGCGTCCCGCGATGGTCGACAAAAAGATTGTCTTTTATATACACAAAAGAATATTTAGGTCGGCAGGTAGCCAATTTTTTCACGGAACCAGTAAAGCGCAAATTATCCATGTAATCCCATGATCGTCGAGTCAAAGCCGCCAAAGTGCAAAGACGTGATTCTATTGCCAACCTTTAAAAGAATCCACGAGGTATTCTCAAAATATTTGCGTAATTGTACGTAACGAAAGCAGTATGAAATGTATATAAAAGTACCAAATTATCAATGATATTAGAATGTAGGAGAAAATCGGAAGGATCAAGATGTTAATAAAAGTCCTGAGAAGTTGAAATGACAGGCATAACAAGATTACATTTTTATCAACATACACAAAATTAGAAATCGAAGCCGAGTAGCCCGTTTATACTATGCTATTTCATAGATGCCAAGCAATATAACCCTTAAGACAGCAATTGTGACAATTATTTAGCTTTTTTAAAAGCAATTCATAAATTCTATATTTCTTTGCATTAAACTTTCTTATCAAATAAATAAGTAGTAGTACTTACAACATCAATGATATGGTGCAAGGACACGCCGAAGGTGACAAGGAGTGGCTGCGACGAGTTCTCCACAGGTCTGACTGACGCATCGTACCTCTGCATCAGATGTCGCACTAGCCGGTATTCATCATCACAGCATAATGCACCTGCGAATCAATAATTATTATAAGTCTCCTATGAAATAAATTCCCAAATTTCGGACATCAAGTCTACCACAAAACATAAAAGTGGAAAAATATTTTCGTATATCTATTGCACAGTCCTCCAACAAAATATTTGCAGTTGATTCGTCAAACATTTGACGATAATAATAATATCAAATTCACCATTTTATTCTAAGTTGGCTCTCCGGTGACAAAGAAAAAAAATTGTGAATTTACCTAACTACTGTTAAAAACACTAATTCTACACGAAATTCTGAAAGCGTTACGTTATTACTTATTACCTATTTAATTAAAATAATTAATTATCAACTAAATAACAATTACTTAATAATTTAAAAATTGTTACCTACTCACTTTTCAAAAATACTATTAAATCACCATAAAAGTACAATGTAATAGAAATTGTATACTTTATCAATTCCCGTGGGTGTTGTTAAAGCAATCATGTCATAACTTACTGCAAAATACGATCTATAATAACACGTCTATAATAATACTCCTACGACTATTTTGTGCAGCGATATTACGTGGGTTGCATAAATTACCATTGAAGCAATAATGTCTGGAATTGTATTCGACACTTCTAAACATGGTTAGAAATACATATGGATTTATTCAGGTCTTAAACAAACACTAATAAATTAAACAATAAAATTAAAAAGCGAAGGCTTGGACTGTATCACTACTCACTACTTAGTATAAAGCAAAGTCGCTTTCTCTGTCCCTATATCCCTATGTATGTTTAAATCTTTAAAACTACGCAACGGATTTTGATGGGGTTTTTTTAATAGATAGACTGATTCAAGAGGAAGGTTTATAGGTATAAAATACATACCACGCGGGCGAAGCAGCGGGCGGAAGCTAGTTACTAATAAATAACTTCACTAACTTTTCTAGAGCAAATAAGTCTAAAGTCAATGCGTTTCTACTTTACTTAGAAAAACTTACACCGTTATTCCAAAATAATAATAGACATGAACTTTACTAGCCACCAAATAAACAACGTATCTGACTGCCGCACTCAGAGACGTTGATTAGCAGTAATCTGTCATTGAATAATCATCTTTAGGCGTATAGACTTAAGTATTACACGTTTTTATTAAATAATCTTTAAAGTTAAGTAACATCTCTGAGTACGGCAGTTAATTGTACACAGAATAATGAAGTATAACTGCCTCATTGTGAAGCGAGAGTGTGTAAGAGGGACTGGCTTGAATTCCCAGGTCGACAAATTCTCAATTCCTTCTCCCAGTCCCCTTCATTCTCCCTTTCCTTTCCATTTCCATTTTTCCTTTTGTTTCTCGGTAAACGCCAATAGTCAGGCGCCCTATTGGACTTAGATTGGACTATGTTATCATAGCTTGTAAAATGTGGATACAGTCATGTAGCTCTGTTACATTGCTGTCTACATTTTCGGGAGTAAAAGTCGTGGGGTTATATAATGCTATGTTAACAAAGTTTAAAAACATTCAAGTTTATTTTATAAAGCAACGCTACATAACACGTGATAAATTCATTTTATACCGCGCTTTAGTATGCGCAATGTTTTATGTCACTTATGACGAGAGAGAAACTAATTGTCGACAATCCGAGGCCTTGCGAATACTAAACACAGGCCTTCATTACATACAAGATAATTTACGAGTAGGTTCTAACTTTCAACTGCGGTTTAGTTCATACATATATTTATAAATGGTTCTCCTATTCTGAATGACTTTCCAGGCAAGTTGGTTGGCATGGCAACAAATTGTTTTATAATTTGGGACCATCAGATTCTAATTATTATTTTTTAAATAAAAGCAGCCAGTTATTATTGTAAGTTAAGGTATACAAGTAAAAAATACATAAATCAAACAACAAGAAATATTGCAATGAATAAAAGTAACTTTTTCGTATAGGTACCTACTGAAATTATCTTTCAGAGTATAAAACTACAAAAATAAAATTTAAAAGCTATAATAACTCCTACTTGAACATTTCCTTTACGATCAGTATTTGACGATTGCAATTATGTAAGTTTGTCTAGATCAATGCATCTAGGCAAGAGGTCAACCTACGCAATTCTCTCAAGTTTGCAAATTATTATAGAACTGTAAACTGAACGCCCACAGGAAATATATTTTTAGACTCAGCGAAGACTTTAACTCATAATACTTTAATACTTGTACTTTGTGAAATGAATTAGTTCAGGAATATTCATAAAGTAACTATAAATATAAAATACTAGCAGTCGCGCGAGGCTTCGCTCCCGTTGCTATTGTTTGGCCAGTGCTCAGCTCTTGTTGGCCGTAGCGTGATGTTATATAACCTATAACCTTTCTCGATAAATGGGCTATCTGACACTAAAATAATTTTTCAAATCGGATCAATAGTTCCTGAGATCCTAGCGTTCAAACAAACTAAATAAATCTCACCCTTAGTGGAATAGGACTTACATAACGATGTTATTGTAAACTCGGTGTTATGTCCATTAGATCAAAATTAGCGAATAAAAATGTTCACAAATCTTTTTTCCACATTCGATACAACGATATGACTGAAATTACAGCCATAGAACGTTCAAGTTTTTCCAATTCTTGTTACGTCGTACCGTGACGTATAGCATAAACATATACATTTTATCTACACACGAGAACCAATCAAGCCTCTTTATACAAAACTTTGCTCGTAAATATATATCCAAACATTTTTGCCGAATACAAAATGTGTGGAATATTTTTTATCATTCCTGTCACACAACGGTAGAGAGACACACACGTTTTGATGTGTACTTGAGTTTCAATTGACAATCTATTCACCCAACATGACCAACATCGATGTCACTGACAATATTTACTGTGATTTTAATCCAGTAAAAGATGTTGGTACATCTTCAAACCCCACTTGTTACGGTTCACAAATGTTGGCGAACCACATCTCTGACGGTGAAATATGTCGGTATTTTATACTATACCGTTTTGGGCTTCATAAACTTTATTGCTGAAGTAAGAATTCGGGGTACACGAGAGATTTTTTATGAAAAATGAAGATAGATAGTCAAATATTAGCTGTATAATCTAAACATTAAAGAGAAACCTAATGCATCTACCAACATTACGCTTTCGCAGGCAAAGTTACGTTTAAATAATATAGAAATTTAGGAAAATCTATAAAATATAATTAAAAATGTATGATCGCTAATTGAAGCGGTATGTTTACTAACAGTAGATGACTTTTAGTAAAACACGTCAAAAGATTTTATCATAGAATATTAAGCACCATGTCTTCGAACCTTCAAAACTTAAATGATAATCCGTAATATTAAGAAGTTACAAGCTGTTAACGCTGCTATTCTGGGGAAACAAAATTATATTAGATTTTCGTAAACGGCTCTATTATATTTTATGAAACTTTACCCGTAAATGGCTGTTTGAATTAAAAGTAACCCGAAAAAAAACTTGTAAAGTTGAGAAAGAGAAAGAAAATTGAAAAGAGCCGCAGGCTATTAATTATTAGTAGTTGTGTTTACATTTTATTGTATTTAATCCAGATATTATTATTTCTAGAAAGTCAAAAATATTTTTAATACGAATTCTCCTTAAAATACCAAAACATTTATGAAAAGCAATCTTTACAAAGAAGCTAAAGAAAGGTACATTTCACAAAAATAAATGTGTCATTAGGCACTGATAATAATATCTAATACCAGATTGTAGCGGATCACTAGCGCCCTCAACCATACATAATCCAATGATTTATTTATTGATATTATAAGAAAAGTAATAATGCTGACGTATGCTCATATTTCTTGAGAAACTATGTTAAGGTTTGGCAACAAAACAGTCCAGTCATCAAAAGTCATTTCAATAACAGCGGTGGCAGTTAACTAGTTAGTAATTCTACATACATCATCATACATCTTGTGAATGAAGTAAGCATCCTTGAAGTTAATATTTAAGCTTTGGTGCAATAACATCGATATTAGAAGCACAACTAGACGAAAAAACCAAGTAAAAGGTTTCAGTGATCTAAAATAATTCAATTCAGTTATTGAAAACCAAAATGATTTATTTTAATACAAAAAATGTTTAAAAGGTCAAGACTTATTCACCACAAAACTGGCAAATAAACACGCCATTGTTCAAAAACAAAAGCCTTTTATGTAAAAGGTAACAATACCAGGAGCTTGCTCTTGCTAGAAATTACAAATGAAATCATTGGACTGGCAAAGTCTCCCCAAAGTCCCCAAAATCAGCTCAATGATCACGAAGAAACTATTTGAATAAGGTAAAATACCTAATCATTGTCCACACAAAGCCTAACATACAATGAAATTACTTATATCAAGGCCATGCTAGACAATTTTGAAGCTTAATAAAGGTCTATCTGATTAATAACGTTGCGTATCAAAGATGAGACACTTTACACTTGTGAACTATTCACTAGTTGATTTATCGAACAATTAAAGTTTCCTCAACAGTAAACACAATGTTCACTCGTTTGAATTAATTTTATTACTGCTGTACAAACGGCATATCTTTGGGAGTTTACTAAAATTATTTATTTGCACATTTTGCCTACGTTTATTCCACATTTATTTAGGTAGAATTGTTATAATATGGTACTTTGTTTAACTTGAAAATGACGGGTGTGTGTTGATAATGTGTTGAAATGTTATTACTGGGCAAATAGAATACGGTCGTACAGTAGTAGATCTAATATAGTTTTTAATATTAGATAAAATTAAAAATTTTAGATACGACAATGTGTTTTCCTTAATTTTTCACGATTAGATCTAGAACCACGCCAATACTGCCAATCATCAATAAATCTATGACAAAAGCAAACCTAATAATTAAAATTAATTAAAATTTTATTAAACAGAAATTTGTGTCAGAATTATTGTGATCTACATTTTCATCTATAAACTGGCTGCAGTCCGGAGATTTACATCCAAGATCCAAACATCCACTCAATGTTTAACACTACTTAGCTCCTATTACTCGTAGCGTGATGGTATATAGCCTTCCTCGATTGAAGGGCTCAGAGAATTTTTAAATTCGAATAGGTCTAGAGATTAGCGTGTTCGAACAAACAATCTGTTTAACTTTATAATATTAAGTTTAGTATAGATTGTAAGTAAAACTCCCTTCTGCAACGCAGTAAAAACAATTACTATTATTAGAAAGTGAAATGGTAAATAAATAAACCCAATAAACTATACTAAGTTAAATCAAAGTGGTGCTTCAGGCGTATTTGATTGCCTTGTTCAAATAATTAATCAAGTCTTGGCCAAAAATAGTCAAGTCAATAGTCAACTAGTGGTTATCCCATGGGAAAAGTAAGAACAGGTTTAATCTGTAGCGTATCGAAATAATCTGAACATACCGCACCCTACATATCTTTTAATAGATATTTATGCACATGTTCTGTTGCGTCACTTTACAAGCTACCCAAATTGTAACGTACAGAAGAGAAAAGCAAAAGCAGTCTCTAAAGAATCTAAACATATTCGAAAGAAAGCACCACATATTCGTTATCGTATCTACTAATATAAACAGAAAAACATAGCGTCACTCTTTTTATCTCCTTAGGGGTAGGCAGAGGTGTCTCATACCAACATTTTTCCAGCTATATTAAGACCTATGTAAAAGAGAGCGAGCATATTGATATTAATTAACTCATTTCCAAACTCGAATCTGCTACTAGGTGTTTCTTGACAGAATAATCTAATATCGTTATTTTACCTAAAAACGGAAACCAGACCTGACCAGATACAAACCTCTTGTACCTACAACAGTTAGTTCTATACAATCCCGTGCTCAGAGGCAATCTACCAATTTCACAGACAGAATTTGAGGAAATTGATATCTATTAACAATAGCAATTATTTCTGTACTAAAATGAAACAAACAAAATAAGTAGCATGATAATGAATCAATCTCAAATAATCATAATAATTAGGAACGCAAACATAAATTGTGTTTCAATAACTCAGTATCAATTATATGAAATGAGAACATTTAATACAATCAATCATAATAAAATCGAAAGCAAACAAGCGAAGTTTGTTTGATTAATTGATGACTGGCCTGTTGGTCTACTGGTTAGTGACCCTGACTGCTAAACCGGAGGTCATGGGTTCGACCCCCACCCAGGACAAATCTTTGTGTGATGAGCATAACGGTTTATTCTGTGTCTGGGTGTAATTTATCTATAATATGTATGTATTTACAAAAAAAATGTATTTAAGTAGTATATCAGTTGTTTAGTACCCATAACACAAGCAAATATAATTGCTTAATTTGGGACTAGATGGCGCTGTGTAAAAGTGGTAGAATATTATTATTATTATTAATTATAAATATCATACACATCAAAACTTTATTTTGGCGATGAAATTACATAAAAACAAGGACAGTAAACTTAATAAAACTTTGAAGCGTCAACCTGATGGAATTTTGCCTTCGAGTACAACTCCCTATTGAGAGCTCATTTCATATTCTCTTCTTTTTTTGTCTTCAACTGATCACGTTTTACAACGAAAATATTTTGTTTCACAAGCAATTAGAGTCATTATCATCATCACATCAGCCCATGAGACTAAATTAGCATAATTTTGACATATTCATATCTGGAATTATTGATTTCCATAGCTCATAAATAATTATTCGGAAAAGGGGAATAAAGGTAAAATGAAATGAAATGAAATCTCGTTTATTCATCTAGGTTACAAGGTAACACTTATGAAAGTCACAAGAATGTAACAGGTTATCCGAAAAGTAGTGTCAGCAAATTTGCCTACGACCAGTTCACTGACAGGGTGGAGCTATGAGAAGAACTGGAAAGAAACTCAGGCCACACTTTTAAAAAAAATGGATAGTTACAATCTTTTGTAATTTATAATTTGAGTAGCGTGTAAAGTGATGCAGCAGAGCACCACACCGTTACATTAACGAGTTAAAATGAATGTTTACAAAATAAACAAAAAATAAAAAGTTAGGCTATGCGGTTGCATCACTTTACACATTGCTATGCAGCCGCTACTTAAAGGTCTTCGAGATGTTGGCAACGTGTTAGTTTTGCGGATATTTATAGGCTACGATAACGACCATCGTCATGAATCTCATGATATAAATAAAAAGAGAGAAATAACTGTGCCATCAGAAATGAGACAAGACTCACATACAAATATGTAAAGAACTTCTCTCCACTAATATAGCGCTAATAATCACCGTCATTATTTACGTTAAAACTCTTGTCTCGTTAATGGAAATATACCACAAATAAATCCGTTGTTGCTCCCAAACTACATACGTCACAAAGATACAACCCACGTGCGCAATAAAATGGCAACAAATGTTGGTCATGACCTAAAATGGGTATAAGAATAAATCGACGAAAACATCCGCCATGAAAAATGATACGATTGAGATTTGTCCGTAATGGACGTAAACATGATCGTTTTAGTGTAACAAGAGTCTGCCTTTGTACTGATTTTGTTTATATTAAGTGGACAAAATGACGGCAGAGCCTCATTAATTCTATTCAAGGTCAAAGCTGTGTTATTTCATCTCTATAGAGACAACAATCCGTATTATCTTCTAAACAGATTCTGAATACACTCTCGAACTTTAATATGTGAAGTGAATATTGCTATAATGATAAATTATAATCGTGGTCCTCTTGCTGCTGACATCAGGCCGTGCGTTTCCTGCGATACAAAACTCGAACAAATGCGAGAGTCGTTTTTAAAAAAGAAGCAAGCTAAATCATGTGATCGAATAATAATATAATAAATATTTACTCAAATATTGACCGCCTACAGAAAGTGGACGTGGGACGTGGATGTGGGACGTTCGACCTGATCAAAGCTATTTTACTTTTCTGAGCTTTCTGTTGTAATACTGTGTAACATTGTTACTTTTACAATATAATTCCACAGAGTCTTAAAGAACTAAACAGAAAACATGGGCTTTATTTACTTTTTGTGATACATTGGCTCGTCTAACTAACACTACAATCTAGTCTGAGCCTGGGACCGCAACACTAGCCACTAAGAAAAATATTGTTGTTGAGATAATGTAAAGTGTAAAACTCTAAACATGTTGAATCGCTGATGCAGAACACTCCTTGTTGCAAGGGTATTTTTACATTCGCTGTGGTCGCGGACGAATGTTCCTGCGCTCCCGTGACCACAGCAGAGCGCGACGAGAGGAACACCTTGGGGTTTTAGTGGGTGCGAGCCCCACATAACCCCTCGGTTCTTTCCCCAAGACCGAGGGGTATGCGTCAGGCATTTCCCAAAGCAAAAAAAAAAAAAAAAAGGGTATTTTTGCATTAATTACCTACATAATGTCGTATCATTAAGAGATAGTCACAGAGATTACGATACAAGATACACACAATTTTCAAAACTTTCGAGCAACTTTTGGCTAATTATGAATTAGTAATTTCAATGAACCGAATTTTCTTTCACTTCACTGGCTTATAACTCGTTATAAGAAAATTTTGGAAGAAAAAAATTATATTTTATAATAAGGGTGCTTTGAGTAACAAAAATATTTTTAATTAGTTCAAGATTATTCATGATCATGATCATCATCATATCAGCCCAATGACGTCTACTATTGAACATAGGCCCCACCTAATTGCTTCCTCAAGATAAATTAAAAATAACAAAGTTCAATTTCAGATTTCAATATTATTGTAGTAAATTTCATTGCAGTAGCGTTATTTATTTTATCTTCTTAATAATACATTTATTGATACAACACTGATTAAGCGTGTACAAATTACTTTAACTTGTAGGCCCTCAAACTTCAGAAATATCAAACAGAATATCAAAATATTGTCTACAAAGTTTTTTGACGTGACTGTTTTCACTAAAGTATCTAAGATTATTTATAGCTGATACATTAAAAAAGCTAATAACTCAAGAAACGTTACTTAGACCATCACAATTTACCACTAAATTCTCACAACCGTGTAACTCAAAACCCGGAGACAAAATATGTGGCAACGGTGAGAAGTTCATTATTTATATGGAACAATATACACGTTAGATAATAAATTTAAATTTCAATGTATGTCTCATATATTCTTGACTCTACAGGTTTGTAAGATACGGCTTTTTTTAATGTCGAGGTGTCCAAGCTTCGCTTAGGTAGGCTACATTACTGCGAAACCGGCGTTTTTGTGGAGCGATATTTAGATAACGGACGGTGTGGTGCTCTGCTGCATCACTTTACACGCTACCCAAATTGTAAATTACAAAAGATTGTAACTATCCATTTTTTTTTAAAGAGTGGTGTGATTTTCTTGCCAGTTCTTCTCATACCTCCACCCCGTCAGCGAACTGGTCGTAGGCTAAATTTACTAAATTTGCTGCTACTACTTTTTGGATAACCTGTTACATTCTTATCTTGTGACTTTCATAAGTATTATCTTGTAAACTAAATGAATAAACGAGATTTCATTTCATATATTAAAAAAAAAAACACCTTTCAAAGTACAAATTTATGTATTTGGACACTTAATATTACCTGTGGACATGATGACAATGATTGTGAGAGTGGAACACCGATCTAAATACGCAATCACGCAAAAAAAAATTGGAACATCGTAATTTTTTATAAGTGACAATTTACATTTTATGACACAAATAAATAAACCGTGAAATATAAATAATATGCTGAGTTTTTTAGTATGCTAATGCTTAGAATCTAAATGTAGAATAGTTATAATTGATTTGATACTTAATATAAATACATACAATTAATTGATATTCATAACGAAACGGTGATTAATATAAATAATTATATTATAATGGCGACTGTTTCCATTTGTGGGTGAATGGTTGACTTTGAATTCAATTAGCGAGCGGAATATCTTAAGAAGCAAATTGAGAAGTTTTAAAACGCTTTTCTCTTTTGATTAATGTTGTGTTCGTAAACTTCGATAAAATACCAAAAAATGTTGGCAGAATTACAAAGAATATGAATTACTGTTTTACTGCAATACTGCACAGTTTCAGAACTGTTTAAATATATTGTGCACTTAATTTCACTACTTTATTTTGTAATATCTTAAGAGTATAGAGTTGGACTCAGTTTACAAAAGAAAAATAACTACTAGTGCCACATAATAATATCACATAATCTGGTTTCTAAAAAAGAAATAACTTTAAATTCAGCTCTCATCGGCTTACATCCATGCAAAGAAAGACATTCAAGTGTCAGTCATAGACGTCGAGAAGGCCCTAGATAAATTCCATCTTTATCCTGAAACCAGAAAAAAGAATGATTGAAAGTCCAAGGACATTTCTGGCATGGTAACAATGCAGTAGGTATTGCAGACAACATAACTTGAAAGTTAGAGCCTTGCTGACGTCAGTTGATTGACGAAGAGCGTTGTGAGAAAACGTGACGAGGGTTGGTACGTAATATGGAAGAAAATTTATTTAAAAAAGTTTCAACAAGAACTTTTTGTATGGTTTATAGACTTTCATCATAAATCCAATGCCACTTTTTCTGTGCCGGGGATCAAACCCCTTTGAACATTTTGGACCTCTGCTCCAGAGTACTCGGACTCACGGCGCAGCGCCACCGAAGGAGATAGGCGTAAGAAGTATAAATTTGTATAAGTGATAAATAAATTCACAATATCATGTCCGGTCATAAAAGAAACATCAATACTAATTTCATTTTCAGTAAAAATTATAGCTCGTTCAGCTAAAAAGATCATAAACACAGCAAATAGTTCCCAAATATACGACGTTGCCATCTCTTACGAAATAAACCTGTTTAATATTTTTTCATAATTCAATAGGAGCTTCCATCTGCGGAGCATTAGCCTTGTTTAGAGTAAGAAGCATTGACGCTCAAGGTCTAATAGGTCTACTAGGTCCTAAGTAACTAGGGAACCGGCTCATAAAAATCTATGAATAAATTATTATTGGTCTATATTTAATTATTAAGGTATCCAAATAAACGTCAATCGTCTACACGTAGGTGCGCATATGCGGCGTTTAGAAAAACGTTTGTGACAATCAACAAACACAGAACACTTAAGGGATCACCTCAAGTGTCAGCCACGCACTTACCTACATATTTCACACACCTCACATGGGTATTCCACTTTTACAATATGCATATATCGGCTGGCCTGTTGGTCTAGTGGTTAGTGACCCTGACTGCTAAGCCGGAGGTCGTGGGTTCGATCCCCACCCAGGAAAAATCTTTGTGTGATGAGCATAAAGGTTTGTTCTGTGTCTGGGTGTAATTTATCTATAATATGTATGTATTTACAAAAAAAAAAAAAAAAAATATTTAAGTAGTATATCAGTTGTTTACTTTGTTTAGTACCCATGACACAAGCAAATATAATTGCTTACTTTGGGACTAGATGGCGCTGTGTGAATGTGGGTAGAATATTATTATATTATTATTATTATATATGAAGTGTTTCCTAGTACATTCTGGTGGTCATCAGTGTCAGTGATTCGCCTTCCTCTAATTAACCTACGCTGTATTGATAGCGTGACTATAATATATGTCCCCAATACTGCAAGCCCATGATTTTTTCCTTGCTCATGATGAGCTTTGAAAACTACTACCTTATTGAGATATTTGTTTTGAACACTCTATTTTTTATTTTGCTTTAATAGTAACAGTTATTTGGTTTTTAAATTCTTTAATAAATTAAAAATGATGCCGAGGTCCGATTCTATTTGGCTACTAAAGGACAGACAGCTGTCTAACATCTTTAAGATATTTCTTAAAAGTGTACTGCAGACGGTGTGATAATTGATTTAAGAGTAAATAGAGATGATCACAATTTAGCTGAAGTTGAAATCTTATTATCTAACTATACTTATTTAAACTTCGAAGAATACTTATAAGTTTGACGTGAGCTAATTAAACCAATTTGTGTTTCTTTTGAAATTTGAAATAGCACAATCTACAACTTTTAAATTACCATAACAACATTGACATCCTTTAAAATATTATGTGCCAACGCGTGACCACGATCGGTGCAATTCGATTGAAATGTCGGGCAAATAAATAAGTTATTTATTATTCCTTGAAATTTAATAAATCAAATACGTGTACTAGTCGTTCTTACTATGTATTCGCAGAATTCGTATTCCAGAAATTGCAAAACTTTTTTTATGCATATAGAAAGCTAGAAACACACCTGAAACACGTGCCGGATGAAATAGTTACGAGTTTCGAGCAAGCAAAAGTAGCAATATATGGAACAACATGCACTTTAACTTTACGTCGAATATCATACTGCAATCAGGAGTTCTCGTGAAAAACGTGGTAGTTATACGATCCCCCGGGACGGATCGTTACGAGCACGCCATTTTCATCATAAAGAATTTTTCAGAGTATTATGAGCTTTGATATGTACCTACCTATGAATGTTACGTAACTGACTTTGTGAGGCAGCGAGTGAGTACGACTGCTGCCCACGAGGTCCCATGTTCAATTCTTAGGTCGGACAAAAACGGTACTAGTAATGACAAGTTCGTCATCAACAGCCGATTAAGTCCCACTGCTGGGCTCGGGTCTCCTCTCCTCTAACTAGAGAGCTGAGAGGGTTTAGGCCATAATCCTCTCAAGTTCAATAATGTCAAGTTACTTGGACTCAAATAAAAATTCAAAATTAAACATCCCCCATGACAGTAATAAATTTATTTTAAGCTGGAGTTCTTATATAGCTAGTTCGAGTAAGATGTATATGAATTATAGGGACTTTTTTTTTTTGAGTTACCCTCTATAGCCAAAGTAACCTGACCTTGCGGTATTGGATTGTTTCTATTATAATATTCTCAGTTTGAAAATGGTAATAGGTTCGCCCCCAGTTACATGAGATCTTACATATACACATATAGATCACGCTTCTTCCGAACAGGGGTAGGCAGAGACTATTTCCTTTCACCTGCTACGATTCTGAAATACATCTTTCGCTTCTTCAACATTCATCAATCTTTTCATACATTCTCGCCGACTTAGGATACTCTTGATCTGTCCTTTCTTTAGAACGTCCCCTATGTGGTCATGCTACATTCTTCTGGACCTTCTCCTTCCAACATTTCCCAACAATTTATCTAGCTGACGAAATGTAGTTGGGCACATCTGTCTACTATTAAGGCAATAAACTTTTATTATAATCAAATGAACTGGGACTCAGTGCTTCAACCCTTAGATTGCCACGCTGCAGTATAAAAGTGTACTGTTTGTCAACCGTAGTTAGACATGGCAGGGAAAGACATAACACCTTAAAAGACTATGAATTGGTGATAAAGCAAATCAATAGAAGCCTGACACAATATAGATAATCATCACTTTGAATAGACTCATGCATATTTAGCTCCATAGTTAGCTGTAACGCGAGTGATAGAATTAAATTCAATGTAAATGAGGATCCTATCCCAAACTTTTTGTCTATCGTATACCTACAAACTATTAATGTGTGACGCTGACAAAAAGAAGTAAATGTAGAACAGTTATAGTCATTTACTTTATTTTACTTTAATTACAAAGGTATATACAAATACAATTACAAAAATTAAAGATGATTCAAAAAACTTAAAACACAAATTACACACTACAAAAATAAAACAATAAAATTGCAAGATTCAAGGGCACCACATTCATACTTCTCTCTTCTCTAATCTCGCAAATGCGACAGACATACAGACAATATCTTCGACCATCCGTCCACAAACAATTTACACTTTGGGTTAGAATCCAGGAGCCTGTTGAGTGCACTAAGTGTGCGAGGAATGGGTGGAAATGATGTCGATGAATGGAGTCATGTATAACATACAAGCTAGAGTTGTTCAAAAATATCTCAGTAAAATTTCAGCTTTGTAATAGATACATTAGCATTCCGCTTTGTTACCTAAAGGGCTAGGCAGAAGCACACAGACATTTCGGTACATCAATCATAATATCAGCTAACGACATCCATGTTAAATTAAATTAAATTTATTATTGATTATAAACGTAAGCAATAATAGTTGTAACTTAATTCTTGTATTTTATATTATTAGACTTTATTAGATTAGTTATTATCAGATCCGTGTAGTGACGGATTAAGAATACTTAATGTCACTACCCCATATCTCAACCTGTGGGTGTCGTAAAAGGCGACTAAGGGAACCATAAGCAGATAAGAGCACTGCTAGAAAAGGAAAATTCGAAAGAAACCCTATACCAACCCGTCTGGCCAGCGTGGTATAGTAGGCTAAACTCCTTCCATATTCTCTGGAGGAGACCCGTGCCCAGCAGTGGGACGTTTATGGGTTGAAATGATGATAATGATGATGATATTATTAAAATTTTAGTACTGTTTTAGTTTTAGTTTGGTACCAAATGTTATAAACTATACTACATTATATACGGTTAGTTTTATGAGGTTTCGACAAGAAAGTTATTTTAATTCTTCAAAACCGTTGTAAAATATAACACCCTTGATTTAATAGAATGTATAAATTTTTGACTTAATAATCTGTAAGATAAGACTATAAGAGCATTAGTCAAGACGCGGCTACTGCATTAATATTTCAAGTTCATAGTTGGAAAGTAGATCAGGTTTGAACAGATTGTTACAAAACCTTGCCGGTTACAGAACTGCTCTATTTATTATCTTCTATTTAAGTAGGCCAAGACTTTTGTTTTAGTAACTTTGACATCCGACTTACGGACTAATAAAAACGACTAACGGCCGATTTCAATAATCTATCTATCTATGGATTTGGCTACAAAAGTCAAAGTTTGACATATTTTCAATTTCAAAAAAATAAAAATAAATTTATATTTTCTAATATTTCACAGTTATCAAATTTACATAGGCATATCTAATATACATATCAATATCGATACTTTAATCGGTAATGGTGGGTAAATTCTGACACGTATATGACAAAAGAAAATACTTAACAATACAGGAATATGATAAATCTAATTCTCATAAATGAGTTTAGCTATACAAAACACAATAGGTGGGTATACCTATATATATTTCACTACCTATATATAATAAACAAGTAATGGAAAAATCAAAATTTGCAGAAGGCCGGTTTGCTTAAAACTTTGTTTTTAATTCGTCGGTAATTAATATCGAAAGCTGCTTAATTAACTATTAACTTAGCTTGTCACTTCACATGTTACTTTACAAATGTGGAATTGAAATTATACAATTATAAAGTTCATTATAATTTTGCAATGTGCATTATTATCTGTAATTAACTCCAAAATAACAACCTGGTAACATGTGACACATTAATTGTTTGGAAATATTTACAGTCTACAGCAATCTTTACCAGATCGTCGGTCTATCTGGCGGGGGGCCGCCCCACGCTGCGCTTTCCAATACGTGGCCGCCACTCGAGAACTTTTTTGCCCCATCGGCCATCAGTTCTGATGGCCAATGGGGCAAAAAAAAATGGCACAAAATCGCTCGTTGTGGCGGAAATTAGGTGAGGCCTATGTTCAACAGTGGACGTCATTGGGCTGATATGATGATGATGATGATTTACAAATTAATTTATGTCATTTTGCATTAATTCTATGGAACATCACAGGAACAAATTAATTTATAACATTTTGTTCTATATAACTAGTTAATAGGTTTGATAGAATTTAAATCAGG
This sequence comes from Laspeyria flexula, assembly GCA_905147015.1. Lineage (NCBI taxonomy): Eukaryota > Metazoa > Arthropoda > Insecta > Lepidoptera > Erebidae > Laspeyria > Laspeyria flexula. The sequence goes on along the minus strand of LR989950.1, from coordinate 13,052,996 downwards.
TATTTTCGTAGGACAATTCATAAGTCGTTTATAAATTTTGAAACTGACCACTGTTATAGAAACCATTTAATAGACTAGACGTTTCGTTACAGTGTGAAAACAAAAGAGGTATTACTGTTTCAAGAAATAAATAGTACAGGATATAAAAGAAAATATAAATATATTAATATTATACTTGCAGTTTTACCTGTAACTTTATATAAGCGATGGCTGATTAGATAAAGAACTGGATCCAAATCATGCGGTCGGACTTCGAATCATACGTTTACATTATGCCAGCGTGTATGGCCTAAAGCCTAAAGCCCTCTTAGCTCAAGATAGAGGAGAAGAGACACAAGCCCAGCAGTGGGAGATTAGTTAATTGCTGTTGTTGTTAAATATAAAAATATGTACGTTGATATTCGTGTACATATCATCATATTTTAAAGACAAAAATGTCATGTCGATGGCCAATTTTATTACATTATGGCATGTATGTTTGCCAATTTAATTATGATATTATCTGTTGAACTATGACTTCGATGACATTGGTTCTGGAACAGCAACTGGACCTAAGCCTTATTAATCGATAATTGTAAGGTTAATGGAGAAAATTCCTATTGTTGAAATGAAATCAAATCAAATCGTTTATTCCTCTAGTTACAAAGTAACAGTTATGAAAGTCACAAGTTAAGTATTGAGTTATAAATATTAAAGTTACATTAGTATGTATGTTTTAGTAACATTCACAACACTAGTTTATTGTGCACTACACTAGTCCTGCGTGACACTTCCTCTTCCCTTTTTGAACTCTGCGATGAACGCTGTGTTAGCTGTATGGAGGATTTAATAAATAAATTATATCTCAAGAATTCTTACTTTTAATACTGAAGATCCCAAACCTCAATAGGTTATGGGCCCAGGAAGTGGAAAAATACAAGAAAATAAAGTAAAGAGCAATAAGTTGAAAATTTTACAACACGCGGTTCGTTCAGGATGGAGGTTGCAAATGCCATGAGGATAGAAAAATTTGACGGAAAGAACTTCAAACAATGGAAATTTCAATTAATGTGTGCCCTGCGAGCAAAAGGTTTAAGTATTTTCAAACCGAAACCTACAGAAACTGAGGCATTAGTTCGATGGAACAAAGATGACGGCATGGCGATGTTCATACTCACGTCATCGATGGACCTCAATCAAATAGCTTTAATTGAAACCTGTGAAACGGCCAAGGATGTTATGAACAAACTGGAATCTATATATGAACAAAAATCAGAATTCAATATAATGATGATTCATGAACAATTCTATCAATATACATATGTGGTAAATGATACCATGGCACAGCATGTCTCGAAAGTGGAAGGGCTAGCTAAGCAGTTAAGAGAAAGTGGAGAAAAACTAAGTGAAACGGCGATAATAACAAAAATATTAAGTACATTACCACCTGCATATCGGTCTCTGCGGCAAGCATGGTTGTCACTTGATCCAAGTAATCAGACTATAAAGAACTTAACTTCACGATTAATTGACGAAGAAGCAAGCTTACAGAAAGAATCAAATGATGAAACTGCCTTAGTGACTACCAAGAAAAAGTCAAAGCGAGGTAACAATAATATGAAGTCTGTTAACGCCTCTCCGAGTGACACAACCAACTCAAGACATAGATTTGTGTGTTATAACTGTAACAAGCGAGGTCACTTTGCAAGAGATTGTCGGATACCCAAGAAATCTGGTTACAAGAACCAAGAGCAGCATAATATGTTGGCATTTAACTCTGAAAATGCTTTAACATGTGTTAATGAAGAAGATGTATGGATATTGGACAGCGGAGCATCAGCTCACATGACATTCAGACGTGATTTTTTCTATGAATTTAATGAATATCATAGTAAAGATAAGAAAACAGTTAAACTTGGGAATAAGCAAGTTGTTCCTGTTTGTGGTAAAGGCTCAATATTAATAAGAAGAAAAGTAAATGAACAATGGAAGGAAAGCATCTTGGAAGATGTGATTTATGTTCCTGGATTACATAGAAACTTATTCTCCGAGGGTGTGGCAACAAGAAAAGGTTATATAATTACAAAAGATAACCAAACTGCTTCCATAATTAAAAACAATGAAGTTGTGATGTCTGCATATCTGAAAGAAAACAATCTTTTTGAATTGAAGATTATAACAGTTGTTCAAGAGAACTGTAATGTTGTGCAATCAGATATGAAGGTGTGGCACGAGCGTCTTGGGCACATTAATGTCAAGGAACTTCAAAATATGTGCAAAGCTGGCGGGATCCCTGTTACATTGACAGGTAATGACAAGTTTATATGTGAGGCTTGTCAATATGGTAAGCAAGCCAGACTACCATTTAGAAAATCAGAAAGAAGCCCATGTCAGGCTGGGGATATTGTTTACAGTGATGTTTGCGGGCCTATAGAAGAACCATCAATATCAGGCAAGCGATATTTTGTTCTATTTAAGGATGGTGCGACTAGTTATCGTCATATCTATTTCCTTAAACACAAGAGTGAAGTTCTTCATTATTTCAAGCAATATAATGCCATTGTAAACAATCAATTTCATCGTGATGTACATGTATTACACACGGATAATGGCACAGAATATGTAAACAATGAATTCAAGAATTTCCTATCTAGTAAAGGAATAACACATGAATGTACTGCCCCTTATACCCCACAACAAAACGGTCGAGCTGAAAGAGAATTGAGAACAATTATGGAAAGTGCCAGATCAATGCTTTATGCAAAGGACGTTCCTAAGAATTTATGGGCAGAGGCAGTCAGCTGTGCTGTTTATTTATTAAACAGATGTTCGTCAACACAGACTGTTAATATATCTCCATATGAACTTTGGTTTCATACAAAACCAAGTTTGAAACATATCAGAATATTTGGCTCTGTGGGATATGTGCATATTGCAAAAGAACGAAGAAAGAAGTTAGATAAGAAAAGTAATAAGATGATATTGGTTGGTTATGACAATGAAAACTATCGAATGTATGACCAAACTACTAAGAGGATTACTGTATCAAGAGATATTAATTTTGATGAATGCAGCACCGATACAGGATCAAGACAAAACTATATAGAGATCAAGATTAATGAAAAGAAAAGTGAAAACCAACCTGTGATAGAAGAAACTGCAGGGGATAACTCTGATCCCGCATCTGACGATAGTATGCAGAGTTTGGACGACAGTGACATATCTTATTATCCATCAGAAGATATAACTATAGATGAAACCAGGAATATAACACTCAGGCCTAGAGCAGAGAAGAATAGAAATGTTGAATTGAATCTAACTGAAATAGATATTCCAAGAACATTTAGAGAAGCTATTACCGGTTTTAATCAACACAATTGGAAGAAAGCCATTGAGAGTGAGCTTAAATCACATGAAGACAACAATACATGGACAATTGTAAACAGAACAGAACAGAAACCTATAACATGTAAATGGGTGTTCTGTACAAAGAAGAATAGAAAAGGAGAAATTGAAAGGTACAAAGCTCGCCTATGTGCGCGTGGTTTTACCCAGATAAAGGATCTGGACTACAAAGAAACATTCTCTCCGACCACCAGGTATGATTCCATTAGATTGTTGCTGAGCATAGCAGCAAGAGAAGACCTTCATATTGAACAATTTGATGTGAAGACGGCCTTCCTGTATGGGGAGCTCACAGAAGAAATGTACATGGAGGTGCCAGAGGGTATTGAAGTAGATGACAATAAAGTATGTAAGTTGAACAAATCTTTATATGGTCTTAAACAGTCTTCACGTTGTTGGAACAAAAAGTTTAGTTCATTTTTCACTACATATGGTTTCAAAGTATGTAATGCAGACAATTGTGTTTTTGTAGGTTATTTTAACAGTTTCAAGGTTTTTCTAATAATATATGTTGACGATGGATTATTACTATCAAAAAGTAGAGATGTTATATCCATTATTATGAATGATTTAGGAAAAAATTTCGAAATTGAAAGGTTAACTTTGAATGCTTTTGTTGGCATAGAAATAACTAAAACAAATAACTGTATTAGTATTAACCAAGTAAAATATATTGAAAACTTAATAAGTAAGTTTAATATGTGTGATGCTAAAGGCTGTGGTACGCCAGCAGATGTAAATGTACAGTTGTCTAAAAATGTAGATGTATTTATCTCTAATTTTCCATATAGGGAATTAGTGGGAGCTTTATTATTTTTGTCTTCAGTATCTAGACCAGATATAAGTTATGCTGTTAATTTAGTAAGTAGATACATTAGCAACCCAGGAAAGCCTCATGTAAATGCTGTAAAACGAATAATTCGTTATTTAATTTCTACAAAGACAATGTCAATTGTATATAATACCAATACAGAATTGATAGGTTATTCAGATTCCGACTTTGCAGGGGATATAGACTCTAGAAAGTCTACAACAGGATATTTATTCTTAATGAATGGTGGACCTGTCACCTGGGCAAGTAGAAAACAAATTACTACAGCCCTGTCAACGACTGAATCTGAATATATGGCTGCCAGTGATGCAGCAAAGGAAATATTGTGGATTAAACAATTTTTATTAGATATAGGTGAAGCACAAACCTCTGTTGTATTGAATATAGACAATCAAAGTGCAATAAAATTGATAAAGAATCCAGTGTTTCATAAGCGAAGTAAACACATTGATGTGAGGTACAATTTTATCAGAGAAAAGGTTGAACAGAGAATAATTGAAATTAAGTATGTAGAGAGCACACATCAGTTAGCGGATTTCCTAACTAAACCGTTGCCACTCAGTAAATTTAACTTTATAAGAGATAGTATACTAAGTAATTGTGTTTAAGTTTGAGAAATATAATATATGAGATAGTGTACTCAATATTATTTTTATGTTTAAGTTTGTTAAGTCTTGGCAAGAATGAATTTAGGTTAGATGATTTTAATATATGAGAAAGTGTCCTCAATATTAATCTTATTTTTAAGTTTAGATTTGAGAGGAATGTCTAAGTTTGAGAAATATAATATATGAGCTAGTGTACTCAATATTAATTCTATTTTTGAGGTTGTTTAAGTTTTGTAAGAAAGTAAATTTAATATATGAGAGAGTGTACTCAATATTAATTAGTAAGTTTCCTTAAGTTTTGTAAGAACTTTAAATTTAAGTGGGAGTATTGAGTTATAAATATTAAAGTTACATTAGTATGTATGTTTTAGTAACATTCACAACACTAGTTTATTGTGCACTACACTAGTCCTGCGTGACACTTCCTCTTCCCTTTTTGAACTCTGCGATGAACGCTGTGTTAGCTGTATGGAGGATTTAATAAATAAATTATATCTCAAGAATTCTTACTTTTAATACTGAAGATCCCAAACCTCAATATTAAGAATGTAACACAATTATCCGAATGAACGAACAATGTCAGCAAATTTGCCTACGACCAGTTCGCTGACGGGGTGGAGAACTGGCAAGAAACTCAAGCCACTCTTTTAAAAAAATGGAAATCAAGAGTTTATATACCAAGATTTGATTTTAATAAATCTAAACACTTTGTCTGAAGTAATAAATTAAACAAAGCAAAATTGCAAATTTAATCTTTCTAGGGAGTTTATCTATACTAATATTATAAAGTTGAAGAGTTTGTTTGGTTGAAAGCGCTAATCTCGAGAACTACTGGTCCGATTTGAAAAATTGTTTTAGCGTGTGAGCCGATTTATCGAGGAAGGAACGCTACGGCCAATAGGAGCTGAGCAGTGGCCAAATAAAGAACGACGAGAGCGAAGCCCTGCGCGACTTCTAGTTATGTATAAAAACTCTTCCGTAATTATCACCTTTAATCTTATACAGGTTGTTTATAAAATTAGGATTTTCCTTTGCACTTTAACAAACAGATTTATTCATGAACTCATTGCAACTAAGTTCCAAACTCACCTTTGATTAAAAAGGCGACAACGCATATTAAATGTCGCACAAACATTGACGCTGTCATCTTGTATTCTGCCTTTTAAAACGTGAAACTTATTACACTTTTTGATAAAAGAATAAACACTCACATTGTTCAATAAAAAAAGAACTTAAAAATGAATGTAACTATTTTTATTTTGTTTATAACATAACTTAATGATAACTGTGATGATAAAAAAGAGATTTTTAGTAATAAAATATTTATAACTATCGTAAAAATGTGATTAACGACGCGATGTAAAGTTGCGTATGTGTGGCTTTCGCGGCATCGCGAAGGGGCGGCAGCGGGCGCGGCGGCGGACGTAGCACTGAAACTTGCTACGAAGCCTACGGGACTACGGAGCTACGACGCGCGCTACGGTGGGGAGATACAGTGCATTACAGTGATAAATGAAATATATCATCGAATAAATTTAGTAAAAGCTATTTTAGTGACAGTTTTTATACTACAGACATCTAAATGAAAGCCCTTTGTATAATAAAAATAAAGGACAAAAATAAAATTCACAGAACATCCAACAAAACACTTACCCACTAATTATGTTTAAGGCCTCTGTAAAGAAACTTGTTTTCATTTTTTATTTAACTATATTTTGGAAACAAATATTTTTAACGCGAATTGACCTTTATACGATAAATGGATAATATAGAATAGTAGATAGTAGTGGAAAAAGGATCTAAGTAGAAATAGTGGGCCCGGTATATATTTATTTGTGTAACCTTCCAAGTTAAAACCAACTAAGCATATCCATAAAATAACATTAAAATCGGTTGAGTGGTTTTGGAGATTATCATATACAAACGTTTGTGATTATCGATACTCATTTTATAAACCTGAAGATTTTGTTTGGTTGATCGTGCTAATCTCAAGAATTACTGGTTCGAATTCAAAAGTTTATTTAGTGTTGGTTAGCCTATTGATCACGTAAGGTCTTATAATGCTATATATAAAGTAGGATGTCCACTGTTAGACATAGGCCTCTCCAAAATATTTCCAATAGGACCGGTTGTATGAAGCTTACGCGATCCAGCTGTTCGGATCAGATCATCTGTCCACCTTGAAGGTCACCGTCCTACACTGCGTTTGCCGATCCGTTGGCCATTAATTCTGCGCTGATTTGATCACACAGAGAGACACCGACCATTGCCCTATTCTCCATAGCTCATCGAGATACTTGACGCTTGCTATAAGCAAGCGTCAAGTATCCCATATTTAAAGACCACGTTTTAGCTACGTAAATTTTCACTGATAAAACCAAATACAAGTACAAATTAAATAGAATTATTTATTTTTTAGCTTCATTATAGGCTCTTTATTTGGCATTTGCATTCTTCAATAAATCTGTGCAGTAAAGATTGCACATTCTTACAGAGACTTATTAAAAGTTTTTTAGTTTACGTTGAAAGTATCGAATGCTTTTAACACTACTGTAATGTTCTTAGTCGTACTAAGAATAACTTCGTGAAAGCCTGTAGATGATGCGAAGAAAATTACATTTTATAAACGTTTCTGTAATATTCCCAAGGTAATTTAACATCGCAAAATATATTTTTATGCACACTTCGTTGTTGAGAATGGCAGGTCAGCTAGCCGTCCTCTTGCCGCTCTAGGGAATAAGTCTCTTGCTTTGGGAGACAAATACAAACTTCACCTAAACTGAGAAGCAGGGGCAGAATTATAAAACTTCGTTTTTAGAAGTCCAACACTACTAAGGTAATGAAGCAAACAAAGACAAAACTCTTTGCTCAAACCTGCTTATTACTTCCCTAATCTGACAAAGTCTTAGTTATCGAATTAATTGATTTGAAATAAAAAGCCCTTTTTGCATTTTTATCGCGGCAGCGAAAAGAATCAAACGCAAGGTATAAATGCAATTTTGGTATAACTTTGTCAAAAATAATGTATTTTTTTGTTTCTTTTCGTAATGGTTGCCTAGTATAAAACGTCTAACAATAAAAAGTGAGTATTACAGTTAGACTTCGTACAATTATTTACGGTTGCGTAGTCGAACCGGCAAACCCGTCCACTTAGCGATTTACCGGCTACCGCACCCTTACACCGCTCTTAATCGCTCAACTGATACGGGTAATTGTAACTCACGGTACTAAGAAACTTATCTGTTAAGCTTTGGGGTAAATTTTCCATTCAACTAAATTGAGTTTATAGAAAATCGAGGCCAAATATATCATAATATTTTGAGGAAATTCCGTTAAATCTTCTAAAAGCGATGTGTCAGTGCTTACCCGCTAACTCGACATTCGTTTCGTAGATTTCATCAACTATTTGACAACTTAAATTATATATCGGACGCTGTCATTTACAAATATTTGAGAACGATTTCCAAATCGACCAATTTAATGTAGAGAGTGAGGAACTTACCTATATCTCTTAAATTAGGAGATATACTTATACCTCCTATTAGGAGATATGTTCCTTGTGAATTACGTTACGTCATATACAAAAAGATATAGTAGTCATATAAAAAATACTGTTTAGTAATAAATGAATCCACAGCCACGTCAAAATTAGTTCGCCCGTTTGAGACATATATTGACGGCCTCGGTGAGTAATTGTGCTTTTATTTATTTGTTAACATTGATTGTGGAGCTCCTGAGTTAGATATTATTAGGTATTATTTCTGTGTGAAAGTGGAATTTCATTTTCCTTTTCCTTCTTATTTCCCTTTTCCTTTTCGGTAGGCAGTGGCTTGGTTGTACACTTACCATCAAGTGAGCGGCATACTCGTCGCTTAAATTACTGAATTTCGCAGTGGCATAAATTAGGTGAGGCCTATGTTCAGCAGTGGATGTCGTTGGGCTGATATGATAATGATGATGATGGTGACTGTATTTTCAATTTCCATATTGTCTATGTTACGTTATTGGTGCCTCACTCAAAATTTGGTCGAGCCATTCACATGGAACAGCCACAGTGGCCTTTATGTAATTTATCATCGCATAAAATCTGACTGTATCCCATTAGCATATACTTAACATAACAATAAAAGTAACATCCACTTCCTAAGAAAATTATAATAGTACTACTCATTAGTATTCATTCCTACTATTTATAATCGCAGAGAATTTTGATGACCATAGTTTTATAAAAATTTCGGTTGACGGAATTACTGCCAATAATTTTACAAAATGAAATGTGTATTACGAAGTCTCTCTTATCGAATGGATTTGAGGCAAAGCCTAGTGTTGGAATTTATCAAGTCGCCCAGAAGGCTTCCAACTTGACATAACGACTACCACATTCAGTGGCTTTACATACGTGGCGTAATAATATGGCAGTGAACTAAAATTTCGAAGTTCAGTGACGATATATTAAAACAATGGCATCATTATGAGAATAATATCATTTTGTTTAGCTGGCGCCGGACTAATACATAAGTATACATGATCAATACATAAATACATATTTTGTATAATAGAAAAAATATCATGAATGGGTATCAAACATCGATGTCGAATGTCAATTTAAAGTTTTCAACATTTATGAAAAGTGTCTGCAACACGCTAACTAACCTGTAGTTTTCAGATGACATGCAATAACTTCGTTGAACATCGAAATCGAAAAATATTCAGAAAAAATACAGCTTAACTTTAGAGCGTAGTCAGTCTATAATATCGCAACTTGACTTATTAATTTTCACCTTGTGTTTATTAAAATAAGATTTAAAATAGTGAAGTTGATTATTTCTTTGAGGCGTTTTTAACTATGACTTGTGATGTGCGATTGTATACTTTAGTAGGTATGTACATTAAACACTGACGTTACGTGACGGATTAATAGCACATTTAAGTATAGTAAAGGAAGTCTGGCTTTAACAAAACAGCTATTGAAAACTCACCTAAAATAACCTTTACTTTTATACTAACTTAAAATAGTTCAATCTGTGACCTTTGAAATCCAATCATAGTTCATTTATTCCAACTGGAAAACATCAACGTTTATATCTGATGTTTAAACTTTGAGATGAATTTAATAAATTAACTGATTTTTTAAAAAATAAACCTGTATGATTTCATTCTTCCAAGCCAGTCGTACGTACATAAATACGAAAGTATTTCTGTTTATTTATTTGTAACGCTTTCCCTCCTTAACCACTCAACAGATCTTCATGAAATGTGGGTAGCTTCTAGCTGACATTCCGAATTTACACCTATATATTTTTTTGTTCTTAAACCTTGGGTAACACCGCGGCTATTTTATAGTATAAGTATAGCTATTTTATAATATAAGTTGGATAGATGAGTGTTACTCTAACCAACATTTTAAAACAATAATGAAATTCTCTTCGTTACATCATACTTCGTTACGTCAACATAATGAAATCTTCGTTCCAATAAGATGATAATAATTCTAGTGATATCTAATTTATTATTAAGTGTTGAGCTTCGAAAGATTGAATACAATATCAATAAACCGATGCAATAGATGATATTTTCATAATATTGAATAATAAACTTGTATTATCGAAGATCGAAATGTGAACTTATTCAGACATTAACATATTCATTACAGCTGCGGGCTATTACAAAAACATTGCGATGCTAACTAAAAGCTAATACAATAAGTCGACAAAGAGCCTTTTGTAGTGACTACCAATCCCATTACATTATACAGTATTCCAAAACCTTTTTATATTTACTTAGTCCAACAAAATCGTAAGTGAAATTCTATTCTTTTATTTTTCGAGTTTTATTCAGCGATTTCTTGATTTATGTGGACGAATTTACCGTGACTACGATAAGGAAAATCGAGTGAAAGAAATATTATTGTAACTTTTGTAGTTCAATACAATTTATACAAGAAATCAAGTCAAGCTTAAACACACATGTATACACAGTATACACACGCATACAAACGCAATAATATTGACGTAAGCAAATGAAAAGGGGAGGTTTAGATTACATTGAAATGATGATGATGATGATTTAATCTCCTTCTACGTTACGAGTTCCTTTTGAATTTTTGGCGTTTATATGAATAACAGTGTCAAAATTAAACATACCTACTTAGTGGCATAACTGGAGTTTATACTGCATCTTGTTACGGGTTCAATCCCCAAATCGATAGAAAAAAAATTGGTATTGCGATTTCTGCCTTAAAACTCGCAGTATCAAAGCTCGCTCGATAGCATCACCCCCTCACGTGACACCAAACATTGCAAGTGAAATCTGGACATGATAACAACATTTTGAAGCCCGAACGAAGGCTATGTGCTCGGTTAGAGGCAATTATCTCGTACCCTTTATAAGGGACCAAACATAATAAGTAAATATGATGGACAGTTGTTGTCTACTTAAAGTTAGGTCCCTTAGTCGCCTTTTACGACACCCACGGATTCAATTGGGGTAGTGACATTATGTATTCTAAATCCGTCACTATACGGACATCTATGTATTATCCACATTAAAAAACTTGCAAACCTACAATAGATCTCGATGTCTTAAATATTTTATTTTAAAGATCGTCCTAAAAAGTACCTATAGACAGAATTCAAATACTGAATTAGACGTGCACGTACCACTGAATTGTTATGTATAGAACTGTATGAGACATGACATACCGCTCTGGTAACGTAGACGTAATGTGTAACCCCTCCCTCAGTGGTATGTGCATGTCTACGCTTACGCATTCGGTGTGTCCGAGCTTTTAGTATCGATCTATCTCTACATTTTTTTAAACAATCTATAAAGATTAATAAATGTATGTCCTAGATTTTTGAAGCCTTGAAAAATAATATTCGATGTCGCCATAACATTCAAGCTCATATTTTTGAGCTAACAATGGAGTAGATAAAAATTCTCCAACTCGGTCGGTGGTCATGTTTTTTATCGCTTCATTTAACCTCGCTGCAAACATTTGAGGTCACTCGAATGAATTTCGTTTAGTCTGCTAAAATAACTGAACTTATTTAAACTGAAAAGTAAACCAACAAAATTTTGAATATACGTATATATCATACAGTTAAAATTTAGTTGAATTATTTATATCTACTTATACTACCTTAGTACCTAAGTAACTATGAAAATAAATAATTCTTCGCCACATTTAGTTTTAATAAATTGTTAGCTGTTACGACGTACGTAGGTACGACCTAAGTCCTCGAGAAATTCGATATCGGTGACCATTCTCTTCTAATTTTACTATTTTACTCCTCGTAAGAATCTTTCTCGGATTTCAAACAAAATTTAAAAAAAAAATTAAGACAATTGGTTACGCTATTCTTGAGGTTTGCGCTCAGCAACACATTAAGTCACCATAGCTATGGTATATTGTAGGGGCCAGCGTACGGCCACTAACGGGGCATATTTCCAAACTCGGAGTACATAATGACAAAACGAGCTCCGAAAAGCCTAAGAGGGCGATCCGCGAAAATATCAATCGCTAAAGCAGTACAAAAAGATAAGAGCTGTAATCCCTTCTTCTTAACCTTCTTATACTGATTCTGACATACCTCAGACATGTTACCCTTTCTAATTACACGACTTTTTAATAATAAAACCCAGTAACAAAGTATTTCAAAACCACACCAACGTACCTTTATAATGTTTATACAATCTTCACTAACTACAGTTATAAATCATACTTAACATGTCAGCGCTCTTTTACAAAGCTCTACATCTCGAAAACTGTATAAAGAAAATTTAAACGAGTGATCACTTCACTCATTTTTATAGGAAGAGATATATTTCACCACCCTCCGTCAGTTTATCATGAAGTAACCGTTATTCTTAATACTTTAAACATTTCCAATGGAGTGACATCACCTGATACCTTCATCATCATCATATCAGATTATCAGCCCAATGCAGTCTACTGTTGAACATAGGCCTCACCTAATTTCAGTCACTGCGAGCGATTTTGTGCCGCCCGCATCCAACGGCCATCCGCAACCTTTACTAGTACCGTAGGCTATGCTAAACCAGGACATCAGTATATCAGCGTTGCGGACCCTTTGTCCCCATAAGTTACATTTCAAAATGATAAATTTTCGGCAATTTGAATGTGTTACATCATTCTATAAGTACAACACTATCATCATCATCAATCTATTAAGTCCCACAGGTCTCCCCTCCTTTATCTAGAGAGCTGGGAGGGTTTAGGCTATAATCCACACATGCCAAGTACAATATATTGCTTTCAAATAAATAGGGCTCAAGTAAACAGCAATAAATACATTATCCTCAAAGTTATACTGCAATAAATGGCCCCTAAATATCAGGAAACGTAAGATAAATGTCGCTGAAATTAGTTTTCTGTTGTCTTGCGTGAACAACGTGACATGAATCTGTGTATTTATTGGTCAGATCCTAAGCAAACAGACCACCACACTTGTAAATATGTTGGTCAGACTAATAATAGCCGCACGTTGTTATAAACTATAACCATCATTTTATTCATAAATATTCACATAACATTATTATCAGGCCTTTTTCCAAGTAAGGGATAAGTAGAAATGTATCATCACAGCCACATTTCGTCAGCTATGTTTGGTCTTATGTGATAGGCGGTGTGCCTACAGCGCACATTTTGAAACTCTGCACTGATACTGGGAATTTAAAGGCATAAAACCATTTTTACCGTAACCGTAACAATTTTAGCACCGGATATTACCTTGTTTTTCGTATTATTTACTAACATTTTTTTCTTTAATAATTAATTACACCTTGCTGAATTTAATATTTCGCTTCTTTGTTTTAGGTATACCTACTTAGATTAGCACACATAATAAAAAGGGAATAAGAAAGCCACTAACATTGGTTTTGTTGAAAATTTATTGAAAAGAATATTCGCGACAACGAATTTAACATCGTTATTAACAATTAGCCCAAAGATGATCGATAAATGATACTGGCTAGAATCAAATAATCAAAACGGTCTTCAAACGTAGTACTTACCTGCATAAAATATATCGGGTCCGTGGGTTACGCCCCCGGTGTGTTTTGCCCCCGTGGTGGAAGCCCCCGATTTTAAATTAAGTTATTATAGTTGATTTCGCCGAAATAAAAATATTTTTTACTAGATACAGACGATGAAAAAAGTGTTTCGGAACCAAATACGTAGACAAACTTACTAAATAAGTATTCTAACTAACACAATATTGGATACTATAAACATGCTACAAGGATATTCACTTTATTACTATATTACAATTATTTACTTTAGATGCATTACTTTGTACTTTGTCTAAACGAGGCGCCCGTGCCCGGCCAAACTGGTTTTACACAATAGCCAGATCGAATTCTAAAAGAAAGAGATAGGTAGTCAAAGAAAGGGAAAGATAGGGTTGAAAACAATAGAGTCCAGGGTGACGGACAGTGAAAATAGCAAACATAGCGATGGGCACTATTTCTATCCCTTTCCCACATAGTTGCAATATGTTACTGATAAGAAAGTTTAGTCGGTCATGTTAACTCAAAATGGCAAGTCCAGGTCCTTCACGGGGTTTAGCACAAACCAATTACAAAATAATTTCAAATAAACTAGGTGGAAGAACGTTACTACATGTCGGATTTGCTTATAATCTTCATAGGAAAAATAATAAATCGAGTGTGTGGACATGCGTAAATAAAAGACATGGCAAGTGTAGTGGTTCTATAAAATTAAGTGAGGAAAGTGACAATGTACAAATCCAAAAGTGTCATAATGCTGAGTGTCAACCTAACTTAATGAAAAATGAAGTTAGAGTTGTTATGGAAAAATTAAAAAAGGAAGTGAAAACGAGTTTCTCGAGCTCTATACAACAAAAATTTGAAACAAAATTTGCCGAGTTAAAAAACACAGACACAGCCTTCGATGAATACATACCCAAATTCAATAATATCAAGCAACAGTTATACAACTCTCGAAAGAAAGCCTTAAATGTAGAAAAGACACAGTTTCGTAATCCAGCTGAAGTCATTATACCTGAGATTTTTCAAAAATATCTATTAGTTGATTACTGTGAGAACGACAACAGAATTATAGTATTCGTATCAGCACAGGCTTTAAAACACATCAAAAATATACAACACTACTTCGGGGATGGTACATTTGATTGTTGTC
Organism: Laspeyria flexula; assembly: GCA_905147015.1. Classification (NCBI taxonomy): domain Eukaryota; kingdom Metazoa; phylum Arthropoda; class Insecta; order Lepidoptera; family Erebidae; genus Laspeyria; species Laspeyria flexula. The sequence continues at coordinate 13,037,989 of LR989950.1, read as the reverse complement.
CAGGTCCATTTTACCAAATATTTACCATTCATGGAGATATGGGAAGTGATGCACAAGCAACCAATATTGTGCCTATATTTTATGTGCTACTAGTTAATAAAGAAAAAAGTACATATGAAGTCATGTTTAAAAAAATTAAAGAAGCTGTGCCGGACTTCAGCCCCATGAAATTCACTGTAGATTTTGAATTAGCTACAATGCTGGCAATAAAAGAGGTATTGCCAGCGGTCACAATACATGGCTGTAATGTTCACTTCCAAAGAGCCATTTACAGAAAAGCGAAGTCTTTAGGTTTATTGGCACACGAAGAAACAACATTGTATGTGAAACTGTGCACCTGTCTAGCATTTCTTCCTAAAGAAGATATAGAGGATGGTTGGCTTTCCGTAATGGAAAACAGGTAATTTTAATTTTCATTTTATTTTAAAGTTTTAACAGCTCATAGATTGTTTTTATAAGTACGCAAAAATAAAAATAATGCTTAGGTATATACGACATGTCATATATATCATAATTTTTGTTTTCAGTATTCCCGATGAAAAAGTCACCCAATTCAACGATTATTTCGTTGAACAATGGCTTGAGCCTCCGGGGATGATCTCAAAGTGGTGTTGCTATAAAGAACGACATAGAACCACAAATTTAGTGGAGGCCTGGAATCAACGGCTTCAGTGCTATCTGGGCCGAAAACCATCATTATTATCGTTTTTGGAAATTATAACAACTGATATTTCTACGTATAGCACAGGTCAAGTGAGGTAAAATGCTGATTACTTACATAACGCTTAATATATCAGTAATTCATTTTTTTTACTCTTAGTAAATAATCTTTATCTTAAACTTTCAGATTACGAAGAAATGACAGTCCTATATGTAAAAGGAAAAAATCTTCAATAATCAATGACAAACTCATTGCTAAGCTGACAGACAAATATGAAAAGAAACAAATTACAATTATGGAGTTTTTGGAACAAATCCGTCCGTATGTGCAAGTCAAGCAAAAATAATCACCTACTTACTTAGCTTAAAAATAATGATTTTGCATGTTTATTGTTACATAATTACTACATTTTAATTTTATATCTATATCAATGTTGTAACCTCCATAGTCACTGCATATAAATGACTTAAATTACATAATTTAATTACAAAGTTCAAATCATCCTAATATTTTTACTATGTTTTTCTTCTTTTGTTACTTTTGTTATCTGTGATTTTAAATGTTAATTGTTTTTATTATATTTTAGTGTTTGAACATTCTGTTACCAATCTTCTAAATATTTAAGTAGATGCCTACCTATATACTTAGTACGTAAATAGTATATAAGTACTTAAAATAATCCTAATTTTAAACTGTGATTTTTAATTTCGTATCTGTGATTTTGCATGTTATTGTTGCTTTATTTTAATGTTTGGTTTTATTTGTTATCAAAGTTGTATTTACGTAGATACCTATTATTATTTATTAGACATTTAATTTAATTTTTATTACATATTAAGTACCTACGTATTACCTATTATTACCCATTAGTACCTATTATTAGATAAGCAAACGTTTGTTACACCGACATTGTTAATAAAGATTTATAATAATAAACTATGATTTTGATTTTAATAATGAACCATGACTTAGACATTTTTTATAATAGGTTACACTTTGCTATCTGACTGTACTTTTGATAAAAATATTTAACTAATAAATATTATAGTACTAAAACGAAATCGGGGGCTTCCACCACGGGGGCAAAACACACTGGGGGCGTAACCTACGGACCCAATATATCTTGTTTCTACAAGCTTATTAATTGTTATCTACAAACTATTTCATTTTGCAATAAAATGTAGGTAGTTCATTAAAACTAATCTTTTCAATATTCCCATATTTTGCTAATATATCTCACCATTAATATCGGCAACCTAACCATCCGTGTTGTGACAGGTAAATAAATTTTTGTACACACTCATATGAATGAGAATCCTTAGCAACCGAGATATATTTGTGTGACGTGAATACGAAACATTTGCCAATATTCTTCAAGATTCAGATATAAGGATAAAATAATATCTGAAATATTACGTGTTCATGTTCAATATTCAAAATCTATAAGAACATTACGGTAGATACGTTTATTTTCACGTACATTGGCGAAACTAAACTTATGTATGGACTAGGCATACTCCAATGCACCTGATAAAGTTTGCGTAAATAATTATTTCTGTAGTACGAAACTAACTGAAATATGGGCCATTTTAACAAACACAGATCCCGAAACAAATTACATTTGTATAAAAGCTGACGGGAGAAGATTCAGACATAGTTGTGTTGAAACACACGTAACGTCATAACATATGTATTAAAGAAAAGCGGGCCAGTTTAGTCATATTTCTAATTAATTGCAAGTTATATTTATTATCTAATGACAGGTGTAGTGCCGCCATTTTAGACAAGGATATTTTGTTTTATTGATAGCGCAGTCAGGAGTAATAATGTATTACCCAAAAAATGTAAAAAATTACATGACTAGCTATATAGGTACAAATAACAATCTTGAATGAAAGTTGGGCTTCCGTTATAAAACTAGATTCAACACAATATCTTGTACGGTCTCAATAGCTCCACTCAAGCTTTTTAAAAGAATTTTGTGGTACAAATTCGAAATGTTTAGCACATTCGTACCTAGATTTGTTTGTTCAATGTCGTGAAAAGCGGGTTATAATGAAGCATGTGGGCGCCGGCGGCGTGTTCCCTGTACCGTGCAGCCTATTCAAGTGAGAGACCGATCAATTAACAAAGCCCTGGCCACGATCAAACTGTATGTTTTTTAAAACTTTACGCTTGTTATGTAACTGAAACTACTTCGTTTATGTACAGACTGATTTGGAAAATCATTGGAACAGGTTATCCTGATAATATTATAAATGCGAAAGTTAGAACAGATTAATGGATGGTTGTTTAGTACCCAATCACGCCAGAACAGCTGAAAGGATAGTCTGCGATAAAATATAAGCTTACAGGCGGTAGTTATCTATACGTTTAGTGACAAAATATCAACATACAAATAAATATGCTGAAACTTATAAAATGATTTGATTTGATGATATAAAGAAGTTAGTAGAGTTGGAACTTATTAGATACATTAAAAATGGGAACATAAAAAAAATTGAGCGGGTTTTTCATTCAGCAATATAAATCGTGCTATCCAGTAATGTACTAAATGAATAGTTTCAATAACAACTTTCAATTACACATTGAGTCCCATTGATATTTTTATTATTCCAGTTATTCCACTATAATGAGACTACCAGAGCAGGCTAGCTCTGTAATGAATTGAGCCTTGAAGGTGCTATTATAATAATTATTTAAAAGGAAATAACGATGGTTTAATAACGCTTAATATAACAGAAGCGTTATTACACGCTTAATCAAGAGAGAGAATTTTCAAAAGATATTTTTGCATTAATAATATTCTTTGCACAATTTATTTGGACGGAAAGTTCATCACGAATTAATAAGAACGCTTTGAAAATGCAATTTCTGCTCCATCAGGTGGAAACACTCTAATTAATCCCTTTAAAGGAAAATGTAGAATGTAGCGGAAATAATTGGCGGATAGTTTATTCAATTTTTACCCATCTGCCATAAAGGTTATATGGTAATGTTTTTATTATTATAGAATTTTGATTTTTATAGTGAAATATATAATTAAATAATACTTTAGATACCACATTGTGTGTAATTGATATATAGTTGGAGACGAATTTGGGCGCTATTCGCTATTCGCGTTCGTGGGCGATTTAAAAATGATAAAATGGACTTATAATTTGAATAAATAAATCACTACATGAAGCAATTTCGCAATTTAAAACAACATGCACGCTTGATACCGTATTTTCGCTCGGACTAGTTTATCTTTTTGCTGCACTATTGTCTTTCCATTATTTTAGCCATTTTCTAATTGCTTAGTCAATTTCGTGTGACAAATTGTTTAACTCCGTTACCAAGTTTTAAGAAATAATTATGATAGAAACTTTATCTTCATATTTTTGGGATGAATGCCTTGACTTTAATAGAAGTGTTTGATATACCTACAATGCCCTTAATATAAAATATCAGTATAAAATCTTTTCAATTTTTACTCAGGACTCATTACCTAACCTAACATACTTTATACGTGAAACCGTTCTGACAACGAATGACACTGGTTTCTGATGTCTCGGCACCTACAACTTTTTTAAGACAAATTTCCAAGACCAATAAATATAACACAAAAACTACAAAATATAGGTTAATCACATAGATACTTACCTACAATATCAAATGAAGATTTGTAACTTAGAGATCATCAATCTTCGTTTTCAGGTCTTTTTCTTCTACCAAATTTAGATCCGAACATACTAACGTGTTTCGTTTTTCTAGCTTTATAATAGTAGGTAGTACAAATAAAATAAAAAAGTAGGTAGGTATTTATAATAATAAAGACATGTCATGTATTATCAAAAGAACAAGGCCAAGCTAAAGACGATAATATACATTCGACTATAAATCAAAACCTTAGCAAACACACGAGTTTATTCTGAATGAGTAACGTGGCTCAACTGATTTCCTTCAATATGAAACACCTGCTACCAAAACGAGATTGTAATCAAACCGATAAACCTCATGAAATTCAGCACAATATGTTACTCACCAAATCCTTAACTCGTTACCTACTAATAAAAATAAAAAGTTTTAGGTATTTTTAGTAAGTAGTTGCTACTTTTGGACATCATGTATTTACAATAAAATTTAAATTGGTAATTATTAAATTGGTAAAATATTTCACAATTCTAAATTAATTACTTAAGTACTTACCTTCTTACAAGGGTATAAGGTTCACCATGTTACTTACCTATATCACAAAAATGACGAAATGGGTATACTTTTGGAACAGAATAAGGATATTTTGTGACATCATATTACACAGGTATATTATGTCTGCCCGCCTGATGGTTAACACATCCATTTAAGGCAAGATCTGAAATGATTGAAGCTCATTTCAGATCTTCTCAGAGTAGGTAAGTTTTGATTGCCCGCTTACTATTTACCGTGAATCGTTATTCCCCAGTTTTCCTCTTAATTTAAGTTAGTCAGCCGCCTACAGGGAACTCTTTAGGGAGTACAGAGTTCCCTGTAGGCGGCTGACCTTGTTTGAAAAAGAATAAGTCGTTCAAAACACAAGTCACTTAAGTAACATCTATCATCACGGTTTCAGCAAACCCACTTTCACAACTTAAACAATTGTTAACTTTATTGTTTTTGTTTAATTCCCCGATCGTATCGCAAAAAATGTAATAAAATAAGCTTCTGTTTTAATGTCAACACTAAGTAAATTGTTCCTGAAAGAAAATTAGGTCAAGGCTTTGTGCCGACCGCAGCCGAAGAAATAGAACTTTGCGGTGAAGACGTATCAGACAAATGTATTAAGAAATGAAATCGGTTAAAATCTTTTGAGGCTTGAACTTGAACATAGAAAGCATAAGTACCTACTTACTAATACACTAACATATACCTACATACATACATACATATATTAAACTTACTTCATCAGCAACCCATATTAAGTGCCACTGCTGGGCTCGGGTCTCCTCTCCTCTAACTAATGAGCTGAGAGGGTTTAGGCCATAGTCCACTCACGCTGGCCTAGTGCGGGTTGGTGGATCAGACATACTCATAGAATTTCTTCTAGTGTATGTGGATTTCCGCACGATGTTTTCCTTCACCGTTAGCAGATGGTAAGTCACTTGACTAGTAGGTACATATAAATTCCACAAAGTGGAATCCACATTGGTACTGCTGGTCGGGATCGAACTCGGACCGCGTGATTTGCACGCCGGACCCTTATCCATTCAGCCACCATCGCTTGTATATTTATTTATTTATTTAACACTTCATACAAAATATGTACAGGCGGACTTAATGCCATTAGGCATTCTCTACCAGTCAACCATTTGGGTGATGCAGAGAGTTAGTTGAAGTAGGCGCATAAATAAACGTAACGAGGAAATTAAGCAAAAAATCATAGATTGATAAATAATTAAATTTATAATATATAAATATATATAAGTAAATAATATAATTAAGTGTAAATACAATAATAATAATAATAAAATATATATGTATATATATATATATATATCTATATTATAATACGGTAGAGGTGAATAAACTAGTTACAGAGATGAAACTGCCAGACTATTCACAACGAAGGAGTTCATGAATCCTCTTCTTAAACGCATAACGGTTAGTGGACATCCTGATTTCAAGAGGAAGGGCGTTCCATAGAAGGATGGATTGTATAGAAAAAGAAGAGTGAATAAAATCAGACTTACTTACTTACCTAATATAATTTATTTAAAATTTAAAACATAGTTGTGTCACAAATATAAAATGTGGTAGGTACCTTTTTTCTACACAAATGCGTTATTAGAAGTACTTAGTTTATTTGAATGTCTAATGCTATACCTACCTAGGCAAGTAGGCTCTATTGCCATAATGGTTCATCTAGGCCTAAAACAATATAAATGGCAACAGCCAGCTACTGTGGCTCTAAAAATGTTTCGTTCTTTATCTTTTATAAATAACTAAGTATAGGAAGATTTTTTTACTATAAAATAATAAAATTGCGACATTCTAAAAGCTTACGCTTTTGACACCCCTATAAGATTCTCGACGCTAGAATGATCGTCACAGTCACGTTCCCCATAAAGGATTAGTACCTACCTAATATTGGTCAAGTTAGAACTTTCGGATCGAGTTCGGTTTTAAAAGTTGCCGTATCTCGTAAGCCCAAAAATCTACTTACTGGTATAGGTACCTAAAGCTTAACAGTAGTGGGTACCTAGCTATTTATAACTAAGTAAGTAGATTGTATTTCATTTGAAACTTCTCTACCTAGATGACTTTACTGTAGGTATCTGTTTATATCCATTATTCTGTTTTTTGGCGTTTTTAGTCAGTAGATTTAAAATTAAAAGTGTTCGAAACCGAATTTGATAACTGTTCAGAAATAAAGTAGGTAATTTTACCAATGCAAAAATACTAAGAAGTAGGTAGGTACATGTACCTATCTTTATACAAAATAATGAGTCAAGCCTCGCACATCCTTGGGGGTCTCTTCGGGCCGGCGAGTTCCACATAACCGTCCCGTGTCCCCGCACGGGGCGAAATATGTAACACATTTACCCTCTTAAAAAAAAGGTGGTCAACTGGTCATGGGCCCCAGTGTTCTGAAAGGAAAAATGAGTATCTAGGACGACTGATATACATTGATAGGTACAATAGAAACATCAAACGACTAAAATCGAAGAAAAAATTGTAAATTAATTAAAATAAAACTAACGTTTAAATAACCAAATTCAAAGAAGCTTAAAAATAATCTAATCCACTTCAAAAATAAATTGTCGAAGTTATATATTGAAAGGCGTTAAAGCCCGAACTCTTGATTAAATTATGAAACTTGTTAGTATTTCAAAGCAAAATTAATTAGTCGGGACCTCGGTTGAAAATTATAAGCAAAGTTTAGAAAACTCCTTATTATGCAACTACAGCAACTATAAATTCATTTGCCTTCTCAGAGTCAAGATGACCCTACCTACCTACTCGACGAAATATGATTATTTTTAGAACACAAGTTAGGTTCTCAAACTAGCTAAAAGGAACATTAAATATTAAGCAATATCCCTTGATTTGGTTTAGCATTTATAGCTAAAATGAAGTTTAGGTAGGTACTACAACACGTTTACGCAAGTAAATATTATGTAATTATTAATCTGTCGGTAACCTTTCTTTAACAATGTAGCGATGTAGGTAGTTTAACTACATAGTTATCTTACCTATCGAGGAACTTACTTGCAAATTCTCTTCACGGCACTACCCTTTCATAAGCCAGATCTCGCCCAATGACAAACTTTGTCTGACAACTTTCCCATAATCCACCTTTAAATCACCCTGTAGCGACTGCTTATATACCTACAATACAATATCAATCAGCTTATATTCTCTCTTACGCAGTTTAGAAAAGAAAGAAGAAAGAAAAACATTTATTTGTTTACTATTATTTATCAGTAAATACAAATATTTAGTCACTGTTACAAACCACTGTTTAATCTGTGTGGGAGACTAGTGTCTGGACTAGACCTGTATGACAGATCACCAGCCTCTCCAGACTCGACATAGGTGAGTGTGAAAAATTGGATGTATGTGTGTGTGGCTGTGTGATTAGGAGGGAATGTATAAAAAAGTTCTGTTTGCTCATCAGTAAGGGACTTCAGCCACGAAGTAAGTAAGAGCCCTTTTGAATTTGAACTTCGAAAGTTAAGAAAAGATATTTGAGTTTTTCTGTTACGAAATTCTCAGTAACCCGAAGTTTGGATTAAAGAATTTCTTTTTTTTATTTCTCCACAAAGTTAATAATATTATAGGCGGATAATATAATTAGAATGTATTACATGGGACCTAAGCTAGCCGATGTTACCCCTTCGGAGAAAAATTCGTGACGCCATGTTTTATCGCTTACAAAAGGAGAATATCATATTTTAATAAATATCACTGCTGGATTACTATATCAACAGATTTAATTCACATAGGAGCCCGAACGTGTTTAGTATTGCCTTCGGCGAATATAAAGGGATTTCTTCGCAAGGGATTGGTATATGGGATTTTATACCTAATACATTCCCACAATCTTACAAAAAGTCGATCCGTCACGAACTCACCCATACCTACCTACTTAAACATTATTTATTTGTATGCGGATGCGGTTATGCTCAACAATCTATTCGAACCAAAAACCCGTTCCTTTTTTTTTCATAAAGATTTTTTTCAGGCACTTAGTCGTAATGGACTTGACTATTGCGTGCCACGACGCCGACGAGAGCATTAGGGTTGGACAACATCTAGCCGTACGTATGTGCTGGGCAGATTGTTCTTGGTTGGAATCAGGTGTAAAACATTGACAATTTGGCGAATCAACTAAGTAACCTAAACGAAAAAAATTTGCTCCTAAAGTTGCCATGCCCCCTAAGAAACTGGGCGACACAATGATCGACCTCTAGTCATTTCCTCGACAACTGTTCAACAACAAAGCTTCAGTACTAACTACTAGGTACCTACCTATATGCGTTCCACAAAAATTTAGATATTTTTGTCGAATCGTTGACTTTGGACTTTTGCTTGCGCCATGCGGGACCGATAGTGGCCCTATATCAGTCCAAACCGGCGCCTTATAACACATGCAGCCTTAATATGTAGCTCCATAGACGGTCCTCTGTATAATATTTAGGGCATGTTTCACCACTGGCAAATAGGTGTCTAATAAACGGCCTGAGACTTTTTTGACGGATTTTATATGAAAAATACGTCAAAAATCTGACAACTAAGTTTCATATAGGCTATTGTATCTAGCACTTATTTGCCAGTGGTGAAACAGGCCCTTAATGTAGAAAAGAAACAGTTTCTACATAATATGTAGGTTTTATAGAAATAAAATGAAAAGGTTTATGTCTACAATAAATATATCGCTGGCCGGTATTATCGATACCTACAAATGAAAATATAAACAATTATGGGTTTGGCACATCGTAGCTAAATTATTGGATCGAGTTTAAAATAGTATTTTTGTCATGAACTAATAAATCATAAGAAACATAAATTTAATCAAAACCAATTTATTCAATATATTTAATTTCCCTAAGTATAATGTGTCTTTAAATTTTTTAGAAAATCACCGGTATGAATGACTTCCACACTTTTGAGAAAAATATAGTTCGTGAGCTGTCATGTCGTCTGTGTCTTTGTTCAGATGTCATCAAACTGAAGCCACTCAGCGCAGAGATGAAAAGAAAGATCAAGAAGCTCTTTGATGTCGACGTGAGTCTTACTTTTTCACTTATAACCTTTTGTAGTTTGATATCTGCTTACTATAGATACTACTTTAAATAAAAAATAAAATAACGTACTACTACTCTAAATAATGCAATGAAAAGATCATATTTTTGCCAGGGCAGCCTAACAGTACGACATTCACATGAATCACTAACCATAAAAGAATTTTGGTCTTGATTTTTAGCGAACCATTTCTGTTCATTTTTTTAACTTTTTTATTAAACTTTCTGCACAAAATAAAAACAAAAGCGGACTTAATGCCTAAAGCATTATCTAACAGTCAACTTGAGGGTGACATATTATTATTCTATTTTACTTACAAATTTACATTTCAGATTCGTCAAGATGATAATCTACCAAAAGCAATATGTCATGAATGCTTACAACAGATATCAGTGCTGCATCTATACACAGTAAAAGTAGAAAAGACACAAAAGTTTTTAGACTTTCATAAAGCGAAAGTGCAGGAAGATAAACGTGAGCAATCGGATAACGAAAAACCTCATCCAGTAATAGCTACATTAACACCTCACAAATCAACACCAGATATCCAAACCAAACCTACTAGTCCACGCAAAACAATAAACGACCCACAACAACAAGGCGATACTAAAGTGCATAAGCCCAAGTTGCCAAAGAAAAAAACTGCGGCAGACTTAAAGTTCCTAGAAGCAATGAGTTTGGAAGAATTTGCCAGCACCGAAAAAGTAGACAAAACTCTACTCAGCACCACGGCAATCAGCAAACTAAGTGTTAAAGAATGCAAGAAAGAAGTTAAGACCGAATCGAACAAAACGAAGGAAGTAGACCATTCAAATGATATCTTAGACTCTGTAGTGATACTGGACGGCAAACCCGCTAAATCGGGATCTGCATTGGACAGACAAATAACCTTGTTCTACAAAATGGAGTGCTGTATTTGTCATGAAACTGGTTTTCATTTCCGATCCTTAATGAAACACTATAAAGAAAGGCACGGCGTGCCAGGCTACGTGACGTGTTGCAACAAAAAGTTTCACTACTTCTATCCTAAAAAAATCATTGAACACATGGCTTTTCATCTACAACCTGATATATTTATGTTAGTTATACAAAAATATTTCTATAACTAGTATATTATATAAAAATCTCGTGACACGGTGTTTATGGTCGCACTCCTCTGAAACGGCTCGCCGATTTTAATGATATTTTAAAAATATCTGGTAGATATGAGAATAAGTCGTCAAGTATTCTGGCAGAACAATGTTTGCCCGGTCGTTCGGCTACTTGTGTAGAATATATAGAACACTACCTACATCATGATAAAGTTAGGAATAAGGCACGAACTTTACAACTTGGATATACCTATTAGAGCTGTATCCGCTCAATCGATTATAATATAATAGTAATAGATAATTTACTACAATCGGATTTCAAACCCTCTAAATAAAAAAAAAGGTTTTTGAAAAGTATAAATCAATACTGGAGATCTATTCCATAAAAGTACCTAGGTCTATGTAATTAGTATTAGTTACTTATTTAAAAAAACCCCAAAGAGCATAGGGTCTCAAATAATTTCTCTTTCACTAATAAATTTAAAAAAAATCTCTGAATGATTCACAACATCTTTGATAAGTTTAATTTTTTACTTTTTGTTCCTGAAAGTTAATAATAAGAAAAATAATACACAAACAACCAAAAACTTTCCAAAAAAATTAAATCAATCTATTGGTTGTTATGAACAGGTGCATTAGCTGTCATCACAACTTCCAAACATCACAAGAGTTGCAAGAGCATAGGAGTAATGGTGGCCGAACGGAGGGCAAAATCATTTGTCCTCGGTGTTCGCAGCGCTATCCTACATACCACGAACTCGGGACCCATATCGTATCACATCGCATTGAGAAGCTACAGTGTGACTATTGCGGCAAATTGTACGTTTAAGTACCCTTTTACAAAATATCTGAAAATGACTTATTTGCATAAATGTCTAATTTATCCAGTCCATTGAAGAAAACGCCGCACTTGGCACGGCTATTAGATAACCTTGACAGATTCCTTTTTTATTACAATTAAGTCTTAGAGCCTCTTGCTGTATCCAATAAAACTTTGTCCTATTTAAAACATTTTTTTACAAGGCTGTTTTTATAAAAGCCAACAAATTATCATTAATTCGAAAAGACGTGTTTTCTTTACCAGATTAAAACATCATCATCGCAAGAAGACAGTAAACCACATGGAAGACATGATACTTTGTTCACAATGCCTCAGATCATTGAGAACGATAGAAAAACAAGAAAAAGAATTGGTGAGTATGAAAGTTGCAACCAGTACCCTAAATCCGAAAACAATTCGCGAGGATTTGTTATTAAAGGCTGTGTATGGTTTCTATTCTTAAAATTGTATGTTCATAAACAATTTTGCAAATTCAAGAGTATTTTTATTACGTACCTTTCTTCCAGAAAGAGAAAATAAAAGCTAAGAGTAACGAGACATCGAATAAGTCACAGAAATTCAAGCAAGCTATGGGAATGTCGGGCGACGAAGATGCTTCGACAGATTAAAAATTGTGAAAATTGTTGCAAAATAATAGTAAAAATAAAAATATTACCAGTGTAATTGCATTTATTAGTTATCTTATATACTATCGTATTTAGTTAACGCATCTTTTTCAAAGATCAGTCGAGCCTTCGTTTCTTGACGAGCGAACCGAGGAGGTCGGAAATAGCCGGCAGATTGTTAGTCTGGTCATTGGCGCCGGTATTCAAGTTCGATAGGGGTATATTCAACTGGTTCGACGAGCTCTTTTGCTGTCCTTTCATATTTCTGTGCTGAGGAAAGCTGGGCATCAACTTTGGGTCGCATGCTGTAACAAAAATAATGATTTTCTGATGACTTTTGAAAGAGAAGTAGCATGAACTGTTCAAGTAGATTTAATCCTCTAAACTCTAAACATTAATAGGTTGCAGTTGATGAAGGCAAAAATGTACTGGGATTTCCTGTCTTGGTACTTTCAGCAGTAATCCGGCGCGGCTAGAAATGTGCCTGGTTAATGGCGATAGGCTCGGCGCCTATAATATTGGGAGTTGGGACAAGAAATTGCTGGCGAAGTATAGATTTGATGCACCTCTGCAAACCCCTTCAGGAATAAAGTCATGATTCTGTGTTTTTTATGCTATCAAATAGGATAATAACATATTATATTTCACTTAAAAATGTATTCAAACCACCTGACCATTGACATTCAAACTATTACTAGGTCTTCTTAATAAATGCCAAAAAAATATATATTTAGTCTAGGATGCGACTTGCGGGGTATTAATTTTACTAGTCTGATTTCACAACGGGGTCCATGGGGAGTTTGCCAACTGACTATATATATGTATAACATTTATACTCACGAAGCGGTTGTTCTTTGAAGTAAGAGCTCTGTAAACACTCTTCGGCTGTAGCGCGCTTGTTAGGGTCATACATGAACAAGAAGTTGAGCAAGCGCAGACCGGCTGCCGATAGCCACGGGAAACGTTGCTTCAGATTATTGTACGGCTGTTGTTTGAGTGTGAAGTTTTGTAGAGCTGGCAATGAACTGAACTCAGGCCAGATCGCGTCCGATGGCGTCCCTGGTAACATTAAGTTCATTTAAATTATTACTCGCTCGCTGTGGCAGAAATTAGGTGAGGCCATGTTCAGCAGTGGACGTCATTGGGCTGATATATGATGATGATGATGAAATTAGACTATATTAATATTTAAAATAAAAAATGTCTATTGCGATTCGGGGTTCCATACAAACATGCATTTTTTTTTGTTGATTTTAATGTAAGATATTAGTAAGTAATGGGATAGCTATAAGTTAGAACAAATCTTCATGTATAGGTATGTGGATACTTGGATATGTGCACAACCTTAAGTAACGTTAGTACGGAATAAACTCCTGCTACGAGTCTACGCGTATCATTTGATAACCCTTATCTTACCGACATACCACTGTAGCATAGCTGAGGGCGGATAAGTGAAAATGATAACAACTTACCAAGTAAATCAACAATAAGTTCAAGCTGTTCTATCTCAGTTCTTCCGGGTAGGAGAGGTTTGTTGGCCAGCAGCTCGCCGAGTATACAGCCGGCCGCCCACATGTCGAGCGCCGGCGTCTGACGCGGCGACTGCAGCAGCAGCTCGGGCGCGCGGTACCACAGCGTCACCACGCGTGGTGTTGCGCTGCGGGCGGCCGCGCCTAGCCACCGAGCGAGCCCAAAGTCAGCTGGAAATAAACGTTAAAATTCATCATACATCACTCACACTCACTACAGAATTTCAAAGATTTGTATCACCTGTCAAAGCTGTGGTGGCATTATTATAATTATTCATTACAGCGTGAATAGGAAAGATTCCATTCTAAAAACATCATTATTCATCATCATTATCATATCGTCATTCATTACTAACACTTTATACTCACAATGCTGACATATTTTGAGCAGGAAAGTAGCATATTATTTTAGATATTTGGCACAGGGAAGGCTAAACTGTTTCTACTCGCGCGGCATAATATAAATGGTGTATTTTAGGCAAACTTTTTAGAGATAATTGAGGCATTTAGCTTTACAACGAAAGTCTAACGGTGCCTGTGCATTAAAGCGGAGCGAGGCTGCGAAGTGGAGCAACTGAAAAATATTGACCAATAGGATTGCATAAAATCTCCGGTCTTATTAGTTAATTGGTAACCTAACGCCTTCAAAGTACTTACAGTTAACACTCACCAATTTTAACGCATCCTTTATCAGTGAGCAGCAAGTTGGACACTTTTAAATCCCTATGCACAATAAAATTAGAGTGCAGGTATTTCAGTCCCTTAAGTACTTGCAGCATGAGGCACTTGACCTGCGACTCGGTGAAGGGTGATGACATGTTGTCCAACAAGGATGCTAGATCCTGCTCGCAGTACTCCATTGATAGGAAAATGCTGGAAAAACAAATTACGAATTGGAAAATTTCCTTCAAATATTCAATGATCTGTCTGAATTTGAACAAGTTAATTAAAATTCCCGTCCAAATCAGATTTTACCTTAAACAAACAGACAAACATTTTTAAATGTATTTTTGTTACAACTAATGTACATCTACTAATATTATAAAACTTTGAATTTGTAACTACTGGTCCGGATTGACCAATTCTTTTAGTGTTGGATATGGATAGCCCATTTATTGAGGAAGGCTATAGCCTTATGGCTATATATCACGCAAGAACCAATAGGACTCTTACAGTGGACAAACAAAGAGGCACGGGCAACAACAGCAAGACAACAGCTAGTACTTACATATACCTACTCTAAAAGCTGTTATTTTGACATTACAATTAGACACTGTAATTTTTCTTATTTGTATAGATAATAATAATAATATTCTACCACATTCACACAGCACCATCTAGTCCCAAAGTAAGCAATTATATTTGCTTGTGTTATGGGTACTAAACAACTGATATACTACTTAAATACATTTTTTTTTTTGTAAATACATACATATTATAGATAAATTACACCCAGACACAGAACAAACCTTTTATGCTCATCACACAAAGATTTGTCCTGGGTGGGGATCGAACCCACAACCTCCGGCTTAGCAGTCAGGGTCACTAACCACTAGACCAACAGGTCAGTCGCTATATCTTATATATTTTCACTATCTGCGATATATATATATATATATATCGCAGATAGTGAAAGTTACTGCTGATGTTCTTATTTACCTCTCAAGTGAACGGCCAACAAGTACTTCTTTCAACTGCACAATGTTCTCATGTCTGCATGCCATTAATACTTGAATCTCACGAAGTCCACTTAGTGGTAGGCCATCTTTCTCCACATCCATTCTCACCTTCTTCAAAGCCACAATATTGCCATTTAACTTGTCTTTAGCTCGGTCTGTAACAAATAAATGTGATTTGAATTCCACTTGTAGACATGTTGCAATATGAATTTCTATTGTAAATAGATTATATAAGACAAATAATTTACAATTAGTCAACTGATGTAACAGCATAGTAAAAGAGTGTGTAAGGAGTACACACTCTTTTACTATGCTGTTACCTGTGCTTGCAATACAATGCTTGCAGGGTAATGTTCAAACCAACAAAATCTAGATGAATTTTAGAAATAAACATGAATAACTTACATACAATACCATATGTGCCTTCTCCAATTCTGTTTAACTTTTCAAATTCACCAACAAATCTGCATCTGCCAAGCTAAAAACAGGCATA
Organism: Laspeyria flexula; assembly: GCA_905147015.1. Lineage (NCBI taxonomy): Eukaryota > Metazoa > Arthropoda > Insecta > Lepidoptera > Erebidae > Laspeyria > Laspeyria flexula. The sequence goes on along the minus strand of LR989950.1, from coordinate 13,021,826 downwards.
AGTACACATACAGTTGTTACTTAAAAATATATTAATATAACTGCCTAGGTATACATATACTAAATCAGTTAGAGTATTTTAATTGTTTGTTAGTGATAACATGGTCACTGACCCAAAGAAAGAGCGAAAGATTGGAAGCACATCAAATGTGATGTTGGAGAAGAATGAAAATATAAGCGGGAAGGATATGAAAACAAGTGAGGAGGTATTGGAAATGGTGCATGCAGAAAGACAATTATTATGATAATATATTATATATATCAATTATTGTTTTAAAGGAGTTGTCGTGTCGTATCAAGTGACCAATTAACTTTCCTCTTCTATTCTCTATTGATCTTGATATTTGTCATTCTTCTTCCACTATTTTTAATACCTCCTCGTTTATTTTCATATCCTTCCAGCAAAGAAAAAAAATATAATAAAAATATGGAAAAATAGAAGGAAGGAGAGGCAGTGGTAGACCTAGGAGAAGTTTCATCCAGCAAGTGAAGGAGAAAGTGGAAGCTGTGTCGTATCAAGAAGTGAAAAAAAGCAGAAAATAGAGAAGAATGGCGATTGCTTCACCGACAAGAGCTAAGCTTTTAAATAAGAGAGAGATTATATATATCATCTATGAATAGAGAATGGAACGAAAAAGATATTTGGTCACTTGATACGACACAATGACTACTATAAAAATAGAAGGAATGAGAGGCCTACACACACGCCACAGAAATTTTATTCAACAAGTGAAGGAAAAAGTGGGAGTCATTTCGTATCAAGATGCGAAAAGAAATATAGAGAAGAATGGCGATTGCTGCACCAATAATAGGAAAGCCCTTAAATAAGAGAGATTGAATTTTACAGGTGTTTTCGAATATATTTATAGGTTAGAGTTACATACTATGTCTTTTTCAGGTATTTCCATTGTTTTGCCAGTTCTGAATGATATAAGAATCCCTTTTCTTGCAGTAGGACCAGTTGGATCCGGAACATCTTGGTTCGCGACCGGCTTTTCAGAGTCTAGAAACAAAATATATGTAATAATTTACATTGATATTGTCAAATTAATACATTAAGTTATGCCTCTCTTACTTACTTTGAGACATAATTTCAATTTGTCGTTTATGCTACCACTAAATAATACTTGAATTTACTTATTCGGTAGCGAAAATCGATCGGATCAGCAGCAGCAAAATATCGGCAAATCCAAAACATAAACAAACACTAAATATAGAAGTAAAAATGTCTATGTCATGGGGTCTATATCCATCCAATGTCTATTGTCTACGATATTTTAGGGGAATGGCAAGTATGCACTGACCTGAATCAAGTATGGCAACGAACGTCGCGTCGTGGCGTCGGTCGTCGTCGTCGTCGTCGCAATTTTGTCATATTTCGTAGTTTTTGATTTTTACCCGACTGCAAAAAAGGAGGGTAATATTTTTATTAGGTATTTATTTCAAGGAATTTTTTTAATCGGATGTATTTTTTTACCCGACTGCAAAAAACGAGGGTAATGTTTTTCGCGCGTATGTATGTATGTATATATTATATGTATGTATGTGGGCATTTCTGTTCAATTGTGACCTTCTGTAGCCTAAACGACTTGGCCGATTTTAAAGTGTGAGGTGTCATTAGATTTGTATTTTTCCCCCGAGTGTCATAGGCTATATGACGTCAATAAAAAACCAATATGGCGGACGTAAACTGTCAAAACAGTTTTTTTTGTGCTATCGCAATATGGGTATCATAATTATGAGAGCAAATTAATAGCCTAATTCAGTGATATATGCACTAACTATTGCCCATGGCTTCACTTGTCTCTTGTAACCTAAATAACTTGACCGATTTTGAAGTGCAAGGTGATATAATATTGGTATTCATCCCCGAATCTCTATATACATAATTATATATACTAATATTATAAAGCCAAAGAGTGTATTTGTTTGTAAGCTATATAACATCATGTTACAGCGTACGGGGTTTCATTCCCATCGTTCTTTATTTAGTTGAAAGTCACTAGTCATATTTAAATACCTACCTAAATAGCACTATAGAAATTCATAAAGTAATAATATACCTACATACATAATATTGATTAATAATATTGACTGAAGAAGACTACTTTTTGGCAAGGCAAGGCAGTCGGATGTTTTGGTTTTTTAAATAAACACTTGTTAGAATTAGGTGAAAAGTGTGTATAAGGTACGAAGTTATTGCATTTATATGCAAATAACACATTGGAACTTGCAAGGCGATATTTAAATAGTAAAATAACTTTAAATCATTACATCATCATCATCAGCAACCCATAAAGTCCCACTGCTGGACTCGGGTCTCCTCTCCTCTAACTAGACAGCTGACAGGGTTGAGTATAACTTATGAGTGAGATATTATAAGATAATTATGAGATATGTTTAGTCAAATACTCTTTTGTCATCCATAGACAAAATAGATCAAGAAAAAATGTTTTGTGTCAAAAGAAAACTGTCAAGTGTCAATGTCAAGAAAAATTGGAAATACGCGAGAGATTTTCTTTTACTAATATAATAATTTTTCGCCAATTCAATTAATTAGAATTCAATTAGTATATTTTTATGAATAAAAGTACAATTAATTTTCAAAAGATTATTATATTACAAATTTTCGTGTAGAAATAATGGACTCATTAGGCCGATTCTGGAGAATTAATGTGTAAGATAAACTCAAAAGAGAAGCGATTGCACTATCCACTTTTCTTCCATCGTATCCACCTTACCTAAACCATAAGTTTGTTTTTACATCCATTATTTAAACACGCTTAATCACCGCTCGTGTTGCCCAAATGCGATTAATTTATATGTTTTGTTAGTTGAACCATTTGTTTGCTTTAACCCATTTTTGAAGCTTTAGTCTCTAAATGAGAGTACCCAAGGGTGCGGGGATCAGAGGCCAGGCATTGTAAGTAAAAGTTCATTATTTATGTAACTCTTTCCTATAAAATCTTAAAAATTTAGTTGCATGGTAGTTTGGTCTTTTTAGGCTGCATCCGGCTCATTGTTACCATGTGGACCACAAAAATCTCAAACATTTATAATACTTGCATGAAATCAAATCTTCCATTTTCCTAATCATTAGGAGTTGGTATTATGTTGTGTTCTGTTTGCTGTCTGTATTGTTGATTTCTCATTTGGATTTGTTTTATGCTCAGACCAACAAAAAAGTAAAGACGGAGCATCACGAACATCAAAATGAAGCCACCTGTTTGTCTATGTGTTTGTAGGCAGGGTTGCCACTTGTTAAACATTTTCCCTATAATTTGGGAAATCATATTATGTGTGTGGGATAAGTATGTATATTGTACGAGTAAGATATTGTTGTGTATGTATTGTATCTCAATTGTTTAGAATGACTTCTATTGCGTATAAAAACTTCATACATTCATAATTCGGTTCGCATAAAACAGTAGGAATAACATATTTAACATTCACAGATATTTTACCACAGGCCTGTATTAAATCAGACCTCTAGCAACACATTGGTGAAATTTATTTATAATTTATAAATTGTGGGTCATCAATCATAGGTGAAATTATACGCGTACATGCCGTACATTTATACAGACAGATAGGTAGACAGACAATTTTGGCTCCTGTTGCCCTAAAAAGACCTATACTTTTTCTTTAAGATCTATAATGTACAGACATCAGCCTGTTACATATATTAAGATAATTTCTAAATTTTATTACGTTTCATCCCCAATTTCACCCTTCCAAAGCCACCCTTGTCAAAAATATTGATGAGGGTATTTTATATTTTGATAGTAGTACCACAAAACAAATTTTCAAACCTATAAGTTAAAAAACAAAGAAGTTTCATACAATCGTTTTTATCCCTTTTCACCCCCTTAGGGGTTGAATTTTAAAGAACCCTTTCCTAGTACACTTCTAGACATTAAGACAAACACACCCTCCAAATTTCAAGTCGCTACGACCAGCGGTTTAGGCTGTGCGTTGTCTGTCAGTCAGTCAGGACAAAGCCTTATAATATGTATGGATGGATGTTAGTAAAATAAAATAAAATCACTGATTTTGAAAAAAAAAATTACCTATTTTTACCCTTGTAGACACAACGCTGTAGGTAGTAAGTATTGTTGTCAAAATAAATTATTTTTTATATCTAAGTATAAATCGTTTTATTTGCAATGAATACTATTTACTAGAGACTAATTTAAATTATTTCGATTTATGTGTTCTGAATCGTTTAAGAAAATATTCTAAAAATTCGTAAATTTAAAATTAATTAATTATTTATTTAATATCTCATTTTTTTAATTATTTTAAATCGAATCATGAATTTGTAAGGTCATTACAAATTTCACAAAAGAAAACGAATCGACAGAGAATAATCTGTGGTTTAATAAATGGGGAAATATCAAATCATAGCTATGGCCACATTATTATTTTTGTTTTGTTGGCAGTATTGGTACCAACTAACCTAAAAGTAACCTTAAATTTACAGTTTCATTAATTAAGAAATGATGTAAATTCAAGTATTTACAAGTGATAAGTGATTCCATGGGATTTCTTTTGTATATTACTGTTGTTTTTGCAACCTTTCACAACACAGGTAGGCATTATTACTTTTTTTTATTTTAGTTATTTGTTTACGACGCGGCGACGACTCGTGACGTACTAAAAGAAATTGTCTCGGTTTTAGTGTAGGTGTGTGCGTGAGGTTGTGTATTTATTTGGAATGTCTTGGTCAAGTTGACTTCACTGCAATTGTTCGTGATGCTCTGTCTTTACTTTTTTGTTGGTCTGAGGTTTTATGCAAGTCAAAAATGCCAACACTACCTATTTGGAAATTGAGTTGTTGGGAAAGTATTTAATATAAGTAAATTAAAATACCAATGTCTACAATCTTGTTCAAAAAGGTCGAAACTTTTCAATAACTACTTTCCACAAATTATATTTTTCAGAAAAAAGTTTGGGACTTACAAAAAAATCTTGCCAGTACAAACAACTCCGGTTAGAGAAGTTCCTGATCATATACCAAAGCCTGATTACCTATCATCAAAATGTATAACAGCACCAAGTATACCAGAAATTAAAAATATTAACCAAATAAGAGGTATGAGAAGAAGTTGCAAATTAGCTGCCAGTATATTAAAACAAATACAGGGTTTTATACAGGTTAGTATGACATTAGTAATTACATTACAGCTTTATTATAATATTCAATATTTTTTTTTTTTATCAAAGTTTTTCTGATTAATTAATTTAAATGAAATGGAGTAAGTAGCTAATGAATTTTTAGTTATTCTCCAATAGTATGTTTGACATCTAAATAGTGATTCACTTCGACTGATAAATTAATAACTCTGGCAGTTAAAAGGTTCATAAAACTTTTGTTTTATCTTTAACTTGTGATTAATTAATATTTTTCTAGTTGCACAGATGTCTATGTGCAACAGTTTAGCTGGAATATTGTTTGTCAAATGATAGTACACAATGCTTATTTTTCACCAGCCAGGCATAACAACAGATGAAATTGATGCGTTTGCTCACAATCTGGCAATTGAATCTGGAGCATATCCATCACCATTAAATTATAATGGGTTCCCTAAGAGTGTGTGCACATCAGTGAACAATGTGGTTGTTCATGGTATTCCTGATTTGAGGCTACTTGAAGACGGTGATATTGTTAATGTTGATGTAACAGTAAGTTTAATTATGGATACTCCCGAAGAATAAAATCGTATTAGAAAAAAGTAAATATTACAGGATAAGCAAAAAATTGGTTTTTATTTGCTTCATTATTTCTGAAGGCTAATTAATAAAAAGTGTTATAATTTTATATTTGGTGTTTTGATCATAGTTGTCAAATGGGGGGCTTCGGCTTCTACCATTACTATTCTACAATTTTCACAGTCTTGCAGTAACTTTGCTGTAGTTTAATAATTATATTAATAATAGACAGCATTTTTTTGTTCCAGCTTGTTAAATATTTAAAGGTATTTTTCTCATTTCCAGGTTTTCTTTAAAGGTTTTCATGGAGACTGCTCAAATACATTTCTAGTTGGTAATGTAGATGATAAAGGCCAAAAACTTGTAGGAGTGACTGAAGAATGTTTAAATATCGTAAGTTAAACTCAACTAATGCTTACTGACTTAATTTGATCTGCGGTAATCCGGTTCCGATCTGTAATCTGACATACCACTTGTCCTTACGTAAAAAGTGCGAAGTTGTTATTATCTACTTAATATAAATGATACGTTAAGGCTTGTGCTAAGGATACGATTTTACAGCTGCGTTCTGAAAAAAATATTAAGTATTAAATTTTATTAACCAGCAAAAGACGCTACCTAATTATTTGATAAAACTTACTGCAGCAGTTTAGTTCACCTTTTCACTCTTCACTTCAGTATGAGGAGTTAAAGTTGTGTGATTATTGAAAATACATTGACTAAAGATATTATAATCTCATCATTGTTTAACTGTTTTTGATTTATTTTTATTTGTACTTAAATTGTTATCTCTATTGCATGAGATGCCATAAAAATAAAAACAACAGCAAAAAATTGTAAACTCTGTCCACATAAGTGAAAAGTTTTCATCAGGGTAGTATTTTTTTAAGTTTTCTAAAATTGTATTGACATGAGTACTATAGGATATAATATAGATACTGAGCTGATTCTTAGGATACCCTGTTTATTATTTTTTTTTTTGTCATGCTATGATAGTATTAGTACGGCAATAAAAGACCTTTGGAAACTATCAATTAATTAAATATAAAAACTAATTGTACATACTACGTTACTTGCAGGCAATAAAATCCTGTGGTCCTGATGTACCATTTACAGAAATAGGATCTAAAATATATAAACACGCTAAGAAAAACAAACTTACTGTGATACCATCAGTTCTTGGACATGGGATTGGCGAATATTTCCATGGATTACCTGAAATTTATCATACGAGTAAGTATTTTGTAAAGCATGCCTATGCCTATTAATTTTTAATTATATATGGTGTTTCTGATAAAATCCGCGAAATCACAGACCGTGGTGATGCGTACCTACATAGAACGCACGAACTATCATCATCGTAGGCAAATTTGCTGACACTACTTTTCGGATAACCTGTTACATTCTTGTGACTTTCATAAGTGTTACCTTGTAACCTACATGAATAAACGAGATTTCATTTCATTTCATCATCATTATCAGCCCAACGATGTCCACTTCTGGATATAGCCCTCACTTAATTTACGCCACCTGCTGCCTGCAACCAACGGCCGCCCGCAACCAGTCGTCGGTCAATGTGGTGGGGGCCCGTCCTACGCTGCGCCTTCACGAACAATACTATTTCCAAATTGTATTGGAAACATAAATCACTGTCAAATTGTATCATAACATTTTATTTATAATACATTTTTATAAGCCAATATCAGTCGCATTTAGCTTACTTAAGCAGGGGCAGAAGGCAAACTGACCTTTGCACCCTAATGCTAAATTTTAATATGTATAAGACGACCTTAGGCCTTACATAATCTACTCCACAGCGTGCGGCTCCAACAGCTTTTATTCGTATTCAAGTAGACATTAGCTGTATTTATTTTATATGATGCCATTAGAATATCAGTGGGCTATTGATCGAATCGGTTGCTTGTGGATATTGGATCTTTATAGCCGAAGGTAGAACTTGTGTTTTACGATCTCATCCCAATGCAAACAGATTATGATTCGATTATAGGACCTATGGCAAGTATTTTCAGTACGCAGAAATCAACATTAAAATGGATGCTGACGTCATTCGAATGTGATAAGTGTGAGTGTACCTAGTTAATAATAGGTTACTAAATTAATATTTCAGGCGTAATTGGTAGTTACTTTCTTTGGGAGATAAGTTTGTTTTTAGTTGTATTTTCAACCAGTTTGAAGATATTGTTTTAGTTATTTAGTCAATTCATAAAATGGCCGCCAAATTTCATCATAGCAGCCAATGATAATGCGTCCTACGTTATAATAATAAAGCTCATTTTTAACTGTTGATTTTGTTGTAAAAAGTTGAGTATTATCTAGGTGTATATTATATAGATCAGCACTATAGTATAGTACCTAACTACCTAGGTAGTAACATAGTATGTGAGTCATATCAAAAATATAGGTACTTTAGGATCAGGTGTTAGGTCGTTGACCCTAAGGATTATCTTGGAAGGGAAATACTAAGCCGGACAGCTGAGTATCTACTTGGGAGAGGAGTTCACTGTACCAACCGGCCAGGCTGGGTAGCCCTTGAACCGTGGAAGAGTACAGCTGAACTAGGTAGGGAAGAAGAGAGAAAGGAAACGCACAAGACGATTGAACTTAAATTATATTAAAAATTGCTTATTTATATTTACAATTTTGGTCACACAACTACATGGTCATACACAAGCTAATATTTACAAATTGACCAATGAGAAGAGACAGTATTAATTTTAGAATATTTATTTTATCCACTCGACACCAGGGGGCGTGTTTGCCCCTACATAAATATGGTACGGAATATAAATAGCTCGCGCCGGGAGCTCGGGCCCGCAGTCGGGCGCTGCGGCGCGCCACGAGCGGACGCACTTTGATGGATGTAGGGTTCCGGTGCGGCACGCGGTACGCGTGCGCCACAGTACGTTATGAAATGGTAATGTCAAGAAATGGTACCTACCTAAATCTAAGGGTGTGTAGTATTTAATGTATTAATCAATAAAAATGGAAAAAAATCTTTCTTCAGTTTTTTTAATAAATTATGATACTTACTAAGCACTGCATTCCGGTGTAACGGTCTTGCAAAAGCCCATGAGTAGCGGATATCACTTACCATCATGCGACACGCTTGCTCGTCTACTCCCTCTGTTATAAAATAATAATCTAAACTAATATTATAAAGCTGAAAGGTTTTTTTTGTTTGGTTGAACGCTTGGATCTGAGGAACTAATGGTCCGGTTTGAAAAAATCTTTGAGTTGGATAGCCCATTTATCGAGGAAGATTAAGGGCTATATAATATTGTATATAACATCTCACTACGGCCAATAGGTGCTGTGCAGTGGTCAAATAAAGAACGACGGCAGCGGAGCCCCGCGCGACTTCTAAATACTAATTTTTTTTTATTACCCAGTTAACTCACACCCTGGAGTTATGAAGCCTGGAATGGCGTTTACGATAGAGCCTGCGCTATCCCATGGAAGTGAGGATACGTATCTGCATGAAGACGGTTGGACATTACTCACAGAAGATGGATCAAGGTCAGCGCAAGTGGAACATACAGTTTTGATTACTGAAAATGGCGCTGAAATTCTAACGAAGTAAAATATATTGTTGTAATAATACGACAAAATTATAAAATTAGGTAGAGTATTGGCAGATTTAAAAAGTAAGTAGCTGTGGTATCTTTATTTTATATATATTTTTAAGTTGCATAGTTTTTGCACAGTAAGTGTTGGACAGCCCATTTATCGAGCAGGGCTATAAAACATCACGCTACGACCAATAAGAGCTGAGTAGTGTTGAACAAAGAGCTATGGGAACGAACTAGCGATTATGAGATTGAAGTCAGAAAAAGAATTTAATATGTACAAATGACCTAGAACTGGTGCCCCATATAAATCTAATATAGTGCTAATTTGTTTTCAATAGTCATTATTTGACATTTCTTAATATAGTTGACGATTTTTTATATAGGTATAGGTCTCGCCAAACTTCTAGTTCGCTCTAAAGTTGCAGCGCGCTGCGGTTTAACATAGTACTAAATGAACTTCGTTCTGGTGTGTTCGGGTCCGTTCGTATCGCGGTACGGAGGCGACCCGAGCGTTCCCGAACGCACCCCAACGAGATCTTTAATAAAACACTGCGCAGCAACTTCAGAGCGAACTAGAAATTTGGCAAAACCTATATACATGTTTTTCTAAAATATTTTAAATAAGTACTATTGTACTACATATATTATTACGTACATACTTATATTATTTTTCAACAAAATAAATATGCTTGTGATATTATTGTTTAGTTGAGAAACTGTTGTTGCTGAGAAATTGTTTACAATGTCATGTTCCTCCTGTTGTATTAAATAAATAATAATTAATATATATAATAAATGAAAAATACCAAATAGCGTGTAGTGTTTCTTTTTTATTTTGCTTCTTAAACCTTAAAATAAAACATGTAACTTGTACTTGATTGTAACATTAAAAGCACAAGCACAATAATTATCATCACTCATAGTTGTCAGTCAATAGATAAAACTTTAAAGGCGTATGAAGGAAGGTATCGATTGAAGTTGTAACATGTGGATAATATATTAAGGTGCATATTTCATTGTAACATTTTTGGTAACGTACAAATCGTGAAATCGTCGAATTTATTCATTCACGGTTACCTACATTACATAGAGTCACCCACTTACGTAGTGACGATTTTCAAGCGCAGCTTATTGCCTTTAAACCGGCGACATCTTAAGGCTGCTAGTCCATTGACGCGGAGCGAGGTTGCGGAGCGGAGAAACGGAGAAATATTAACCAATAGGATCTGTCCACTGGAGCAGAGCGAAGATTTTATACAATCGTTGGTTAATATTTCTCTGTTTTTCCGCTAACCTAACCACAGTATACACACTGTGGCCTAACTCCGGACTGATTCTGGGAATTTCATGTCAGAAAAACAAAATACCGTGCCCAACCCAAGATCGAACCAAGAACTCTTGCGTAGCACTTCTATAAACTTCCGCTGCGCCAAAGTCAGTTTAATTCACAAAAACTTACTTAGCAAAAATGTTACAAGTCAATACACATCTTTATGGACAAAGGCGTAACCAATGGGACATAAACACACTCCCAGTAAGTAAATATTCACTCTACGCTCCGGGTTCCACCGCATTCAGTCGAAAGTTTTGGTCCCATAATATATCCAGCTACGCCTCGACGTCTAATGCTAATGTGAAAAGTGTTAACATTTAGGAAGAAGAATTAATATGACTAGATCTTAAGATTTATAATCAATTGAAAGATACTATACTAAGTAGGAGACAAGTTTAGTGTTACACAAAACAATTAGAGGGGCTTGAAATGAAGGAGCAATTAATTTGACCGGTCTAAAAATAGCTTTAACAAATTCATCACGAGTGTTCTGTTATGAAAGTACAACCCCTCCGCCCCCTGTGTTCCAAAAAGCTCACTCCGACACTTTTTGAGCTATATTCAGTACGATCTATTAATTGCGTATATTATAAAATATCTTTAAAAATACTTAACATTGACTAGAAAGATTTAAAATTACGAACACAGATCAAAAACCCTGCAGAAAGTAGTAGTTTATAACATAAATTATTAAAAGCAAGTTCTTTGTAATCTCAACAGCAAAAAATATTCATTAACATAGGTAATTACTGTATATTTCACATCTGTTTATTTTACTTAACATTATTTAAAAAGTTTTGTATCTTAATATATAAGATTATAATTATTATTATTTGTTAATCATATAAGAGGAAAGATAAAGTACAATTTCCATAGTGTAAATATCTTAGGTAAAATAAATATATAAGAATCTATAACAATAGATAGGTAAGATTTGCTAAATTGCGTAATTATAATGATAGTTTGAGGTAACACACCTGCCGTTTTCAATATTTTATCTATGCATAAAGTAAAATACAGGTGAAACGGGGTGAATATTCACCCCGTTCACTGAATAGGTAAAAAAAAATCATACGAAATTCTTAAATAATTTGTGTAAATTAATCAACACAAATATAATATTAGAACACACGGTATTTAAATGTATAAAAATGAGCTGTAATTGACAAACTTGTAAAATAAAATCTGAGTAAATTTAGGCTTTTTGCCGCCGCTAGTGGCTCAATGTCCCGCACATTGAGCCTCTCTTAAAATAACCATTTTAGTACCTATTTAATTCACCCGTAGGGGTGACATACAACACGTGAATAGAGACGTAGGTCTCTATTCATCAGTTTTATCGGTACCTGCTGTCAGTAGTCATAAGCCGATTTAAGAAAATATTAATAAATAAAATATTGCCGATAGCAAGTAATCTGTAGGTAGAATATTGAAAACATTAAACAAACTCACCTTACAATTGAATCATACAATGGATACATTAAAAAGGTAGCCCTTATCGTAAGCAAATATTCCTAAATATATGTTTTTTCCATTAATTTGCTAGGGGTGCTAGGGAAGAATAAAAAGAGTGTATAAAAGTTTTTACAAAATTATGAAATAGTTTAACAACATACAAAAGCTACCCGCGATCATAATATCATACACTACTATAAAGTTACTTAAACTTCAATTTATCACTTCAGATAACATACAATCCGTAAACAAGGATTACCTCACTCAAAATGAGAATAATAATGATATATATATTTATTATAATACGATATATATACTCTTTTCACGATAACGACAAATAGAAAGAAATATGCTGAACATTTAAAAACACTATTCACTCATCGTTACATAATTAAAATTTGAAACTTTAAGCACTAGCCGTTTACATGTACCTACGCTTATTAATCTATCTATATATATATATATTAGAATTCAGCTAATTTTAAAGGGAAGAAGTGCCCTGAATTATTATATAACTTGCCATATTGATTATGTACTATTTAGTCAAAATTATTCGATATTAAATTTAACTGACAATGTTCTTATGTAGGACTCTGCAATATCTACCATTTTATGGTACTTCTTTCTTTTATTGCCTGAAGTGGCAGACGAGCTGGCGGCCCACCTGATGGTAAGTAGTACTTGTTAATCAGTATTAAAATTTTATAAGTTTATAATTAATAAACAGTGGCGGATACTGGCAAACGAGATAGATACCTTGCAGTGTGAAGTTACAAAATGGCGCGCCAAAAAGATTTAAAATAAAAAATAAGCTAGTTAGTATGTGCTTAGCATTTTTTGGAAGTAACTTGGGTACCATATGTGGACGTTAGTGGGGCGCTGCTAGCCAATTAAATTTTCTTCTTAACGTAGGTATGTGAGGCACATCTTTGTGTCGGAATTTATCAAGTCACACAGAAGGCTTCCATATTGACTTAACGACTACCACATTAAGTGATAACCGGAACCAACGTCTTTACGTGCCTTTTAAAACACGGAGACGCTCGAGGATGAAATAGCGACAAACGTCACGTCACCAATCATAGACAGACTTTGCCGAGTGTTGCTTAACCTCGATGATCGTAACGAAAATCTCAATACCACAATGCTACAAGCGCCTCAGCCGATGAAATGATAATCTAGAGGGGTGCACATAAATCGCACCCTCAAAATAAGCGCTGTAAGATAATCCAATTCCACATAGCAATTATCAACCGTAATGTATTATATATATAACACAAGATAGAAAATACTATATGTATTTGAATTATTTTCACTAAATGCTTTTCATTAAATTTAAGGACTATTTCTATCGTCTGTCCACATTGTAAGTAATGATAGGTACACAGACCTTCACCTTGACCATTGCAGTGAAGGTTATAGGCTAACTATCAATAACGATTGCGTGACAGTCCAAAGAAAATTGCCTTTCAATTCCTTATAATTACAGATGTCCTACATAAGACTATTTTAATTGAAGCTACATAAGTGTACTGTTTGACTCTGTGGCCGTGCATAATCTTTATATTTTTCATTGTGTTCATGGAAAAAACGTCTTTATAGTGCTTTATTTAAGGACCAGTCTTATATAACATGGGGAATAAAATACAATAATGATGAAGAAACATTATAAATGGGTGAGAATATAATGGGGAAACAAAGTGAGTTTTAGAGGTTTCCTACTAACTGTTGGTATGTGATATCAGAAAACTGCCCAGACGACCAGTTGCCAAAAATTCGTGGTGTATTATTGGATCGCTGAATCTTCTCGTATTGACCAGGGGACCAAATCTGCTAACACAATCGTAGGCCGATGGTCTCATTCGACAGCTGTGATTGGGTTACTAAGTCAGTCGCGCCATATTACCGTCCTATGATTGGTCCATCGCTCTGCTACGACGTGTGTAAATTAGCAGAATCGACCACCAGTGCTGTGTTATTTGGACTGTTGAATGATTTACACTCGTCGCGTGCGTGATGAAGTTGAACTTTCATCATGAACAAAAACAGGTCGAGCAGGAAATTATCTGATATACCTACTAGAGACAAATGTATCTAAATCAGTAATTACGTTAAATGAAATTTCAGCCAATAGAGTTGCATTGGCATAAGCTTTATTTATTTTAATTATAATATTAATGCAACCCATATTTCCTCACTGTTGGACAATTTACTTCCTCACCTTTGAACCATATTCACAATACACACATACGAAATGCCCAATATCAGTCAGACTACGATGTTTTTCACTACAATATAAGTTTTTTTTCAATTTAACTAATCTTTGAGTGGAGTTTGAGCATTTGGCAGACCTAAGTCATAAAATCTTTAAACTCACAGTATGGCACCATGATTCGAAATCATTCCGATCTTGAAAACGTTTACAAAATTATAAATATAACTAACGACATTTACACCATGCACGGCCGCTTTTCACACCAGTTAAATCCTGTTGATCAGCGGTTTCTAAACTTTTTAATTAAATTAATTTAATTCCCCATCTGTCTTTAAAACAGCTTCGACAACCGAACAACCTAGTTATAAATGAATACAGCATTTTTCATTTTATTTACCCCTTCAGAAAAGCTATTTTTTCCCCTGTAGGTTAAATTATAGGTCAGAACCTATGTACGTAACAATGTATAAACCTTTTAACTGCTATTGCCTTAAGTTCAGGTTGGCCAATCCAGGAATTGAATCCAAGACCCTCTTTCTCAATCCCGCTGTACCACCGAGGCAGTTATGACAAAATAGTATGACAGATAAATCATATAAATTGCATGGTGTAAATGTGGCTTGATTATTAAAACATAATCAAAACATAAAACACAAACCTATTAATTGGATCATGAACTAAAAATAAAGACAACATTAAATTTGTCTATCTAACGATATCACCTTTACAATTACTTATTAATCTTGAAGAACCGTTGAACAAAATCTGTCAAGTTTAGAACTTGACCGGGCCCCACACCGAAGTCCATGTTGATGTATTCATCCAAGTTATGAGTGGAATCTGTAAACAAATGACAAATCTATAGGTACTTAATCTAAAAAGACAGAGCACAATTCGATTCAATATAGCCTTATGTTACAACATTGGCTATTTTAATCGAATTACGGCGGGCGGAGCTGCAGACAACAGCTAGTCTTATATAAATAAAAATCAATTGCCGAGTGTACACATGTACCTAGCGTCCTTTGCATGTAGGTACAGGGCCAGAACACAAGAGCGTGGTGAGACTAATCACGTATGTAGATTGGAAATCACTTTTTACTAGTCTTCCAATCTATACAAGATCAGCCCCCTGATTCTGAGCTGTCGGAATATTTTCGGCCAGAACTGTCAGTTTATTTAAAGTTAAAAAACAGAATGTTAAAAAAATAAATTGATGTAGAAAAAAATCCTATATTAATCAGTTTTTAATTTTCTATACGGTAAACTAATTTCTAACATTTAATAACTTAAGCTGTAAAAATGCGTCGTTCTAAGATTTGAAAAAGTTTACGATCTGGGAGCAATCCGATAAGTCAGAATCAGGTTGCGTATACTTCCTAGTGACTTAATCAACAAGCTTGTGTCAAAATATACCTACAGCGTGTACACATAGGTACCTATGAACTAGTCGAGTATAGATTGAAACAAGTGCGCCGAAATCTAGATTCCAATTTATATCTGCGCGTGCAGTGGCATGCACACCATTCTGATTTGTTGACCTATATTTATTCTTATCCGTGTAGTGACGGATTAAGAATACATAATATCACGACTCCATCTGGACCCGTGGGTGTCGTGAAAGGCGACAAGTGATTAACCTTATGCAGACAAGAGCACTGCGAGAAAAGGAAAATTCGAAACAAACCCTATAGCAACCCGACTGGCCAGCGTGGTTTAGTAGGTACCTAGGCTAAATTCCCTCCACATTATTTGGAGGAGACCCGTGCCCAGCAATGGGACGTTTTAGGTTTGAAATAATGATGATATTTATTCTAATTACCTATTGCATCATCTTCTAACACATGTTATTGTTTTGATTAGCCATTTCTTTTTTGACTCTATATTGTTTGTATTTATAATACCATTATATTGTTTAATTCAAAAGTGAACAATGGTTACCTAAAAGACTGTGTAAGAACGGCTCGAACGATTTTATTATACCTATTCGTAATTGTCACGGCAAAGTTTGGAAGATTTTTTTTTAATTTTGTAAAAACCGCGGCGTAAATATCGGTAATTCTAATCTTCTTTTCGACTTGAAGCAGACCCTGGTGTTGGCATTTAACAAGTCGTCTAAAGGGCTTTCCTACCACGTTATGTGGTAACCAGGATTAACGGCTTTACGTGCCTACCGAAACACGCTCGAGAATGAAAATACGGTCACCCATCTATGAACTGACGTTACTGAAAGTTGTTAAACCCCATAAGCGTAACAAACATCGCTGTACTTACCTCAATGCTACAAGCGCCACAGTAATTAAATTCAAATCATTCATTATATTTTTTTTCGTGAAAATCGCAATATGGTACCTACTGCTGAGAAGCCGGGGCGGATTGCTAATTACCTATCGTTAAAAAAAGGCTGCACAAAAGAGAACAAGCCTGGTGTCTTGTCACGGAGAAAAATACATATACATTTTGGATGTAAAACATCCTGGACTTAATATTTGAGCAGTAACGGGTTAACACAGGAAAAACTGGGAGGCACGATTAGTTTATGTAAACATAATTATAGTTTATTGTTTAGGTACATGATAAGAAATAATTGCGCAAGTGGTTTACCGAGGTCACATCGTCATTCAAATAGTGTTTAGTGTTATGAGTTCGAACCCCACAAGGGACAACTATTTGTATGACATAACAGATATTTTACTTGATTCTTTTGTCTAGACGTAATTTATTGTGGAGAAACGTGAATTTTATTATGATCATGATGTCATCGCGATAAATTTATCATAATGTTTAAAAATCTTTCAACTTTTGTGACTATGTCAATGGCAAGATCTTAAATTAAGAGTAGATATTAATAAGGACACCATTAATAAGTACGCCTTGGTGGCGCAACGGGAGTCTATACGAATGCTGCGCAAGAGGACCCGAGTTCCATTCCCGGATCGGGCCAAAATGGTATTTTGTTTTTTTGTCGTTAATCAGCACGGAGCCCGGAAATTGTTGATACAATCGGTACGATCCCCATTTGGGAATTCATGCAAACGTGTCAAAACACTTGTTCCGACCATAATTTAAGTTCCTCGAAATAATAAAACTGTTTAATAACAAATCGATAGTTAAATCTATCCGAAACTGATAACAATCCCCCATTCAGTCAAATCGATTTCTCTAAGAGTGCTACAACTATTTATTTTGCCCTTTACGATAACCCACAAAGTTGGGTCACGTCGCTGCGTCTTTTTCTACAATCTCAACATCTTATCTGATTAGAAATTACGCCTCCAAACAAGAGCTTAACAAACGTTAGGCACTATTGGCCATATAAAATAGGGTAGCTTAAACTTGCTTTAATTAATAATTAGTATACTGTGGCGTGCACTCGATGCTAACGGCCATCGTGTTTATGAAACATTAAAGCGTGCGACACGAAACACCCTAACCCTAACTAACAACAGTGCCGGCATAAAAAGTGGAATGTGGAG
Organism: Laspeyria flexula; assembly: GCA_905147015.1. Classification (NCBI taxonomy): domain Eukaryota; kingdom Metazoa; phylum Arthropoda; class Insecta; order Lepidoptera; family Erebidae; genus Laspeyria; species Laspeyria flexula. Next base: position 13,004,046 of record LR989950.1, on the reverse strand, counting down.
TATGCTTTTTAAATTAAATTTTCATATTTTCTACAGACAAAATGGAGGGTGATTGCGAACAACACTATCTCTACAGTAATAATAGCATACAAGCATGCGATATTGCTTTTAGGCTCATGCATATTTAGGTGAAGCAGGACAAAATATGGCACATTTTCAATGTGGTCCAAACCCTAGCTGTTATAATAAAAATGTTATTACGTTATTTCAATTCCATAACGGTTGAAAAATTCTGGAGAAGCTTTATTATCATAATATAGAATATAGAATTCTAGACAGTATGAATTACCTATATGAATCTACATTTTCATGAACAATGACAATTTTTACTATTTAATATTATAAATGCGAAAATACATAATGTGTTTGTCTGTAGTAGTCTGTACCGCTTTCTCGCCTCAATCACTCAACCGATCTTCATAACATTTCAAATACAGAAAGTCTTAAGAGGGTTCATACATTTTCAAGTTGCTCGCAAATAGGTTTTTAAATTACGCACACAGAGCCGAAACATGCACACTTCTCTAATGCTGTGTGGTACAACAATATAGCGCGTACTAATGAGTTTGGTATTTTCTAACCTCGTATTTTGTTAAAGTTGGATAGGACAATATTTCAAATTAAATTAATCAATAATTAATTGTTATTAATCGTATTGTATTCTATAAACAATTGAAATACAATTTTATTAGAAAGAAAGAAAAATACAATTAATTTTATATAAGACTAACAATTAATTTCTCAATAATAACTGCGGCTGATATGATGATGAATGTGACTATTTGAGGTCAAAGTGGTGAAAATGTCCGCCATCTTGAACTTAGTTGTTTTTGGGCTGATCGCCTCCAAAATCGATATCTGACAATCCCACTGATCACTGGGCATAGTTCTGAAGTCAAAATTGTAAAAATGCTCGCCATCTTGAACTTTGTTGTTTTTGGGCTGATTGATACCAAAATCGATATCTGACGATCCCATTGGTCACTGGGCATAGTTCTGAAATCAAAATTATAAAAATGCCCGCCATCTTGAACTTTGTTTTTTTTGGGCTGAGTGATACCAAAATCGATATCTGACGATCCCATTGGTCACTGGGCATAGTTCTGAAATCAAAATTATAAAAATGCCCGCCATCTTGAACTTTGTTGTTTTTGGGCTGAGTGATACCATAATCGATATCTGACAATCCCATTCGTCACTGGGCATAGTTCTGAAGTCAAAATTGTGAAAATGCCCACCATCTTGAACTTTGTTGTTTTTGGGCTGATTGATACCAAAATCGATATCTGACTTTCCCATTGGTCACTGGGCCTAGTTCTGAAGTCAAAATTGTAAAAATGCTCGCCATCTTGAACTTTGTTGTTTTTGGGCTGAGTGATACCATAATCGATATTTGACGATCCCATTGGTCACTGGGCACAGTTATGAAGTCAAAATTGTAAAAATGCCCGCCATTTTGAACTTTGTTGTTTTTGGGCTGAGTGATACCGAAATCGATATTTGACGATCCCATTGGTCACTGCGCATAGTTCTGAAGTCAAAATTGTAAAAATGCCCGCCATCTTGAACTTTGTTGTTTTTGGGCTGAATGATACCAAAATCGATATTTGACGATCCCATTGGTCACTGGGCATAGTTCTGAAGTAAAATTGTAAAAATGCCCGCCATCTTGAACTTTGTTGTTTTTGGCCTGATTGACACCAAAATCGATATCTGACTATCCCATTGGTCACTGGGCATAGTTTTGAAGTCAAAATTGTAAAAATGCCCTCCATCTTGAACTTTGTTGTTTTGGGCTGAGTGGTACCAAAATCGAAATCTGACTATCCCATTGGTCACTAGGCATAGTTATGAAGTCAAAATTGTAAAAATGCTCGCCATCTTAAACTTTGTTGTTTTTGGCCTGATTGATACCAAAATCGATATCTGACTATCCCATTGGTCACTGGGCATAGTTCTGAAGTCAAAATTGTAAAAATGCCCGCCATCTTGAACTTTGTTGTTTTCGGGCTGAGTAATACCAAAATCGATATTTGACGATCCCATTGGTCACTGGGCATAGTTCTGAAGTCAAAATTGTAAAAACGCCCACCATCTTGAACTTTGTTGTTTTTGGGCTGAGTGATACCGAAATCGATATCTGACGATCCCATTAGTCACTGGGCATAATTCTAAAGCCAAAATTGTAAAAATGCCCGCCATATTGAACTTTGTTGTTTTTGGGCTGTGTGATACCAAAATCGATATTTGACGATCCCATTGGTCACTGGGCATAGTTCTGAAGTCAAAATAGTAAAAACGCCCACCATCTTGAACTTTGACTTCAGAACTATGCCCAGTGACGAATGGGATCGTCAGATATCAATTTTGGTATCACTCAGCCCAAAAACAACAAAGTTCAAGATGGCGGGCATTTTTATAATTTTGATTTCAGAACTATGCCCAGTGACCAATGGGATCGTCAGATATCGATTTTGGTATCACTCAGCCCAAAAACAACAAAGTTCAAGATGGTGGGCGTTTTTACTATTTTGACTTCAGAACTATGCCCAGTGACCAATGGGATCGTCAAATATCGATTTTGGTATCACACAGCCCAAAAACAACAAAGTTCAATATGGCGGGCATTTTTACAATTTTGGCTTTAGAATTATGCCCAGTGACTAATGGGATCGTCAGATATCGATTTTGGTATCACTCAGCCCAAAAACAACAAAGTTCAAGATGGTGGGCATTTTTACAATTTTGACTTTAGAACTATGCCCGGTGACCAATGGGATCGTCAAATATCGATTTTGCTATCACTCAGCCCAAAAACAACAAAGTTCAAAATGGCGGGCATTTTTACAATTTTGACTTCATAACTATGCCCAGTGACCAATGGGATCGTCAAATATCGATTATGGTATCACTCAGCCCAAAAACAACAAAGTTCAAGATGGCGGTCATTTATACAATTTTGACTTCAGAATTATGCCCAGTGACTAATGGGATCGTCAAATATCGATTTTGGTATCACTCAGCCCAAAAACAACAAAGTTCAAAATGGCGGGCATTTTTACAATTTTGACTTCATAACTGTGCCCAGTGACCAATGGGATCGTCAAATATCGATTATGGTATCACTCAGCCCAAAAACAACAAAGTTCAAGATGGCGAGCATTTTTACAATTTTGACTTCAGAACTATGCCCAATGAGTAATGGGATAGTCAGATATCGATTTTGGTATCACTCAGCCCAAAAACAACAAAGTTCAAGATGGTGGGCGTTTTTACTATTTTGACTTTAGAACTATGCCCAGTGACCAATGGGATCGTCAAATATCGATTTTGGTATCACTCAGCCCAAAAACAACAAAGTTCAAAATGGCGGGCATTTTTACAATTTTGACTTCATAACTATGCCCAGTGACCAATGGGATCGTCAAATATCGATTATGGTATCACTCAGCCCAAAAACAACAAAGTTCAAGATGGCGGTCATTTATACAATTTTGACTTCAGAATTATGCCCAGTGACTAATGGGATCGTCAAATATCGATTTTGGTATCACTCAGCCCAAAAACAACAAAGTTCAAAATGGCGGGCATTTTTACAATTTTGACTTCATAACTGTGCCCAGTGACCAATGGGATCGTCAAATATCGATTATGGTATCACTCAGCCCAAAAACAACAAAGTTCAAGATGGCGAGCATTTTTACAATTTTGACTTCAGAACTATGCCCAATGAGTAATGGGATAGTCAGATATCGATTTTGGTATCACTCAGCCCAAAAACAACAAAGTTCAAGATGGTGGGCGTTTTTACTATTTTGACTTCAGAACTATGCCCAGTGACCAATGGGATCGTCAAATATCGATTTTGGTATCACACAGCCCAAAAACAACAAAGTTCAAGATGGCGGGCATATTTACAATTTTGACTTTAGAACTATGCCCAGTGACCAATGGGATCGTCAAATATCGATTATGGTATCACTCAGCCCAAAAACAACAAAGTTCAAGATGGCGGTCATTTTTACAATTTTGACTTCAGAACTATGCCAAGTGAACAATGGGATCGTCAGATATCGATTTTAGAGTTCATCAGCCCAAAAACAGCAAAGTTAATAATTTGATCTTTAATAAAAAAAAAATTCCATAACAAAGTATCAACTGGTATTGAACTCTCTTGAAATATACAATCATTACGTAAACATCGGACCGGGAGCGCGGGAAGCAAAGCGTTACGTCCTCTCTCTAGAAGGCCTCAGCCGGTACTGATTTCTCAGGGCCTGTGCGCCGAAATATAACGCGTTTTTAGGCTCTTTTCAAAAATCATTTTAAAATATTTCTAAAGGGATTTCGAAAATATTATGGACATTTATAAATGACAACATCTTGCTTAATAATTAAATGTAAAAAAATCGACTTTTTAAACATATATAGTGTACCAAAATTCTAATCAAACTTGATCAAAGTTCAACGTTTTAAAAAATTTTAGTTCTTAAGTTTTAGTTATAAAAAAATGAATATTTCTAATATTTTTTCAATACACTAACTAAAGGACTATATGTAGACCTTAAAACAAGCTTTTTTTTCTATGCATTTCAATTACTTTAGTCCCTGGCGAATCTGAAAGTAGGCTTGTTTCGTAGAATTTCTTAAAACACTGTGCGAAAGAACTGTTCTAACTAAAATACTAATAATAAATTGTCTGTTTTTCTTAATACACTTTTTAGACAAGAAAACTGTTGTCTATGTATGCCAAAAATTACTTCGCTACATATAAAGACATATTCTGTAGCGAACGTGGAAATCTCGTGATTTCATGGATTTCTGTATGAACCCTCTTAAGCCCTAAAGAAGGATGATTGTAGGCTATTCTTTAGCAACATTCCACGCGGGGAAAGCCGTGGGCGCAAACTATGATATTTCAATACAATGGTACCAGTTATGTATGCCAGCCCTTATTCAATGTCCATAAATCAATAAAAACTACTTAGTTTATTGATGTGTCAATAGATAGTTGAAAACAATGTTGACCCCTTGACCTAATTCCCATATAACTACACAATTCTTTACGAAAACAAAATTCTACCAATTCAATTTGTGAAAGTACTTGAACCATGAATTCTGATATCTAACACAAAATGTGAGTAAAGCAAGGAGCATCAAGTAGTTTGGCTTCATGCCAGTTACAGCAGCCAACTTTTATTCAAGGGAAAGTACCATACTGCTAATACTATTCACAAGATGTTATAGTTCCAATGTTCCAAGTACTTAACCTTAGTAAACAAGTTAGGGTAAATAACAAGGACACATTTACTTGGTAATTTGGCTATCTCAATAAATAAATTTAAGCTTTTGTTAGGTGTATTCAAGGTCTAGAATCAAATAAACATCAGATAAGCCATAGGCTTGTTAACCAGTATTGTGGTATTAATAAATAAACGAAATTTTATAATCAGAAACATTATGAAATTTGTTGTTAGGTATGTTTTCCAAAGTCATTGTTCCATAATTTTATTGCTGTTAACAATAAAATTGTAAGTATATATGTAATTATGTCTATTGAGAATGAATCTGGCTTACATTTACATAAGAATCAATACAAACACACTTAATGAACTTAAGAATGGATCAATTTAGTATAATAATAACTATGTTTATTCAGCTCAATAAATAGTATATTTAAACACCTTAATTTGTGCTATTATTTCCATACATAAAGAAAATAAGAAATATTCATTTATTTGGCAAAAGAAGTACTTACATATCACATTGCATGTTACGTTATTATAACATATTCATGTTCATGTTCAATTTTGTGAATAATGCCCCCATAATAGAAATAATCATTAACAATCAAGATAACATAACATAATAAGTACATAACACACTTTTCACCTAATTCTAAAAAGTGTAAGTACTGAAAACATTTTAAATAAATAGTTCCAATTAAATAATAAAAATTGAAAAGCACAAAACATAACACTCAATTGCAACATTCCCATTCCTCTGTATGAACCCTCTTAAAATACATATACTTTTTGATTTGGAGATAAAAACTGTTTGAATAAACCGTAGTCATTTGTTTTTCACTAAAAAGAAATTTACTTACGTGAAGTACATATAGCTGGGTATGGAGGAGGAGGTTTAATCCAAGAACCATCTGGCCTCTTCATATGACGGCGGTCAGAAGCAAATTGTTGAATGAAATTCTTTGCAGGCACTACACGGAAGAACCTGAAACGTTTCAAAATTTCAAAAACCTATTTTCTTACATGAAGCTAGACAGAAATTTACAGTAAATAGATACCTGTGAAAGTCTGACTTAAGAACTTGATCTGTGCGAAATGTTTCCGTAACATATTTGTGGAAAAATGTTGGAAATGGTAATTCAGAATCCAGGTCATAAACAAGACAAGTCTTGTTGTCCCATGTGTATAGAAAAATCACATGATAATCCTGAAAATAATTTTAAACATTTTACTCAATTGTTATTTTGCTAATTTTCTTTAAAACTATCCTTAATAACTGAGTGAAATTATTATAAACATAAATGAAATATCAATTGAAAATGCTGATTATTAGTGATCATCATTACAACCCATAAATTAATATCCCACTCAGCACGGGTCTCCTCCAAAGATTTTGTAGAGAAATTAGCCTAGGATTAGTCCATATTGGCTAGACAGGTTGAGATTGTTTTTTCCAATTTTTCTTTTTTCGCAGTGCTCTTGTTGCATAAGGTTAGTAACACCCAAGGGTTAAAATGGGGTAGTGATATATTATTATATATATTCCATCACTACACAAAGTGATACAAGACAAGATTAGTAGGTACTTACTTACTTCATATAACAAATTATAAGAATTACTAATTTTTGAGAATACAGCTTTTGTATGTATACAAAATATAAAATAAACAGTTACAATTAGGTACAGTCAGTCTACTTCAACATATTATTTTATTATCACACAAATAGGTACTTATGTATAAACCAAAATTTTGAAATAAATTACGATTTACGACGCAGTTAGTGAATGAATATACAAAGTATAGCATGCTGGTTTTTTATACACACCCATATAACGAGACGATCTTCCTCACGCCCAGCCCTTTGTTTCCATAGAGGCACTGTACGGCCAGGGTTGGAAATAAAAACAACGAAGCATCTATCCAATTCTTCTGGAATTCTTAGTGATACATCTTGACACAGTTTCCAAACATTTTCCTCGCTGAAGACGAGAACAACAAAGGCACGTATGTTTAAATGAATATTTTTTTTTATTTATGAAAAAAATTAGTGTATTGAATACTTACCAATAACAAGACACATGTGAGCACTCATCTCGTTTAGGAAACAAAGTTTTAAGGGTTTTGTCGTTCTTTTTATTATTTTCATTGTTACTCAAGTGAACTTGTGCATTGACCGACATTTTGACAGCTGATTGACTCTGGTTGACTGCCTGCCTTTTTTGTCCTATTGTCTACACAAAGTTGCCACCTTAAAATATGAGGGAGGTTCAAGGGAGGTTTTACATTCATCCATGGGGCGGATACTTTTATCTTAAGAGAGGAATAAGCACAATCTCCTTAATTATTTATTTAGTAAATGTCTTTGTTCATGACTTATTAATTAATAATAAATTTAATAAAAATCATATTTTATTTAAATTGTTATTTCACTAACTTCATTTATCGAGTAGACCCACCAGTACAAGAACTTCTTGTAGGTTCATCTTTTTTTATCATTGCTTTATTATGTAGAAATTTCTTAAAAAAAGTCTTCAAGGTTCAAATCAATGATATTGTATGAATATCATTGGTTCAAATGGTTTAAATTCTATAATAATTTTAATTATTTTAATAGTCGAACTAAAAAAATGTGTTCATATAATAGCATTGTTTTACAAATTCTATTGTAATAAAAATATCTAAGTAAATTGTAGTATTTATTGATATACGATATAGAAAGGGTGAAGACTTCTAATAGCTCCTCTACACCATGAGCCATCGCCATGGTTCACTAAAACGGGCGGGCTAGCGTGTGGATGGCGTAATGGTGTCGGATGGCTTATGGCGCGTGTAATCAATTACATCAAAGGTAGTTGATCAGCACTGACCAGCCCCCTGATTCTGAGCTGTTGGACAATTGCAATTGCCCGAAATGTCAGTGTAATTAAAGTTCAAAAACATAATGTTAAAGAAATAAATGGTTGTAGGAAAAATCTTAAATTAATCAGTTTTTAATTTTATTTTCTATACGGTAGACTATTTTCTAACAATAAATAACTTAAGCCGGAAAAATACGTCGTAGTTAGATTCGTAAAAGTTTACGATCCGGGAGCAATCCGATGAGTCAGAATCAGAGGGCTGTATTAATATTGGATAGGTGGCTGTCAAACTGATGTTGGCTTCTTGATTTTCGCCATTTGCACTACATACAGCAGTATGTAGTGGCAGTAATTTATTGACCTAAAATTAGTGATGTGCAAATCTTTCTTTACACACGATCTGATCCGAATAGCAGGATCGCGCTGGATGCAGGCCGCAAACAACCAGCCCTATTGGAAATCTCTTGAGGAAGCCTATGTTCAGCAGTGGACATCCTGCGGCTGATACGATGATGATGATGATGATGATGAAATCTTTCTACATTTGGCACGTATCGATAGATTTCATTTAAAGATTCCATATAAAAATGTTCTGAAAAATGAAAGGTAACTTTATTAACCATTAGGTAACTTTGTTAGCCATTCCCATCCCTAAATTAACATAATTTAGGGATGGGAATGGCTTTCATGTTGGCAAGCCATGATTTTCTTATGTCTGGATCTGTTGAAAATTTATAATGAAATAAAAGCTTTTAGTACTAAAAACATACCTAGCTATGGTAAAAAAACACATGGACAGTCGTGTAACAACTTTATTTCATTTTTAATATTTTGTTCTATGAATAAATAATTTTTTCGTTCTCAACCATAGATCACATCTGACCATAATCAAATTTATCTATATGACGATATGGACATCACTAATACTTCGGTTACATAATATAATAAGAACATAATTCAGTATTAAATCAATACAATCTAACTTAAATGTTATAATAATGATATGCATATTTAACGACATAATCTACCCATCATTTAATGTTTTACAGGCAGTTCACACTGATTTTAGGATGAAATAGACATAACTTGGACCTATCCAAAGCTTTTGACCTGGTGTCCTATGACGTTCTTTGGGAAAAGCTACGCACGAATAACACGTTACCGGGTGAAATAATAGGTGTTTTTGACTATTGGCACAGTAACCAGGTAAATGTTGTGAGGTGGTCAATCGTTGTTTCGGAGGAGTACCGGTTGGGTTGCGGAGTGAGACAGGGTGGGCTAACGTCTCCTCGGCTTTTCAACCTATACATCAATGAGCTGATTGAGGGTCTCAGTGGCACCAACATTGGCTGTTCTATAGACGGGATCATGGTAAATAACATTAGCTACGCTGATGATATGGTGCTGTTGAGTCCCGCAATTGGCGGTATTCGAAGCATACTGCAGAGATGTGAGGAATACGCCGTGGCCCACGGACTCAGATATAATGCACAGAAAACCGAACTCATGGTTTTTCAGCCACGGGTAAATAAAGTAAAAATTATACCACCGATTTGGCTTGATGGTGTGGCAATAAATAGAGTGTCCAAATTTAAATACCTGGGTCATTGGGTCACGGACAATCTCGCTGATGACGTTGACGACGTTGAGAGGGAACGGAGGGCGTTGGCAGTGCGGGGTAACATGCTGGTACGTAGGTTCGCGAGGTGTAGCAGTGAGGTGAAGGTTACCCTTTTTAAGGCTTACTGCCAATCATTTTATACTTGCAGACTATGGGCCAGCTGCACCCGAGGCGCTCTCAACGCTCTCCGGGTACAATATAATAATGTCTTTAGAATGTTGTTGGGACTACCGAGGTTCTGCAGTGCGTCGGGCATGTTCGCGGACGCGCGCACCGATGGCTTTCATGCCATCATGCGAAAGCGGGCCGCGTCCATGCTTCATCGACTGAGGACGAGTACCAACAGCATTCTGAAGACATGGGCCGATAGACCGGACTGTCCAATGTATGTAGCACATTGGATGACACTCCATGTGTCATAAAATAATTGATACTTTATTTTATTTTATTATTTGAATTTTTCTTTTGTTTTATTATATTTTATTTAATTTTATTTATATTTTATTATTTAATTTAATTTTATATTTATTGTATAATTTAATTTTGAATTTTTGTATTTTATTTAACTATGGATTTAATCTGAAATAAATGAATTATTATTATTATATAAATCTAAGTACTTGTGAAATGAGAAATTGCACCCTTTTCTGTAAATAATTTTGCAAAACACACAAACAATTCAAATCTCAAAATAACTTAAAAAAAATAAGCGTGTTTCTCGGTGTGACACGGAAACCAACGTCATTATATAGTTCCCAGAATTTCCGTTAGGACTTTATGAAGTGTCTCAAATACACATAGGAAATTAGCTGTCATTTTTGTATTGCGCAGCCAGTCAGTGTTGGCCAACGATTGTAGAACGCATTATTTACATGGCCCGTCCAATGAAATCAGAAATCAATCACAATTCACAACTACGTAGTGCGTATAAACTATCGCATGGCCACCTCCTCGCTAGGCCAGCGCTGGCCCATAGTGTAGAGGAGCTATTAGGCTTTTCCTTCGTCCAATATCCGGCCATGCTTTTTATAGGAGGACGCTGATGATGGCAACATTTCAGCCCTGAGTGACATTTTGTTTGTGGTTGTGGACAGCTGGCTGAGGCTTTTTGTTAGAAGCCAGCATTATCTTTTAGTTATTTTCAAAGTTTCTTTCGTATTGGTAAGAAGAGAGGGCGGTGCGTTGTCCTAGGTTTCGGCCGGACTAGCGTATCGTCCGGTCTTCCAGCATAGTGATCCTAGTGTTAATTAGGTAATTGCGACTTTCAACACGTCTATCCCTGCTGGCATTCAAATAATAATTATTATACACGATGACCCGTAAGTATTTTCATACAAAATTAAAATATTTTTATGTGAATAGCAGTGAAATTGAAAAAACCGTGTTTAGTCCTCAAAGGATCAAATGCCGTGGAATGTTCTAGATTGCAGCGTGTACATTGTATCCGTGACACGAGTAGAGATTTGAGTGACGCTATAATAATATGAAAATTGATTGTATCCGCTTCAGTATACTTATAAAGTTGTATTTTGATGACTAATCGTGCATTATTCAATAAAGTAAAAATAATAATACTATGAACATTGTGTTTACCTACGAAAGTTAATTTTATTAGCATCGACCTCTTTGTATACGCAATCTATGAGTGTTATTTTTTTACAGGTGGTAACCAGAGAGATTTGGCTCGCGCCAAAAATCAAAAAAAGGCACAGGAGCAACAAAAGAAAAGGAATGCTAGTGAAAAGACTGGTATGTCTTTACAGGAAAGGAAACATAGGTATTTATTCTAATCTTTGTTGTAAAATGTAAGTGAGACTCATTGTTTTGAATGTCTAGAAAAGTTACCTAAGTACATACAGGTTACAGTACTCACTAGAATTTCAAACTTCCACCAGATCATTGAAATAAAGTCATAGGTAATGCAAAGGTTGCAAAAATTACATTATAGGTGGTGAATAAATAGGTAATAAATAGTGCATATTATTATGGTCTCATGCACATAGGTATCTCATTTATTCCAGTCAACGTAACAGACACATTTCAAGCTCAAGCTGTTTTTATACACTACACTTTAATACAATGAATCATCTACCATTAATGGTCATGATATATATCACTTAACATAATTATAACAATTACTAAAATGATCTACTAATTATCTAAGTGTTTGTATTGAAATTGAAGTTTCAACATCATCTCAGGAAATACAATGAAAAAGATCTTTACATGCTTATGTTGTAGTTTATAATTTCATTGTTTTTATTAATTTAAATCTAAAACTTTGCCTTTGTTTCTCAGAATAGTGTCAGTGTATGTATATTGTTCTGTAAAGTAAATAATTCATTTTCAGAAAAGTAACAATAGTAACATCTTTAATTAAAATCTCATAGAGATTACTAATATAATAATTTATTATTATAGCTGTTTATTATTATAGCTGTGCCGCGACTTCGTCCGCATGGAGTTTAACAAAAGCAACATTATTTCAAAGTAGCCTAAGTTATTCCTTATTACATCAGCTATCTGCCAGTGTCCTGTCAAAATCCATCCAGCCATTCCAGAGATAAGCCGAAACAGACAAACAGAAGGACAAAAATTGTAATAAATGAATGTATATACAATACATATGCGGTTATTTTAATATGTTTGTAATATTAAAATAACCTCTTTTTACTATGTAGTAAAAAGCGGTTATTTTAATATTACAAACAGACACTCAAATTTATTTATTTGTATAGATTATAAATCACTTGGTTTAAAATAACAATAATGCATTTCCTAAGGAATAATATGTTCCTTTTCTTTTGTTTTAGAGATGCTGAACTAATGAGAGAAAAGCAACGAAAAAAAGAGGAACAAGTAGCAGCGAATATAACTAACCAAAAACAAACAGCAAATTAATGAAAAATAAAACAGAAATAACTTGACTGCTCCATATTATGTATAGAGTCACATAAAATTTTGAGCTCGTCCGAGGAGAGCCGAAATTGTTGAAGTGATAATATAAGCAATCCTATAAATTAGATTAACATTAAAATCTTTGTTTGAACAGAGCCTAATTTAATTATATACCCGATATAAAGTTGTTATCTTGTTGAACTGAGCTTGGGATCATATGGATTTCAAGAGAATATGTGATCTGAATTGTTGCGAAGAAGTATCTGCTACAGATACTATATGCAAGTTGAATAGGTTAGTCAACAAGATTATCTGCATTTATGCAAATCTTAATGTTAATTTTGACTGAATAGGTTTGTATGTATACTCAACTACCCATTTTTGTACAATAAAATTTTAAAAGTACAGTGTGTTAAATTATTGGAGAGTAGCCTTTTTATCATGTTTTTTTGGTTTATTCCCATCCAGTTACATGCAAACCTGTAATTTATCCTGTAACACTGCCAAATATTGGTGTTACTGGATGGGAAAAAAAAGTTGCAAGCAATTTAAAAAAATGTCGGGGTGATCTGTCTATCAATTAGTAGCAACTCTCTATATAACAAAAATTTAAATCACTATTATAGGTAACAATAATGAAATAAAAAATAGTGTGACAATGGGAATAATAAAATGTTTACTTTTCCCATCAAGACACAGTGTGACTTGATGCAACTTTTTTTTCCCATCCAGTAACACCAATATTTGGCAGTGTTACTGGTTGGGACAAAAACAAAATGTATATTGCAAGCAGTTGCATCAATTAACAGTGTTACAGGTTTGGGTGTGACTGGATGGGAATAAATCTTTTTTTTCATTACATACCTAGGTGCTAGAATTGGAATCAAGAAACAATTTTGAAGCCTCCTGTATGTATAACCCATACTACGTGAGTGACCCATTCAGCCCACTGATTCTGAGCTGTCGGAATATTTTCGGCCAGAACTGTCAGTTTATTTAAAGTTAAAAAACAGAAGTAAACTAATTTCTAATACTTAATAACTTAAGCTGTAAAAATACGTCGTTCTAAGATGCGAAAAAGTTTACGGTCCAGGAGCAATTCGATGAGTCGTCAGAATCGGCCCTGGAGGGATCTCCAAAAAATATTACTCCAAAATTTATGTCTCAGCCCCCTGATTCCGAGCTGTCGGAATATTTTCGGCCAGAACTGTCAGTTTATTTAGTTAAAAAAAAAAATGTTAAAAAAATAGATGGATGTAGAGAAAAAATCCTATATTAATCAGTTTTTAATTTTCTAAACGGTAAACTGATTTCTAACACTTAATAACTTAAGCTGTAAAAATACGTCGTTCTAAGATTCGAAAAGGTTTGCGATCCGGGAGCAATCCGATGAGTCAGAATCAGGGCCCAGGTTTCCTTTGACTACCTACTTAATGTAAGTTTTCAAGTCGAAATTTTAGAAATGCCCACCATCTTGTAGTTTGACACCAAAATCGATGTCAGTATAGGATTGGACCACATTGCATTGCATTTGCCTATATTTCTACCCCCTTTGAATGAGAGCGGGAAGGAGGCGGAATCGAATATGCGCTCAGCTCTAGGACCTAAATACAAGGGCGGATCGATGTAGGGGCTTCCGTTTTTGCCATTTTAGCTACGGAAAAATGCATTAACGTACGGAACCATCACACTAGCCGGTTTTTTTAAATGGCAGTTAATTGATATTTTAGACTGACCCTCTAGGGGGCTCCCGAGTAGTATCAGGCCAAGGCCCCACAAACTCACGATCCACCCCTGCCTAAATAACGGGTAATAAGTGAAAGAAAAGGATAGAAGTATTGAAAAGTGCGGTTCGTTGTGGCTAGATATGATGCTACCCTCAACAGTTTCCAGTTTAAAACCCCCTAATTAGTCGCCAAATATTAGAATTAGTCGTTCGGGTCTTGGTTTAAAAGATATAAGAAATTTTTAAGGTTTAGTCTAGGAGCTAAATCAAAGAGTTTTTACCAAATTATTTATAGCGCTCCTAGACTATACCATAAATTGAACTCCTTATATTTTTAAAACCAAAACCCGACCTAATCGTATAGGTATTTGGTGACTACTTTCAACCAATTAGCGACTCATTCTGGGAGAAAACCAGATCTTCACTAAGGGTCCTAGTTTTTGAGATATAAATTAAATGTGGCCAAGCTGGGGAGACTCCAGATCGGTACACTAAAAACGCTTATAACTTTTGAACCATTTAACAACTAATAGTAATATTTGGCGACTCGACTATCTAGCTAGGTACTACATTTTTATGTTTTCAAAATCCCCGATGGTGCCCAAGCCACTGTCAGCCACACCAATGACCATCCTTCAGGCTAATAACTTTCAGTAGGATTTATAAATACAGCATTAACTCACGTAGATATAAAATTTAGCAGCTGGCTCATATCTATAGACAGAGACGCATGTCCCTTTCAGTCCGTCACTAACACAAGCAGAACCTGCAATAAGTATATTAACATATTTTAGACAACTTTTTAATGCTTTTATCTAAAAGGATCTGTCTGTATGAAAATGAAAAACAGAAATAGAAAAACGTGTGTATTTCATTTAAAAATGAGCAGATTATTTTTAGTAAAACTTGAATCAAATCAATTTTTCTATGGGAGTTTCATTACAATATTACATAAGTGTGGAATATCTACTAATCATAACATTGAAATTTGCCTTCACGGCAATAGCTCTTAAAATACCTACCTAGGCTCTTATAATAATAGATTACATAAAAGGTAGGTATTGTATTACATCATTTTTATTTTTTTTTATTTTTATAAGTAACTAAGTAGAAGTTGGTAATATGGGTAGGTACTTGAAGTAGGTACTAAACTAAAGATCACACAGCCAATCACTTTTCTGTTATCACTGCTATAAGAATAGAGCGCCATTCGTCAAATGACTAAAATTGCCTAAACATTGCTATTTGTAACAAGGTTTCTAGACATATTCACAAGCTTAGAAATTCGAAGGTTGATAAAATTGGAGTTCATAATATATAAAGTGGGTAGGTATGTATTTGAGTTTAAAACCCATACAAGAATGAAATATATTTAATTTCAACATGTCGCCAATGACTTGGAAATTAACTAATATTCAAGGACATAGCTACCGCTCAGTGATACGGGGCGCCCCCTATCCACATGGGCTCTGACGAGTTTGGCAGCGTTTGTTTCTTGTTATGGTGAAAAAATCTGAACCCTCTATTTGGGTTTCGTTGGAAAGAAACGCTTGACTCTTTATACAGGGACGACTTAGAGCAAGCTATATCTCTGATATTAGTTATGGTACCTGCTTTTAAAAAGGGTAACAAGCAACAAAGCAGAAGACAGGATCGTCTTTACCCCAAGATGCAGAGAGTGTGCGTCTCTCGGGCGTAGGCTGCAGGCGTTACGTTATTACGTGCAAGGAAGTTTTACTTTTTGTACCTGTTAGAAAACATCTATCATTTGGCAAAACACGAGCTATAAGAAGTCCCTTCTTTTTAAATTTGAAAACTCATGCAGACTTTAGGTTAAATATTCGAATGATGTATTTTAACAACCCGATAGAACAGCGCGTTATTATTTAAATTTTGCTACTTAAAATAAATATTATGTAGGTACTGGAATATTATTTAAAATGATGGCTCTAGCGATTATTAACTAGCTTGGTGTTTATTAATCTTACGTATATTGTGCTAATAATATAAAGCATAACATTGGTACTTACTTAAATATAGGTAATAAAACACAATTAAATAGGACTTCACCTATGGTAACTTTAAAAAGTACATATTTCAAAGTAAGTAACAATAAATTTACGAATGTCATATTTGTAAATTTATTGTTACTTACTTTGAAATACGTACTTTTTCTGTTCTGTCTGTTCATTCAATGTTATTTAAAATTCAATCAAATTTTAAATCAATATAGATGTTCAAATACTTTGGGAAATAATACATTACATAATACAGTTCCATTACTTAGGTACAGTCACCAACAAAAGTCGCTTTGCATAATAAACAGTTTACCGTATCCCTCAGAGCAATTTGACGGGAGTTGTCTTTACACTACAATTTTTCTGTATTTTTTTGGGGGAGGTGAGATATATACGTAAAGCACACATTTACGCACTGCCGCACACTCATGAGAAAAAATCAACGTTTCTATAAACGCACACCAAATTAAAATCGTGACACAAACAAAACAACATGAACCGATTGTTCATGTACTTAGGCAGAGGGGAAAGCGTGTGCTTGGTACTCCCGTTTAATTTCTCTGAGACCAGCCCCCTGATTCTGACTCGTCGGATTGCTCCCGGATCGTAAACTTTTTCGAATTTTAGTATGACGTATTTTTACGGCTTAAGTTAATTAATGTTAGAAAATAGTCAACCGTATAGAAAATTAAAAACTGATTAATTTAGATTTTTTCCTACAACTATCTATTTCTTTAACATTTATGTTTTTTAACTTTAACTGACATTTCCGGCCGAAAATTTTCCGGTAGCTCAGAATCAGGGGGCAGAACCAAACAGTGTCCTTTAACTATAATAGATTAGGAATTTCTAAAAAATTAGATATTATTTTTAAAAAAATACTTCAAAAAATTCTTGAAAACTTCCCCGAATCCGTGTTAGTTTCTCGGCTTTTTTTTTCAATACAGGGCAACTCTTGGTTATGGTAAGAGTCCATTATAAAAATACATTTACGTTTAAATATAATTTTTTTTCAATGATGTGTCATTTAAAATATTGCTTGCCCGTAATCGGTCTAGTTGGACCAGCACTATTATATAATTTTTTCCATAGATTTCGAAACAACACCAATAAAAAATAAGAAATGTTTAACGATTTATGTCGTCGACTGTACTATAACTGCCACACCACAATATTGCTGTTGTTTATTATAAAATTATTAATACACTTATTGAACATTTTCCTTTTCAAACATTGCACGAAAATAATAAAATTCCACTTAAAATAAAAATCAACAGTATAAATAATTTTCTATAGCATCTTTGTACTGTAATAATATACCTTTGAAACTGTGTGCATTATATAATACTAACTAGCTAAGCTAGACAACAAGACTATGATAATACACTCGCAAGAATCAGTGACTTATCAAACAATCAGTATGTCCAATATATTGCCCTCTTGCTCACACTAACGTTTATACGACATTTAGACACAGATGACACTATAATTAAAATTAATCAAAATAGTTATAACAGTATCAGGGACATCAGATCAGGGAAAATTACCACATTTGCATTTTCAAACATTTGACAACGATATCTAAGGTTGAGGCCTCATTAGTGCGTTGGGTCGTCGCAGTGACATTACTTAGAGTTCCTATGAATTTTTGATAGACCCGCTATCAATAACACCTTATATTGGTTTGGATGTAAATTTCTAGACAGTATAATTAATGCATTAAACTGAAGACATCTTGAAATTGATTTCAATTTGCATTTTTTTTATAGTAGTTCAATATAGTAGCTCCTCTAAGCCTGATGGAAAGCAAAAGAGGGGCCCAGATTACACTGTCAGCTGACAGGATACAGAAGTAGCCGGCAGTGCCGTACTGGCTCGCAAGGTGCTTCTTCATGCTTCGCTTGAAGGAACCCATGTTGTAGGAAGGAGGAAAGACATGCCAGGCCAGGTATGAATAAATAACTGCCTATAGTATGTAGCAGTATTGCCAGTTTACCAAGTGAACTAAATTAGGCATAAAGTAAGCAGTATTATTAACTCTATGAATCCATCAACATAAAACCTTCTTCTTCAAGGGCTTACAAATATCACTGGTTCTTGTAATCTGATTGACGAATGCATTGATACTTATGATTATTTGTTAAATATTGAAGAATAAATGTTATTATCAGCTTAGTTTTTTACATGACCATTCAAAAGGCTTTTCTCTTCAAATTCCTTCCTTTGTCTGTTCAGTTCTATTACTAAGTCCTTAATGAACGGGTGGTTGAACTTCCCCTCTGTTGCTGTGAAGAACTCTTCTAGTTTCTTTGGTGTATTTTCACGTTTTTCATATTCAAACGCTTGTAGTATCATGTCGTAACGGTCTAGGTCTTTGGCGAACTTAGCCTCTGGTGAGCTCTGATTTTCATATTCCTGAAACAACAAGGCGATAAAGTTAGCTTTTCGTGCAAATATTTTAGACCTAAGTTTTCAGACAGTCTACACAGAGCACAGCAGCAGCAGCAATAGCACACTCAGGGCAATAAGTAATACTCTATGATTCGCCAAATATGACGAAGTCCAAGAACACCTTGAAATGCCAAGAATTGAGACCGAAATAAAAAGACACAAGTTACTGTATAAGGCGCAGTGGCTGCCCGTCCATAACACCTTGTGTATACACACAAAAAACTAGCTTATGGTCTGAAATCTGATCGCTAGTGGACAGACAAGAAAAATATAAAATAATTAAACATAAATAATTTTGTATACAATAGATAAACAGATAGATGGTCTGTCAAAGCCATCATGACTAGCAAAAAATGGTTTAAGTTTCTACTATTTTGGTGTTTTTCCGAAATCGATCTCAGGGACATCTACTTGCGTAACGTAAGTCTATTGGAAGAGTACTGGATACAGACACACAAATGCCAGGGTCGCGGGTTCCAGTCGGTGGGTTTGGCAGTTAATATATTAATGAATAAAAGAGACAATAGGTACTAACTTTATATAAATCGTACATTCTGTTACCAGCGATGCCAGTGAGTTCAGCAATCTTTTTCATTGCCTCATCTTCTTGTCTATGTTTCTCCTCAGGTGAGACACCACAGTGTGGGGTGAGGTCTCCAACTATACACTCTGCTAAGTCATGAACAAGGGCTGGAATGTAATTTGATACCATTAAATATGTATATAGCACATATTTTAAAATTATTTTACCTATGACATTCTAGTTCTTCAGACTTTTTAGATCACTTGCTTAGGCATTTTTAAGTTTATAAGTATAAAGTGATAAATATTGAATGAGACACAAAAACCAACTTACAGTCAATCTATAAGTGAACTATACATTATTCTGTAAATTTATTGAATATAATTATTATTCCTTTCACAAACAAAAAACACTGTTTAAGACGGGTTGCAATATAACTCTGTAAAATAGGGAATAAATAGGTTTTAAACTTAAAACAATTACCTATTTGAAGACATCTAAATCTATCTAGTTTTGTGGGGTTGTTTTCTTCGGTAAGCAAAAAGGTCATAAGTCCCATACGGTACATGTGTCCAGCAATTGATTCGCAATCATTGATATCACAGATAACCCAACCAGTCCTCTTCACATGCTGGAAATGATGACAATAATTGTATTTAAAAACATATGCTTTTTTAGTCTTCCATATTTAAAATCAACATAGGTATTATATCACAACCAAATCAGATCAGACTCACTAAAATCTTTTAAATCACACTCATACATACACACACAAACACTCCAACGCTCACTCTATTGGGTATCTTTGTAATAATTAATGAACCATTTACTTATATTATAATGTACTTGTATCTCTTTTGTAAACAACACATCAATAACATTTAAGCTACTTAGTCTAATAAAAGTAATATAAATATGTCAGGGGGCCTGGTGACCTGTAACACAGGTATTCTTAGAATACCTATCTCGGGCACCAGTCTCTCACAAACTAAGTTCTAGGTATTAGATTAATTTATTTAAGCATACTGTTTGTGAAGAGAAAATAAATACATTATTATTATTATTATTATTAAAGGTTGCACTAAATTGCTTGTTGTGGTGGAAATTAGGTGAGACCTATACCCAGTAGTACACATCTTTAGGCTTATATTATAATGATGATGATGACATTTGCATTGGCAGGGTTATATTGTAGGGTTATGAATGTGCAGCTGTTTGGATTATAAGGTTGTATTATAACTTAAATCAATAAGTGATATAATGATGATGTTAGAAAAAGGTTTTATTATTAAATAGCATATGCATTTTGAAAGAGTGAATGAAAATAACTGATTTTATCTAAGTATACATGGTGTTTACGAACTTTTCAAGTCTGGCACATGAAACAAGTCATGTTCTTGGTCAACATGAAACTATGTGAAGAAATCTATTTACTGGATAATTTAAAAAAAAAGTGTAGTACATGGATTTTCATTAGATTGAGACTTAAGGAAATGATTCGTCTATCAATCAATCAATCTAGTTAGACATAAAAGTACATGGTGACATGTAAGATTTAATTACAAGGTTATAAATTGTTATTGATTTTTTGTTTGCTTAGTTACAAGATTTAATGAGAATATCACGCTAAGAAATACTACGTTTTTAGCAAGATAAATTGCAAGTACGCTATGCTATGATTAGTATAGGATTTGTTAGAAATATTTTATTTTATTTTACCTTCAAACGACCTACCAACTCCAGAAATTCTAAGATTTTTGAGTTTTCAACAACTAGAGCCATTGTGCGTTTTTCTGATTATTTCTATATTTGTTGATAATATAGAGCTGTCGATAACTGAATATGAAATCTTTCTTGCCAGTTGTAGTCGAATTAGATTATTTATAAGTTTAAAACTGTATACTTTCAAACAGTAAAGATCAATCAAATCCACGATCACCAAGTCTTTACAATGTGAAATGACAATGACATTGACAGCTGCTTGACAGATTGTAATTTTTTTTATTTTTATTAAAGCATGAAGCATTGACAAGCCTGGTCATTAAGTTTTTCTTACCAACTCAATTTCTATTGCGATTCTTTGTTTCGTTTAATTTCTGGTGCAATTTAATTTTTAATATTATTAGTAGTAGTATTCTATATCTAATTTGGTACTATGACCTAGACTTGCACGGTGTAGGTGATTAAGCTTTTTGGTTCAGACTAGATAGATAAGTATAATAAAATATAATGTTATTTCGAAGTCCGACAAAGTGTCTGTTTTATTAAAGTACTTACCTACTTTTTATAGAGTAAAAATAGGTGCTTATGTAATTAATTATGTACCTACCTATTTTTATTAGTAGACATTTTCAAATACCTAGGACCTAAATAAATATGAACTCTGGAGTTGCGCGTTTAAATATAAATTACATACTAATATAATATTAGGGTTCCTTTTGTATCTTTTTGGTACAGAACCCTAATTAAATACACCTGGTAGAGAAGAGAAGAAGAATTAAATATACCCGTCTAAGTTCTGGGATTACAAACTTTAAAAGGTCAACAAAAAAGATTTTTAAAAGGTCTGCCTTAAAAAATTGTTTAAGTCTAGAATAGGTAGGTATCTTCTAGCTAGGGTGACTGTTTTTTGAAGCTGAACAGACCCAGGAGGATTACTTCTAATGGTTACAAGGAAAAAAGAAAACTACCTTACTGATGGTAAAGATCTCCTTAAAGAGCTTTGTATTTTAAAAATTATTCTTAGTCTTTAAAGTTCTACTTAAACCTAAAAAACCTAAGTAAACATAATTTGGCAATTGCTCATGATATATGTATTCACGTTATCCTCTGTCCTTTTACATGTTAAATATAGATAATGTTGATATATTATATGGTGTCATATTAACATCTTTCGAGTTACCTAATTCACTGTTTTTTGTCCGTCTGATTAGACATACCTACCACCAACGTTTTCCTCTCCTACCAAGTACCTATACCTAATTAAATAGTAAGCACAAGAGTGATCAGCGGCGTGGCTGTTGGCGGTATAATATACTTACTGTGAATCTTAATGGTTTGCGATACCGCTAAGTACGTGAATTTAAATTCAATTTCCGTTTCAAACGGTCAGTGAAAATGTGCGAGCCCTGGCTGCCGGACCTTCAATTAGATTTAGCTTCAAAATGAGCGTTCTAGTCAGTTTAAAGTTTGACAAAGTTTTGTTCGATGTGTGGAAAGTTGCTTTTGCTCTCAGCGAGTCTGGTGTTTGTTGGCAGGAAACGGAGTTGGAATGATTTCGTTGGTGCTTGTTCTGTGTACAGGTTCGTGAGTGTTAACAGTTTTCGACTTTTTAAGGATTCGTTGTTAATTTCTGTGTAGGTACCTACTTTAATGTTTGTGTTATAATTGTTAACGTAGTATAACCCGGGGGTAAAGTTAGTGTTTTCGTTTCAGAATAAAATGTGGTTTATATTTTTTAAATAGTTTATAATTTCGTTAGGATATGGATTAAAAAAAAAATCCTACGTAGTGTCCTCAAATATTAGGTACCTAATATACCTAGGTATTGTAAGCATATTATTATGTTTTCTATAAGTACCTTAAATAAGAAGTGAGGTAGCGAAAACTGGTTAGACATAATTATAGGTAAGTAGAAATCTAGCGCTAAAGAAGATAAATCCCAAGTTAGGTTGTTGCAAAATTACTGTAATAACTAAATTACTTAATTTAAAATTATTCCTAATTAAACCTAGTCGTTATGTTCGGAAATCAGAAATTAAAGATCTGTAGAGAGAGAGAGAGTAGTTCTGCCCTTCAGTAAGGTAGGTATCTACTTTCCTTGGAACCATTATGAAGAAATCCTCCTGGGTCCATTGAGATTTAAAATACAGTTATCCTACAGTATATTCTAGACTTCGACTAATTTTAATATTAGACCTTTTAAGGCAGATAAAATCCTTGTTTGTTATCCCAGAGGGTAGACATGAATAGATAAGTCCTGATAACGTAGGTGTTGTTAATTTCTAGCCTGATGTTAATGAAATGCCTGTTTTACTTCTGGGTCAAATTATGGATACCTATTACAACGAGATAAAATTTTATGTAAGGAAATTATCTAAAATCCACGTATTGTGAAACCATCTTATAGACAATACTTATGTAGATACGATAATTGAAGAAAAGGGAAACTGGAGAGCATGATTACTATAAAGTCTTGGGAGAGACCTGAGTTCTCTAGTTGAGGTTTACGAAAATGATAATGAGTTGATTCATTATCATTTTCGTAATTTACTCGCTCTTGACCAGTTTGTTTTATAACAGGAATTAAGCTTGGAAAACAGAAAAACATACAGAGCCTGTCATAATCTAAATGAAAAGATTGGTTGATTGGTTGCTTATCTGATGCATATGCACTGGATGAGAACAACCGTTATAACTTGACAGTATAGAAATTGCGTCTTGAAGCCTTGAAAAGATAAATAAGTTTGAAGAGTCCCTGGAGTTCCGTGGATTGGCAAAAGCAACATGAACGTTCCGTCTCTAAATCAAACAATGAATATTAAACATTTAGAGCTATTGAACTTTCACAGTGTTTGTGACGTAAATGTTGGAGCACTCATTGAATGTTAAACTGAAGATAACAATCTATGTCTATGTACCCTCTAGAGAAAGGACATGTCTCACTTTCATAAAATTAATGAAGAAACTTTTGCATTATTAATTCGATGTATGGTCATTGTAGGCATACGTAGGTACTATTTAGGTGATCTGTCAACAAATTAGGTGTAGTAATATTCAATCACGTAGAGCGAAAATTATTATTTTGAAATGTGGTGTTGGCGAAGAATGGGTATTAAGCTGTAAGGTATGAAGGCTATAAAAAGGACCTAAAAACGTTTGATAATTTCATGCAAAGCTTCAAAATTAGTTTTATGGTAGGGTTACAGTTTTTTCTGTCATTTTTTCCAAAATAAAATTGGGGATTACTAATAATATGCCATTCCAATGAACACAGATTATTTTCACTTCATAAATTACAGTTATAGACAACTTTTTAACATACAATATCATTGGTTATAGAAAACTTACGTAGGTACAATGACTTCTGCGTATTTTAAATTTTCAGTCCCAAAAGTGATATAAAATCAGTTCGATCAGCTCTGAATTTATTTCAGTATCCTGCAGGTCATTGATTTTTAGGAGTCATTATCCTCTGGAGGATCCTAGCCCATTTTAGATAATATGAAAATGCAGCGAGTAGGAATAACAGTGTAAACAGAAATTAGGTAATACTAATAATATTTGATGGTAATGGGGATTGAAAAAATTGCTTTATTCTCGTTCCTCGCAGTTTTGACTTGAGGAGACTTGTTTTGAGGATCTCTGTTACCTTTCTAGGTTGAAAGAAAGCATCTTTTGCATTCGTTTTATTATTAGTATAATGGAATTTATGTACATTTGACCAGATTGCTTTACTTCAATTTATTATTTCATCATCATCGTCATCATATTAGCCCAATGACGTCAACTGTTGAACATAGGACCTCACCTAATTTCCGCCACAGTGAGCGATTTTGCGCCGCGCCCGCACCCAACGGCCAATTTACTATTTAATCCTTAATGTATTTATTTCAATTTATCTTTGGCGTTGTATGATGTAGTACTTCATTAATTACATTTTACTTAATTTTGCATTGCCTTTTCACTAATTTAAATGAGGTCGCTATTATAAGCCATGTGTATAGGCTATTTAAGACTAATCTTAAGCAAGTAAGTTTGTCCTCGTACTGTTTCTAAGTTCCTTTAGCTTAAAACTATCGTCTGGGAACAAACACTATGCTATACGGAACAGTTTCCTATCAACGATTGGATGACAAAGTTTGAAAACTTATTTAAATGGAGTGTTTATTTGGGGCCTGAGCATGAAGTAAAGATAACGATTAAGTTTAGATGTTTTTGCAGTATTAGGTACTTGAATCTATTTCAATTAATGTAAAAGTTAAAGTCAGGGAATCCTAACGAGTTAAGCTGCATTTATATTTACAGATACGGAAACTATCGTTTTAGACAAAATAATACCTATATTTTTTAATAGAATTTAAGAGCTTTGTTGGACCGCGTCTTTGCGCCCATGTTACGTTAGATATAAATAGGTTATTACTGTATGGAAGAACTTTTTTTTTTGTCTGAAATGGTACGCGTCTAAAACGTTACGTGTCTAGATAAAAAATTATAAACGCTGCTTGCAGTCAATCAGCACAAAGATAAAGTTCCGTTTTTAATAATACTGTAGCTAGAGAGAACATGGGATGTGTGTCGTAAAAACAAATGTATGAGTTGTAACACATGAGTAGGTACTGCCGGTAATAGCAGCATAGCAAGTTCTGATGCACCATTGGTGCGGAAACTCCTTAAATGCCACTGGAAACACGCATACTATGCATATCCATATAGAAAAGTGTGTCAATACAGTGAAACAACATGCGTCATTCATTAGCAAATCATTATTATCCTGCTGGTGGGAAAGGGTCCGTCTCCTTCTATCGAGAAAGCTAAACGGAGTTTTTATACTATTTCGTGATACAACTCACGTCGTTGGCTCAATTTAGGGGGACATATTAGAATTTTAACCTTTAACTAACTAATTTAACTAGAGTAACTAAGCTCGCAACGATATTCCTTAACGACATTGGTAGACTCTAGTCTAATCATCTTTCATCTTTTCAAAAATCCGGATTTCAAAGCAGCAGAAGGCTGTGTGATTATATTCACGCCATTTACTTGCTTTCTTTAGAGAAATACTTACAATTGATGACGTCAATCATGAGTGTCACAATCACTTGACGCGGTCGAGAAAGAAAGTAATTTATGGCACACTTTTACGTGTTCCCATTTTCTATTGTAGTCTTGGACTGCGGTATGCATAATAAAAATAGTGTCATCGGTTACGTTATATTGCAGTTGCTATTAATCGGTCAATTGCTCTATCAACCTATATATAGTCATAGCGTATGAATATACGAAAAACTGCAGTCTTCTGTCTGCACATTCATTTGCCGTGTCTTATAAAGATGCCTTATAGTTTTTAATGTATGTTAGATTCTTTGTGACTAGATGGTGCCATATATACAGGGAAACTGCTATGCTGGTGTCTTAAGTCTTAATACGTTTTTCCTGCGCTATCACGTTGAAGCGACTTTACACCATTGATATATAAAAATTCAGTCACTTTAAAAGTCAGAAAAATCTATTAAAATAAAAAAGTAAAATTGAGTGAGAAAAAAATGTTTACCTTTTACCATAATAAAAGGTAAACATTTTTTTCTCACTCAATTTTACTATTTTTTAGAAAATGTTTAAGTAACTAATATATTAAACTGTACCAATTATAATTTACAAGGCAGCAGAGCAGCAACGTAGTGAAATGCAATTGTAATATCAATTCAAAACTTTACTGACTGGCCTGTTGGTCTAGTGGTTAGTGACCCTGACTGCTAAGCCGGAGGTCGTGGGTTCGATCCCCACCCAGGACAAATCTTTGTGTGATGAGCATAAAGGTTTGTTCTTTGTCTGTGTGTAATTTATCTATAATATGTATGTATTTACAAAAAAATGTATTTAAGTAGTATATCAGTTGTTTAGTACCCATAACACAAGTATAATTATAATTACAACAAATATAATTGCTTACTTTGGGACTAGATGGCGCTGTGTGAATGTGGTAGAATATTATTATTATTATTATTAATTAGAATTACTAATACGACAACATGCCTAGTAGGCATTGCATTTTAACTATGCTCCGAGATATTTTCCATGTCATATTCAAACTATTATGTCCTTGCACGATGAGTATACGATCAAGAGTTAACATTTTGTAGAATTTCCTCAGTTAGTAGGCACTGTAGGTGGTAAAATATTCTAAAGGTTTATCATAAAATTTTCTTTGACGACTATTCAATACAAAAATAATATTCTAGATCAAAGGAATAGTTCCTGTCTCAAAGGGCGTTCAAGCAAATAAACTTAATAGATAACAAAGGTATACGGATATATTCAACTATTTAAAGTAAATCTTGAAGTTTTTTTGGACTCATACAGGTGTATTTGGTGTGAGAAGAAAAATAAATGGTGTTTCTTTCAATAATTATTTTTATTGCAGTTGTGTCGGCGGTGAATTGGGAGGCGCCGTCGCCGTACGATCCAATATGGCTGGCCAGTGTACAGATGTACCCATCAACTGCCGCAATGAACGAGACCAGGTTCTGGTCAGGTTGGGTCTACGAAACTGACGTCGCATTTAAGTTGTTCACTAGGTAAGTTTTAGTTACATATACTTATAACATAACAGTTATGTATTTTTTTTCATTTAATTGTTTTGTGTTTTTGAAACGCTTGCAAAGAACCTCCGTGTGGTAGATAGGCACAACTGTAAGGTCCCGTTCCACCACTTTCTGATTTATAACCTATCCGAAACTTAAGTTAGAGTTTTTTTTTTATAAAATAGCTGCTATTACTCGGCGTTTTGTTGCCCAGCGTGATGTTATATAACCCTTCCTGGATAAATGAGTTATCCAACTCTATAAGAAACTTTAAAATCGTTACTAACGTTATTTGATTAAAACAAATGCATCAAAATGTGCACTTCAATTTTTAATTTGCACTTTACGTGCATCTATCTCAAATTATCCATACTTACCTACTCGATAGTTTAATAGCTCGAAAGAAAAGCATGAACCATCAAGAAACTAACTTTGTAGTTTCTTGGCGAAAACTAGTTTGTAAACTTGGAGAAACTTGTGTTCTTCTTTGTAGGTACACTATGTGTAGAAGTAAAATTGTTGTATAGTTTGTGATGCAGCGTTGGAATGTTTGGCATTATTATAACGCCTTGGAGACAATTTGGGTCTTCCTGGTCTTTGGTTGCAGCTTACACACTAATTCACCAGAACCACAACAACAAGGGTTTGATAAGACTATGGCCCATCTATGCTCTAGTGTATCTATCACCCATAGACATTGCCAATGCCAGAGTTGAAGACAAGCTATTGACGAAATAAAACTGCTGTCCTTGCAATATTTTGGCTACTTTCTTCCAGGCAATTGGTGCTGGAGACTATAATAACTAACCAGCAGCATTATCGACGAAGTTTTTAATAGAATTTGGCATACTTCTTCACTTGGGTTAGGAGAACTTTTTGCAGTTAATTTATATTCCATTGCTGGAAATGCCCAATCATAATCAGCTAATTGCAGTTTACTGACTGCCATAAGTGTTATTAGGCTTTTGAAAATGTTGCTGTCTTATACAGCTTATAGAGTTTTACCCAATGTTTAGATGAGGCGAAGATTGTTGCGGTCGTGAGCAAATAACAATCCATTGTCCACTAACCTACAGTTTGACAGAAACAGATGCTTGACATTATATTGTACGTTGTCATGTGCGTGATAGTGTGTATAAAATACCTTCTTATGCTATAAAAGGAAAGCGCAAATTATATACGCATTAAAATTCGCACCACATAATATGCTATGTCAAAGAATGGCGTAAACCCACCATTTGTTTGGGGTATCCTATTGTATTTACACAATAGTATGTATTCTAAGTTTGATATGGCTTCATTCTGTAAGTATATCGCATTTAAATTATTGAGTTAAATTTGAAAGTATGTTTGACGTGTTTGATTTTACAACGCTATTTATTTTATTGTAAAAATGCTTAATTACGTATCGCCAATCTAATAAGTATGTTATCACAGAATAGAGATAGGTTTTTTTTGTGTTATAGTGACATTATAAATGATAGCGATGATTTTTCGGACCCTTCTTAGGATGTGTGAAATTTGACTCCGAGCCCGGGCGATTTTTCTTGATAGTAAGAAATTACAGAAATGTATACTCTGACTGCGCTAAAAAAATCGCCGGATCTACGCAAGAATTTGTATCGTTTCTACACACGAAACCAATTTCATCAAGAAAAAATGATTGTACACGATAAGAATTTTGTCGCATCTAGCCACGAAATTTTCAAAATTTGAAATTTGAACGTCAATACGCACGTCTTGTCTAGCGCAGACAAGATTTTTTTCTTGTTGTTATTTACACAGTCACGGCACGATTCTTACGTAGACACGGCGAGTTTTCTTATTTATTTATTTATTAAAAAAGAAACATTATAAGCTAACAGTGTGAACCAAATCGCTTACATGTTACATACTACTTAACAAAATTCTTATAAATTAACTTACTTTCTTAACAATAACAGCTTTATATATACATATTTATTATACCTATACCTATTTATTATAATCTAAATACTTATATTGCAGCATACATAATTGAGATCAAAGTTATCACAATTTATCACAAGAGATTTTAAAATTATATATTTATTTATATTACAGGGTATCTATTATTTTACTTTTAACAATTACGAGTATTTCACCCAAAATATTACATAAAACTTAAATAAATACGACTGTTTTTAGCCAACACTGCAATATGGTCAAAAAATATGTCTATGTCTGCATTGGCTTGTAGAAATTTATTTATTAAAATAATAGCTCTGGCTGTTGGACTATTATGAGGCGACCTCCACGAGGGTGGACAGGCGAAGAGTAAGTGACGCCGTCTCCCTGAACCACGCATGTACTGGTCCGGTACATAAAAGTTTATACACTCTCGTACTTCTGGGTTATCGTGAACACGAGCTCTCACGGTCTTGAAAATCACGTAAAGTCACTGGTCTTGCATTAATTAATCACTCTTCTATAAATAGTCTTCGTTGAATTTAGTTTTTCGGAGACAATATCGGCCAGGAAGACATTATTATTAATATGTGTGATGTTCCAGTATACTACGTAGATATATATAATTGCCTTTTTTTCTTTTTTCAATTGAATATTGGAAATAGTTTTACTGTTGAAAGATGTAGATAATAATAAATTATCTTACACGTACCAAGCAGGAAAATTTTCTGCAAAATCCAATCACAAGTATACTTAAAACTTTTTCTTCGTATACATTAATTCAACAAATTTTGTCATTTACATAATTTATTTTACAGGCGGAATCCGTACGAATATCAACTTTTAAAGACAAACGATTCAGCTACTCTGAAGGAATCAAAGTTTGATTTTAGCAAAAAGGTGAAGGTGCTTGCTCATGGCTGGCTCAACAATGGAGATGGGCCGATGCCTGAATCGATCAAAGAAGGTGAGTTAGTTTATCGGATAGTTTGTATGCCCCCAAGTTTTGACAAGACCTTAATACGCATTAGTCTCAACAGCGTCGTCTCTATGAGGAGGCTTAAAGACGCTTTAAATTATCTTATACTTATGAAAGTAATTATAATTATCTTATGGCTCACACACGAAAACCTTTGGTTAAAATATCTAATATAATATAAAATAGTTACTGGCGGATAGTTAATGTCACATAGAGTAACTTAGCCTAATTAAAATTAAATTTTGATATTGAAAAATATTAGTGTTCCGTTAAAATACAAAATATCCATGAAATCATTCTCCACGTGAACGAATTCGCGGGCACAGCTAGATTAGAGGAACATACTGCTATATTTATTTCTTTGTGTCCTCTGCAACTAGGGTTGCCACCGGCCGGGCATCCGGGGAGCGTCCAGGCGGCGCTTCATTTGTAGTCCGGGTTTAAAAATTTAAAGTTTTGGGCCGCCCTCACTAAATTCATCGTCGCCCCGCCCCTCCCGTCCTAAAAAATACCTATCCGGGTTCTGGCCTCTAAAATCCGGAGTTTTCACGCGTCTTGTCCTGGTTGCAAAATTTTAGAGATGACAACCCTACCTGCAATCAAGGTCACACGCAACCTTGACCAGGTCGTCGGCCCATCTGGCACATAATCCCTTGTTGTGACGGGAATTAGGTGAGGCCTATGTCCAGCAGTGGTCGTCATTGAGCTGATATTGAACAACGATTCCCTTGGTGCCACAGCGGGGCTGTTAATGACTGGTACATATGAGTTCCTGGGTTCAATTCCTGGGTCGAGCGAAAACGATATTGGGTCTTTCTGCCAAACAGTATCAGCCTGATGTTTGAAGTGTTAATAACAATAGGCTCGCTCAAATGGGACCTAACATCGGTATTTGGTAAAATGTGGCTGCGATGCGTCTGCGCAATACTTCGAGGAATTATCGTCCTTTGCATCGCGCCGTCGCGTCGGGGAAAAAGGCGCTATTTTACCTATTTTATAAAAAAATGTATTTCTATTACAGCATATCTGAATGTGAGTGATTTAAACATTATAGTAGTGGATTGGGGCAAAGCAGCCAACGTGAATTACGTATTGGCAAGCTATAATGTGGCTTCAGTGGGCCTCCTCCTTACCGAGTTCCTTAACTTTATTATAAGAGAAGGTGTTTCTGCTGATGACGTGCATCTTATAGGGCATAGTCTTGGTGCTCATGTAGTGGGCATCGCAGGAGCTTTTATTAAACAAGGACCTATTGATACTATTACAGGTAAGAACCAATAATCTTATGTAATATATTTCAAACGAGAGGATAGTATTACATGTCGCACCCTCAGAGGAAAACTTTGTAAGATCATTAATTCCACCACACAATTATCGACCTAAGACTATTATTACAAGGAGGAAATTGTTAATGGAATTATTTTCACTAAACGCGTTTTCAGCTGCAGCGGTACCATATTATTTTATATATTCACTCAAAAGTAATTTGGAAGCGAATTTCGATCTCGAGTGGCGTTAAAATGTTTGTGTACTGTTAACTTTGTGAAAGGAACATAATATATGTACTTATTATTAAAATATAATACTTTTAAATAAACTAGAATGACATAAATAAGTAACAAAAAAAAAGAATACTGCTCTATGATCATTGACAATACCATAATACATGTCATATACAGTTAATCACTACCTACCTATATTTTTCATCATCATTAGCTCACACTAACACAGGCTTTGTGTCCTTAATATTCATTAACCCTGTATAACTATATACTCTGACAATGTGAAGACAGATGATATGTGTATTGTTTTCACTGTATTCATTAAAAGTCTTTCATAGTTAAAAGTAACACGTTACGGTATAAAAGATCGCAGTGCAAAAGTTAAGTGACACTTATCATTTATCTTAAATATAATTCAATTTCTATGGGGTTTTACTCTGCGTAATTTGTCAACTAATTTAGCGGTGTTACCGTTTACCAAAGTTCTATGATTTATGTTTAACGTTTGTAAAGTGAATTAGTAGTTTCGATTATCCATCTTCGCTCAATGCCATCTATCAAATGTCAAGTAATTTCTCATGGTACCGCTAACCACAAAATTATGCGTAGCGCCTGAAGAACACAGGCGACTGAGTCCTCATGTCTGTTCAGATAAAAATCATTGTTGTATTTTTGAATGAGTTACATGATTGTAAACAGGTTTTTTAGGAGTGATGGAACATCCCTACTTTTGTACTTATCAATTAAAATAATTATTTTGACATTGAAACTGCTATTGATATTGTTAGCTCTACCTTAGTAATTAACGCTATTGAAAAAAAATCATTAATAGTTAAAATTATTTATTTTCACTTAATTCCTTTATTATCTACGATTATAGCAACGAATTTTACGTTAACTACTTAAATATTGTGAATCTATATTCAACATAATAACATAATTGTTATCTAGGGATAAGTTTGCCGAACATTTTAATGGCATAGTTTTGGATAAAGGCGACAGCTGTTGCTGTAGACTACACCGGGTGTGCGTCGGCTCATGTGAGGATATCATAATAATAGTTTAGGTCTTGAACTTATAATCACATTAGCCTACTTTAAGCCAACGTTGGTCTCAGAATAAAACCTAAAGCCTCTCCTCGTAATAGAGAAATGTTCGTAGTTAATGGTATGTTTTTAAAATGATATATTTCTGAATAAGTACCCAACAAAGAATGCACAAAGCAAATATCACAAGAATACTTCACGCAGTGGCTCTTTTGTCACAAAGGTTAAAAGTGGGATGATATATCTTTTCGTTATTGCGTGCTGCAAACGAATTAGCAGGCAATTTTAACTTCGTTGTGCGTTCAATGTCGAGCTGTTAACGCAAGCAATTCTGTTAGCTTTTATAACAAAACCGCTGCAAATTAACCGCTATTGTTAGTTAAACTCTAGCGGTTACTGCGAAGACTCCTTTTGTTTGTTGTAATTTTACTTATACCTTTTACTACACAAATATTTTACTGTGAATGCTTAAAATAAAATATAATGTTTTATGTGAAAGTAAAACTTATAACACTGTTTAATTATAAACTGCTGCAAATAGGATGGGCGAAAATGTAGAATGAATTGATAAATTCTTCTATTAGAAACTAATATTTATTTTTCAGACATTGGTAAGTGAAGACGTGACAATTTATAAAACGTTGCAAGCATAAGTCAGACTATGTTCCTATAATTTTACCCGCATACCGTATTTATAAAAAAGTTTGGGGGAAACCCGTGCCCAGCAGTGGGACGTTAATTTATGGGTAGTAATGATGATGATACCGTATTTGTCATTTTATCGAATATCACAATGCTTGGCAAAACAAGAACTAGAAAAAGCACAGTATGAGATCTGTCTTGTAATAAATTTTATAGCCATCATGTGAACATTACTTATGTCCAGCAATGGACTGACTATAAGCGGATGATGACGAATATACAATGAACATTAATCTTAGTTGGATAAATGATCCCTACATATTCTATGACACTTATACCATTAAATTTCAGGCTTGGACCCGGCGTATCCATTATTCACATTGGGTAACAAGGACGCTCGACTAGACAAGCATGATGCTCGTCATGTAGAAGTCATTCATACTAATGGTGGCTACCTTGGATTTAGTGCACCTTTGGGACATATAGACTTCTATCCAAATGGGGGAACTACACAGCCTGGATGTGGATTTGATTATAGAGGTAGAGTAATATAAGATATTTTTAGGGTTGAGAAAACTTTGATGGCGCAGTCGAAGTTTATAAGACTGCTGCGTAAGAGGTACTGAGTTCGACTGCCGAGTTCGATTTAGGTTTTTCTGACTTGAAATTCTCTGTATCAGTAGTCTGAAAATGTGTTCGGTTAATGTCAATAGGATCGCCATATTACATGGCAGAACACCTAGCTGGGTGAGCTGGCTAAAGGTGTAATGCCATACGTTATGTTTTTAGGGACCAGCCATTGTCTATATATCGTCAAGTAGAATAAAAAGTAGCCAGCTTTGTGTCCAGCGTGTTGATGACCTAATCAATCTATTTTACTTTGGGTCGATTTTTCCTTGGCCAGATAACTTTATCTTCTCTTTTGATAGGTTTTCTATATAAAATCAATTTTATTTTTGAGGTTAAAGTTATCTGACTGTGGAAAAATTGCCGCTTATGCGTATATCTGAAATTTATAAAGTTTTTACTAAATAAAGGCCAATAAACTAATTATATTTATTTATCACAGGTTTATGTGCCCATAACCGGGCCCACATGTTCTTTTCGGAGTCCATCATATCAAGCGTTCCATTCACCGGAGTGCGTTGTGAATCATATGATGAATTGTATTATACTCGTAGGTGTAAGGGCACAGGCGAAAAACTTATAATGGGAGGCTTTAATATACATTATGGGTAAGTTCCGATTAATAATTATTTTCTATTCTATTCTTCTATATTTATTATACACTATCTTATAATGTATAAGGTAATTCATAATATAGTTATGTAGTTTTAGATAGGCTATGCTATGTAGTCAGTAATTTAGGGTACGATGGAGTTGGCATGGCTTAAAAGCTAAAAACTCCTAAAAAATAAAGATTAAAAAAAAAAAAAAATTCTATATTCATTCTTGTTTATGGCAAGCGTGCCGATGTCGAATATTCTGCCAATGTCAGATGTACAAAGGAAAAGCAAGTGTACAGAAATAACGGTCAAATGTAACTAGTAAATACTTCGTTTAAATGCTTAATCATTAAAATCCATTAAACCCCACTGCTGGGCTCGGGTCTCCTCTCCTCTATCTAGAGAGCTGAGAGGGTTTTAAGGCCATAATCCACTCATGCTGGCCTAGTGCGGGTTGGTGGATCAGACATACTCATAGAATTTCTTCTAGGGTCTGGGGTTTCCGCACGATGTTTTCTTTCACCGTTAGCAGACGGTAAGTCACTTGACTAGTACATATAAATTCCACAAAGTGGAATCCACATTGGTACTGCCGGTCGGGATCGAACTCGGATCGCGTGTTTGAACGCCGGTCCCTTATCCATTCAGCCACCATCGCTCTCAACTTAATGTAGACTAATAATTATGCTCCATTAGCGTTAAGAGTTAAAATCTCAATACGAGGTTAGCAGTACGCTGAAATGTCACTTATTGAAGTTGAAAACGTCATTGTCATTGTCATACTCGGGCCGAATTCAAATGTAGATTAAACAATTCAAATGTAGATTAAACAATTGACCATTATAATAATATTCTACCACATTCACACAGCGCCATCTAGTCCCAAAGTAAGCAATTATATTTGCTTGTGTTATGGGTACTAAACAACTGATATACTACTTAAATACATTTTTTTTTTGTAAATACATACATATTATAGATAAATTACACCCAGACACAGAACAAACCTTTATGCTCATCACACAAAGTTTTGTCCTGGGTGGGGATCGAACCCACGACCTCCGGTTAGCAGTCAGGGTCACTAACCACTAGACCAACAGGCCAGTCAATTATAATGTCTGTTTTTATAAAACCTATCAAATTAATAAAAACAACGTATGTATTATTTTGAAATGTTTATAATAAGAAGTTACTGCTTAATGCCACTGATATCGGCCTAAGAAATTTTAAACTAGCTGTTGCCCGGGGCTTCGCTCCCGTCGTTATTTATTTAGCCACTG
This sequence comes from Laspeyria flexula, assembly GCA_905147015.1. Taxonomy (NCBI): domain Eukaryota; kingdom Metazoa; phylum Arthropoda; class Insecta; order Lepidoptera; family Erebidae; genus Laspeyria; species Laspeyria flexula. Next base: position 12,967,799 of record LR989950.1, on the reverse strand, counting down.
CTCAGCTTCTATTGGCCGTAGCGTGATGTTATATAGCCTATAGCCTTCCTTGATAAATGGGCTATCCAACACTAAAATATTTTTTCAAATCGGTTCAGTAGAACCCGAGATCCCTACAACGTCACAAATTACCTCTTAGCATAAGATTAAATCTTAAAATTCAAATTTACAGTGATTTTAACATTCTACGTAGATTTCGGCCTGAGTTTAAAGTCATGGTCACCACAGTGTGGCCTGCACCACCGGTGTAAAAGTGATTGCGGCCTGGTTTTTATTATAATTTCATAATAACAGAAACAAAACTAGCACCAATAAATGTGAAATATAATTTAGTTTTTAATATAAAATTTAGTAGCAATTAATTAAAATCTAGAATTTATAATTGGTTAAGCATTAATTCGTTCTCAGAGAACATTCACTCGAGAGCAACTGGAACAACAAAAGAAGGTTATTTTAAGTATTCATGAACACGGTTAACTTTCGTCGCTTCTATGTTTAATTAAACAAAGAACACTCGTTTGTTAGGCAGTAACAACATTAGCTTAAATCTTGGAGATCAACGCTCATTGTTTTGTTTCAGGAAGGATGGTATTTACTACCTAAGGACAAACGCTGAGAAACCTTTCGCCCTGGGGGACCCGGACGGTGACCCAACATGAATTACGATAAAATATTAATAATACCCCGCTTTGCCAACTTCGTCTATAAATTAAATTTTCAAAGAAATTATTACTGAGTGGTCCGTTTTTATTCGCGACCGCTGAGTCCAGACACCTTTCATTAACTTTGTGCCTCCAAATTTCATAACACTTCACTTGACATGGACACATTATTTGTTATTACATGGCTTTAGGTAGGCACTTTAAATAAAATAATGGTGTTGGAGTGTACTATGCGTTTCAAATAAGTATAGGACAGCCGCGACGCAATTTCTTTTCGCAATGTGCGTCAATTTCAGTGTTGATGTTTATGGTGTGCAAAAACGAAATAACGTATGTGTATGTAGGTTTATATAAGCACAAAGTTTTATGTTTGTTTCGCTATGACCTTAGCAATTAAAATAAAATCGACTTTGAAATGAAAAACAAATCCTAGGTTCTAAAAACAAAATAGTACCTATTTGGGTATGATTTTATTAATCATCAAATATGAAGCGGCGGCGCATCGTGAACAATGTACAGATCCAATCCTATTCTAATTTGAAACACATAGTATGCGAATGCAAGCATCCGATTAATTTGATTAATGTGAATGAGTTACAATTACATAATACATCATAACGTCACTATATGATGCAATGAGATTTTTAATTTATATGAGAAATTGTATTTGTTGGCGAATGTCCAAAAGTCGAGTAGAACAATTTGTTACTTTTAAATGAAAATTAATTCGGCCCCCGACCGCTTGTTTGTACCGAATAAAATGGAGATTTTATTTTGTGAATGCGATTAAAAATCTTTATTTAATTCATGTTTACAGTTTATTCCATGTAAACATCGAAATGTTTACCTAGGCAAATATCTATGGGAAATGTTCCAACTCGGCATAGTGTTCCTTGTATAATATGTTCCAAGACAGAATATGTAGTGTTTCTCCTATAATAACATAACAGGCAGAGACACGAATATTGTTCCTTATCTCTGTCAGCAGTATTATTCATATTTTTCTACTGCGTACTATATTGTAATAAATATACTAGAGAAAATTGGCCAGCATTGTATTTTCCTGTAAAAACATGCAGTTGCATAATATATTAATAAGTGTTCTATTTATGAATAATTTAAGACTAATATTTTATTTATTGTAATAAATAATTTCGCATTAAGTTAATATTAAAAGTAAATTAATTGTATTTGTTTCATTTATAAAATTTTAGAGAACATTATTATTATTATGTATCACTTCGATATGGTAAGGCTTTTTTATATTACGTAAGTATTATGATAGCAAAGAGTTTTATAGGATAAAAAAATAAAACTAAGTTACAGGTATTGCATTTATTTTGAAAATCTAAGATGTCTAGCAAACTAACTAATTAACTTAGAATTTTTATAAATTATTTCAGGCTATTGCTCGAAATTTTACATTCATGACTTCTCCCCAAACATAAAATAACCAAAAGATTAACCACTAAGTTAAGGTTTTGGATCTTCTATTCCTAACATGACTGTACTAAAAGTTGTTCGAGTTCTACGAATAATTCTATTCGCATAAAGCACATATGAAAGGCGATGCCGTATTACCGTAATAGTTCTTGCCATTTCATTCTCATCAATTTATATATTTGAGTCGTTTGCCAAGCTTTTCATGGGTAGTCTAGAATGGTTGTCCAGAATTTGTATTCACCGTGAGGTTGTTCGCCAGGTACCGTCTGAATATTAACCAGACCAAGAGAAATAATGTAGCATAAACCGCTGCAGTGGGACGTGCATGAAGCATACGTTGTTATGCAGTCAAAGTTACCTATGTTTGGGTGCCGTAATATGTACAATTGTACCTCAATTGTATGCTGGTTAAAGGCTGGAAAAGACACGCTTTAGAGTTTATTGTAGTGGTAGTGCTTTTTGGTTCAGTGTTGCATAATAGGGCAGCATCAAGCATTCACTGGTGCAGTCATTTGAGATCTATGTGAAACAAAATTAATTATTAAAATTATTAAGTGGATTTTTTTACATTTAGATATAATTTATTATTATATAAAATACATAATAACAAATTCAATTTATTATAAGTATGACTCACGCAAATTTATAACAATAGAATCGCCTATTTACGACCTATCAAGTTAGCAAAATGTGGGCATGCGCCTCTGACCTCTGCACACCCCTTCGGTTATATATATTTTTTAAATCGCTTAAGTTCTAAGTGCTGTACATGTAAGTCCTGTTTACAACTGAAACCATGACAACATTATATTTAGCTAGGTTTTACAAAGTCGATTAAATGATGTTACTAGAATAATAACAACATATTGACTAGATAGGCTAGCTATTTTTTAAGTAGTCTATCTTATCAATATGTTGCTTCCATCATTGGACAAAGGCCCCTCAAAAATAGCCACAACATAATCAAGAGAACTCAGCTCTAACATTTTAAGAAAAACACTTAGGTACAAAATTTTTGTTCCTCAAACAATTTTTAAGCGAAATCACCTCAAAACAATATTGTTCTCTCTTGAGAAAAGTATAAAAGAATACTGACATTCACTAAAGGGAATAGTGCGCGGCAACAATATTACTTCGTCAGTGCAACAAGCAATGTTTGAACAAATATTTGATCATATAAAATTACATCCTTCGTATACTATACAGTAGTCTACCTTTTCAAGTACTTTTTCAATGAAATCATAGGAAAGTTATACTTTTGTGGACTTCTTCAATGAAATTAAAGATGCAGTCGTAGTCAAAGATCATAAGTCAGTCAAGAACATTTGAAAACGATTGAAACACATATACGAATACAAGAAAATTGGTTTCAGTGTTTGTTTAGAAATTGAAGTTGCATACATCTGAATAATATCCGAGGACTTATTCGCAATTGCAATATTGTTTTCAAATGTTTGAAAATGTAAATACTAATGCGGTCATTGTCATTTTCAATCATTTGATGATGTCAAAATCAGTCATCGAATATTGCTTATTAAGCTATTAAGACCCTATTAAGCCACTTTTCGCTTCTACTACATCATCATCATCATCATCATATAAGCCCAATGACGTCCACTGTTGAACGTAGGCCTCACCTAATTTCCACCACAGCGAACGGTTTTTTTTTCTACTACATACGAGTATTTTATTACATACGGTAATAGGTGTTCTACACGGTTATAAACTTGCGTTCCAACAGAGTGACATTGGTACTTGCGTTCCAACAGAGTGACAAGGAGCTTGGTTGCCATCCGCGTAGTTTGTATGAAATTTGGTTTACAACAGCCGGCTACACGGTTGGAATCCACCAAGGGCACCTCTGTAGAAGGCAAGTTTATAACCATGTGCACGGCTTTAAAGGAGCATCTTGTCTGAAGTTTTTTTTTCTCATAAGTAAAAACAAATGAACTAGGTACATATTAATCCTAATTTATGTACCTATAGTTAATTATCTCTATATTATATATATTTAAGTCAACGCGACCACACTTAAATAGAGAGACATTAAAAAGGTATGAGGGCTTGGTAGAAAATAATTAGAGGAGAAACTAACAAGACTATTGTCTTGGCTAGTGCAAACCACTAACATGTCGTGAAAATTGTGGAGAAACAACTATCTAGTCCATTATATAAATTGCTCCCATTTCGAGAGCGTCCTACAAAAAGCATAATATGGCAAGATGTATACCTACCTCGCGTCATATCGCAGATGGAAATTCTGATGTTCCAACCACTTTCCAACGTGTTTATAAGAGACTCCATAAGAGATGTAATTTATAGCAAATTAATTGCACTTCTACGCTATGTTCAATTTTAAGTGAAATTTACAAAAACGAAACAATATGGTTCGATTTCATGTGACTCTTTCTAGACAGTTGTAAAATAAAACTGAGGGACGCGCGAGAAGTAAAATATGTAAAATCATGAATATAAAAATATGCAGCTAGTGAAAATATTTCATCGTACCAATATATTTGTCTTCAAATAGAACAAGTATTCTATTAACAAGATTTCTCTGTAATGGTAGTCAGCGTTTATTCAGTTTTATTAGAAGGTACTCGTAGCTAGTACAAAAATTAAATAGCATAATTTGGCTCAATTTTATAAAGTGTTACTGGTACTGTCAGCCTATTTCATCCCAATACTGGGCAAAAGCCTCCCCCCATGATTTACATGCTATTCTGTCAGTGGCCAGAACGGATTCGCCAAGACTGGATCTTGGTGAAATTTGTAGTCATCACGCAATCTTTTCACCTTCTCAGCACGTGGTGATAATTCCAACTTTTAAGCTTACAGTAAAACGAGTATCTATCTATTTTCATTATTTATTAGTAGTCCACCTTCGCATTGGCCTAGGCCTTTACGTCTATTGCAGTTGATTAATAGTGCAGAGTCTGAGAGACATTGTTAGTGGTGGCTTCGACGAAAATGGCATTAGTTTTGAGCCGTCCAAATGACGCAATTAGTCGACGTACGTTAAACATGAATGTGTATAGATTGAAATCCATGTTAATTAATGAGCATATATCATATAGATGTTCACAATTAAAACTTTCTCATATATAATTCGAACGTCAGTACGGCCTCCGTTCGTTCGCTCGACACCGTCAATTAGTCATTTTCTTTGAAGCCGTAACTTTGAACGTTAAGGTATTTGATTTTAAATTATGTTAGATTAATCACTTAGATATAAACTGTCAAAACATTCAACGAAGTTACTCCACAACAATAATGGGGAGCAAACTGTGAATTGTTGTTTTATTAAATTCTTCCTTTCCCCCCTAAATTATTCAAATCATCGCCATTTTGTAGAAGATGAGTGTAATAAGAACGAGTGAGTTTACATGAAAGTTTCACACGGGCACAACCACAGTTTGTAGAACGCTTCAACATGTTAAAAGCCACTAACTTTATATTACCCTTTCTGTTCGGATAATTACGTGTGGTTTTGTTCCCTAATATGAACATTTACTTAGTTAAATACCTAACTGAATGAGACGCGATACAAACGTATTTATAATAATTTTATATAGCCTAATGAATAGGTATATCATTGTTCGGGAATTCTCATCTGAAAACTTAATCACAAATATTTTTTGATAACGTTTCATGTTAATAATATCAATTGAAAAATTGCTGATATTTTCTAAATTATTACCTTTGTAAGCAAAATGAAATACCTGAGCAGACCTTTATACTGAGTAATAGATATCAATGTAAAAGTAAATTTCATATGTTTTTTTTTAATATTGTACTTTTTATTGGATAAGTTGGAAAATATTTACATAATATCTGCAAGAAAATAATATTTACAACTAAAACTAACTAACTGCAAAACAAAAACACGAAAATACCTTAAATTATAATGCGTCGAAGAATTCCTCCGCATCAATGCCGCTGTCCGCCGGAAACAGCCAACAGACTGGCAGCATTGCCACGTTGGATGGCAATGCTTATTCTTTGCGCCAAGAAAAAGCCAGCCCGCTGGCCACGTGACGTTTCTGTCAAGCGTTTAGAGCGCTCTTTATAAAGAGCCCGAGCACATGGACCCCATGGCCCAAGCGTTTCGACTCCAAACGGCTCAAATACGCAATTACCAATTTGCGCCGTTTTTGCTTCGACGAAATATTGCAATAAGTCTTTGTATAGATGTGTTTTTCCGAAAATCATTTAATGAACTACAACCGGATATAAACCTCTTTATCTTTGTTCATTAATAGATTATATATTATATTTATAGCCACATAAAAATAATTTTATGCCGCAAAATTAGTCCTTATTCGCCCTTAGAATAAGTCATAAATTGTCAATAAATTTACAACACGCCGCGAGACACTCGTAAATATAATATGAAACAGTATAAATCGAACCAATCTCTTGTTTCCACCGACATAAAGAACACAATAAAATATTTGATGTTGATTACTCGCTGTTATGTTTCAGTTAAGACGTGTTTGACCTGAGCTGAATGATTTCTGTAATGTATCTGAGAAAACATTATACCTACTGTGTTATGATGGGTTGTAAAAAAGTAATATTGAAGGTGACTGAGTTTGATCGTAAAAAATATAGCTGGCGCACAGAAGGTACGTGGACATTATTAAGGCTCTACACAGACGGCTGATAATTATATTATTCGTTTAAACAAAAGTCGCTTTCTGTTTTGATTATGGACAATAATTGAATGGACTTCAGTTTTTGGCGAGGCGCAGACGAAGTCCTGTTTAGTGAGTCGGTACTGCCTTTAATAGGACATGAATAGATGAGAGAAATTTTGTTGCCTTTGTTATGATGAAGATTTTAACTTCAAAGTACCACACTCATCAAAAACTAGGCACACTCAGTTCAAACATGCCATAAAGGCTTTAATTTCATACATGGCACTATTTTAAAAACACTAGAATAACAACAGATTGGACGCTGCAGAAATATTCGGTAGTTCATGAAAAAATAAATGTGACGAATGATCGCACCGGCTAACATAAGAGAACTTACATCCAAGATGAGTGTCGATAAAATAAACGTATGGAGTGTGTTGAGCGCGTGATAATTCAGGGTTGCTACACACATATTCGGGCCGACATTGTCGGTTCGGCAGTATTTGCCAAACAACAAAGTCGACCCGAAGCAATTATTGCACTTGGTTCGGTTTTGGTGATTTTGTGCCGATCGGGTAGTTTATTCGGTTCGGCACATTATTCGATTCAGTAGTATTTGTTGAACAAAAAAGCCGACCCGTAGCAACTACTACATTACTTTCGGCATCATTCGGCTTGTGCCGATCGGGTAGTTCCAGCCTAGCCAAAGCCGACCAGCATTTTTCTCGAACATTCATCCACATTATTCGATTTTACCGAACGGCAGTGCCGATTAATGCCAGCCCGAATATGTGTGTAGCGACCCTCAGAGATTTTTGTGGAACGTGAACAAAAAGCCGTCATCTGCGTCGGGCCTAATGTATAACGATTATGAACAGTGTCTGAATGTTGCTCGTGAAATATTTGTACCTTTTGAAATAGACTACGTTATTGTTGCTTTGATATCTTTCATTTTCCATTTTTAATGGCAATGTCATATTTCTTAGAAAATATTTTATTGCTGCTTATTATTTTGTATGTTCTTTGACTAGTTTTAACACATTTACAATAATATCATCATTAGTTAAGTCGAACTTAATCAGTGTTCGTCCGTGTAGTGACGGATTAAGAATACATTATCTCACTACCCCATTTCAACCCGTGAGTGTCGTAAAAGGCGATTAAGGGAAAAACCTTAAACAGACAAAAGCATTGTGAGAAAAGGAAAAATCGAAACAAAATCCTATACCAACCCGCCTGTGTGCCAGTGTAGTATAGTAGGCTAAATTCCCTTCACAATCTTTGGAGGAGACCCGTGCCCAGCAGTGGGACGTTTATGGGTTGTAGTGATGATGACGAATCAGTGTTAATATCGCTGTCAGATGTTTGAAAATTTAAATATGGTCCCTGTCATTTCAAGTATTTGACAGTGATATCGACTTCAACTAAATGCCGTTTTCAATAATCTATATATTTGGCTTCTAAAGTTATAATTTTGCCATAAGCAACATAAAAAATATACACTGACTGTATATATCTAATATATACTGTAGTAGCCAAATCAATAGATTATAAAAAACAGCTGTTCATTGATGTCAAAGTTCATAGTAGGATCTCGGGAAAAATCAAGTGCTAAATCTAAAACAATGAAAGTAAAAACCCTATCTCTGTTCTGTGGTCCCCATCAACGTCTGTTCTCAGCCAAAAAGTACGTAACAAAAGATTTTGTGGCATTTGTTATATTTCCACGTAATCCCAAAGGCTCTCTAGTCAGATGATTGACGGTAATATCACCTGCAAAACTTATTATTAGATTTTCATAATTAAATAATGACACCTGATACGACCACCTTATATTTTCACCCCATAAATAAAAGCTGAATACCTCAACTTATTATATATTTAACACGTTTGGGATCTACTTTAGCTTTCAGTTTCCCTTTGGCTTACCGACCGCTTGCTAGTAACTTAGGTACTTTTAAAACATGCATTATAAAGTTTTGCTACTCCGTTTTATACCTATAGGAATTACTAGTAAGTAGTTAAGATGTTAAAGTGTCACTTTTCTTGTGATATTTTTTTTAATATTTTATATAAATGCTAAACAAGGAAGTAATGGAAAAATTCAAACCCACAACGGGACTAGAACCCGTGACCCTGGCATTCCGTGTCCAGTGCTCTTCCAACTGAGCTATGCGGGCGGACGTCCCTGAGGTTGAATTTATCCATTACCTGTTAACATGGTGACGTCGAGTCGCAGTCCGTCTGCCACGCTGAACACCACGTTTTCCGCACGCTCCGCAAATAAAAAAAATCGTTTAAGTGGGTTTTTTAAGCGCGACCCTCACAAGTGAGGTACCAAAATTCTCGCCTTCTCGCGGCGCACACGCCTGTGCCCTCCAAACAAGCCGCGAAGTGTCCACGTCAACATAAAAGTGGCAAATAGTGCTTTTTTCCAGTTTTGTGCACACATTTTACCAAATAAAAAGTGCTACAGTGTTGTGCCCCTGTCGTGCGATACGTCGTTGGGTGCGCCTTGGTCGCCCCAACAAAACAAGCCCTCGCACACCATCCGCAGACCCACCGTTGAGGAGCAACTTGCAGAAAAACAAGTACCACGTGGCCACGTGGTACGCGATCCAGTTGACCTACGACGCCAGAAAGTTGCACCAGGCTGCTCCTCACCATATGCAGACGGACGCCGCAAGTAATAGAATTTTAAGACATAGGGAAAATTTTTTATTAACAACTAAAGTTACAAACTTTACACTGCAATATCTTCGTGACAACAACGAATTTCGAGATTCTGCAATTGCTAGTTTTTGCGCGCTCACCAGAAGATCTCGCCTGCAAGACCTCATAATTTTAAGAATTTATTTAGACACTTTTAAAATTAAATTAACGAAAAATTTGTATTTTTTAAAAATTCATATAAAAAATTTAAAGTACTCCAAAAATTTAAGTACCATATTGTAGCTCTAGTTATTCCCTATTTTTTGACATTTTTTCAGAATTTTATGTAAACGGGTCAAGAAGTTATTGAATTTAAACCTAATTTCTTAAATTAAATAAAAATAAATAGAAAAAACTAGTTTTTTGCAACAGAATAGGCTTCTATAAGCCTATTGCAGCTTGATTAAGCCCAAACTCGGGCCCAAAATACGCAAAATTGGCGAAAACTTAATTTTTCAGCCATCTTGGTTGCAGGGTTGTAAAATTAAAATTCTTATAACTTCTAAACCATAGACCCTAGAACCTTCGGGTTTTTACAGGAACTTGAAGGCTGACCGCCTCTACACTAATATTAAGTTTTTGGCCACTTTTGGGCCGAAAAAATTTATAAGCGCGAAAGCGTATTTGGGAGACCCGCAAGACGTCGCCGAGCTGCTAGCCCAAAACCCGGTCTTCCTAGGACAAAAAACGCGGAAGTTATAGGCGTTCAAAGTTGGAATTTGACAGCTCGGCGGCCATCTTGTTTTTCTTTAAACAGCTGTAACTCCGGAACCGCGGGACGTACAGAGCTGAAGTTTTCGGCATTGTGCTCCTTAGGTTCCAGAGGAAACATTTTTTAGGGTTGGGGGTAGTTTGGGGGTTGAAAAAATTAGGGACCCCAAATACGCTTCCAGCTTATAGGGCTGCTAAAGCCCATTCTGGGGAACCCAGGCACGACATACCTGCGACTGTCCGTTTAGGAGATATTGCCAACCAAAAATTGACTTTGACAGCTTGGCGGCCATATTGGATTTCTTTAAACACCTATATCTCCTGAACGGAGGGTCGTAGGAGGACGGGGTTTTCATTAAACCTGTTGGCAGGCCCCCCTGAGACAAAAAATCTGACGGTCAGACGTTTTCAAGCCGTCAGAATTTCTCAAGCCAGAACCCAGTCCGGTGGATTGGGCTCGTCGAGCTCGTTGCAGCGATCCCAAGCACGAGGGTATTCGGCCCAGGGACCTCCGAGATATAGCAGGACAACCATTTCCTGGCGGCCATCTTGGTTCGCAACCAGAAACTTTTGGCCCCTATATCTCGGGAGCCCCTTGACCTAGGGGTGCCGTGTTTGGGTTCGTTGTGGAGGGCTCGGGGAGGGCTATCCACCTGACATAAAGAGGCGACTCTACATAGAGTCTTAAAAATTTTAGTATATTTATTGTGTATATTTTGTCATTTACAATTTTTATTAATAGTATTAAGTAGTATTAAGCCGTATACACCTGTTTTGTACCTGTTTTATAGTCTTTTCTCGGACTCTACATTTATGACTTGGCTCCTTTGAGCAAATTCCGACACAACGAGGTTCTTTTGACCTCGTTGAAAACTCTCGACATCTTATATCTAGCAGGTATCGACACTGGTCTATTGACCCATATTAACGCGAACGGTATAAGCTCTTTTGGCTCATACAAAATTAGTTTTAAATTTTAATTACTTTTATTGACGACCACCACCGACGACATGTTCCATACACCAATTGGACAAACCGACAAGGGGCCAAAGGCCGTGCAGGCATCGCCTAATGACATAGAGGAGGCAGGAACCTCCAACAACCAGTCTCAGAATGTCCGGAAGTCAATAGAAAGCATTGAACAAGGGCTATCGGGCACCTCCCCCGTAGGGAAAAAGACAGGGCCAAATAGGCCAAAAAAGTTTGAAATCTCCCCCCCCCCGGGGAAGAAGAACCCACCCCCTAAAACAAAAACGGCAGCAAACCTCACCGTAATAAAATCCAAGGTGAAACCACCTACACCCAGCCCCATGAAGGCCAAGACGGGCTTCTCCAGCAGGGCAGAGGAGGCTGCGGAGGTTCACAGGAAAGGCCTGGAGAACCTCCGCAGGTTCCAGAACCTGAGGAGGGACGTCCGGCTTCAGGTCGAGGAGGCGCTGGACCGCCTTTTTGAAATGGTGAAGACAGCCCCAGTGGCGCGTAGCCTGGAGGCAGAGCTGAGGAGAGAGACCCTAGAAGAGGGGACCCAAACAGTCACATCAGAGAGGATAGAGAGGGTAGAGGTGCTAGAAGCAAACGCGACGCTGATAGAAAGAATAGAGGAGAACACGAAGCTTCTAGTCGAAAACGGCAGAAAACTGAGTGAAATAAAGGAAATGGTGGAATCACAGAAGGTAACCTTGGAAAAGACAACCTACGCGGAAGCAGTGGCTGGAAATCTGAGCAGGGCCAGAGCCCCGGAACAGAAATCCCTGCTTTCGGTGGTTGTCTCTTCCAAGAACGAGAAGGAAACGGGAGAGGAAGTACTAGAGAGGGTTAGGAGAGCAGCGGACGCAAAAGAAGGTTGGATAAGGGTGGAAAGAGTGAGGAAAGCGAAAGATAGAAAAATAATAATGAGTTGTGAAACGGAGCAAGAAAGGAAAAAAGTAAAGGAACGACTGGAAGCTGCTGGGGAGGACCTCGTCGTTGAGGAGGTCAAAAACAAGAACCCGCTTCTGGTTTTGAAAGATGTTCTCAAAGTGCACGACGATGCAGAGATCATCAGAGCACTGAGAAACCAGAACCGGAATGTTTTTGAGGGCCTCAACGGCGAGGATGGCACCCTCGAGGTAAGGTACCGGAGGAGAGCCAGGAACCCCCACAACTGCCACGTCGTCCTGAGCGTCTCGCCCACGATATGGGGGAGGGCAATCTATGAGCGTAAGCTCAGGATTGACCTCCAGCGTGTCGTGGTCGAGGACCAATCCCCACTAGTGCAGTGCACCCGGTGCTTGGGCTATGGCCATAATAAGCGGCTCTGTAAAGAGCCCGCCGATTTATGTAGCCACTGTGGAGGCCCGCACATGAGAGCAGAGTGCCCCGATAGGCTGGTGGGGACAGCTCCGGAGTGCAGGAACTGCAAGAAAGCAGAGCTCCAACAGACATCCCACAACGCCTTCAGCAGTGAGTGCCCAATCAGAAGGAGGTGGGACACAATAGCCAGAGCCTCCGTAGCGTACTGCTAAGGGCGTCCCACAGGAACTTTGCAAGTACAAAATATTGCAAGCGAACCTCCAGCGCAGCCAGCTTGCCACAAACGAGCTTCTTCTAGAGGCAGCGAAGATGAAGGCAGCCGTAGCGTTGCTCCAGGAACCCTATGTGGGGGCGGCGCGAAGTGTTAGGAGCTACCGGGGTGTGAGAGTGTTCCAGAGCTCACAGAGAGGAGGAAACGGGACTGTCAAAGCAGCCATTGTCGTTCTCGACAATGACCTTAACGTAGTACAGTACCCACAACTCACCACGGACAACATCGTCGTGGTGGGGATCCAAACCAGAGCATGGACGATCACCCTGGTCTCCTACTACTTCGAGCCGGACCAGCCCATAGGACCTTACCTGGAGCACATAAAGAAGATAGCCCGGGAGACAGGCAACAAGAGGATGATCGCTGGAGGCGACGCGAATGCAAAGAGTACTTGGTGGGGCAGCCAGAGCGAAGACGCCAGAGGAGAAGAAGTCTGCGGAGTACTAACCGAAATGGACATGCATGTGTTAAACATGGGACATGTACCAACGTTCGACACTGTGAGAGGTGGAAGGAGGCTCTGCAGCCATGTCGATGTGACTGCTTGCACGACGGATCTGCTCGGACTCGTGGACGAATGGCAGGTAATAGAAGGCCTCACAAGCTCGGACCACAACGGTATATCGTTTGGTATATCCCTTCAAAAATCTAAGGGCACACAAATACTACGCACTACACGAACATACAACACACGAAAAGCAAATTGGAGTCAGTTTCGTGAGAAACTGACCCAAATTATGCTAGACACAAAACTCACCACACAACACGTTACACAAATAGAAGACACACAACAATTAGACAACACAGTAAACACATACACACAAGCAATCACAGACACATGCACTCACACAATACCAAACAAAAAACATACAGATACACTTACCTTACCGTGGTGGTCCGAAGACTTGGCAGCCATGAAGAGGCAAGTAGCCACCCGCAGACGACGGATCCGCAACGCAGCACCGGTTCGCAGGGACATGGTTGTAGAGCAGTACCTGAAACAGAAAACAGAATATGAAGAAGCGGTTAGGAAAGCTGCTGAGGATAGTTGGAGGGAATTCTGTGGAAAGCAGGATAGGGAAGGGGTGTGGGAGGGAATTTATAGGGTCATCAGTAGGGTAAGGAGCAGGGAGGAAGATGTTCCATTAATTAAGAATGGTAAGACCCTGAGCGCAGAAGACTCCGCGAAACACCTGGCGGAAACTTTCTACCCGAAGGATCTGAGGGACGAAGACAGCTCATACCATGCGCAAACAAGAGCTTTGGCGGAAACCGTAAATGACGAGGGTCATGATGAACATGACCCTCCATTTGAAATGAAAGAGTTGAAGGTTGCTGTCGAGTCCTTCAATCCCAAAAAAGCCCCTGGAGCAGACGGATTCACTGCCGATATTTGTTCACAAGCTATAAAAGCTGAGCCTAATTTCTTTTTGGCCTTGTTGAACAGAGGAATGCAGCTGGGCTATTTCCCAAAAGTCTGGAAGGTGGCGACGGTGGTGGTCCTCAGGAAACCGGGTAAAGAGAAGTACACTGAGCCAAAATCGTATCGCCCGATTGGGCTCCTGCCCGTGCTGGGGAAAATTTATGAGAAGATGCTGGTGGGCCGCCTCAAGTTTTACGTGTTGCCTCGTATAAGTTCTCGCCAGTTTGGCTTTATGCCACAGAGGAGCACCGAGGACGCCCTCGTTGCTCTTATCAAACGTATCCGAGAGAAACTTCAGCTGAAAAAGCTCATTACATTGATCTCACTCGACATCGAAGGAGCGTTTGATAGTGCGTGGTGGCCGGCAATAAGGACCAGACTGGCTGAGGAAAAATGCCCCGTGAACTTGAGGCGGGTCATCAGCAGCTATCTCAACGATAGGGGGGTAGACGTTAGGTATGGGGGGGCGTCGCATACAAGGGCCACGGAGAAGGGCTGCGTCCAGGGTTCCATAGGGGGGCCTATCTTGTGGAACCTCCTGCTGGACCCTCTCCTACGGTCGCTTGAGGATAGGGATGTCTACTGCCAAGCGTTTGCTGACGACGTAGTCATGCTTTTTGACGGTGGTGAGGCCAGGGAAATTGAGGGGCCGGCCAATGCTGCTCTCGAACATGTTCGGGAGTGGGGTGTCAAAAATAAGCTCAAATTTGCGCCACACAAAACGTGTGCAATGATGCTAACAAAAAAGCTCAAATTTGACACCCCACGCCTGAGCATGGGCGGGATCGGCATTGGGATGTCCCCAGAAATCAAGATCCTTGGACTCACCATCGACAACAAGCTGACTTTTAACACACACGTCGCAAACGTTAGCAAGAAGGCAATAGGCATCTACAAGCAACTCACCAGAGCGGCCCGAGTGAGCTGGGGACTCAGCCCAGACATCATTCGGACTATTTATACGGCAGCGGTGGAGCCAGTGGTGCTGTATGCGGCAGCCGCCTGGGCCCCCGCAGCAGAAAAGATCGGCGTCCGGAGACAACTGGCGGTCGTTCAAAGGGGCTTCGTACAAAAAATGTGTAGGGCCTACAGGACGGTGTCGCTAAACTCGGCCCTGCTGCTCACTGGGACCCTCCCCCTTGACCTCCGTGTCCGCGAAGCCGCGGCACTATACGAGGCCAGGAGGGGGGCTCCCAGGATAGAGTTAGCCGATAGGGAGATCGAGAGGGCGACACCCGCCCTGGAGGCCCCGCACCCTGCGGAACGCATGGAGCTGGAGTTCAAATGCCTGATAGACGAGGAACAGCACACACGCCACAGCGATTACGCTGTGCGCATTTACACGGACGGGAGCAAGATTGAGGGCAAGGTCGGAGCAGCGCTTTCCATTTGGAAAGGCGCAGCAGAGACCAAAGCCCTCAAGCTTGCTCTCGCGCCGTACTGTACCGTTTATCAGGCGGAACTTCTGGCTCTATGCAGAGCCACGGAGATCGCAGGAAAGCTAAGCGAAACATCAGTCGGGATCTACAGCGACTCCCGAGCTGCTCTGGAGTCAGTGACCAGCTTCGGATCCTCTCATCCCCTGGCAGTCCAAGCAAAGAGCAACCTGAGAAGTTGCATGGTCCAGGGCAAGGCAGTAGCCTTGTTTTGGATCAAAGCACACGCTGGACTGGCAGGGAATGAGAGGGCCGATGAGCTAGCAAAAGAAGCTGCCCTGAAGAACAAGAGGAGGCCGGACTACGATCGGTGCCCTGTCTCATTCGTCAAACGTAGCATCCGTAAGGAGACGGTTGACGAATGGGATAGGAGATACCGGTCGGAGGAAACGGCCTCGGGGACCAAAATGTTTTTTCCGGACGCTGCTGCAGCCTTCAGCACGGTCAGGAGTATCAAGTTGGATGGGCCATTAACCCAGATTCTCACAGGGCATGGTGGGTTCTCCTCGTACTTGAACCGTTTCAAGTGCAAGGAGGACCCATCCTGCTTATGTGAGCCGGATACTGAGGAGACAGTAGAACATCTCCTTCTGGAATGTCCCGTATTCATGCGGGATAGGTACGAGCTTGAGATGACCCTAAATTTAAAATTGGACAAAAAGAAACTACCCGAAATAATGAAATGTAGAGACCGAGAAAAATTCTTTGAATTTTGTTACAAAATAGTTAAAACTGTAAGTAATAGGAATAAGTTAGCATAAGCAAATCATGATGTCACCACATACTGCGTATGTGAGGGTCATCATGAAAAAATGTAAATTAGATAAATAAGCATAGGTATAAGAACACATAGAGAACTAAGATTGTAAATAAAGATATTGTTGTTAATAAATAAAGAACGGCAATGCTGCCCCCCCCCCTGTACACTCATTGAGTACCCTAAACAGAAATAATAAAATATATATTAGAAGTAAATAGAGCAAAAATAGTATAGATAGGTGGGAAACCCACCCACGTTATGAATGATTGAGGAAGGAAAAGAGAAAGAACAAGTATGAGGCATGGAAGTACGAGAGGAATAAGAGATAGAACTTGAATGAAAGAGAAGATTACAAATAGGCACCGACCATGTTGGTGGTGTAGTATTAAAAAAAAGAAAAAAAAAAAAAAAAAAAAAAAAAAAAAACATGGTGACGTCATGACTACGTTTTTTTATATATTTACAAATCCTCTTCAAGAATGGCTAAGCTTAATCTCATAACTTTTAGTCACATAAAATCATTAGGTATTCAAATCTATGGATTCACGCAAAGAGTAATAATTAATTGTATATAATTTTATAATGTTCTTCTTCTTCATAAATAGGAGAATAATCTAACAATAATTATATTATTAATATTAACATGTAATTATCATCTAACATAGATTAAAATTAAAAATTTAATTGGGTTAACATAATTATTTTTGGTAGAACAAAGGATTGGCAGTATCCCACTTGTTCCTTGAAGATTCCCCATTAAAATTAACGCAGGGGTTCACTGCGTTAATTTCCGAATCGAAATGAAAACACCCTTTCTGGCCACGGAATGTGCCACAGTAATCGGTATGGTCACAATCCTCTGAATACTTTATTTTAGAAACAGACATTGCTGAACGTTTAACTTAAAATACTGAGTGGAAAAGGAGAGTCCACAGTAACGAAATCTGGGGTGTTTGCTGAGTTTCGGCATATTTTATATTTTTATTATAAAGCAGAAAATTAAATAAAAGTTTTTCAAGCTTGGTTACCAAGATTTTTCTGTTTCATCGCAAAAGGAAATTTGTACCAGAAACGAAATTTATACTTATTTTTAAGTAGAGTAGAATTCCATATTGAGTTCTTCGGAATTTGTCTAGTAATAGAATAATATTGAAGGATGAAATCGGAAATTTTGTATAACAGAGATATTTTGAGAATTTAGCAACTTAACCCTATTACCGTTTATTTCCATATTACCTGAATGTAGAGAGATAAATATAAAGAATTTATAAATATCTAGTGAATTAAGATAATTTTCTTTTATTTAAAATGCACAATACAATATTTTAAAATTATGTACAGTAAAGATGATATAAAATCATGTAATTTGATACACTTAAGAGCATTAAACAGGCTTAAAAAGTTTCAATATCATGCATGCTCCATGCATGAATCATAACCGATTTACGGTTGTCTTTAGAGCTTTCCGACGCAAATTGGTAAATAATTTTGATATTTTCTGCCACAAAAAGCTGCATATTTTTTTTAGGAAATCAATAAACTTAAAGAACTTATAAGTGTATAAAATGTATATTATTATACGTACATTTAAGACTCTTGCGATATATATTAATCTTAAAATATATGTATATACAGGGTGTATACGACGATACGACATTAAATGAAACCACGTGTAGCATGTGATGTTAGAAGACTATACCAAAAAAATTTAACAGAAATTTGCAATAGTTTAGACGCAAATGTACTTTCTTTATGTCACAGTTGTTCACAGTTTTAAACAACCTGTAGGTATTTACGTTGATCTTATGTTGTCATTACGTCATTCAATTCATTTAAATATCTCTGACTCTTTCATATTATCTTATCTCTTACTCTGTTCCGCACAGTTGTCGTCGTCATGTCGAAAACGTCATGATAGAAAAATAAGGTGTAGTTTAATATTCTTAAATTTTTCGACTTTAAATAATGTGTAGCTTTTTTTTTTTTTTTTTTTTTTTTTTTTTTTTTTTTTTTTTTTTTTAATAATTTATATTAGAATATGTTTATAAGGGTTAACACTGGCTACCTTGTCATTTAATGTCGTATCGTCGTATACACCCTGTATATCGAAGTAAAATGTTATTATAGAAAATTTTATATTCTATGGCATATAAAAGTGCATATTAAAAAAAAGTGCATTTATTATTCTAGAATATATTTCAGATATATTAACTAATATTGATGTAAGAATAAAGCTCTATTTTTGAAGGTATTTTTTAAATGTTGTGTATACTCTTTTACTGTTCATGTAATAATTACTTTGCAGGATGTTTATAATTGTATGATGTTTTGTTTTAATTTAAAAATTGATGATAATCAAAATATGAGAAGTTAAAGTTCACGGTATCTTAAAACTTTTATTTTATATTCAGTGTATCGATATCCTAAGATCCAGTTGAATCTTAACCATTTATAATATTAGGTGCAAGTATTGAATTTATCAATGAATGCGACAAATTGGTAACCCACAGATTAAAGTCTTTGCATGATCCCAGAACAAATTGGCCGTTTAATGAGATAGTTGGGAAGCGGGCGGGAGGATTAGGTCTAAATGAATCAAAGTTGGCCTGTGTCTGACTCCGATCGATCGCTTTGCCGATCAGCTATACGTGTCTGTCCTCATCTAGTATCCAATCACTTAATTAACTAGCTTGATTGTCTGTTAGGATGGCTGTATTTCGACCTAATGAAAATAAATCTGAACCTTTATTACCTATATATACTGTAAGTCTTTCGATCTATATTTTGTTAAAACAATTAGATAATAACAGAATTGGTTTTTGGATTGAATTTGATGCCTGCTGGGCACTTTTGCGGTAGACAGTGGCAGCGATGCGGAAGTATTTATGATGCCATTTTTTAATTATTTCACCACTTTTTATTTCTTTGTTTTTTTTTTGTTAGGTTGTAAACATTGTTTTTTTTTAATTTAAATTAGTTGATAACCTTAGTTTAATATAGTTTATATCGTTGTAATTATTATTCCTGATTAAATAATTAAGATAATTCTGTAAGTACATAAAAAAAAAATTGATAACTTTTGTTCAGCAATTTTCACAGATTCTTAATTTTTTCTTTTCTTTTGTTCTAACTTCTCCATATTATATCCAACCTGCTAAATAAGTTGGTTTCCTAAAAATGAATACGTGTTTTACTAATAATACAAACATACAAATTCAAAAAGCTATAGCAGGCAGCGTGCTTATTTCTACCATAAGAAGATTAAACTCATAAATAATAGGCTACTCAAATATTTCCTCCTTTAATAAGTACCTAATAATGAATGCTAAGCAATTGCAATACGGTCTAAATTATTTTAAATATAACCATTACGTGTGTGTCCATGTGGATTCTACCTTAGCTTATTAATTTGAATAATAAGACCAAAGGTAAACCTGTCACCTTTTAATAAGGCAAGGAAGTTAGTCTGTCGGATCAATGAAGTGGTAAAGTTAATTTGCATACTAAAGCTTAGCCCTGAGAATTTTACCGTTAGTCAACGGCACGCGTCGCCAGTATTAATTAAAACTGCAGTTTTATCTCACTTACCTGGTGACTACACATCCAAAGTGTATATTTAGTAGTTTTACACTAAAAGTCCTTTGTGTATTATCCATATTTGTTTGGCAGACTGCCTTAGTGATGCAATAGAACTGCCGACTCTTTATGTATGCTGTGTAAGAGATTTTGTGCAAGATCCTAAGCAAATAAACCCGAAAATATTGGGTTTCTTTGTAGCGAAATTCTGGAACTAAACCCCGAAAATTAGTTTGCCTTTTATAACATTGATCCTGGAACTTCTAGAGGACTGTTTAAATTATTACTGATAAAAAAATACAATTTAGAACATTTATTAGAGTCACAGGAAGAGAGATAGCTGATTATCTTCAACAAAATCTTTCACAGCAAGACTGCAAAATAGTACCTCTATAATGTATTAAATAATGATATACTAGTAAACTAAATAAAATAATTCTATGGAAGTGTTTTTATTCAACGCGAACACTGCAAACTATTGAATAAGTACGAGTAAATCCTCTTAAAAAGTTGGTGGACTTTTTAAGAATTTATTTGAATAATGAATAGGTAGATGGTTTTTCTGGAAGGTTTTGTTGCCTTCGTTTATTGTTGAATTTGCCTTTTGTTTATTCGCACTGTTATAGTAAAGTTCAAAAATATCAACTTATTTTAAAATATTTGTTGAAAAAAAAAACATGAATCATGAAAAAAAAATATTTTAAAATTTTATGGGGTTGCAAGCAATATCAGCGAAATGCCATTGTTAAATTTGGTTAGCTTCTTAATATTTGATACGTATGTTGAATTATGGTTAAAATACTGGCCGTTAAAACAGCATCTTAACTTATATTAAAAAAGAAGGTATCTATTGAAACTGGTTTTACTGAAGACATACCACTCACCCTTTGTAACAACACTCATTGTTAATAGGGTACCATACACCAGACACAAACTATATTAAGAAGCAAACGTCTGTTGAGTAATATATCAACAAACAAAGATACATAGATTTTCATGTGGAGATGACATTATTACTTGTGTTTCTCCCAAATGCCAGAGTTCCGTTAGAGCCATGTATCTTCTAAATAGAAAAGTTTTAATTCGTTGTGGCGGGCGGCGCGATACGGCCTGAACCACCTACATACTTATTGCATAACAGAGTATACGGCAAACGCAGAATGAGAGTCAGGCGTTCTGTTCAAAGTTCCCCTTGTTTGGCAACACGTCAACTTTATACTTGGCTAAATAATGCTTTATTGATATCTATGTTTTGTGATCATTTCTTACTCAAGTAAACTGATTCAGGGTTATACTGAAGTATACTTTTGTGTGAAACTTTCTGAAACATAAATGGTTAAAAAGTAAAAAGGATTGAAAACCTTTTCATCTTAAAAAGTTCAGTAAGATGGATTTCCAGTGGAGTCCGATTCAACAGTTTTAGAACGACTTCTTGTTGTTTTTTATTAATGCTACTTGTTCTAAAAAAAATATTGCGAGTCGGACCCGCTGAGGGTTCCGTGCAAACATGCATTATTTTTTTTATTGTAAGGTTAGAAGGTAGCTGACAGGATAGTTATAAGTTATAATAAATATTCATGTATAGGTGAACCCTTTTATCTAACCTCAGTCCGGTATAAACTATTGCTACGAGATAACTCCTCAAATATACATATTTCAGTGATATAAAAACACAAGTATGGTTTTGCTCTTTCTCTTGCCAAATTTCATGACTAGGTCAACAGGAAGAAGCACCTTACAGAGTATAGGCTTTTTTTTGTTTAAATATGCGACAAAAATGGAGCATAAACGGTTGTATCTTTTAATTGCTTTTCCTAAAAACTCTGATTTTTTCACTGCTTCAAGGAATTGCGGACCTGAGTATCTGATGTTGTGTTCTTCCACTTTCACTTACGATTCTCAACGATACAACTTTTTAGTTGCTCCGTTACGTTTTATTAATTTAAAATTGTTATCATCCACACAAATTAAAATCAATTGTTTTTTTCTATTTGTTAATGATACAACTTTATAGTTTTCCCGATAGGAATATTTTTAAATTCAACTTAGGTAAGATGGTGGAGCCACAAAAATGTAGTAATTCTGTATGTTATGATTTTACAAACAAAATACGTCGTCTTCTACATCGATAAGCCAAAATAACGATCTC
The DNA here is from genome assembly GCA_905147015.1 of Laspeyria flexula. NCBI lineage: Eukaryota > Metazoa > Arthropoda > Insecta > Lepidoptera > Erebidae > Laspeyria > Laspeyria flexula. The sequence goes on along the minus strand of LR989950.1, from coordinate 12,945,724 downwards.
ATATAGAAAGTCTACTCAAAACTGACATTTAGATGTTGAAAACTCTGCGTTAGCATTTAATTAGACAAGTTTATGGAGTTCGGTAACTACCAAAGCGTTAGTTACTGAACCGTTCTGGACGTAGGAATAGAAAGGAAGGTGGGATAAAGTTGTTTTTGAATCAAGCTTGTTACCAACTCAACGGGCTTAATTTAAAGTTAAGTTATTATATCTACAATCTACGTAGTTGTGCAAGAGTAGAAATTAATATAATGTACGATAATGAAAAGTGATCTAGCCCATAGGATCAGCGTTGTGACAGAAGATTTCTTCTGTGATGAAAGACTATGATTGGCCAGGCTTATTCGGAATAGCGAATCGATCGAGCAAAAACTGTATTCGATTTTTCTGTCGTAAAATTCTCAATAGCAGCCCGAAGTTTGTAAATGTCGGGCACATTTACAAACTTCGGGCTGGCAATTAAAATGACAATAGGTCCGCCTCCTACATAGTTGGTGAATTGTGGGTATCTAACACCTCTACTTCACTATTCAGTCATGTGCTATGTTATGTCAGATGTTACATACCTCGTAATATAGTATATTTTTAGGCTCATACAATGTGCCATTAGGGGCTGAGCAAACGACGCTTGCGCGGCGACCGCGAAGCAAAAAAGATCGCGTCTTACCGTGTCTGCCCGCGCCGCGCGCCATCTGCGTGTACATTACAAACTGTTTTTTTCAATTCGCGACGGTCAGTCGCGGTCATAGATAATACATAGGTATAGACTGGAGAGTCGCGGTCATGCCACTATAAGCACTGACAGCGCGCTGGCGCTGTTTTTTGCCGCCGCGTAGTAGCATACGATTCCTTTGTTCTTTAGTTTGTGGTGAAAATGACCGGCCCGCGCCATCTTGTCGTTTGTTTTGGGCTTAACCTGTGCCTTCATGCAGTCGGCTGTGACGGCACAAGTAATGGCACACCTAATAACGATACATGACACAATGTAAGATTAGTGAATGTTTCAAGGTTTATCAAGTATTTTTATTTACTCTTTTTCTCGTGAATTTTTTTCTCATAAACGTAATCAATAACACTTCATTGTTATTTGTACATGGAGAGAACATTTTGCGCTGTACCAAATAGTTAGAGCTTGAAATCTAATGAATTTAGTCGTGGTTAGTGGCACCTATTCATTGTGAGCCAGTAAATCGTGTTCAATAAGCCCATTCTGTTTGACTGGTTGAGTCCAATTCAATTTCGAATTCAGAAGCAGAACGTGAAATTCAGTTGCCTCGAATAGGCTATAAAATCACTATGACTAACGGCCCGAAAGGGTTAATTAATCTCCTATAGTAAAATTTTGATACTAAAAGCGTGGGACATTTTTAGAAAATTTATGTGTTTTATTAGAGGTTAGTTCAGTAATGCAGTAGACGTTCCAGGTTTGGTATCCAAGTCGAGTAAAATAGTATTGTTTTTTTAATAGAAAGTTTTCAGACAGTCTCACTGAAATTAAAACACCATTTGATTTTAAAATATTAATAAATATGCGAATCAAGAAATGCTGTCATAGAACTATCAAAAAAGGAGCGAACAGATTTTGAATTATCAGCAACACGCTCGTGATGCTCCTGGTGTAGAAGGTGTCCGGTACCTGCTACGGTAACCGTTTACCATCAGGCAGTACGGTTAACGGTTACCGTGAGCCTGTGTATACAAATATACATAAACACGCTACAGGTTAGAAATTTTTATTTTATTTAGCTATACATTACGTCACTTTAAAACGATACAAAATTTTTATAACGTTTTTAAGGTTAATTGTGCTATAACGAATAAATTTTGTATCAGCTGGCGCAGTTCTACAAGAAACTTTTTAAGAATAAAGGCGTTATGCAGGAGAGGACTTAAGAGTTAGATACTAACGTTAAGTATGAACTTTAAAAATTGGCTACTTTCCAAATACATACTTTTATCACAAGGTTTATAAATTGGTTCATGTTTCGAATTTATATCTTGCTAAGAACTATCGAAGGTGAACTCAAAATACAATATCCTACAATACGTGATTGTCGCGATGAAGTAGCGCCTCGCCAATCACCGTGCCGAGTAACGAGGGTTCGATTTTCACACAAATATCTCGTGTGGAAATCAAACCCACGTCACTTGTATGATTGATAGATATTTGTTTCTAGTCTAGGTGTACTTTGTTTCCGTTCATTAACAAACGTTAGTAGAGTCCTCCGCGACAAGGAGCGGGCGTTATCTTGTAAATACAAAAATATTTTATTTTCTACACTTGCTACTTATGGCAAAATTACACTCAGCGTACATATAACGCACTCCGAGTGCAGTACAACAACGCATTTAGAGCTATGCTTCGACTACCGTGGCGGTGTAGGGCTTCTGGTATGTTCGCCGAGAACAGGGTCGACGATTTTTATGCAGTAATGAGGAAAATGGATGCCTTTTTTATGTACCATGTAAGAAACACAAAAAATCTTATTGTTAGGGCTGTGTATGATGCATGCAAGTTTAATATCTGTAGTCTATAGCACTGTAAATCTAGCATTTTGTAATTTGAACTTAATGACTTTATTTATTTTTATTTGTATTTTATTTGTCACTCAATTATGTAATTAATTAATTCAATTCATTCTCATTAGGTTGTGCTATTTATTTTTATATTAGATTTGCACTCACTATATAATTATTTATTATTTCTGTGTCCAATTGTATTTTTATTTGTATCTGTGTGTATGTATTTTGTTTACTTATGTGTATATGGATGAAATGTCTGAAATAAATGAATTTTATTTTTTTAAATTTAATTTAAGACTATAGTAATAAATGAATTTCAATCACTCGTACTTTGAGCGTACATGCAGAGGCTTATAGGATTCCCACATCCAATGTTTACGCGATAACAAGGTTTAAGGTGCGTACATATATACATATTTACAAAAACTCGCCCTTTTCTTATCCCTAGTCATCATTATTTACTTGAGTCCTAAATAAATAGACGGCCAAATTTATCACATTTCTGAAAGCCGAACGTTTAATTTAGGAACGAACTGGCCACACTTCACTTGATAGTTCCTAATATTATTAAGAAAACGTCGGAACAAGAACGCGCCACGTTATACAGAGTAACATTAGTGTCGGCTTGGCTGGAACACTCATAATTAAGTTTTCAATGGAGCAGAAATGTGGTTTAACTGCAAACAGTCGAGGACAAACTAGCCGCTACGACTCCTCAACTCGCTTACCTGCACACCGCTTGATTTGATATGCTGAAGTTGAATCAACCTTCTTAGTCTGCGTTCAATTTAATTGGTTCCCGAGCGCCTTTAATGTCTACGGTAGATTACTTCTGGAAAAGCGGAATTGATGCGATAAGTTAATCTTGCACTAACAGAAAACTACAATTCTTCATCGTTAGATGTTGAAGCTAAAGTGCGATATATTTTAAAACGGTGTTTTTTGCTTTTGCTCGCGTATAACAGCGCGTAAAAGGATCGTTGAAGGCACTCGGCTCGTGCGATCAGTGAGTTTACGCCCCATACACTTGGAACTGTCGGGTTAACAGCGCACGCCGAGGAAGCCACTTAGACGTGCCGGCTTAACATGCTGCTGAACACTTTTTAAAATTCATACATTTTTATCTTCATAGAGACTAACAAATCAATGGAAATCGTGAAATATGGATCCATTTTGTAATAAATTTGTTTCTTTCTGTCTTTTTACTGTAAAAGTATGATAGTTTTAGTAAATAATAGCGGTTTACTGTCAAGTGCCAAGTAGGTACTTACCCAGGCTTAAGCACAAACTCTTTGTTTAAAGTTAATACTCAAATAAGTTAGACAATGACTGTGTTGAATCCAAATGACGCAAAGCAGATTATATTAATTGTGATCTAAGGGGTAGGTAGACAGATTTTGAGACACCCACGGTTAAACTAGTTCAATGTAACGTATAGCAGAAGAAAAACCATTTCAGCTCTTTAGACAGTGAATAGACCCGATCCTAGCAGTGCGACATTAATGGATTGGCGATGATGATAGAAGAATAATTGACACAACTCGTTTGCTGACAGCGAGTTGCACTTACAAAAACAATAAAGAAACCTTTTCCATACTGAACGGCTGTCAGGTTTTCCTGTACATCTAAACTCGAATACCAAAGAGCAATGTTCACAAGATTAAACTCAGCTTTGGTCGTATATTTCATTCATTGCAGTGCAAGGTGGTATCTAGTATGGTCCAAAGTACCGCGTGGTTGTGACGATAAGGTGCCTCTGTATTGTATCCACTAAGCAACAACTCTAGTCTAATGTCGCGAGACAACATTTGCGCACCTGCAGTGTCATACCAATTGTATCTTGTATTTTACCGAGTGTACTGCTGCATGCTATTTGCTACTTTGTTACACAAATGAAAGGAGAACACTCCGTATCTGAATAGAATGCCACTTTAATGTATGTTAAACTAACCTGACAATAAAGGATATTCTCAAGACATTTTGTGTTGTAATAGTTAGAGTTTTAATCGTTTATGGTTTGTTCTTATGTTTTTAATAAGGGAGCTTACACTGAATTTCGACATTCGACTTAGTCGGTTTTGATGTCGCTGTCAAATGTTCGATAGTGACAGCTACCATATCTAAATTTCTTACATTTGACAGCGACTTCAAAACCGACTGTCGAATGTCGAAGTTCACAGTAAGCCCCTTGATAATTTATTTTGATTTTAAACGGGAATTCACGCGATTATGCTTTAGGTATTTACATACCTTACGGTGCTTGACGTTTCGACCAGGTTACACCGGCCGTGGTCACAAGCTGACTATATCACAAGTGTCAGCTAGAGACGTCAAGCACGATAGTACGTAAATACCTAAAGCATAATCGCGTGAATTCCCGTTTAAAATCAATAAATATTATCATGTAACGCGAAAATTAAAGTAAATAAGCCCCTTGGCGTCTTCGTCTCAGGAAAAAACAATTCACTGTGTTTCTTGAAATATACCGGGCATATTTCTAGCTTAAGTTGACTTGTAATAAGTATAATTAACTTGTCATGTCTTTATGGGGATCTAGTAGAACAGTAGCACAGTACAGGGAGTTTACAAAATTAAGACAGTTGCACCAAAACCATATAAAAATATTATAGAATATTCTCGCTATTAAAAGCGACTTATTTTAAATCCCAACGACACATAAAATCTTTGAGCTTATAGAAGCTCGAAAGACGAAATAAAAATCTTGAAAAGGGTATGTAGATCAAAGCCCGGGATATCAGAAATCCTATTACACATAAACTCTTTGATGTTGCTAACAAGAGTCCACCAATAATATGAGAATATGAAACCTTATGAATCGATGGTCCTCATGAAGTATCATATACCGCCTCATCATAACTTTTCGAGTTTAATTATAGTTACTAAACATGTTAACTAGTTTTGGCAACTTGTTTCCATACATTCGACACTTAATTAAAGTTATGACGTCGAAGAATAAGTATATTATGTACTGTCGTAGATAAGTAGGAGTACAGTCCAATAGATAATAAATAAATAAAAGAAAACAGCTTTTATAATACAAAATTCTGATATAATAATAATAATAATAATCCTTTATTTCGGACAACATCCATATGCTTAGTGTAATACAACTTTCTTATATTATTATCTAATGTTAGTATATAATATTACAAGGAACTTTATAGGGAGACTATTATCTAATGTTAGTGTATATTATTACAAGGAACATTTATAGGGAGACTAGATTGGCAGCAGGTGATGAAATTATTGTTCTAAGATAAGTTTATAAATTAATTTTTGGATTACGTTGCTAAGGAGTTAAAGATAATTTTATATGGAGGGCGTTGTTATCTCAGTCACCCCACATTCGTCAGTTTAGGTGGTTCAGTGTCAGTTATATTTTTGCTAGATCAAATAATAAATCTATAAATAAATAAAATTATGAAAATTTAAAATAAAAAAAAAACCGAATGAATTGTGTCAGAATTATTATACGAAGAAGTTTTTAATATTAAATAATTGTATAGCTGTTAATTAAATTGTACTGTAATGAAAGCCTGCAGAAGTGTTATCCAAACGCACGCCGCGCCGTATCCAGGCTAAGCTTGTTAATGATCTTGCCAATGTCTAAGTCAATTTTAATCAAATAACAAAATTGCTCTAAATGAGGAAATCCAATTATTTTGTAAATGGATTTCAAAGTGCCAATGCTTGTGAAGCTTGTCGAAATAAATTACGTTATAATTAATGGGGTCTACCAAAAATGTTTCCTTTGGCGAGTGCTTATCGCTTTTTGCTACGTAAATGTTTACAAGACGTTTGTTTGAGTGTCGTTTTTCTGAGTTTTGTTTGTAAACAATGCAGGTATTCAAGTATAAAAAAATAATTGGTGGATCTTATTGTAAGAACCTTAATATTATTTTTGATCGTAGGTAACATGAAAAAAATATTTCACAAAAATATTTTGATGATGTTGTATTAACTCCATTTACATTATCTTCAGCAAAATAATTTAATATTAAGTGTTTTATTATTGATTATTGTTTTGTTAGAAGTAAGTAAGTATATGACGTCATAAACAATCACATAAATACAACGTATAAGATATTCGTAAATCCAGCTTATGAGGCTGGGCGTTCTCGATAAAGCTTTACCCCGTTATAAATACGGCTTATTGAGTATTTTGTTCACAATTTACATAAGTCAACAAATAATGATATCTTGTGTTATCCCAAATTAGATTTTGAATTGGTTTTGTGAGACTGTGCGGTGTGTTATTGTGTATGTTAATACATTGCTGACGCAGACGTTCTACGAAGAAAATTATTTTGTTTTAATACTTTTTTAATTAAAAGTTTAGCTTCTTTATAGATCTACATATAAACGTATGGTAATTTCGACACACTAACTGCGGAGTGAGGGCTGAAGTGAGACGCAAGAATTTTGGTCTTTTACTTCTGTAAATGCGAGCACTTATTTGTAACTAGTCTAGTGTCATTCATACCAATGTTAAATTAAGTGGAAATGCTCAATAAAATGCTCTAATCTATTCTCTTCTTAACATAATAATTATATTCTTCGGGAATTTTGCCCCATGTTGGTCGCCAAACTGCCGAAATTGTTATCGTCGTCATCTTGCAGAATATAAGGCTTTCTGTTTCTGTTAAATTTATACAAATGAATAAAATTGAAGTGTCTGTTTGTAATATTAAAATAACAGCTCCTTGGAGTAGGCATATGAAAGTATGTACATACGTTACATAAAACAAATAAAAGTTTAATAAATCACTGATACTAACCACAAGTGGTCAATCCAACTCTCTACATACGTGAAAATTAAAATTAAATCCACTTTTGCTACCAAAACTATTCACAACGAATCCACAAAATACCTACTGAACATCATTAGTATTTACAGTTGTATATGAAAGCAAGGACGTCACGTGGTTACTACGTGGTGATACCCACAGGAGCCTGTTGCTCAACCCAATTACTGGGGCAGCCGATGGCTGGCGTCGGGCTTAATTAACGATGTTCCAACGCATTACCGTGGGACCATTGCAAATATTCGTAGTCGATAGATCGCCCACAATACTTTTGTCCGGCAACATTGCGGGATTTGTTTCTACGTGCAGTTCATTATTTACGTGAAATGAGAGAAGCAGTGAGGGTGTGAATATTATTGTGTACGTGTATTATTTATTTTTCCTTCACCCTTGTGGGGTAGGTATGTTGGTGAAAAGAATATTTGCAATTTTAGACTGGAAATGAGCTTCAGTATTTATTGTATTATGATTTAGAAGTACTTATACTAGAAAAGCCTCTGTCCAACAGTGGACGTCCTGCAGTTGCTATGATGATAATGATGATGATTTTGATACAAGACCAAACGATATCGAATAATAATTAGTCGGGGCTACTATACGAGTTCCAATTGTTACAATATCTTTGTACTTACTTAATTAAATATCGACTCTTTGTATCTGAAGCTAGATATCGAGTTGATACTAAAGCTAAAGTGCAAGTGGCTTGCTTCAATGCCCAGTATAGTGCTTGTAGTCCGGCCAACAAAACGAGAGACATCCGATTGTTGCACTTGAGTACTACTTGTACGTTGTTGTGTTTCACCTAATTTATTTGTACCAGTTCATAAAGAAGCAGCTTTATTTCATATATTTATATTAACTTCCCCGATAAATAATATAATAGATAAAAACTGTGTTTTAATCTATAACAGTATATTCGTTTTCCAAGGATCTTCCCTTAAACTTTTTTTATGACACAAGGAGGAGTTTTGGTATATAGCAGGATAAAACTAAATCTAAAACATAGACAATATATTTATTTATCTGTGATAAAACTATAATAATGAAAATAATTAAATTAAATACCTACTTAAGTATGACAACTATATATACAATTAATTACAAACAAAAAAAAGAAACTAAAACTTAAAATTAAACAATAACAAAAACCCAGAAAAAATTGTTTAGGCGTAAATAAATCTAAAATGTAGTCATCTTGTCAGTCTGCTGATACAAAAATGCTGCTGTAAAGAACTAGGTCAGAGAACTAAGCGAATAATGATAGAATTCATAAATAAAGTATAAATGTATGGAGGTTGTGCGTTGCACGGAAAGAAGATAATCTTGGAATTTAGATTAGAATTCTGGTCTTACCTGACTAAATTGTAATAGATTTAATGCCACTAATTATGGAGATGGGCAACAAATCGGAAAATATCGCACGACGTGACCTAAATAACAAAATTACGAATCCTGTGATAGGAATTACATTTACTTAGTTTATTGCAAGTTTTATATATTCTTGTACCAGTACCAAAGATACGGCCTACTTAGTGGTAAATAGATATTGTAGCTAATTGTTGTTTATAACATTAAAGAAATTATCCATCTATCGTATGACGTGTTCTATGTAGAAATACAGGCAGTCTCTCGAAAAACCTAATATTTTAAATTTGAATTGTTTTTCACATAATTTCTTGAATCTTGTATTACCTACTTATATTCAGAAATATAAATGATTGAATGATAGTGCGGAAATACCTAATTTTAATATAAACGTTTATTAACTATTTCTTGTGTCTAAATCACATTTTTTTTTGTATTTTATAATAAAAGTACTTTTTAATCTTTCAAGAGCAAATCAGAGACTTTGAAGTTAAAAATATCAGCGACCTACTGGCACAAATCTGTGAGAACAAATTTTTAAACACGAATAACAATTTTATAAGTAATTAAAAATAAAAACAATGAAAATGATTTGCTCGCTGTAAATGGAGTTCCTTTGTGAGAGGAAGGAACGGGTCCCGCGAATGTTTGTTTGAGGCAAACAATGAGTCTGCAATTTGCGGCCAACGACGCTGGCTTTGTTGATGCGAATCAAAACCTTAACAAAATAGAGCTCAGCGGAAACAAATTTAATTATTTCATCCTGAGCACACAAAATTGTAAATCGCTTTGGTTATTCTTTTAAGTTACTTACTCTAATTCTAAAACTGTTGCCAAGTTATGAAATTCTATGTTGACTGAATTTAATTACGAAAGTTTGTACAAATATTTAGGCTGCTGTTGTCATGATAATATTAGGTAAAACTTTAATATACGTTGCAAATTTTCATGTAAAATTATGCTTACTTTTTGAAGTAATAATTTCCTAGTAAAAGTGCTTCATTAATTGGAGGTTACGCTAATAACTTTAAAATTATTATATTGATAATTATAACATGAAGTGAGGAATTTCATTTTCCGAATTCTTGGAAATTCTGGCAATACTGTCAATAGTAAACGTATTTGGTTAACTGAAATAGTGGTAGGCCTATATTATCGAAACAATTCCTCTAGGTAGAACATTTCTCATTCAGTTAAACCATCCGCAGACATAGTCAATTAATAAGTTGTCAGAAAATCAGTTAGTTGTTAATAAAGAATATAATTAGAATAATATATTTAGGTATACTTCAAGCACATATCATCAGCAACCCATTAAGTCACACAAGTTTATTAAGTTCAAGTTTTCCTTTATGTCACCGTCATGGTATAAAAAAAAAGTCCCACTGCTGGGCTCGGGTCTCCTCTCGTCTATCTAGAGAGCTGAGAGGGTTTAGGCCATAATCCACTCACGCTGGCCTAGTGTGGCTTGATGGATCAGACATACTCATAGAATTTCTTCTAGGGTATGTGAGATTCCTCACATATCACATAATTACCACTAAAATATCCATATCCCAATTATTCATAATAATATTACAATATGCATGACATAAATCCATTCGCTGTTGAATGATAAAATGTTATGAGTATCTATGTGGTTAATAGCACGTTTTCTAATTCAGTAATGATCCCAAATGCTATCTGGCCTATACATATAAGTTTCAATTATAAATTTCGTTGTGTTCTCACTAATTATTCTCATTTCCCCCAGCAACTGCGTCTAATCCCAAAACAAGTGCCGAATTTCACACAACAATATAAGTACGTATTTTCGCTACCTATAGAAATACACGGCCATTATGGTTTGATATTTAATTTGTTCGAGAAACATAATGTACTGTTGGCATCAGCAGCCTGTGCCATATTAGTTAAACTTTATACGATTTCCGGCAGCTAGGAAACCCAATTAGCAATATCATCCGGCCTGAGAGTGTAACGAGACTGGAGTGGCAATAAACGCCGCTGGTACAGTTAACATACTGCAAATTGCTGTTAAATTTACTTAAACTCCCTTGTTACGTCTCGAATAGAAGATAAGCACTGATTCCACAAATTGCACAAGAGTTGCTCTTGTGTTCAACGTGTTGTTTTGTTGTATCAGGTAGGTAAAAACAATGTTTTGAAAAAGTTTTTCTTTCAAACATTGCAGGTATCGTCGAGTTCTCATAACTAATTTAATTTTTTAATTTTATTATCAGCATAAAACAAATATTCAAAAAACCTTCGAAAAACCCAATGTAAACAAAGTTATGATGTAATTCAAGTTGTTTCTAATAAGGAAGAAGGAAAAACTTTATAATTCTAAACAAAATGGACTACAAGTTAAATAAATAAATACAAGACTTATCAAAATGTGAGTTGAAAAGTGTTGTTACTTTAATTCTTTGATACGGGTTCACAATTCTCCGTATGTCTGTCCTATAGCTAAGGAACTGAGCACGTAATTGAAGATAGAGATGGTACACGACGGGTGGTCTCTCTACAAAGAATTCTATTACACAAAATGTAGGTGTTTTCATTTGATCTTTGCTAGGATTCGTATAAAGGGACTGGTGAAAGATCCCTCTTCTAACGTTCTATAAATAGAACAATATGAGGGAATTATACACGTCTGTTACGGATTTGTCACCGCTAATTGAGTCGAAATAAGATACACAATAATATATACATTCTAATATCTATGCCTTTCTGAAAATAAGAGGAAAACATTTCGTTTCGATAAGCGGAAATAATATCTCTATACGAACGATTGCTACAGCAGTTATAATAAGTCTACATTGTCAAAATCTGAGTCTTGGAAATGGCCCAATCCGATTGTGTTTGCGTAGAATTGTGAAAGAAAAGATAAGACAAAAAATGTTCGTTTGTTATCGACTTATATGCGAGCATTCGAGATTGGTTTGTATAAAAAGTAAAGCAAATCGAATCGAATGGCGATAATTATCGGCAATCGTAAATCAAACGTGAATGGTTCCATTTCGTTTTCGTGTGTACCGAAACAGTGAAAGGCCTCGGGCAATGCCGCTAAATGAAGATTTGTGGCGGGTAATAAAATACTTGTGTTGTGTTGGAACCGCGGCTATTGCACTACGGACAAAGGCAGACAAACAGGGAATCGTATGAAAATCATACCGGCCATTCACAATAAGCTTATTCGAATAATTTGCTCGAAATTTTACTAAAAGCGTGTTACGCTGACATTTCATTGTGTTTTTTTCCTCGATTTTATGTGCGATATTTGTGAGGAGAATATGAACAATGAATGCTATTTTCAATCATTTGGAAAGTTGATAATAAAATGACAGATATATTCTACTTCAACACCTATTATATTTACAAATCTGTCTATAGGTAGATGTTTTGCTATTTATCAGCGTTTTTATAATATTTAAATCAGTTCTGTTACAAAAATTATCACCCCATTGGCTTATGATATCCACATCAGTTCTTTATCCTGTCGACTAATGGAAAATATTAATTTTTGAGTGTTTATTTCACAATATATATATAATACTCGGTTGTGCACAAAAAAATAAGTGATGCGTAATTTTATTCCAGCTAAAGAAAAAACATTAAAATAGTCAGACTTAAAAGTTACAACTTAGTAACAATTAAAATAGACAGAACAGATCACGATGTTTGAATGACATTCAGTGAACGAACAGTTATGGAGGAACGTAATGCTCCCTGGCAGTCGTTTCATATGCAACTGATTCTCTGAATAAGTGTAAATTAAGCCGGAACGCACACACGATTCCGCGGTTCATCTCATGCCTTGTCAACGGCAATATATTGCGTCGAGAATTGACTACCAGAGAGCTTTTTAGGTTGAATATCCGTCGAACAAACGAGCCATAGACAATCAAAAAGCTGATGTCACAGTTGTATTATCGGGAAGTGGCTCGTGCAACAGTACCTCTTGTGGATTTACTGGGACCGGTAAACTGTGTTCTGCAGCGAGCACGTGACGCAATCTGTACAGATGCTGGAATGATATTGCTCTGAATATTGAAACTACGGACAGTTGCCTTTGACACTACGTGAACTATGTTACCAGTATTTTCTTTTATCTTTGGGTGGAAAATTATCTTCCATAACCATTACAAATGTAGCATTTATTGTGTTCATTATTTCGATTTAATTTCGTAATAAGCAACAATATTATTCTTCTTTTTCTTATCGAATAGTCCAGTCGCCCAGAAGGCTTCCAACTTGACTTATCGACAGCTTTACGTGCCATCCGAAAATGAAATTGTCACAAACGGTCACCCATTTTATGGACTGACCTTGCCGAATGTTGCTTAGTCTCAATGGTCATAACCAATTTCTTAGTACCAAAATGCTATGAGCGCCTCTATTATTATTTATTTTTATAATATTACTTATTTATTTTATCGGTATTTTTTTTACAAATCAACAATTACCTAACGGACACAATCTACACCCGCCTCGAAACAAATATCTATGAATTACACAAATATTTATCTCGTTCGATTCCGAAATCGAATCGAAATGTTAGTAACAATAGATTAATTATCGGATATCATCGATTACCCACATCTCTACTGGAAATTCTAGGGGTTTATTTATCCGCAAACTAATACTCGTATAGCACATATTATCTTTCATCGTAACAAAAATCTTGGAAAGTTCCGTGAAAGTTTTAATTGCACTTCGGGTGGTCTCTTCACCATGATACTTTGCCATCGTGAATAATGTACGATGAGAATTTATTATTCATCAATCTTCCGTAGCGCTATTACCTATTGGTGTTTTGCGGGTCATGGGAGGCTGCCAATATTCCTTGTAAATTATGAAAATGGGATAGTAGCGATTACGTCGTATAACTGTGCGAGGCGTGAATTATTTATGCTATGTTTATTCAGTGTTTGAAAGAGGATTTTAATACTTTTGAATCTAAACAAATTCAAAGACAAATAACACAACCTACTTACATATTATTTATGCTGAATAAGTAAGTTTTTAGAATGCATTGAAAAAGTTCTGATTTGTAACGGGATAGGCGTCAAAAGTGGCTGTTTCTAACTACGTTGATGTGATGATGGCAGTCTTATAAGATTAAGAAAAAAAATATATAAAGATTATTTTTTCAAAAATATTTACTTAAATACAATATTATACACACCTGAACCTTAGCACGATTTTCTCAGTAATACCTAGTCGGTCATCGTATTTGATATTAACTTGAAATTGGCAAAAAGGTACAGGTATTTTTATAACCCACAAAAACGTAGCAATAACTGTGTCCACACGTGTACAGAATTTTAACTGGCGATTATGGTGACAATAAAATAAAACGATGAAACGAAATTTGTTTTTTTTGTATATAAAACAAGGTATCTTTGTTGCAAAATAATGTAACTAACATAATATGATACAAGAGGTGTTACTTCTATTCTGAACCTTAAGTTGTTTAGCCTTATACCATTATATTTATATTACAAGAACGACACCTATTTGGTCATAGTACGTTCTTCTAGGTCTTTCCCTTCCAACTTTTGCTTCTTAAAGAAGGAACAGATCAGAAGTACCCTAAACCGGCGAGAATGCATGAAAAGACTGATGAATGTTGAAGAAGCCAAAGATGTGTGTATGTCAGACTCGTAGCAAATGGAAGAAAATAGCCTCTGCCTACCCCTCTGTTGGGAAAGAGGCGTGATCTATATATATGTATGTATGTTATATTACAAATGAAAATATAATAATATGTTCATTTAATTTGTCCCCTTGCATATTGTATAAACATATTTTATTTTTATAGAAATAATAGAGCCAGGCAGTTTTAGACAAAGATCTAAATCGGTCAAACCGTTTCCGAGATAAATGGCATTATGAGGGAACAAAAAAACACACAACCTCTCACCCCAAACGCATATACCGTCTCCGTTCCGTCGTGGGTAAAAAATACAACACTGTGGTTAAAGATGTGGGCATAAGCTAGTCTAAATAAAACGTACACAAGATAAAAGACTCGTTACCAGATAAAACTAAAGGAAAACATGGTAAAGGAACCCATGCGTCCGACAAAATTTCTAAGTGCATGTTGAGGAAGGTAGGTAAGGAAAACCATCACGCTATAGAGGTTATTGCTTAAATTGAACAGCTCGATTGGGTAAGTTAATATCATTACCTGGGTAGTGTTGTAGGTACTTCTGCTGTGAGTTGGGCCTCCATTGTTTATATACACCAAAAGGTCAGCATTAGATTATCGCCTCTTAGGTTAATTGATACTCAGACTTAAACAAAGAACGCATTTAATAACAAAGCTTTTATGAAAGTTAAAATGTATGAAAATTTAACTCATACATTTTGTTGATGAATAGAGCTGAGACGTAAAGCCAATAAATTGACGATAATTGCATATATTATGTTCAGCCAAGATCCTTGTATATGTCATTAGTGGTAAAAAATCTAAGGATGAAAATTAATAAACACTAAGTATTGAACTAGAAAAGGTTTTTGTAGGTGAAATATTTCGTTAAGGTGTGTAAGTTAATCTATGCATCTATTTCGAGCAAGTCTAAATTATGAAGCAGATCGAGTAGGATGTGTTTCAATTTGTGCAATGCGTGGAGTGTCTGCGCGAGTAAAATTTTAAAGAAAAATCTCTGCATTTACAACGCATTTTTAACACGTAACTATTTTAGCATTGTAAGTATAACTACATCCTTAATTCGATTCCCTTGCTTCAATAAACAGGTGTGTATAAACTTAATTTAGTGAAGCGCTTTTCTAATCTACGCTATGAACTTAAGGCTTTGTAAAACATAACTTAACAGCAGCGTATCATTGTGGAAAACGAGCCTAATTGGCGCAAAAATATTGGCGTCGGGGACACCTATTGACATTTTATTTTTATGGGCTTGTCTAGACTAAGTGGTAAGCCTGAGTTAGCAAATAGAATAGAAAAGCTTGCTTAGAAAATAAAATTAATAATAATAATAATAATATTCTACCACATTTACACAGCGCCATCTAGTCCCAAATTAAGCAATTATATTTGCTTGTGTTATGGGTACTAAACAACTGATATACTACTTAAATACATTTTTTTTTGTAAATACATACATATTATAGATAAATTACACCCAGAACCAGAACAAACCATTATGCTCATCACACAAAGATTTGTCCTGGGTGGGGATCGAACCCACGACCTCCGGTTTAGCAGTCAGGGTCACTAACCACTAGACCAACAGGCCAGTCAATTGTATCCAGTGATTTATTTTGAAATTCGTGACATGAAATAAATGATTTAAAATTATTGTACGAAAGTTACATTTAAGTACCTAATTCTTTAAGTGAGAAATAGGTCGATACTAATCGCATTTCCAGATTGGATTGCAATACGAAGTTCTCGATAGAAAAGGCATAACATAAAATTCAAAACATTATAATGTCAAGAATCTTAAAATTTTTCGTGTTAACAAAAAAATATTCAAGCTGACTGTACCAAATATCAATGGTGGTTTATGACGATGTTATAATGAAAAGAAAAGCTTTTATATTATAATCCAACATTCATTCCGATGACGACATAAATCCGACTGAATCTGAATGTGTATCCTTAGCATACAGGCGAAATATTACGAGTTTTCATTCCATCAGCGGTTTCACAAAATTCAATTCATTTTCTATAGTCATATTTATATTTAAACGAGTTATATTAATTCATTTTAACCGTAACGGCGTAATTATTTTAGTTGGAGACAATAAACAAGGGTACGTCAACCTATAAAAACTTCTATTATCTTCTAAAAGGAGTTAAACGAGATTGTAATTGAATCGAAGCCACTCGGGGACTACGTTTCTATTTAATCAAATTATGAACCATATTTAGGATAGTCGCACATCAGATACAATTTTAAGATATTATGATTGATCAATGTATGTTTTAATGAGGCGAGTAGTATTTATAGTCCCATCAAAATAGACTTTGTGAACGTTAATGATCAAATGTGTTAAAAAATCTAAATTAATGCCGTTACGGTCGTGGCTTTATGCAGAGTTATTGCTCCTGTGCAATTTTAAAGTTATAAAAATTTACTGTCTGCTTTCACGCTAGTAGTAACTGGGTGTATTTGAGTAAATAAACTACTTTGATAACAAACATAATACAAAATACACGCCTCTGAATTTGTCCTAAAATATATGTAAAACGTAATTCTAAAAAGTGTATTAAACACATTTTTAAAATATAGCTCCGATTAATTAATTGGAGCTACATTTATTTTTTTTGAAATAATTAATAAAAATTGAAGCGAATTATGACACTAAATTGCGACGTTGTCACTCCTAAGTTAAAACTTTCTTAATGGTGAGCTATTTCCGATGCGACCTCTGGTAGTAAATAATTGAATTCAAGAAATAACCTATGTACGATCAGCCTAAGTGACGTTGCTATGCCTTGACAGTTTTCTGACGGTAGACGGGAACTTTGTGTTTCAAGGTGCGTGCCTGTTGTCTGTTGGTAAGTAATTTAATTTAACCAAAGGCACAAACCAATCTTTGTTCGCTTGCTACCTTTCCGAGGTAACTAAGTTATTTTGTAAGGCATACTATGTAAATCGACTGTCGGAACTTGTCGTTTTATTTTTGGTTTTGTTTTGGTAAGGTTCTGTTCGTTTAGTTATTGTATATATGTCGATCTGCATACTACCGTCCTAATAATATTTTTTGCTTACTACAAAATATGGAAACATTGAAAGAAAACGATATGAGTTCTGTTTCACAGGTAACATATTTTTTCTAAATTTATTTTCCTAGAAATTGAATTAGTTTTTATATTATTTATAACGGCTGTAGTATAAGAAGATATTACTAAGTAACCAACACCAGAAAGTTGAAAATGATTTAAAAAGGTTGCGGGCCACCCAGCTTTTCACGTGTGCAATTTGAGGTTTTCATACTAGTACTTGTACGATTAATTTAAAGATTTTTTTTCTTAGGAATTAAAAAAAATTCTTGTGCAGACAATTTATAATAATAATATAATAATAATAATAGTTTATTCACCAAAGGTTACAGATTTAACAAATAGGTTCACAATGTTGTGTTTTTTTTTTACATGGAATCTGTACAATAAAATAACCCTGTCTCTCAAACTAGTAAGTAGTTAATACTAATACAAATATTAGTCTATCAGTGTTGTCGTTCATATGGATGATCTTGGACGAATGCGGCATTGATTTTTATATAGGAAATTTACAACATCCATACCATTCAACAACAATAAAAATCAGTAAGTACTACTATCATATCCTAAAGTTATCACTTAATCTTTCAGTGGAACAATTGAAGTGGCATAATCGAATAGAATATATTCGTCATAAAGGCTGATAAATTGTTCGCATTCCGCGAAGAGAGGCCATAAAGTTCAACCCTCAGGAAGAGGTCGGTTGAGGAAACTTGCGTCTACAAATTTGTTATCGCTCTAAAGATAAGTACGTATAACTATAGAGGTGTAATATCAATTTTCCGACGAAATTGAACATCGACTAAGTGTAATGTAATTGAATACGTTTCATATATTTACACTGTGGGTCTTAATACATCTTTAAGGTAGAATATTGGGTTTAAAATAGTAAGTCATTAGATAACAGGACAGTTTTCTGCCATTTAAAGATTTTTATCATTGTTATTAAACATTGTTTTTCTTCTAACTCATCAAGTGTTTGATTATAAATATTAATTGTGTAAATTCTCCCGACGCTAGTGCATTTTTTGTGTTGCATTCTTTCAACGAATTACACACGAGCGGAGCCGCAGGCAACAGCTAATATTAGTATAAATAGCGATAGGGGGCGTGGTAGTGACATGGACATGTCAGTAGTTCTACTAGAGTGAGTCAAAGACAATGTTATAAGCAGCGTATTTTTTACGACGGAGGTTCCTTTACAATTTTATGCCAGGCTAGTACCTATACGTGACTGCTGTCGGTAGAATGATAGCGGTCATCTAACTTTGCTCATAAACTAGTTCAGGATTCGTTGCGGTGCACTCCGAGTTATTCTTGTTATTTGATTTTGCTACATTGTATCCAAGAAGGTTGGATGTTCCTTAGTTGTGACTGTATTTTGTTGTTTTCTCGAAATAAAAGATTTTTGAGACTGTTCGAATACAAGGTTTAGTTAGAAGTACTTTTAATTTACTATTTCTTCGTTAAGAATAGCAAAATAAAAGCTATCCTACCATAATCCCATACTTTTGGGGGTCGGTGCGAATTGCTGTTCATTGGAAATTTTGCAATAGTTATTGTCAAAAAGTCTTATATTCCGCCGTTTATATTAATCTTTTTTTGTTTCATTCAATTCATTCAGTTAATGATGCTCTTTTGTCACCATGCAGTTGATCTAAGTTGTGTTTTACAGTGTCTAAAAGGGTTAGTAGCATTAGGTTTCAGTTGCGATATCACTCGAAAAAAATTAAAGGAACTTTTGTTTAAATTTTCAAACATTTGTTCTTGTACCTGTACGATTCTATTTGATATAATTTTTTTGGTGATAATATATCGCAACTGGAAGCTAATGCTACTAACCCGTCTAAAATTCGCCTAAGACACCTAAGTGATCAATCAGATTGGGTGTACATCGTCCGAGATACGACGTCCGAACTCGACAATCTAATTACAACTAAAGCCAATACTTTAAATCTAAAGGTAACAAGCATTACAAACTTCACGAAAGACCTTTAACTGCACTGCAAAGTACTGGAAACGCTGAAACCACGATCAATCAGTTTAGCAGCTTGAACTGCAAAGTTTGTTTAGTCCTAAGTACTTAGTCCTAACTAGTTAGTCTGAATTTCGTTGCAAGTGACCAGTTTCATTTACGTGAAACTCGTGGCTCTTACGGCAATTCTGCTTATAACAACTGATCTAATATTGATCTGTAATTCAATAAAACATCTGACAAATCTATTAACTTCTTATGTTTTTAAAATAAGTATTTGCATGCATCAGACAATTAACTACAATAAAGTGGACTCTTTCCAACCGCAATTTTATCTGCCTTATATATTATAAGTATTTGTAAATAAATACGTTCCCCAAGTGGTTTATCGAGATATCGAACATCCAATTACTTCGATATAAAAATCACGTTAACCCGTTGCTACGTTGCAACGTGAAATAGCCATGCCAGCCCTAACAAAAGCAAAGTGGGTGAAACTTAATATCCATAATATGCCTAACAAACCTATTGTAAATTGTTTGTAATGTTGTGAGAAAGCGATAGGCCCCCATTTGTCACGAGAAGCATGAACAAACGACGCAACTTGGACACATAGAGGGTCAAATACTCACTCTAATAAATATCCCACGTTCCCTGCTAAATATGTGTGCGTAAACTGTGTACTTTATAAATGTGTATCCGCTTAAGTATTAATTGAGCTTTGTAGATTGTGTCTTTAGGAGTGTAATTTTTGTATTAGTTGGCAGAGCAAGCTACCGTAAGTTAAAAGTGGTGAGCGCTGGTGATTTCTTTTATGATGATAAATTTCCATATATATTTCTTTATTTTTGTGAAAATTCTTGCTAAATGCAAGTCAAACGTGCTCATAATTTTAGATGAAATATGAATTTCTAGGTATGTCTTATTACAGAAACAAAAACGTGTGGTTTAAAAGTGGTTTTTTACACCTACGACGGAGTACTGAGAATACCTAGGATACCAATATGATATTGATCGGTAACCTAGATATTAATTGTTGTATGAGAAATCACAAGCACTGTAGCTAACGTGAGCGATTCCCTGACACCCACAACACATAAGCGTGTTTGCGTAACAAAATAGAATCGTATGCATGTTTCCAATTACTTCTGTACACAGGGTTGACCTCGTTACAAATAGGAATGCAAATAAAATTATAAGCCCAATAAGTTTTCGTTCATTTGCTAAGTAGTACAAGTGAGGTTTTATCCGAGTTCGTTAGAGCTATAGAGAGCTCTTCCGCACTAGTCGAGAGCTAGCTCTTTGATGTGTGCTGTTAGAAGTCAACCAGCTGTCGTGCCCTTGGCCTCATTAAGTCAAGTTGACATGTTAACCCAAATCATTGATGGGTTGATGAGCGCTATGCTACGTCGTGTATCGAATGTGACTGGCGAAGAAAAATAAATGTTTATAATTTTCATTCAGAAGGAGTACTTGAAGCAAGAATGATTAGTTTTACAGTAAAATTGGAATGTAAAATATCATTAGTGATATTATGTCTGCATCTCTATTTTTGTATATTGAATTTATTTAATCTTTGATTAGTCGGATAACTGTAAATCTTAAAAGATATCACTTGAATAAGTCGTTATGAAGGAGAAATAATGGATATAAAATTGGTCACGAAAATCACGGAGCTAAGGTAAGACTAAGGCAGGTTAATTCTTTTACGGCATAAGGCATTATTTACTCTTAAATTTTATATCAGAAACTAATTTGACATTTACGAAATTGGTCTGTCCTTTCTATATTGGCTTTTTGGGTAAACACCAACATCGACCATAAAATCGAGAAAAGATAGGGAGGCCTTTAGCTATAGTACAGATTTCATTACCTCGATCAAGTACAAATTAACTTTGCGACTCGTTTATAGGCCACAAATAACTTTAGTAATCAGAGCAAAAGTTAAATTGGACCCGAAGTTTGTTTTTTATTGTTTGTAAATATACAAACGGTGATTGAGATAGGAAGTTTGTTCCATATCGATTTTTGGTCCTTAGTTGGTCATTTGCGAAGACTGCTGCAAATTTGGTTGAAGGAAGAATCCTGGTCAAGTGCGCTGGCTTGCCGCGGTGGGTTCGATATTTATTTTATTCTAAGACTTTTACGTTGTTCCGCTTAACAAAAGCCGGTCAAGTGCGAGTTATATTCGTGCACTGAGGATAACGCACATGCATATTTTCTTCATTGAAAGGTAAGACAAGTAGTTAATTGAGAATAAATCTTCTTGTATAGGTAGGTAGGTACAAGGAGTAAAAAGTAGGTAAAGTTAGTTGGAACTAGGTTTTGTAAAATAATTCCTAATTATAATATATTTCCAGAATAAAATAAACTTCCAGAATTTAAAATTTTGAATTACGAATTAAATAAATAATAACATAACATTATAAGCAAGCAAAATCTTTGGCGGACAGTTGATTTGAATACACATTGCAAAATTGCACAAATATTAGGAATCTCATACATAAACATCAAATAAAAACTTAGCGGTAGACTATACAAGATATAACGTAATTAATTTCAGTTTAGGAACATTGATTACGTTCCAGCCCCCCAGGTTCAGCTAAGACATGTTAATTTACAATCTAATCAATTCGCAGTACATCTGATTGAGAATCAGATATACCGACAAATAAGGGAGAAGTTGCTTCGATCAATATTTGGATGTCGGTTTCACTGTTTCTCAAACTTAACCCGAGACTATATGTGGGTTCTTTGGGGGTCCAAAGGTTATTTAATATGTATACACAGAAAGGTTGCCGTAAATAAATGTAAACTTAAATATTTGATGCATGCAAAACTATTTGCCAAAGTTTTTCCTACTCTGTTCACTTTTGTTGGTTTGACTTTTTAACGATGCAAGGTTATGTAAAAACGATATTCCTTTTTTATTTTATACGAAAATTCTTTAACTAGCATAATAATCAATGCAGGAGATCTTTTATTCATACAAGCAAATATATGTTCTATATTATAAACAATAAAAATACAAGAATTAAACAATCTCTGCAGACAAGAGGATCGTGGAAAATTTAGGAAATTCTGTCTAGACGGTTTTTTCTCACTCGACCTGAATGCGGAAAACTAATCAATTCATAACTCGAAATCATATTTCTAGTTAAATTTGTGTTCGAAACCTCTGAAGATTGATAATCTAAGTCCAATATTAACCAGTTATTGGCGTTACCACAGTTTGGAAATAACTTTTGGTAGACAAACAATATAATTCACTTTCAGTATTGATTGTTTGCTGTTGCGGGCAGACTGCTACGTTTGTGTCAAGTCAAGACTAAGAGCGGTTTCGCACTGCATCCAATTCGAGTCTGTCGAAATACGTTCGTTTTGTTTTGTTCGTGTTGTACAACTCTGTGTAATTTACGCACTCGATCCGATTCCCGTTATCCGTGAATATCTATTTCAGATGATATTGAAGCGATGGTAGCCGAATGGTTAAGTGACAGGCAGGCAAATCATGAGGTCTGAGTCCGTTCCCGCCCGAGTGGGGATCACACTTTGTGGAATTTATATTAACTAGTCATGTGTGATGCTGACAGATCAAAGTAGTATTATTTAAATAAATAAAAATTATATAAACACTCGCGCACTGCATCCTATCTGAATCAGACCTGTTTCCGAGTAGAGTGGCAACGGGAGGGATAGGGGCCGAAGAAAGGGGGGTGCGGCATTCAGTTTATTTACTTACCGAATTATTCCGAATTTTTTAGATCCGTGTTTTCACAAACTCGTATCGAACGAAGTGCAAAACCCCTCTAACTTGTGTCAAGTGATGATGTTTACTTAGTAGTGTGGGTAAAGAACATCGTATCTACAACATTAATGAGTAGTTATTAGTAATTATTGAACTTATGTAAGATTATTAAATTGGTAAACCCTTGGATGTTTGCTCATGTTATTGACATAAACATAATTGTAACTATTGGCCTGATTACTATAACTAGATTAATCTTGTATTAAATTATATTCGCAATTAGGTACCTATACTGTTTCTATTAGTTCATTAGTTAATATAATATTATGTTTTTGAAGTAGGTAGGTACCAACTTAGTTGTTTAATGTTCAATTTACACTATTCGTAGTTCTCTAAAGTTCTATTTCTACAATATTTATACTATTTTCATGCTTCTTCTAGGAAGCCAAGCTTTTATTTCGAACACTGATGTACGGAAGTTACCTTTTATCCTACATACTTAGCCTATATATGGGCAAGTCGCAATCTTGACATTCAATTTCAATATTGTTGTCTAGGAAATATAAATTAGTTCATCTCATTCTTGGCATCGATATAAAAATATCTCGATTACGAGTAGGCCTCCATACCTACTGAAAACTTAAATATAGTTGATGTAAATTTCAGGTCCCACTGCTGGGCACGAGTCTCCTCCAAAGAATGTGGAGGTAATTTAGCCTACTGCACCACGCTGGCCAGACGGGTTGCTATAGGGTTTGTTTTTTATTTTCATTTTCTTGCAGTGCTATTCTTTGCATAAGATTATTCTCTTAGTCGCCGTTTAAAACACCCACGGATTGAGATAGGGTAGTGACATTCATTCATCATATCAGTCCAATGACGTCCACTGTTGAACATAGGCCTCACCTAATTTCCGCCACAGCGAGCGATTTTGTGCCGTTCGTGACATTAGATATTCTTAATCCGTCACTACACGGAAGATTTAATAATTAGTTAGTACCGATTGACATTTTATTTTATGTGTTAAAATGATGATGGTAATGATGAAATTTGAGGTAAAAACGGTTACTAAAAGTCGCGTTGTGAAGACAAGTTCTTTTGCAAATAATTCAAGTGTAAACAAAAAATCTTGTAAACAATTTAACATGTTAGAAAGTTCACTTGCTCTATTTTTATACTTGTATATAAGGAGTTATGAATTATCAATAGATACTTTGGACTGTCCAAGGTTTAACTTGCCCGTTGCTACCCAATAAGAAATAAAAAGATTTGTTATTTCTTCCTTCCATAAGTTCCTTAATAAATATCTTCTTATCTCATACCCTCGTACTGTTGACTACATACAACCATTGAATATAACTCTGATCCGTTCTCAGATCTCTCGTGATCACTCATATATCAAACAGTGTCCGCTGCGTGCGACAGTTTCAAAATAACTTTTGTAGACAAACAATGTAATTCACTTTGGAGGGATTTATTGTTAAGTGTAGCGGAACAGGCTATGTCTCTACTGGGTACGTTTGTTCCATTCTTTGGTCCATTATGTCAATGTGTAATACGTACTTATGTTCAAGGTCTATGTTATTGATGTTGGAATATTTATGCGCTTGCTGAACAACAACGCTAGTTGATTTATTGGAAAATTTGTAGTATGCTTACTTTCTTTTTGAATAAATACAGTGTTATTTGTGAGATAGATATAAGCTACCTTTCTTTTATCTTTCTTTTTGACTGGCCTGTTGGTCTAGTGGTTAGTGACCCTGACTGCCAAGCCGGAGGTCGTGGGTTCGATCCCCACCCAGGACAAATCTTTGTGTGATGAGCATAAAGGTTTGTTCTGTGTTTGGGTGTAATTTCTCTATAATATGTATGTATTTACGAAAAAAAAATGTATTTAAGTAGTATATCAGTTGTTTAGTAACCATTGTTATGGTTACTAAACAACTGATATACTACTACAAGCAAATATAATTGCTTACTTTGGGACTAGATGGCGCTGTGTGAATGTGTTAGAATATTGTATTATATTTCTACGACAAATGCGCTACGATGTTTAGAAGTGTAGCTGAGCTACGAAATTATAATTATGAATAGTGTCGTAGCGGTAAGATGTTCTACGTAAGTTAGAGGTTACGGTTCGAAAAATGTACAGTGAGAGCTCAGCCGTATAGTTTGCTTGTTGTAGGGTCAGACATAGCATGCAAAGCATTTGAATTTTTAAGAGTTGGTAACGCACTCGTAATGCTCCTTGTGTTGCAGGTGTCCATTGGCTACGGTAACTGCTTGCCATCAATCCAGGTGGGCCGTACGATTGTTAGCCACCGTCGCGTCGTGGTATAAAAAAATATAAATAGTGCTAAATTTGAGCGACAAATATTCCTATGTCCAAATCCTTACATTTTTAGATTCTCAGACGAATTACATTATATTTTATTTTCGTGAAGCCCGATCGTTTATTTGCAGGAGTCTGAGCGACAAATTAGATGAAGACGCACGAGGGAGCATATCCAATATCGTGCACCGTACTGGTGGTATTTGCAAGCGGGCGAAGTTAACAATTTTTATTTTTATGGGTGAACGACCCGGGATATTGCAGACGCTTCTAATTTCCGCCCAGGCAGCCTCTCTGCAGAGTTATTACCTGCGTACTTTGCACTGAATATTTTCCTCAGACTCACCTTAAGTCCTGTTATAAAAAGCGGATATTGTTTTATAACCTTATACTATTAAGCTACGAATTTAATGTTCTTTATTTATTTTTACGTTATTTTATTAATGTTAAGGAATTTAGGTACTTGGGTGGAAATAAGCTGGTGTAGTACAACCAATTTTAATTTAACTAAGCTAATCATCTCATTTCAACCCACAAACTTCTCTCTGCTGGGCACGGGTCTCCTTCAAAGAATGTAGAAGGAATTTTTAGCCTACTATACTGCCCTACCAAAGAAGAACGTCATAACTGCATATCAAGGGCACGGGAAATTGTATATAAAAGTAGTAACTTTACATGCGTCTTTCCCGTAACTTGTGTAATTTAACTGCGGCTTTTCTTCTTAGCAAGGCAGTATACCTAGTACCTACGCTTGCCCGACGGATTGGTATAGGGTTTCTTTCGAATTTTCCTTTTATGCAGTGCTATTGTTTGCATAAGGTATATTCCTTAGTCGCATTTTACGACATCCACGTGTTGAGATGGGGTAGTGACATTATGTTTTCTTAATCCGTCGTTACAAGGAAATCAACTTAATATCAACATTTATTTTATACAATCTGCAATAGAGTAAAGAGTACTAAGAGGGGGAACCAATACCGGCACATCTACTGGCAAGTAACTTCTTTAGTTATTCTGTAAGATAGGTAGGTTGCTACAGAATTGTTTTATTAATAGATTACAAAATGAATTTTGTAAAATGAGCTTGTTTACAACTTTTATAATAAAAAATAAAATATCTGCAATAAGTAATAGTGCCTTGCCGGCACTTCAGAAGAAATCTACCGCAGAATATCGACGCTAAGTAGCAATATATATGTATATATATATCTATATGCTGTTGCGTTTTGTTCAGTGAGAGTGGAGCGCTGGAGTTCCAATTCCTCCTCTTAATCCTCTCCGTTTTCCTTTTCTTCCTTATTTCTTGCTTTGTTGTGTTTTTATCACATTGTAGTCAATGCTAGGAGAACACAATCATGTCCATGGCCGGCAGTGTACACTTTACACAGGTGGTGGTTTTCTTCCAATTTACGGAAAAAATAAATTAAAAAAAAGGTTATTTCTGCTAACATTTATATTTCAAAAAACAGTACCAGGAACGGCCAACGACGTGTCGTAATAATATTGTAGTGTATTATATAGTTTGTACTCGTATACTCGTGCATAGGTAATTTTCTAGAGTTTATGATGTGAACGACGACATAAGTTTCGGATAGTCGAGTGCGAAATAATTAAAAACGCCAGTGACGCGGCAATATCGTCGTGTTGAAAATTTAAAAACATTTTTTATAGTCCACCAACAAAAAATATTAAATTGAAAAGAACTGCGAAAAAATTCATGGGGTTTCATCAATTCCGTCGCTGGAACGAAATTATTCAATGAGACGCGCCTCAAGCTTCGAACAGGATTACAAAAGTGATTTAAAAAAATATCAATCAGAAGTTTTTGAAATTGAATTCTGAATTGGATTTTGTGGAATGCAATGTTTTTGGGTAAATTTTTGTTTAGTTTACATGTGTCGAAATTATGAAGTTACGAATTTCTACATACAAAGCTTTTTGCTTGAATTAATTTTAAAATTTTTAATATTGAGAATGAAATTTCATTATGAAGTGAATGAAAAGTAAAATTAATGTAATTTTTGGCTATTTTTAAAGATGCATGAGGCAGATTCAAAACAAAAAAAGCCATTTATATTTTTTAAGAATTATACGGTAAAACAACCATAATATATTCCAAAAATTTTAAAATGTACGTTCACAAAAGGCAAAAATGTTTGCTTTTCATTAATTTTATAATAAAATAAAATGTCCCAAACCCCTTTCAAAGTGGGCATCTTTATGCAAAAACGTATTATAAAGATTTAACACTTTACAGGGACTGTACGTCAGAGGATTTATAAGCACGATATAGAATTTATAATAGGCAGTTACGTACGGTATCAATTTAGACGGATTTCGTACATGTTATGCGGTATGTTCAACTACTTAATAATTTTGATGTCGTTCATGGTTTTAGAATAATTATAATGTAACTGGCAGGTTATGTAGACTATTTAAACAATCTTTTCAATTCTACCCACAGTTGAAATTTCATAATATCTTGGATAAAAATTATGGATATTGTTTAACGTTAATCTAGTAGGCGCTCGTAGCATTGTGGTACTGAGATGTTCGTTACGATCATTGAGGTTAAGCAACGTTCGGCAAGGTCAGCCCATGATGGGTGACCGTTTGTGGCAATTTCATTTTCGAGCGTCTCCGTGCTTCGGAAGGCACGCAAAGCCGTTGGTCCTGGTTATCACTTACTGTGGTAGTCGTAAAGTCAAGTTGGAAGCTTTCTAGAAGACTTGATAAATTCCAACAAAAGGGTCTGCCTCAAGCCCACACGATAAGAAGAAAAAGAACGTTAATCTAGACTACAATCGTTATTACAATTGTTAATGCGAGAGTATGTCTGTTTGCACATTTCAACGAAGCACTAGTTCAAGGGCCGGATTGTGAATTTGTGATAGGTTACTTCTAACGAATATGGCTTAAAGTGATGTCAAGGGTAGCAGTATAATGCTGTATATTTACAGCTTTATATGTCAATTCTACAGAAAAAGAAACAGATTATAAAAAAATCTACATTTTCTAATCTTACGTTGTGTTATGTTTTAAATGCAATATGATAAAAATAAGCTTTCAAACAAAACAAATCATATTGAGATCTTTTATCTATTGGGGTGGTATGTTAACTTATTCTCTCCACGTTGGTTCAGAGAGATACACCTCTTTTATCGGAGGTGGTTAAAAAAACATGCAATACACTTAACGTTGCAATCAACGAAAGCAAATACGGTATACAAAGGCTTTTACACAATTTATTAATCAGTTAGATTAGTTGAACGGTCAATTGTGGTGAGGAATTTAATCAAAATGGAAGCGGGTTTGCCCCCATTACACGTAATGAATAGAAATACTTTGCTACATTTTCGTGTATACATCGTATAATATGTATATTCACGCAATGGAGATTTCAGCTTGGAATATTAGCATACGCGCGAGAGAACTTATTTTGTGAGTGTTTGTTGATGCTTTTAACTGTAACTTCCTTTTGTTTAAAGGTGGTAAAATAGAGATAATCTGTTCCTATGCGATGAAAAGGGAGACCGAATACGAATGTTATTTGTATTGTATACAATCGTATAAGTTGGGATGGCCAAGCTTCATTTATCGGGTAGCAGAGACGGTTCAGGTCTTATACAGTTGCTCAAAAAGTCTACGAGATAGCGCTACTAATGGTTAGAGAAAATGTATTTGTAAAATGTAGGTCTTTTTTAAGGCAACCGAGAAACAACCTACAGACTTGAAAATAAGCGCTTTATTAAGGTACAAATAAATACTATCTAGGTGTCGCACCGAACGAAATTTACTGCACAAGAAGTGTTGGATTGGATTCACGGGTCGATCAAAAACGGTATTAATTAGGTTTTTTTTCCGCGAAATTCTCAGTTTTAGAGCGGAGTTTGAAAATGTGTCTGATTAATGGCAATAGACTAGCTAGCTTCTATTAGATGGACCCTAACAAACTGATGAAATATAGGTGCAATGCACCTATGCCTACATCTTAGTGATAAAACACGTGACCGCTATTTAAAAAAATGTATCTAATGTTCATATAATTAAGGTATAAATTGTCTTTAATTAGAGCCTTTTCTCAGACAACTATCGATTGCTAACAATTTTAGATTCAATATATTATTTTCAGTTTAATGTCGGCTATGAATTGATTACTTACCAATCCAAGAAGGGTTCACTGTAACTGGTGCATCTTATCCCGTCAGAACCCTAAATTGACGTTACTATACCCACAGGAAGCGGTGCGGTTGCCCACTGGACCCGGCCTTACGGGATGCATAGCGTAGTTTGTAGACCTCACATACCTATTAAATACTTAAAGCTTCGGTCACACGAAGTAAGCTATTTGCAGCGATTT
Organism: Laspeyria flexula; assembly: GCA_905147015.1. Lineage (NCBI taxonomy): Eukaryota > Metazoa > Arthropoda > Insecta > Lepidoptera > Erebidae > Laspeyria > Laspeyria flexula. Next base: position 12,915,837 of record LR989950.1, on the reverse strand, counting down.
ATTAATGAATATATTTTTACTTTTACACTGTGCCTTTCATTTGTAAACAATGTGTCTCATGCGTATCATACGATTTTTACTAAACCTTTGTGAATAGCTTTTTTCATCCGAGTAAGAAATTTGGACATAATTTAATTTATCATTGCCAGCGAATAGATTTGACACAGTAATTTAATATAATATATAATCTGTGCTAATATTATAAAGCTGTAGTGTAAAGTTTGTTTGTTTATTTGGTTGAACGCTAGGATCTCAGAAATTACCGGTCCCATTTAAAAAAATATTTTAGTGTTGGATAGCTCGTTTATCGAGGAAGGTTATAAGCTATATAATATTACGCTACAGCCAATAGGAGCTGAGCAGCATGTGCCGCATGTACCTACAAGCTAGACTATGCTTAGTAATAATAATGATTCCTCTAGATTCATAGACCTTACTTAGCGTGTACAGGCTTCAGTCTGCATGGGTGAATTTAAAGAATAAATAAATCAGGTTTAACTTTATTATTAAACAATCACATCAATACAATTTAGAATTAAATCATTTGTATAATCAACAAAGCTATTTTATAAATTGACTGTTGAAAAGCTTAGTATTCCCAGTAATGCTATACTAGTTGCAAATTCTAAATATCTTCATTAAACATTTAATTGGATTGATTGTGTAGTTTGTGATCGATACTTTGATACTAAAGGCTTTTCTCGATGCAACATTTACAAAGCATGTTTCATTTGTTTGTGTTAGTCATTAAAAACAGACAATGTATTCAAATCGTTTATATAGTGCAAAAGCTCTTACATATAATTGCAAACTTAGTAATAACTGAAATATTCTCAATAATGGATTTTTTACATCGCTATTAACAAATGTTAAAATTCCGTTTTAAGGCGATTTGTTTTAGTTAAAAATTTTATTTCGTATAAATTAGTACAGCAATCAACGATGACCTCTTAATTTAATACTACCATATAAATTAAGAGCAATTGTGGTACTACAATATTGAATAAATAAATAAATTAAATTTTTAGTAAATTTTCACTTTTAATACTGTTCCAGCATAATAAGATTCAATATGTTCATCGTTTATATATTTTATAATTATCATCATTTCAACCCATAAACGTCCCACTGCTGGGCACGGGTCTCCGCCAAAGATTGTGGAGGGAATTTAGCCTACTATACCACGCTGGCCAGACGGGTTGGTATAGGGTTTGTTTTGAATTTTCCTTTTCTCGCAGTGCATTTATCTGCTAAAGATCTTGACTCCTTTAGTCACCTTTTACGATACCCACGGGTAGAAATGTGCTAGTGTCATTATGTATTCTTAATCCGTAACTACACGATTGAATTTATTGATACATATATACTCGTACCGATATTATCTACCTTTTATACAAACCACTCTATCTTTTTAACAACGGTCGAAAATATACATTTTTTGTGTTAATAGAAACATGACCTAACGCTACCGTTAATCCGCAAAATGTTAAAATTTTAAATGAAATAGTTCGACAATAAAAATAGTAGAAGTGATTAAATTTTCTATCCGAAGGTTCGGACGCGAGAAGTTGCCAGTTAGCAGCAAACTTTTACAATCAAACTTTATGGTTTTGCTTCGACAAATAAACCGAGAGTAAATAAACAATCTGAATGTTTTTCATATCCAGCGGCAGGTGGATTAATCAAAAGCAACCAAGTAGGTACCTACTCGCCTGTCGTCCCTCGGGCAAAAACTATTGCATCAATAACGTTGTTATTGTCATTGCGTATCTTTACTGTGTCTCCAGGTGGAAATTCATTATAGAATATCTATATATAGTATAGATTTATTATTTTAGATCTATAAAATTTTATTAAAAGTTGATTGTTTTTTGCCAACGATTCATGTATTTTTGTTATAATTAATAAACTTTATTTTAGAACTTTTAAAGTCTCAATCGAAATCATTGTAAAATATCCCGATCATTATAATATTAGTTACATAAAATTTAGTACTGACGTCACAAACAAGAATAACCGCAGCTCGCAATAGGTTAGAAACAAAGATTGAATTCCAATCTCGCGTTTAACGTAGCACAAATAATTTAATCTGTTTCTATTAACGATCTCAATTATGGAGGCTGGAGCTATTGTAGACTAATGGATTCCTTAGCACTGTAATTTTCACTAACCTATGATTAAAGAACCGTAAGCTTCTTTGTGTAGCCATTGTAAATAGACGCTCATTATTATTTAAAAAGTGTTTCCGTTGCCAAGCAGATTTTTGGGTTGCTACTTAAGTGTATGTAAAAATAGAACTTTATCGAACCTAAATTAATATCAAAGACTCGGGCCTGCAATCCCTTGGCGCAATAAAAAAATCACAGTTCTAAGTAAAAGCGATCAAAAGATACAACCGTTTATACCTAAAAAAACCTATCTCTGTTCTGTGGTTTATAATCAAAATCCATAAGGTACTTCCCGTTGATTAGAATTTTTGAAATCGGTCCAGTAGTTTTAACTTTCTTCGTTACATACAAAAACACAAATCTTTCCTCTTTAAAACATGTAGATGTAGATTACTTTCAGTAAAAAGTATGTTGATATACAATATGCTATTATAATAAATAGAAAGTTAGTTATATCGAACTAACTAATTAAAGATGTTAGGCAGCCTACCAACTAAACCCCACATCCACCCATCTTCACGGGTAAACCACTGGAACTTGCTAATATATCAGCGGTATTTCGTAAATCTAATCGAACTATGAATAGGTAGGTAGCTATTTGTACTATTATCAATCGACTATTGCTTTGCCATGTTCTATAGGTAAATGTATTATTAAATAAGTAAGTAAACCAAAGATTTAATTATTACCATTAGTTTGGTATTAAGACAGGATCCCTCTCAGGATTTTGTTCTATATAAGATGTAAATTAGCTATATTATAAATGTTGATTAAACTTTTAACTTAAGTACGGATAGGAAGGTATTTTTCAAATGCTGCCAGTCTGTTGCGCACTTTTCCGGCCCACAGCGGCAGCGATGCGGAAGAATTTTAAGTTAAAATATTTTAATTTGTTTTTTTTTACGGCTTATTACGTTGTTTTTTATTTAGTAATGAATACACCTAGTTTGTATAAGTAAATATTATTGTTTGGCTGTAAATATTAGTGACAACTTTGAAATAACAAACTGAATTTATTGAATAAAACACTTTAATATTATGCTCTTGTATATAAAATTAATATGTTCCATTTGTGAGGACATCCGACATAATACAAACTTCTGCCCGCAGTTTGTGACGAGTGAATCATGTCTCGTGACGTCACTGTCTCTGGCCAACTGATCAATTAGGACTAAAAAATCACGTTGATCTATTGTTTTGTTACAACTTAAAAAAGGATAAGTATATACTCCACCTGCGTGAAAATCTATTCTCACCACAGAATCATTTACCCAGTACGTAAGTGAATTTTTTAACCATTTTCCCAATTTTTTTTTACCTCTTATGAACCTTCCTTGGATTTCGACAAATATTTTAGAAAAAGAATTACTCAAATTATGCCAGCCGTTCTCGGTTAGCAACACATAGTCGTTCATGTTTATTTATTAAATATCCCGTTGTTTCAACGGGTTAAATTTATGTTTGTAAAGGCACGCGACATAAGAAGAAAAGTTCTATTTTTCTACAAATAAAATAAAACCTATTCATGAGAATACCAACCTTACTAGATATTATGAAAACTGTAAGCTGTGGAATAGTTTCGATCGCGCAAGTTGTTTTTGTGCGGAACCATAACAAACAAAACTTCCCTCTCTACAATATTACTATGATAATAAGATGAAAACAAGTATGACGGTCGTTACCTGCTATTTTGTAACTTTTACTGACGTTTTTTTCTGAAGTCTATTTTTCACATGTTATTAAGTTTTACGTATTATAATATCATAAATTTGTATTACAAGAATGAAAAAATATGTTTACGTACTAGGTACATTTAAAATAATAGGTAGTTACACAGCAATTAATACAGCAATTCGCGGGTCTCAACCATATTGAGACCCGCGAATTGCTGTACTACTGTTATGAACATCATTTTAAAGTGAAAGTAGCCCACTTCTTACCTTTCCTCTATCCAACGATAGATCTGTATCGTCTTGCTGATGTCCTCACGGTTCGCCAGCTCTTTGTTCTACAGATTACTCTCAAACAGCACTCATCTCTTGCATTCAACTCTTCTTCTTCACACAAGATAATAAAACATAAAGTCTGTCCAGTTGCGGGTAATAGTTGGTCTACAGCTTTTTCCGGTAAATTCTCTGGCTTTCTAGGGGGATATTTGTATAATAAAATAAATAAGGAGATATCAATATACCATCTTACCAAGCACAACTGCAAAAGAGCTGTCACCTCGTGGCTAAAGTCGCTTGGGTACGACGAAACTGAGCTGCTGTGTACATATAGTCGCATAATATCTACCCAGCATCCTATCTATCTGTTTGTATCTTATATTCATTCCATATACACTCTTTACTATATTCATACTCCTACATATTACCATTAATAGACTGTACATAATTAATATAACATCATTAATCCATATCATTTTTGATCTCAAGACTTGGCTTCGTAGGGTTAACAAATCATTTCACTCACACACACACACACATACATATATATCTTTACCCACTCACGCATTCTACAATCATGTCGTATAACGAACATACATACTAGCTCCATTCACACATATTCCACCTATCCAGAGCACGGAGAGGCTGGTGATCTGTAATACAGGACCTCCTAGTACAGAGACCAGTCTCTCACACAGACTACACATTCGCTAACTTCTATTATGGACCCGTTGTTTGTTATCTTAAACATTTCATGTACTGTGTGAGAGAACAAATAAAAGTATTTTGTATTGTATTGTATTGTATACATTGCTGAGGCTAAGAAATTTGTACTAGATTTTTGATTTAGTGGATTTGGGAATTTCGCTAGCATTTTTTTGGCTGACTTAACAGTAGAATTAGTGATTGAGAATTTGTTATTAGAGAAGGGCGGTATTATTTCTGCTGCTTAGTGGCCTTTCAGTAAAAACACCTATGTAAAGTAATTTTCAAAATTAATTTAATTATGTTTTGCATAAAACCTGCAATAAAATTATACGTATATAAATAAGTGAAATTTAAGTTACGAATCATTTTAACATTTAAACAAGGTTGGTAATTTGAATTTTAGTCAACAAGTCGCTTTAAGCCCCTATAAGTAGTTGAGACTCAAACATTTGTTTGTACTTATTTATTGTTTGTTAATCCAGTTTTCTGGTTGAATTCGACCCACTAAACAATTGTTTGTGACATTAATATTATATCTAATTTTCTCTTTGAAAATTTTGGGAATGAAATAGTGAAGTAGGTTGTAGATAACAAATAAGTAAATATTGTAAATATACGGAACTAACTATAAAACAGTAACAGTTTATGGCTTTAGTAACTCATCATCATCATATCAACTGTAAGACATCCACTGTTGGAGATAGGACAGAAAAAGGTATCCAATAGGACGATCATCGGACAAATTCATATTTCTATTAACATGCAACGCGAAATTTAAAAGTAAATAATTATACCGCTAGCGATATAATTATTTGTTATATAACCTAAATAATTTAAATAACAGAAATCCCTAAGCTGCTTTAACAAAAGTAATATCATCAATGTCATTTGCCGACGCTGTATCAGCAAAAGTCATATCAGGACTTGCGGTTACAGGGCGATATGGCAGAAATTGCGCAACCGAGGTCAACTAGACGAGGAAGGTTCATAATTGAATTTGTGAGGGACACGATAAACGCCAAGAGGAGGCAGTTAACATCATGAAGAACGTCATGTCAAATCCGCGAGGACCTTAATCCTCAATTAGGGTAATGCAATTCACTTATTAACTTACCGTGTCGCAAATAATTAAGTTGTAATCGATTGATAATTACGTTTTGGTAATGTCATTTTAGGTCCACGTTGATGATGATTTTTGGTTCTGTCAATATTTTTATAACCTGATTTTAATAAAAATTGCGATGGAAATGTTTGAGAAGGAATAAAAATCAAATGCAGTATGAGAAGTAGTTGAAGTAAAATTGACGTAATTTAAAGATGTTGATGTTGGAAAATAGTGGTACTGCGCTGTTAGCATTGTGGCACTGAAATGTTCACTATTCAGCAACGATCATGTAGGTAAAGCTTCAATCGGCAAGGTCAGTGCATAGATGGGTGACCATTTGTGACATTTTCGTTCCTCAGTGTCTCCGTGCTTTGGAAGGTGCGTAGAGGCGTTAGTCTTGGTTAGGTACCACTTAATGTGGTATTCAAGATGAACGCCTTCTGGGTGACTTGATAAATTCCAATAATAGGGTCTGCCTCGAGGCTTATTCGATAAGAAGAAGTTTAGGAATCCGGGATTTGTATAACCTGTTGGATTCCCATTTTTTTTTTTATTTTATACCACGACGGTGGCAAACAGACGTACGGTCCGCCTGATGGTAAGCGGTTACCGTAGCCTATGGGCGCCTGCAACACCAGGGGCATCACGAGCGCGTTGCCGACCCTTAAGAAACCTATTCACTCCTTTTTTGAAGAACCCCATACTGTAGTCCCTTGGGAAAACCTCGTTAGGGAGTTCATTCCACAACCTGATGGTTCTTAGGAGGAAATTCCTCTGGAACCGCGCGGTACGAGACCATTTCGGTTCTAAGGTGTGGGGATGGACTCCCTGCCGATGGCAAGCGGTGCGATGGTAGAAGGTGGCCGTGGGCATCATCTCAAACAGTTCTTCAGAACACAACCCATTATACAGGCTCTTTTATCCAGTACTAGAAGTCTAGCGGAGCTTCGCTCCCATCGTTCTCTATTTGGCCACTGCTCAGCTCCTATTGGCCGTAGCGTGTTTTTATATAGCAAAACCTTTCTCGATAAATAGGCTATCTAACACTAAAATAGTTTTACAAATTGGATCAGCAGTTCCTGAGATCTTAGCGTTCAACCAAACAAACGAATCCTTTTCAGCTTTATAATATTAAGTATATATATATATAGTATAGATTATCTACTATAATGTAACTACTAGTAATGCTTCTTCGCTACAAATAACGCATACCTAACTGTATACAATCATAAAATCACAATTAATAAAATAAAGGATTAATGTGACACATCTGTCTGTGCAGACATCTGTCTGTGCAGACATTTCTCTGTGCAGGTGGCAAGGACGTCTTCCGCAATAATGAACAGGAAACATCTTATTAAACTTCGCTTTTGGCGGAGATCAAACATATTCGTTTGCGAAATTATTCGATAACTAAGTTTACACAGGGATGCCAAAAACCTGGTTTATGAAATGAAGTTATCTTCAAATCGTATACATCAATATTTTAGCTGACATTCATTTTAAATGTTTATGGAATTGCGTATCGAAATTAAACTTTTTAAAAAGCAAAAGTAACTGTATCAATGAGGTTAGGTTTAACTAATAAGTAAAACTATAAATACATATAAATACCTTAACAATCTCAGGAAAGTACTGAGAAATTCCTTAAAACTTTGCAGGAAAAGTTTATACTTTTAACAGATTGTTGTTCTTGGTACAGTCCTTAGTTTCATTTAATTTGTCTTTTAACAAATCAAAACTTTTCTATTCAATATAAACAAACTTAAAGTTAAGTGTTTTCGTATACTTCAGGTTGGGAAGTAATTAAAATAAAATATAGCATCAGTAATCACTAACCCGCATTAGGCCAGCGGTTGTGGATTATGGCCTAAACTCTCTCAGCTCTCTACATAGTGGAGATAAGACCTGAATCCAACAGTGGGCTATTAATGGTGATGATAATGGCGTAATATTACAAAAATCCCGCGATCACGTTTCATCCATCTGTTTAAATACTACATACATTTTAAGCAATCTAAAATATATACTATGTTTTCCACAAATCTTTTAAAAGTATTTGCTCAGTGATCTCACAAGATTATGGTATGGAAATTGGGTGCTTGCATAAATGTATTTGGAATTATTCATTCGGGCCAATTCGTTCACTTTGTGTGGAGTGGCCGGAGATTTATGTCGCTGAAACTTCAACTTAGTAACGTGCGGACTCGGACGCCGCCATGTCGGTCGCCGAACAACGTGTTCAGTTGGAATAAATCAAACTTCACCCTCTAGGTATATTCAGTGTTATATTTCTTTCTTTTGGCTGAAAAATTAATTATTCGAATCTAATATAGGTACCTACGTTGAAAGTTGGGGCCCATTCAATAAAAGTTTTTTTTTATCAGCTATAGTAACATAAAAATCTGCCAGTAAAAGGATAAAAACGCATGAATGGATCTAGTTAGTTTTTAATTATGATTCAATCTGCGTACCTGTTTCTATCAACGTTTTACAAAAGCTTCAATTTTGTACATAGGTATCTTGTATAAAACGGCACATAACGTACAATTTTACACGAAAGTAATGAAGCTAATGAAGATTGGTAGCTAGGTAAAGGCCGTACTTCCCTGAGTCGTTATTCCTCGTGAAAAACGTAATTAAAATGAATCTTTCTAGGACAAAGCTTTTCGGACACGAAAAGTTAAAAAAGAGAGGTTGCTTTTAAGTTACTTTTTTGTAATCGCATCTAATCAATTTATTTTCGAATGAGAGTGATTTTCGCTGTGAATTTACGCTACGACAATGTAAACAGAAGATAAATAAAGTTAATGAAGGCGTTTTCGTAAAGTCTATTGAAAAATAAGTTACAAAATTGATGGAAGGATCGAGTGTAAACAATTACATTTGAAGTAACAATAACTTAAGTTTAAGTCAAAGCTTTTCATACAAAACTAAATAGAGCTGATAGGTTATTAAAGATAACACCTCTATCTAATAAAAAAATGTAGGTACCTAGTAGGTTTTTGTCTCAACATTAAAGTGAAATATAAAACTAGAAGTCGCGCGGGGTTTCGCTCCCAACATTATTTATTTGGCCACTGTTCAGCTCCTATTGGCTGTAGCGTGATATTATATAGCCTATAACCTTCCTCGATAAATGGACTAATAGGCTTTAAAACAAATTTTCAAAACGTTCCAGTAGTTCCTGAGTTTCTAAGGTTCAACCAAACAAACTCTTCAGCTTTATAATATTAAAAAGTATAGATTATATAAAAGTAGAATTATAACAGCATACGTTGCAATCGTTAGAATAAACAATTCATAATAATATATAAAAGATCAAAGTGACTCATCCAACATCTATACGTTGCATTTATTATTCATCATCATTAGCCCACAACCACCCACTGCTAGGTATAGGCATTATTAGATAGATATATTTTTTATATTATGACTGCCTCGGTGGGGCAGCGGGAAGTGTATATGACTGCTGTGCAAGAGGTACTGGGTTCGATTACCGGGTAGGGTTAAAATGGTAATGGGCTTTTCTATCATGAAATTCCAGTATTAAGATTTTCCCAGATTTTGGTAAACAAATGTTCCCGGTTGATAACAATAAGCTCGTCCCCTTTTTCATGGAACCAAACATAGCTGGCGAAATGTGGGTGTGAAACACCTCTGCCTACCCCTTCGGGGAAAAAGGCGTGATGCTATGTTATGTTATGTTATATTTTTTCGTATAACCCACTTACCCTCTATTCATTCAATTCTCTCAATAGAAGAAAAGGGACCGTTGCCCAGCGGTGGGCGGTGGAACGTAATGAGTGGCTATTATTATTTAACTTACCATACAATGCAGAGACAGAAGAGGGAAGTCTATTGTGTTTTTAGAACCACGGTATAATAAATTATTATGTGAGGAATTTCGCTTATAGGACTGCTATGGATGTGTGTGTAAACTCGATTTTTAAACAAAGTGTCAAGATTAGTGCATTCCTCACTTTAGATATCGCTGTCAAAAGTTTGAAATAGACAGAGTGATTTCATATACGAGTAGGTACCTAGAAATCAATTAAATTGAATGTTCTAAGTAGAAGTCGTTGGTAGACCTTATACCTAACAAGCATACTAAGACAAAAAAAAGACTAAATAAAACAACAGTAAATATTTATAAGCAAATGTTTTCATTAAACAATGATTATTAAACATATAATTAAACATTCATTAATGATCAAAACATCCAATAGAAAAGAATGGGAGAGCTTGGAGGAGACCTTTGCCCAGCAGTGGGACAACATAGGTAGACAAAAAAAAATATATTTTATGATCGTCGAATTTTATCGTATAAAATAGGTACTATAATATTTTGGTTCATTCATTTATATCCATATTTCTATAATCTTATTTCTCCCAACAAACCATGTGATATTAATCTGCAGTGGATGCGGGATTCTCCAGGAAGGAACTGTATAATAAAACTTGAGTTGTTCCAAAGCGAATTACACGCCGGAGCCATGTATAACAAAATACGGGGCAACTCAAGATAATATTATGTTAGGATACTTTGACAAAGAGAAGTGTACCATTACAGTTTGTAGTATAAATGGTATTGGTTTAACGTCTGTTTTTAAACGGAGAAACTACTTTTTGATGTCGGTCGCTGAACCTCAAAGTTTTTGTTGGGAAATCGCTTTGTACGTATTTTTGGGTGTCAATATTGACGTTTCAGACAATTATACTTACTAATAGGATCACTATTATATTTATGTGCGTTTATTTAATTCTAATAATGATAAGGCCTAAGTAAAAATTGTATTGTAATATAGAGATATATTACAATACAATTTTTACTCAAATTTGTTGTAATATAAGATACTATCTACATTTTTTTTTATTGTGATGAGAACATTTATTCAATAAAATATTTACACATTTACAGGAAATTCCTATAAATAAAGATCAGATTCCTGAGGAAACGTACCCAAAAGGCTAGCCACATTACCACGTTGACCCTTAGTTACTAGGTACCTACATTAAAATGAAAAATACAAGTGAAATTAATAAAACTAGTACTTTTTATAATAATGATATTGCACGGCTACTCACACAAACGCATTCAAGTACTATTGTTATCCCAATTCTAACATGTTTCCTAACACCTTTCTCGAGGTGTGTTACCTTGGGGTTAAAACTTTATCCCTTAGAGATAAAAACTTGACTCGTACACACGCGTACAAACTGTGAAGAGAACAGTAAACCAAATGGAGTTTAAACCACAGTTTAAACCGTCAGTTTTATTACGAACATGGGTGAACTTATCTAATGGGGTTGGATGGTTAAAACGAATATAAAAGTCTTCTTCATTATTTTTGGTTTAGCTATCGAAACCTACCTAAAGGTTTAAGAAGAGTTGAGAGGTGTAGTGTCGTGTTACAAACTTCATAATTATACTTTCTTTTTTTTATTGACATTTAATTTTTAACTGTTTATGTCTTACAAAGACTTTCTTTGAGAGATAGACGACAGATCGTTGAAGCAAAATGCGGTAAATAATGTGCAATTTCACTTTGCTACGTCATTAAAATTTGCAGTATATTAAGACAATTGTAAGATAATTCAAACAAGAATAAGAAAGGCAGAGCACAAGATTGTTTATATGAGACCATCATAAATTACTATAAAATAATTATAATGGGAAGATATTAAGACAAAATTGGTCTCAATATACTTTTTTTTTATTGTCCCCTCGGTGGTAATTCCGCCCCGAGAGGTAGTTTATTCAATATACTTGCAGGAATGATAATGTAATACTCCACTTTAAAACTATCGAAGTTCTGAAAGAGCTCTGTTGAGTAATAAAACGCTCCGTACAGCACCGGGTACTACTTAAATATAGGCAGGTACTTATTCTACTCTTATAGTAAGTAGGTATAAGTATAAACGTTCGTAAGATAAAACGAACTTCGGACAGGTAGCTTTCATCTTTAGCTTTGAAGTACTTTCGCGATCGGCAATTATTTTTCTTGGCAATAATATTAGATAACGCAAAGTTTGGTACTTAGAATCTACAACTTATTTTTGTCTGAAATAGGTACAAGATATAGTAAAAATTTTTCAGTAAAGTTTTACAGATAAATTATTATATCGAATAAGTATCTGATATAATATTCAGTGGTTATTTGGTGGTATATCCTACTAATATTAAAGCTAAAGTTTAGTAAATGGATGAATTTACTAAAGAAAATATGAACAGCATATACATAGGCTACTTTTTATCCTCATTCCGCGCGGCAGAACCCAAGAATAACGGATGGTTTTCGGTACAAACGTATACTATCAAAACATCGTAATTATGTTTTGAGACTAGCTCACTGTGGGTACTTTATTTCTTTTATAACAGTCTTACTGTGGATACGTTAAAATGTTCCCATTTCCTAGCAGCACCTTTAGAAAACTCATAAAATGTTTGCTGAAACGATTCTAAGAAACTGTCCCTCTTAATGTCACTTATTATGAATGTCGCACATTATTATTACTTGTTTTATAAACATTGTACACAACTACACAATTATCAACCTTATTAATATTATAACTAGACAGCAATTAATAAATAGACTTGTTTTTATATAATTTCAACGATAATGTTTAGAGGGAAAATTCTATTCAAAGCAAATACCACTTTACATTTATTTATTATTCTCGCATATTCCTTTGTGGGAACTAATAGTAATAAGAAATATCCGTATACGGTGCAATGATCACCTCCTCAGAATTTATGGGTGAGGCCATAAAACCTACATTCTTATTCATGTTCATGTTTATGTTCATTGATATGGGCTCATATAAATGGAGATGGCTTTGAACGGGTATAAAACGGCGCCTGCAGCCAACTGGATAGACGTGAGCGTTACTTTATTATAAAGTTTTCTCATAAAAAGGTGCATTCTGCGATATGTACTAATTATTTACCTCTTCCGTGTAGTGATGGATTAAGAATACATAACGTCACTGCCATATCTCAACCCGTTAGTATCGTAAAAGGCGATTAAGAGAGTAATCTTATGCAGGCAAGAACACTGCAAGAAAAGGAAAATTCGAAACAAACCCTAGACCAACCTGTCTGACGAGCATAATACCTAGTACCTAGGCTAAATTACCTTCACATTAAGATATGCTTTTGAGATGCTGCCTGCTGAGATAAAAGTATTCATCTTTTATGCAATAATTTCTGAAAATGTATTTTTTTTGTTTTTGACATATTTTATTTACAAAATCTGTCTCTTAAATCTCATACAGTTAATTAGACACTCATCATAACGTACACATAACAACATAGTAGTGACCAGCTTAAATACTACTACACTATTATAGTATAATAACTAAATTATTTAAAAAGGAAGTTAGTTAGAAGTGTTAGAAGAAGGAGGATCACTAATTTAAAATCCTTTAGGAATGTAATCTTTTCTAAAGCTTTTTGCAAATACTTAGGACTAACCAAGTTTGATAGCGTTGTTGGAAGCGCTCGGCACTATAGCGGGAAAGGGTTAAAAGAAAATTGTCGAGCGTAACAACGGCAAATGTCAGTCACAATTCACTTTGAAAATGATTACAGTTAAAATGACTCATCTCGGTTCATCTCGTCACGTAAATGCAAATACGCGTAATGGCGCTCGTAGCATTGTGGTACTGAGATGTTACGATCATCGAGGTTAAGCAACACTCGGCAAGGTCAGTCCATGATGGGTGACCGTTTGTGGTAATTTCATTCTCGAGCGTCTTCGTGCTTTGGAAGGCACGTAAAGCTGATGGTCCCGGTTACCACTTAATGTGGTAGTCGTTAAGTTAAGTTGGAAGCCTTATGGGCGACTTTATAAATTCCAACACCAGGGTCTGCCTCAAGTCCATACGATAAAAGAAAGAAAATGCAGAAGTATATTATTATTTTTCATGGTAAAGTTAGTGAAATAAAAACTCATTTATTAATGTAGGTTACGAAGTACGAGCAGACTTTTTAACTTGAAAAAACTTTACCCTCCTTTTTGGCAGTCGGGTAAAAAAGGCGACCATAAGTTTTATCTCTATTTTTGACACGTTAAATTTTGCGTATTCAAAAACGTCGACCGAATGAAAATACTAAAAAGTAGTTTTTTAAAACCTTTGCTTTTTTATATTAAACTTAGATATAGAAAGCGTTTAAGTACTTTTGTTTTTGGGTTTTTTTGGAATTCAGTTAAATCTAGCACAATAGAAAAAACTCTTGATAATTTGTAAATAATTTGTACATAACATTAACGTTAGTATTGCAGGTGAATTTACCGTCATATTTAGTAATAGCTATAAATACTCGTATACAGTGTTGTATGAAACAGAAATTCCATAACCGTCCCCAAATAAAATAAACAGGGAATAGAAAAGACATCTCTCCAAACTTTATTCCGAGTACGAAAATACTTTCGTCAGTTCAATGCATTAGATGGAAAATACTTTAAAATTTTACTATACAGCATACACGGTAGCTAAATGCAAATGTTTGGGTGTATTTAATAAAAGATGACTTGTTCGCCGGCGGAACGTCGCGTCGCCCCCGCCGGCTCTTACGCAGGGTAAACTAACAAATTCCTGTCTCTGCCTTCGGACCTGAACAGTATTTTCAAGTAAATATCTTGAAAAGAACGTTGGAAATGTCTGGCACGGTCGTCAAACTCTGTCCACTATATTTATAGCTAGTTATTTCTATAAGAGACAGTCAATTATCCTCTACTTTTTGTTTACTATTATAGTGTATTAAAATATGGGTGTTATCTCTTTTATAATAATTCAAGGAGTTAAACATAGGACTTCGCATAAATGTATATGTTTTGCAACTGGTAAAGACCTACTTGGAATCTCGACATTTGATTGATAACGATTAAATTAAGTCACCTAATTTGACCAGTACCTATTTAAATTTTTAAACATTTGACAGCAAAATCAAAATCGGAAATCGGAATCGTGAATGATAAGATTCCGATTTTGAGTAGGACAATGAATTAATCACTTCATTAGTCAAAGTTTAACGCAAGTCATAATGTTTAGAAAAAAATATTTTTGTATAAGTTTTTAGTTTGTTTTTAAAATTGATTTGACAAAACAGGTTATGATTTATTACGCCATAATCTTAGCTGATGTTAGGTAATATCTTAAATAAAATATAATAATAATATTCCATTTAGTAGAATACCAAGAAGCATGTGACCACGATCGGTTCAACTCGATCAAAAGGTCGGGCAAATATATAAGGTATTTACTATTCCTTATATTATAATACGTGACGTAGACCCGTTTTATAATAATCTAATATGTGTACCAGTCGCCAAAGCTTAAAAGTTTTTAATACAAAAAAGTATATAAATATAGTATGTACGTCCTTCTCTCTTCTTCATTCTTGTACATACAGTACATAACAAGTATATTAAAATTAGGCAACGAATCAATTTTATTTATGTAAACCGTTATTCACTCAACTGTTGTTAGCGTTTGTGTTGTTTAGAAATTCGAAGGTTCTAATTATTTTAATATAAACACGACAGAGTTATTAAGAGGCAAAAGTTCAATATTAAGAACCCCTTGTCCTCTGTTTATTTTGGTTAGGAATTGGAGTGTGCAAAGAATTTTCTCTTTATAACACCGTTATATCTTTCTCATAAAAGGGTACGGTTATAAATAGTAATTATATTAAAAAGTAGAGAACTGTGTTGTTTTTGTATTTTTTTAGGGTTCCGTATCTCAAAAGGAAAAACGGAACCTAGTATATATACTTTATGTCTTGTTAAATACTGACTAATTACATTTAGTCACTGTTCAGAGTCCGAGAAAAAACTTGTGACTACAAAGCAAATTTATAATCAAATTAAGTACTGAATAGAACGAAAAACGAGTTGAAATAAATCTTAATTTCGTTTAATATTTTGTAGACTTAGGTACTACAATCAAAAATAAATTATATTAATTTTTCTTGTCCCGTACAAGCAAACTTAAATCAATCAATCGTCGAAGATATGACAGCATATGTATGTAGTGCTTATAATTAAGCCCTACAACAGTCAGTTGGTGATAAACTGTTAAAACAGCAGTCCTACATAATAGTGAGTAAAATAAAATTGACTGCGTTGAAGCAACAAACAGCGGGTAACAGTGTTTGACGTACTATATAAACATCTCCGGTACCTATTTAGTTTGTTCTGTAAGGCGAACAGTTTTCATTGGGAACAGAGCGCTGACAGAAGTCTAAAGTATTGGCCATGAAAAGAGCGACTTTAATATGAAATTAAAAGTTCCAAATTATATATTTTATGTTGTACATTAATGACTAAAAGTAATACTATTATTACTTTGGTCGTGATGAGAACAGTCTTTCACATGTGTTAGAACTATTTCTAACATATTTTATTTATTTCTAAGATAGGCTAAGTATTATTACTACGATACCAACAACGCTTTCAAATTCTGTCAATAGCCCCCAAATACCAACTTAAGATTTCTTTAAAAGAGGCTTAAATAGCACACGAATACCTCAGTTTTAAAAACAACTGTTTTGAAGGCCCTTAACTAACAATAATAGTCTATTGAACCTATGTCCATTCACTTCATTGACTCTTTAAATTAAAACTCGTTCTTTCATTATTGCTCTACGTAAACAGTTTTGTTTGGCGATTGAATATTGGATCAAGCTTTCTAGACGTCAGCACTTTTGTTCAATAACGTTTTGAATACTTGGATTTTGTACTATTGGGTGGTAAATAAGCAGGCAATATCAGGATTTGTTTACTACAATATTAGAAATTCATTGGCTGGAATACTTTTGTTTTTAAATTAGTTTTAATAAAATAAATCTACGTCATCTTTCTGAAAATATTCTGAAAGAGATTTTTGAGGATAATTCATTCATGCATTTCCATCATATTTACTTTTTAAACTTTCGCGTTGCATGATATTTCATATATATAATATATTATATACTAGTTGATAGAATCAACATACCTAATTGACTCTTGGCTAGGCTATTATGGTAAAAAATATTCTGTATAATATCTATATAATACTCGTATAATGATTCGATAAAGTCTATTCTATTTACTATCTACCTATTCAACAAATGGCGATATTAGACAGCCACTTAACGAATAAATAATGTAGTATTTATCAAATCGATATCAAATCCAATTCTCTCGGTAGGTACGAGGACATCGGGTACGACTCTGGCGTGAAATCCTCCGCCAGGGACCCCTCCCTATGGGCTAGACGATCTGTTACAACAAATAATACGCCAGACGGCAATCGATTCTACCACTTTTCAATCTTTCCAATAATTGTTTAAATCGCGTCTATCAATAAGGCTTGTGTTGACGGAGGTGGTGTAAAATCTATTTTATATTGATAATTTTTCTGGTGCAGAAGGTTATGGTCTAAAAGCTCAGCTTGCTATCGAAACTGCAATGGGTATTGCAGATTCAACGGGATATTTTGCGACACGTGTTTCGAGTCTGAATGTAATTTACATGCGTGAAATATATGCTTGGATAGTCTCCTCCAATATTTATAGATATTTTTGGTCTTGAATTGTATTTTGAGTTTCTAACGGTATTGAGGTCTTGTGTCATAAATTTCTCAGTGTGTGAAATGTAGGTGTGATTCACCTCTAAACCTAGCAAAAAAAAAAAGATGCTTTGTTTTATTTTCTGTTGGAATCTTGAACGTCAAACAACATTTTGAAAATATTTTTCCAAAATGTATTTAAGTATTGCTCTGAGCTTGTTATTAAATTAATTAAATTAGGAAAATAAGCAAATCAATGAAATATATTATAATACGACGCGAAACTTGTAAAGAAATATTGTACTAGCTATGTAAATACCTACTACCTACCTATATTACGTACAGCAAGGAAGTTGCGCGTATCGGAATTAGATTTGTAACAGGCTTTGAACAAGCCTTTTGCTTTGAATTATATTACTGATCTCAGGATATTGAAAAGAAGCACTGCAATATCCTCACAGAGATATTACAGCCTTCAGACTTCCTTTTTATATATTTATATTTATTTTAATTAATTTTATAAATCGAAGACGTAAAGAATGTCTTTCAATCAGACGTTCTATTTACGTAAATCCTATGAATAGAATGTGTTGTATATTGTATATGTTGGCTTTTTTTTGTAAATATTTTACTGAAATGTGTATACAAGTAAACTTTTCAGAAAACTATGAACATGTTTATGCTTAATAATGCATAATATGCACGCCACGCTAATACTGAAAATTTTCTAATAGAAAAACGCAATACCAATTTATAATTTTTAACGAACGTCAAACTGAACAACGAACAGAGCCAAAAATTGCTAAAATTTCTCAAACATTCTAACAAAGATTCTAGTGAATGTTCGCAAAAGCTTCTTCACGAAGATGTCAAACTTGACGGTCGCGTGTGCTGCCGGTTGGCAAAAAACCTCGCTACAATGCTCCTGTTTATTTGAATATCCGGAGAATGCTCCAAGAGAATGCTCAACTTTAACAGCATCTTAATAGACCATAATAAAAAATGTGTTATAGACTTGAATTTACTGCACAAGAGATTTACAAACATTTCAAATGTAATATAAATTTAAATGCAAGAAGTAAACAAAGAACCAATTAACATTATTTTCTGTTTAATTGGATCTTTGACTTGTGGGTTGTTATTCTCAAGAATAGACAAGATAAGACACGTAATTAAATGTAAACAGTAAACAATGGCTATTTGTTTATGAGACGTATACGTACTACAATTACATTTACTTACACCAACCGTATTGCTAGTTTATTACACAAATCATTTCAACCGTCCAACGACCCACTGCAAGGGACGGGTCTCCTCCAAAGAATGTGAAGGGAATTTAGCTTACTATACCACACTGGC
This sequence comes from Laspeyria flexula, assembly GCA_905147015.1. Lineage (NCBI taxonomy): Eukaryota > Metazoa > Arthropoda > Insecta > Lepidoptera > Erebidae > Laspeyria > Laspeyria flexula. The sequence continues at coordinate 12,896,995 of LR989950.1, read as the reverse complement.
CAGACGGGGTGGTATAGGGTTTGTTTCGAATTTTCCTTTTCTTGCAGTGCTCTTGTCTGCATGTATTGAAGGTTAAGGTTACTACCATAGTCGCCTTTTACGACACCTACGGGTTGAGATGGGGTTATGACATTATGTATTCTTAACCCTTCACAACACGGAACATTTATTATTTAAATATTACAGAATACTTACACTATAATACTATTATTAGCAGTAGTAACGCCAGCTGTATGAAGTCAAACGAGTGAAAATATATCTTTTTAATTTAATATCGGCCATAGAATAACTCATAAGTAGTAGTCCAAACGGAGGACTTATAATATTATTTGCATGGTACCGGTACGTGACATTAAATGTATGTGTTTTCAGTGTATGAGAGCGAGCCATACAATTTTTACAGTGACTGACTGGAAACAAATTTACTGACACTTTTTTTTGGCTTTATATGAAGTTATTTGATCTATATGAAATAAAGATTATGACTATGACTATCTCACACCAATCATTTACCGCGGAATGGGTTAAATGATAGAAAATTTGAAAACCGTTTTCACCCGTTTTGAGCAGCAGTTGTAAACACTCCCATTGTACCATACAGTAATTCTTAATATTGTATATTGTTGCAAATAATGTTAGATATTACTTGTACGTACAGAAGTACGTATGTACGGAGCTACATACAAGTAGCAACAAACGACGTTGCTAACCATGTAGTCAATATTAGAGCAGGAAGAGACTAGACAGACTGTAATCAACATTCTCAGTTCTGCTTATATAAATTCCTACATGAGCACATTACGGCTATTACGAGGAAGCCAGACTTAATAAATATTCGTAATAAGGGTATACTTGAGCGATGTGTTGTAAAGGAATTCTTTGTAAACAAAAGTGATGGATGTAGGGTTTGAAGACTTTATTATGCAATAAACCTAAATACAGATGCTATTAAAATAATAGACGTTTGTGGGTGGGAAACCTATTTGTCTTGCTACTTAATAGCGTATATTACAGAACGCCTAGTTTTCTTTTTATTATACTTATTGACCTCCATGAGGTGGACCGAAGCCGTGACGAACTGATAATGGTTGCGGGTGGTCATTGGATCAGCCCCCTGATTCTAAGCTGTCGGAAAATTTTCGGCCCGAAATGTCAGTGTAATTAAAGTTAAAAAACATAATATTAAAGAGATAAATGGTTGTAGGAAAAACATTAAATTAATCAGTTTTTAATTTTCTATACGGTAGACTATTTTCTAACATTGAATAACTTAAGCCGTAAAAATACGTCGTACTAAGATTCGTAAGAGTTTACGATCCAGGAGCAATCCGACGAGTCAGAATCAGGGGGCAGGTGGGACTGAGTTGCTCGCTGCGGATGTTAGGTGTGGCCTACGTATGTCCAGCGTTGGAGGTCTTTGGGCTGATATGATGATGATAATGATGATACTTATAAAGCGGTTATTTCTAAGAGTTTATTCCTGAAGGCATCTAAATTAAAAAAATATATATATTACCAGAAAAAAATACAATGTATGGTCATTTCCGTTGGCCCCACACTAGGCAAGCCTGTCCTGTGGGTACCGTAATAAGAATAATAACTATTGTTCATCTTCGTATGAAGCAAAATAATGTATTTGACTGCATGCTCAAGCTTGATAGATTCAAGCAGCTGACTATGATGGGAAAAGTTGCTTGTTTTTCCGTCCGAAGGCTTTCGTCCGAGAATGAGGTAGATTTACAGGAAAAGTTGTTGTAAAAATAAACGTAATCCATGATGGTGGCAAACAACGAACCGCTTGATGGTACGCGGTTACTAACCTTTCATATTTCACAATTTTCTACACGAAAACCTATTTTCTAATAATAATGAACATTGATCTAGTTTTAGATTCATTAACTTTCTCTTTACGCTGGTCAAAATAAGGGCCCAGGTCGATCATTTTCTAGTCAGAAAACTAAATAATATATTAGAATTTTGTACTGTTGAAAGGAAAATGTATTGAAACGTGTATCTATTTTAACCCTAAAGTTCCAAAACACTCATTTATTCATAAACTTTACCCACAGTGTGTTGTCCCACTTTAGAAGCATCACCAAGGTAAATTGTTGTTTGTGCTGACCATATGCCAGAGCTATTTTTAATTTCTATTCAATGAGTTGTTTATAGGTATACAGGTAAGCGATGGTGGCCGAATGGATGGAGGGACCGGCGTGGTAAACGTGCAGTCCGAGTTCGATTCCGATCGGCGGATTGTGAAATGAAATGTACCTGCTAGTCATGTGTTACCAGCTGCTTACGGTGAAGGACAACATCGTGAGGAAACCAACATACTCTTAAAGAAATTGTTAAGGTAGCAGTCAGAGTCACTAACCACTACGCCAACATGATACTCAGTCAGGCCAGTCATGATACTTGATTATTACACATTTTATGAGAGAATACAAATATTATTAAAGTAAACACAAACTTTATAAAATTACACAAACATAAATATAACTGTGAGCAAAATTAATTTAATAGACAAGCATCTGTGGTTTTATTTAACCTAGTTTAATTAAATACATAATGCTCATCCCTCAGCTTTTTGAACATTTTCAACAATCACATCTGAATTAAACAATACAATCACAATCTAAACTGAGAAAACTTTCAGAAACAAAAGTAAATAAGCCGAATCGAGGGCAGCTTAGTACCCAGCATGTGTCGCCACATATTAAACCGTTTGTTTAGTGTTTCTGTATGTTTGTCAGTATTCTATAGAGACACGATATGTGCGCTACAAGCAAATGGTGAATCAGAAGTGGATTCGACAGAATTCCCAACGAAAATTCACAAACGAGATCAGAATATCAATTGCTTCCCTGCCCAATTTCCCTGTAAATTGCCACGGAATATTGTGCCGTGAAATATCTAATATTTGCATAACGCCATGTGTGTGTAAAAAAAGTAAAGTGAATGTGAACCGAGTAACAGCTGTCATTGATTTCCCCCCTGTAGTTTTACACGTGTTCTCGCAATATGCGTTATTACGAGTGCTAATATAACATCCCCAAACTGGAGTGTTTGACAATATCATACCGATATTTATGAGTGCATCGTTGACTTTGGGATTTGAGTGGTGATTTTGTCATTACGGTTTTACGATAAATGTTTATAGTGAAAATGCAATGCTTTCAAAAAAGAAAATTGATAGTTGCACTTAAAGAAGATGTATGTAATAGAAAATGAAAATGTATATTTTTTAAGTAAAATCATCATTTCAACCCATAAACGTCCTACTGCTGGGCACCGGTTTCCTCCAAAGAATGTGGAGGGAATTCAGCCTACTATACCACGCTGGCAAGACGGGTTGGTATAGGGTTGTTTCGAATTTACCTTTTCTCGTAGTGCTCTTGTCTGCATAAGGTTACTGCCTGAGTTGTCTTTTATGACACCCACGGGTTGAGATGGGGTGACATTATGATGTATTCTCAATCCGTCATTACGCGGATAAATATATAGTAAAATATAAAATATTAAACTTTGGAATAAAAATACGAAATACCGGTCATAATAATATGTGTAGGTGTTTCTTTTTCCAATTTCCGAACCCAAATTGTTAGTCATAGGGATATTGCTATTGTTCAGAAAACAAAGAATACTATATCACCCATGAATAAAAATGAAAAAACATTTTATACAAAAAGCGTGTTTAATGACGTAAATTTCAATATCGTAGGCTTTCATTACTTTGTCAGGCTTTAACTAGTCATCATGACTTGCTTTCTACTTTGAATAAAACAAAAGCTGTTGTTAACCCCTCATCACACCTAAGTAAAAACATAGCGAAACGTATTAGGGCGGGCATACACATGACTGTAGCTTTTGTATTCGCACTCCAGTTTTGTAGTTATTGGCAGTTTAGTTAATTCAACAACGGGCGTAAAATGGAAATAATCTGCAATCGGATTGCTCAATACTAAGAAACAAATTTCGCTGCTCATACTTCATCTCTTTTACAAAGAATAATTTATAGTTCGTATTTTCCAGTCGATATACCAACGCACATCTTGATAACAATATGGCAATAAGTCCAAATCAAACGCACCATTAACCGCAGTGAAACAGCACTGCCTTATAATTAAAGATGGCGGCATATAAATGAATTTCCGTCGATCTTGTTACGGTGACAGAGAATTGAACTAGAACAGGACTGCACCCTCAGGGAGAAAACTCTCGGGTGTTAATTGTAGCTGCTGGGTTCACGACGACCTTACGCTGTTGTGAACCAAGCTTTTGCTTTGATTGTTAGCTAACTAGGTAGCCTACATATTCACTGAAACATAATTATATGCTAGCTGTTCTGGATTTTCTGATCAACAGTCGTATTTTTATTATCATCCTCATTAACTAATTAGTACTGGTTTATATTGCACCTGAGTGAAATTGAGCCTTTCGTAAAAATATGCCTTCGAATGATATTTACGGGTAAGGTAAAACATAGACTTGTAAATTTTGAGTTTCGGTTTTCTAAAAACATTCGACGTTTCATTCATATTTTTGTTATCGACATGTGTTTTCAGTTTTTTTTTGTTGAACATAGTTTATTGGAACAACATTGTATTCCAGCCTGGCCTATTTTAATCAATACCTGTTACCGGAACTAAAAAACAGAACTATCGTCACACCTAAAACAGCGAGCAATCCTTGCCAACACTCAGTTGTCAAGACACTTAGGAGTACTATAGGATAGTGAAAATCAGATCGTACTCTTTTTAAATCAATTATTATTTTATTTTTGACGGATGATTCTCCAAGTGTCAATTTACATTTACATAAATAAAAGTTACAAGCAGTTACATAATACAGTACGGTTTCAGAAAGCTGGCGGTATTGTTTACCCTTGTCGAACTGTGGAGTAACCTAATTTCGGTCCCGCATTCACCGTGATTGTGATACGTATGAATACTTCTGCTCGCCGAATGACCAAGTTAGTTCGTGTACTCTGTTTTTGGACGTGAATAATTAAATCAAAGGTATTGTGTTTCACGTAATCCTCTATTTTTTTGTTCGTGAGCGCAATTTCGCGATTGTTACGTACCGAGTGTGCATTTAGTATTTGTTAGAAAAACATGTTTGCTTAGAGGCAATTTACAGTGTAAAATGATTTATCTGTTGTTCAACTGGTACAAGATCGATGATGATTGGATATGATTTAACAAAGAATGTGATTGACTTTATACCGGTGATCATGGCAATCATGGTCTTTTTCGTAATCGTTCATTATATTTTTTACTGGAGAACCATCAAATATTGGCTATGCCTATATAATATATATGCTATATGTCTACTTAGGTGACCTGGAAATTGAACCTTGGAGTGGAATCATCATCATCATGAATGCATTTACGCGTTCTTGCATTCTCCGTTCGCGTTTTGCGTTCCTTATAATGTTCTGCGTTGTACTGTTTGACAAACGCGGTGAGAACGTCTCCTGTGTGGGCAGGTCTTTGCGTACCTACGTAATACAACGCAAAACCCATGAATGCGTAAACGCATTCTGTGTCAGAAGTCCCTAAGTTACAAAACGTTTCGATGTTCTTGGCTTCGCTATTGCCACAAGAAATACCCACCCGGTAAAATATATTGCTATTTTGTTTCACATGTAAAGTTTTATGACCTCGGGTACGTAAAATATATCATGATGTCAACGACAGTTCATGTCCAATCTCTGTATTTTTGGCAACCAAATCATGTTATATTGGTGCTGTTTTATTACTATGTGCTTTTTTATGATCATAATGTTTTTGTCGATGTGAAAATGTTTGTGCATTAGAATTGTTTTCTAATTGTTGTGTTTTTATAGATATTGGTGCATAGATATCAACTATAGAAAATAAAAAATTGTATTTTTTACACTAACTAGCCAACTACAGTTACCGGATCAAATTGTACATCTTAACCATTCGGCCATAAGGTATGCAGTCACCTCAAGGGAAGCCAGTTGTCACCACGCTGGGCTAAGTTGGAGATCAGTCAGATTTACTCAACCCTCGAATGGTTTTACACTATGGAAACAATTCAAGAGATTTCGGAAGATACTCGAACAATCAACAAAAGCATTCAGAAGGATTGTAAAATATTTTAATTGATCACGCTGACTCAGATTGTGACCACGGCAGGTGTAACATGGTTGAAACTTCAAGACAAATAAGTAATCTTGAAGCATTTATTGCATGAATTAATACCAACATATAATTCTATCCTAACATCTGTCTCCGATGTAGGATGGTACTGAATTATTTAATTCAAACATATCCCTTTGCTTTCAACATTCATCAATCTTCTTACACATGAAATTATGTCAGTTTGTTCTAAAAGCCTGACAACAAATGGCAATCACTTTGTATTACCTATCCATTTCTTTACACTACGAAAAAAGTCAAAATTGTCAAATAGATAGATCAGTTTCTACTGCAGCCATTAAGCTTTAGCCCTTAAAACTTGCAGAGTAAGCAGAGATAATAGTATGGCGGTCCTTTTTATATTCAAGGAGACAGATGGTGTTATTTATGGCGCTATCAAGAATCACATGAACTGATTTTTTATTATTATTGAATGTGTTTTTGTCGGTGTGAAGTTATAATACATTCATATATTACTAAGTACAATTACTAATTACTAAGTAAAATATTACAGGTAATCGTTTCCACAGTTTTATTGTCGGGATATTTAATTATTTTTTAAATAGTGTTTTGCAAAAAAAAAAAAAAATTTTTATTTATTTAAGTATAACTTATAAAACGAAAGTTTTTATGTTAGATGCCTTAAAATATGTATTTGCTCAAGTTATTTAATTTACGCAATTTTTAAAAGTGTTTAAGTACATAACTTTCATCATTCTAAAATACCACGTATAAGAAAATATAACCTGTCATGTTCTCTTACAAAACAGTTTAGTTTCTGTACAAAGATCATAGATATTTATGAAGTTACAGTCTCGAAAATACGATGCTTTTGCACCACGTACTTTAGCAAACGGCGTCTCTGTATGATTTAATAACATTGTTGAGACAGGCAACTGTCTGCAGTATACGAAACTTTAGCATTATTTCACATTCTAAAACAAAAGAACTTTGCAGATATTAAGCCTCATTTAAAATGAAATACAATTAGCTATTCACTATTCAGTTTACACAATTCCGACTGATTTATTACCACTTTAACCCGCCTTTTTGGAGATAAAGGTTTTTTATCCATTGTGCAATTGTCAGTAAAGAATTGGTACCAGCCAACATTATTTTTGATGAGGTTATAGCTTTCTTCATAACACAACAAAGGTCTATGATGAAATATTTATCTTTTATGGATCATTATAAGCGATATGCCCACGATGGCCATGATTCGGCAAGAAAGGGCGATTTTTATGAAAGGCACTTGACGCAGCGTTTTACGGGGCTCGGTGTCCGACCAACGAAAATAGTCATATATCACTTTGTAGCCCCTCCTGACATTTATTAAAAGTCTTTGGCGTTTTGATTACTATTTTGGAACATTTGAAACGTCGATAAATTTTCAATAAAGACAGCCGCGTAAACAGTTATACAACGTGTCGGGTGTAGCACAGGCCGGTGTTATTCGTAAGATTAATTAAAATGTCTCAGTTTAGGCATCGAATGGAAAAACAAACGGTAAATAAAATTTTAATCTTTATTTTATTAACGAAGTTGGTTTTCGTAAAGCAAACATAACACCACAATTTAGAGGACAATAGCAGCTCTAAATGCGGCATTTTTAACTTTAATTCACAACGTAGTGCTTCCAACAATCGTATGTGTCATCCAAATATCTGTTTATAATTGCTCTGAGAGTAAAATCGCCCTAATATTTTAACCATTATTCCGCTCACACGTGTCATATATTCTTCCGTTCTTCATGTAAATTACTCCAGATATTTACGTACGTATTGCATAATCAGATTATTTCGACATATATAAAGCACGCTGGAGTTGTTCCCTTTAAAATTTAATACGAAATCTGTATAAATTGTAAATATTTAATAAGACGCTGATGGTAATGTCTCGGGATTTAATCAGTGAGCTTCATCTTATGCGAATATAATTTCTTGTTTGATATTGCTGTTGACTGGTCCAATAAATTTTGCGAACATGGATTGATGTTTATTTTTTAATTTGTATTTTCGATGTCTTTTAAATAATTTTGATTGACCAAATATTTGATCAAAAATTTGACTTTTATTGATTTTGTTTGCTTGTATTAAAATAAATGTTGGTCGTATTTTTGTAGACGATGGTACCGAGACGATGGTACTGACGGTATGGTTATGGGATGGTAGACTGACGGTAAGCTTACCGAGATACCAGTATAGGTTAGGTAGGTATATATGTAATTATATAAGTAGGGTGGGTAGTAGTACTAAACTACAGTTTGCTCTAGGAATAAGAATAATATATAAATTTGAAGATAAATCTAACAAAACCTAAAAAAACGGCTGCCTTGTAATTTTTTACTTATTATACTTCCTAGATGTCATAAAAACATCTTTGAACTACTGTAATCCCTTCTGCTATAAAACAATATTTATAGTTTTAGAGAGCTAAGTTATAGTAAAAGTCACTCAATTTTAGTAGCAGGTTTCCAGATATACAACCTGCTTAGAAAGGATCGCTAAATAACACTACCGACCTGAGTAATGTTCTGTTCATGCTGAATAAATAAAAAAAAAGATAATTACACCTAATTTACGCTCACGGTTGGAATGTCCAAGACGATAACAAAAGTAGTATTACTTCAGAATAGCTAGAGAGAAATATTGACACTGTTTGCCTTCACTTAGAAGAACAATCACAAAACGCTTCTAATATCTACGAACACAAACATGAGCATTAAGTTCAAACTCGTCTAGCAAATTGGTAAATCAACATCTTTATTAGAGGAGATTATAGAACCATCCAACTTAGCTCTTAATGGATCCATACCGTGGCCGAAAGGTTGCGAATTTTACGAGTCGCCCATAAAACCGTGCCGAGAAATTATCTGTTCAAAAGACAATTTATGCCGGTGCAATTAAACGGTACTAGGTCTTCTTAAATTGCTGGAACTGCGTAATTGTATTCTCTCCTTAATAAGGAGTAGCGTCTTTCCTCGTAAATATAAAGCAGCTTAATTCTATTTAATTTTCTTGTTTACAATGACTACGCGCTACTACTTTTTCTATTAAGTTTTAGTTTAACCAGTTAGTCCTATATAAGAAGGAAACGAGAAACAGTGGAAGTGGTTCATAATATTTTATATTGACTTGCTGTATCGATACCTATTAATCGATAAACGATCTAATCTTTACTAGTATATGTATGAGCTACCGATGAATATGCATAATATATTCATCAGTAGTTCATACATCATGACAATTTAAACATATAAATGATAATTATATTGTTCTTAAAAAAAAATTACTTGCTTTTTTTAAGTATTCAAATATTTATAGAAAACAAAAGCCTGGCTTATTGTCATAAAATATAATATTATATACTTCCTTGCTGCAAATCGCACTCAGTGGCGTGCAATTGGAGAGGCCTATGTTCAGCAGTGGACTAGTACAGGCTGATGATGATGATGATGATGATGATACTTCCTTGTTTTTACAAGCTATGTGTGGTATAGAAAAAAAGTTTTTTTTAGATATAAACAAAGCTTAACAAATCAGAGTTTGAAACAAAAAATATGAAGTCTTGGGAACAAGTCTAGCTAGGAACGGTACGCATTCTATACAAATTCCTAGTTAACTATTGCAAGATAAATAAGGATAACCGATTATTCTCAAGCATTAATATTAGACGACATATTATATCTCACATAACTTCGGGGAAGTAATAAGCCGTACAATGTATGAAGATGTAGCAGAATTTATTCCCGTTATTTAGCAACGTAATGCGTTGGTAACATTACATATGACGTGTATGTAGCCGACCAACAATATAAGTTGTACGATCTGTCTGTGGTTTTCCGTCTTGCGACAATTGGTGTAGCGCTAACGGAGCGAGAATGACTCATAATATATCAACGCTAGGGTTGCTCCTAAAAATTTTTCGATGGAACAAATTTTACTTTTACACTGTTTAAAATTACGACATGTATCGTATTATATTGTATTGCTGATGCGTCGAAGCGATGGTTGCTGAATGGATAAGTGACCGGGGCGGCTAAAGATGCGATCCGAGTTCTATCCCGACCAGCAGTTGGTTTCACTTTGTGGAATTTATATATACTAGTAAGTCATGTGGGCTTACCATCTCACTCACGGTGAAGGAAAACATCATAAGGAAACCCACGTACCCTAGAAGAAATTCGATAGGTATGTATATCTGATCACCAAACCTCTCAGCTCTCCAGATAGAGGAGAGGCCCGTGCCCAGCAATGGGACGTTTATGAGTTGAAATGATAATGACGACGGTGTACTTTTTGTCTGTTAATGAAAAACTATTTCTGTACATTTTACGTTTTTGGTTTAAAGAATGTTTAAAAAGTCTTTAAATACCGAAAAAATATCGAACGTTTTTACTTCAACATTGAATTCTGCTTCAAATTATAACCGAATTTATTTTAACCAAAGGCTTAATTTTCAATTTTCACTGCATTGTGTATCAATATAAAGGCTGAATTTGAAAATTTAGATGAATTCAAACGTTTATTTTATTACAATTCTGATCGAAATACCTCTTCTAGGTGGTGTCTAAAAGTAAATTGAATTTAATAAATGCGGTTATAATGAGAGAGAAAAGCAAAGGCCGCATGACACCATTACGTTTTCGTCAACCTATTTTAACGAATTTTAGTCTTAATTGGACTATTGGGGTTATAACAAAAGATTCATTGATCTATATTTACATATTCATTAAACACTTCGTTTTCAGGGTTCACTGACGAAACTAGACAGTAACGCCCTCGATTATGAAACTGTTAGACCTAAAAATAAGAAAGAAATCGCAAAGATAACGCTTAATAAATACCTTCATAGAAAATTATTTGAACATAATGAGATTTAAGTTATTGCAAAAAAACTGCGCTTCTCAACAAAAGGACGTAAGTGCCGTAAACATAAGTTCTTTTGCTGCGGAACCCTAGACACATTATCTCTTGAGCATGGTCCCACATGCTCTTAACCGTTTTTTTTTGTTTGTTTCTTCTCTAAGCTTCACAAACTTGGTTCACCTTTTAGTATTACCCAGCTAGTAAAAAGGCAGACAAAATCCTTAGAAAGTTCACTAGGCAATCGCATCACGTTGTAATAACGTTCACAAGGAAGGACACTTACATCGGTTTCGTTTACGTCACTATGTTATCCACACACACGTCACGCACCTATTGTACCGGGAGACAGGTGGGCTTACGTGCGTTAATGCTTTTTAGTTCGCGTGGTTTAATATATTGTGTCACGCTTTTTTAACTAAAGTGTAGGTGCATTACACCCATATTTGCCAACTTTTTTATGTAAATAAAAAAGTGAAAAAAAAGGTTATATGTAATAGGGGACGAGCCCATTGCTATTATCGATGCATATTTCCAAACTTCGGTATGATACTGAAGATCTAGCACAAAAATTCGAGCCCTGAGAGAATTTTTTTTTTTTACTCTTACGGTTAGTGTTTTATATGGAACCAAACGAGAAGCTTGCACTTTCTAACAAAACAAGAATTTTAAAAATCCTTTCATATATAACAGAGTTCTGAGGTATCAAACATAAAAAAATAATACAATGCAATTAACAACCTCCTCCTTTCTTGAACCGTTAATAATAAATACGTACCGTTTTTGCCCGACCCGGAAATCGACCCTCTTGCTAAGTTGTCGTATTTTTCTCCGGATTTGAAATGGTTTAAACCCTGAGTTAAAACCGTATTTATTTTCTAAAAAAATCCTATTGGATAGTTAAAAGAACAAATCGAGAGTTGTGTCACGACTAAGCTTAGGTTTTAGTAAGACTAAACTTTTAAAGAAAAATATTATATAATTAAAGAAATTAAATTTTCCGTGATTAAAGAAATACAAACGTTCATTAAATAAACCAACTTTTAAATCATTCTATTTCCTATTGAAGTGCTACGTACTGAAAAGGAGTAAAACTGCAAAACGATTCATTTTACATTTCCAAGAAATCCGTTGTAACGAGAATATATTTGAAAATTAGAGTCACTGTTTTTCATGGAGCTCAGAATAGATGAATGTAGCCAGGATCGAAATGAAGTCCGCCGCATATGGTTTGACAAAAACTTTGCGCCCCATGTCTATAAGTCATGGTAAATGGGAAGATGTCGCCCGACCACTTTAGCCAGAACTAAGACCGTTAGATTTATAGATGGTACGTGAAGACACTACTGGCTGCCTCCAATCATTTCGGAACTTGGCGAGTGTAAACATTTTGTGTTGAAGGCATTACAGTTCAGTTCGCAAAGTGTCAATTAATCTAATTATACTGGGTGATGGCGATAGAGGATATAACAAAGTTACTCACACACTAATAAGCTCGGAGACGAATGGATGTATGTACATAGGGTCGAACTTTGTCACCTTTCCGGAGAACAAGTTTACGGGTCACGGGATAATATATGATGTATTTGATCGGCAATCATCCGTTAAGAAACAGGATGAAGCCACACAAACCCACCGCTATATCTAACAGACCGCTACGAGTATATATTGTATACATCATCATGCTATATTTGAAGCTCGCAACATTGAAATATCAAATATTTTCTCTTTTGTTTTGATAAAGCTGGTTTATCAAATAAGGAATTTATTCCTTTGCGGATTCAACGTATGTATGTACATTGTAGAAACCAGATAAAATCGGAATGTTCGTAATTGCCTGTGTTCCCTAGAGATTTACAGCTACGTTCCATATCCCGTCAGTGTAATACGAGAAGAAACTGAGTAACAATTTTTTGCTCGTTCTGTGTGTCAGAGAAGGGAGGGGAGGATCACAGTCCTTTGTCGTTTAGCGAGCTGATGAGACACGGCTGGCCCTAACTACGTTTGTAACTGATCTCGTCTTTTGTTTAGTCGTTATTCACTATATTTACCTTCTAAAGCACTTTTTAATTTGCTCACTATTGCTGAAATTACACACAAATCCCTATTTCGAGCATTTCAATGTACAAATAAATGATAAATTAAATTTATTACTATTTCTATTATAAAAGTAAAACAAAACTTTTCAGTTGTACACAATGTACAGAGAATTTAATCATAAACTTCTAAATAAAATATGAAAAAGATTTAAATCTTTAATAATTAATTTTAGTATTGTTTTTCATACATTATAAAGAGTTACAATTGTTAAATAGAAGCACATTGATTTACTTTCAATGCATAAACTTCAAACCTAACAAATGTATAGATTTATAAGCCACTCTTTTATATAGGAAAAATAAAAGTCAAATCTTATAAGAGAACTATCTCTTAGCTCTTAGCGCATGATATTTCACAAGACTTTGTATTTATATTATCCGTGCGATACTATATAAAATGAGTTACAGATGGTAGGGGCGCCGAAGGTATTGCCAACTGTCTGCAGCACGATCATGCTATACGTATCAATGCAATCATGTGTCTGCCCTTTGCACACCTAATTGGATTACGGGTAGCTCCTGAGCTGTAACTTAATAAAATTAAGTAAACTCTGTTTTATATTTTTATAAAAAATAAATGGTGTCACGCCTTTTTCTCTAAAGGTTTAGGTAGGAGTGTATCACAACAACACTTAACCAGCTATTTTGCTGACTAGCTTTCGCTTTCATTTGGCCATTACTCCTAGCTATTAGCTCCTATTAGTTATAGCGTGATGTTGTATAACCTATAGCCTTCCTCAATAATACCTGGTTTCTGAGCCCTCAGATTTAAGTTATTCATTGATATAGTATAACCTGACTGAATAGAAAAGTAATACCATAGAACTAGTTTATTACACATTACATCTGTCATTTTTAATTTGTTTAAATTATATTCTTAAATTATATTCTACGTGTAGTGACGGATTAAGAATACATAATGTCACTACCCCATCTCAACCCGTGGGTGTCGTAAAAGGCGACTAAGGGAGTCACCTTATACAGACAAGAGCACTACGAGAAAAGGAAAATTTGAAACAAACCCTATACCAACCCGTCTGGCCAGCGTGGTATAGTAAGCTAAATTCCCTCCACATTCTTTGGAGGAGATCCGTGCCCAGTAGTGGGACGTTTATAGGTTGAGATGATGATATTTTATACCGTCAATAACCGTTTCACAGCTCAGAAACCGGGCATTAATAAGCTATCCTTACAACAATAACTTTTCAATTCAGTTCAGTAGTTATTAAGATTAGCGTTTTCAACCAAACAAACAAACTCTTCAGTTTTATAGTATTAGTCTTTTTTACAGTATTTTTATAGTATATTAGAAACAGATAATATTTCTTTTGTTTATTCTAATAGAAACATCCATCAACGTTTCGTTTTGTATCATTAAAACCGGGAAACGTTGAATTTTACAATTTAATGTAAGCATTATTATTCAAACAACGGTGTAAATCAAAATTGAAAACGTGATACGAACCAAAATTGTCTGTTTAAATTGGGATGTAAGAGTAAATGCTGAACCGAAAAAACCGTAATTAACGACTGGCAGCTTTTCCAATTTAAATTAGGAATAAATTACATTAAAACGAAATGCTATCGCACTGTTAATTGCTTAAGTTTGACTAGGTTTAAATGCGTATTTATTTATAGCGTGAACACTGGACATTGACTTTGTTTAAAAATTAACTCTAGAAGCAAATTACACTGGCTTATTTTAATATCTAGTTAAACTTACCCATCATCATCATCATCATCATATAAGCCCAATGACGTCCAGTGTTGAACATAGGCCTCACCTAATTTCCGCCACAGCGAGCGATTTTTATTTTAGATTTTTCTCGAGTGGCGGCCACGTATTGGAATGCGCAGCGTGGGGCGGCCCCCCGCCAGATGGACCGACGACCTAGTAAAGGTTGCGGGTGGCCGTTGGATGCGGGCGGCACAAAATCGCTCGTTGTGGCGGAAACTTACTATATTATAATAATATTTCGGAGTTTGTTGGTTTGATAAATTATCTCAATCTTCTAAAATACTCATCTGATTTAAAAATCTTACTCCAGGCTATAAAGATACCACGTTGGCAATGCTGCTATACATTTTTACGGTGAAGCTGCAACCATTTTAAACAAGAATACGAGAAGATTATTGTAATGGTGTACAAATAGGTAAAGTATAAATTCGAGTGTGTGTCGTTCAAAGTATTTAACCCAAAAAAGACATAGAACGCTTAACCAGTTGGGATTACTTTAGCAGGATGAAACTGAGGCGAGGTTTGAACTATTCTAGCATTAGATGTCCACTTTGTTTGGCTACTGAGGGCTAAGCTTTTAATCTCGTATTGCAGCCTTTAGAGACATTTTGTCCAGAATTGGGTTCACATCATTATTTTAAGTCGTTTACGAGAAGTCTTATGTGGAAACACGAGTAGGCACTATCCGGACAGATTGATAAATCATGTTAATACTCATTTTATTTTAATGTCTAAAAGAAAAAATCGACTTTTAGCATAAAATGACTAACCAAGCCTCTCTAAAATGTTTCATGGTGATCTATTACTATTCCTTAAATGGTCATCGACAGCGGATGAATAAGAAATATGAAGTTTTAAGTAAGTTACGGCAATAGAGCTATTTTAAACCAAAAATATTAATCCTGTTTATTTCTTATCTTGTGCGAATTTCGAAAAATCCTTTTTAGGGCACCCCTATGATTCATGACCAATCTATGAGCGTGTACGAAATTTAAAGTGTCTCTGTCAGCTGTGTGTTGATATATCAGTCAATCAGTTTTCCTTTATATCTCTATACTAATATTATAAAGCTGTAGAGTTTCTTTGTTTGTTTGGTTGAACGCTAGAATCTCAGGAACCACAAGTCTGATTTGAAAAATTATTTTAGTGTTGGGTAGCTCATTTATCGAGGAAGGTTATAGGCTATATTATATCACGCTACGGCCAATAAGAGCTGAGCAGTGCCCAAATAAAAGCGACGCGGGAGCAAAGCCCCGCGCGACTACTAGCATGACACATAGATAAAGTTACAATGGATCATTATCTCAACCCATAAATTTCCCAATACCACGCTACTATACCTACTATACCACGCTGGCCAGACAGGTTGGTAGGTATAGGGTTTGTTTCGAATTTTCCTTTTCTCGCAATGCTCTTGTCTGCTTAAGGTCTTGACTCCCTTAGTCGCCTTCTACGACACCCACGGGTAGAAATGGGGTAGTGACATTATATATTCTTAATCCGTCACTACACGGAGTCAACAATAAGTACATACAAAGAATAAAACAACAAGCACATAATATACATAGAGTAAACAACCGAACTTCGAACAATTCGACACATCAACAAGCTTCTCCGTCCCGGGACCAGACACGTGTCGGCAGTAACAAATTGTGAACTATTTTTCTTTAATTGTATCGCATCAATCAATCCTTTTCGGCAACAGAGTTGTTTAATATGTTTTCCTTTCCAAACATACGTTGGTATTGTCTTTTTGGGTTCTATAGCATTAGGGAAACACTTTAGAGGCTCACAGTTTCAATTGTTTTTCTATTAATCTGTCCAAAAAATATGAATATTATTGAAGCCTTCGTGGCTTAGTGGTTAGTGACCCTGACTGCTGAGATAGAGGTCGTGGGTTCGATTCCCACCCAGGACAAATCTTTGTGTGATAAGCACAATTATTTGTTCTGTTTTTGGGTGTAATTTATCTATAGTATGTATGTATTTACAAAAAAAAAGTCATTTAAGTAATATATGTTGTCTAGTATCCATATTACAAGCATTAGCTTAGTTTGGGACTAGATAGCGTTGTGTGTGAATGTCCAAACATAATAATTATTTAAAAAATACATATTTACAATTGTTTTTATTTTATTATCACGCAATTTGCATTAGTAGTATGTAAATATGTGAGCCTCACCTAATTTTCGACAAGCGAGCGATTTTGTGCCGACTGCAACCAACGGCTACCTGCAACCTTTACTAATTCGTCGGTCTATTATATATAATATGTATATGATGGCATAGGTGAGGCTTATGTCCAGCAGTGGACTTCGTATATATTTGTTCCGTTTTTCCTGGTATGGAACCCTAAAAACCAAGACAGTTGATATTTAATAATAAATTAACTAGGATAACGCGCAGGCGCTATTCCAATGTTCTCGAATGCTCTCGAACGTTTTGATGCCGCTGCGCACAGGCGCTATTCGAATGTTCTCGAATACTCTCGAACATTTTTGACGTCGTCGCTCTGCCAACGAACAAAAGAACAGTCAGTCACGTTCGCTCGGTCTACGTTCGCGGTACGCTCACCATAGTATAAAATTGTGTATTAACATTTTTGTTTTGTTTTACGTTAATAATATATTTTGTTTACTGTTTCTTCGTGTTCAATTATTCATTTAACATCCATGAGATAGGATAGAGTAGTCCCCTTACACTAGTAAATTTCAGATCAGTAATCTCATTTGCTTGTAAACTTACTTTCCCAGAACACCACATAATGTCGAATGACATGTATTTAAGTAAGGTGTTTGTTCTTAGACGCAAGAGGGAGATTCCTCTATTGTTCTGTTGTCAGCCCGGGGATAAGTACTCGTCATGATACAACATCATATCATCAAATATATTGTATTTTACTTTGGATACCTTAGAGCGTTTACCTGGCGATAATGTATTACTTACATGAGTTTTAAAAAGACGTACTGATACTGTTAACTAAAATAAAATATAAATACAAAAGTTTTAGTGCATTATTAAATAAATCGACCAGCAGAGCAGAGAATCATTATATTTATAATTTAAAAAGATTTCACAGTAGTATATACATATAGTACTACTGCAAACTCCTCGATTATATACACACAAGCTCTGCTAAAGTAAAATACGTTGGTACTTAAGTTGTTTTGATGCTTAGTAATATACTTAAAAGCTTTTAGAAGATAATAATAGTAAGACGTTTTCTTTAAGTTATTTGCAACTGAGCTGCACTGATTACAAAACGTAGAGTGGGACCAAGTTTATAAGTATATATAATACTAGCTTTTGCCGTGACTTCATCCGCGTAGTTTTCTATATTTACATAGATCTTTGTTTTAAATATAATTCTTGAATTTTCATGTATGTACCTGTCATCTCACAGGAATTGTATTTCATTTTATATCAAAATAAATAACATTTTCGTAATCAGCGTCCCTGAAAACCTTGAAAATGACATCCATATAAATTTTTAATAATTTTCGCCCCTATTTCATCCCTTAGGGAAGGTTACAAAACAATGAATAGTACCTTGTTATTGTTCTCATTTACGTTAAATAGTTTATGAAATTGACAGCGAACTTTAAAAGTAAAAATATATACTCTAAAAGTTTAATCACAATATTAAGCAGAAAGTTTGGTATTGAGAAATACTTGGTTCTTATTTACCAGACGCCAATAACCATCAAAGGTCCGTTTCCTACAAGCCGTCATCTGAAGTACCGTTTTATTTAATTATATCCTGATTCCCTTCTTCAAATACGTTAATATTAATTTCCTTTAATAGTTGCCTTGATCCGGGAATCTCTTTTGTTTCAGTTTCTGTCAATATTTTGTAGGGTTTATACGCTTCGCAACACGCATTTTTCTTCGAAGAGGTAGACAGTGGCAGAGACATCACATCAAAATTTTACCAGCTAAGGTTTCTCCCATGTAATAGGGAGCGTGACAAAAAAACTTTATACTCTTTCATCATCATTATCAACCTATAAATGTCCGAGAGGAGATCTAAGCCCGGCGGCTTAGATCTCCTCTCCTCTATTTAGAGAGCCGGGAGAGTTTAGGCCAAAATCCACACATGGTAGCCTAATGCGGGTTCAGACATAGGTACTCATAGAATTTCTTCTAGGGTATGTGGATTTTCTCACGATTTTTCCTTCACCGTTAGCAGGTGGTAAGTCACATGACTAGTACATATAAATTCCACAAAGTGAAATCCACATTGGTACTGCTGGTCGGAATCGAACTCGGACCGCGTGTTTAGCACGCCCCGGTCACTTATCCAAACAGCCACCATCGCTGTTATACTCTTTATAGTATGAAGTTATTTTCTAAACTGCTATTGTATAAAGTCTCAAGTTAGTGTAAAAGCTATTAACCATTAGATTTAGATAAAAGCCGATAATTGTACCTAAATTGTTCATGAGTGAAGATTATAAAACTATATAGCATTTGTAATAAAATAAACCAAATATCTAATTCTAATCTATAAATTCAATCTGGCAACACTATAAGCCTCTAATGCAATATTGGTAAAAGTTTTTATAATCTATTTAAAAGGGTTAGTTCTCGAGTGGTAGAATTAGTAAAGTGTCACCCATCTAAAACAACTTTCAAATATGTTTTCACAAAACTATTTATTAAATTGTTAACCTTTTAAATGTTGGTTATTGTTTCATTCTGTTATAACATAATATATAGTGATTTAAAATATTATTTTGCTGTTTGGAGCAACTGCGAACAATTATATTTTATTATAGAAACGCAAGGATATTAAACAAAAGAACATGTTTCTATTTCTTTAATTACAATTTTGTTGTCTTTCGATGATTTTGTAACACTTTTGTACTTAACTCAAAATGAAATTTGTTTGTTAACTAACAGTAACAACAACTAAGGTGAACGGATTTAATCACATCGCCGTAATTGAATCAAGTTTCTTATTTAAATGGTTGTTAATCACTATCATAACAATTACCCAAGTATTTAACACGGTAAGTAAAAAGCCATTTTCCTTCGTCTAAATGTTCTTCACAAAGTTTGAACAAAAAGGCAACGAATGATAAATTGGCGGATCTGAGTTCACGGAATTAATTGGGCGCCTAGAAACAGGAGATTGGAATTGGTCTTGTGTTGGATACAAGTAAATTTTTTATTCCCCCGCGACCCACCCATCACGTTCTCGAACTTACCTATATACTGAATTGGACGGCATAGAAGCCCTTTAAGAAATGCGAATGTAATATTTTTGTTTGTGAAGTTCGATATATTTAGGTACTCACATTCGTAATAGGATTGAGAACAATATAAGGATCTTATTTGCTTGGTAAAAGTATGATCAAATCCTTTGTGAACATTGACATTATGTTCGTACATAATAATATATATTTACTTTCTAATGCAGATTTATTTTTCATCTCAAAATTTATGTTGTTAAACATTTGTTTATAGTAATAATCTAACACTCCAGACTGACGTTACATAAAGATTTTCACACACCTTTACGTAAATATTAATTTATTCTATCAAGCTATCCCATTACCTACTAATTTCTAACATTACAATCACAATATATATATATATATATACTCGTAATCGTAAGCAACCTTCAGTGCGTGAGTCCAACTTGCACTTTGATGGTTTTTTTTTTATACCAGGGCCGTGGCAAACAGACTTGCTCGCCTTATGCTAAGCGTTTACAGTATATAATATAGCCTATGGACGTCTGCAATACCTGGGGCATTCGCTCCTTTTTTATAAAGTGTTTATTAACATTTTGATACATTAATACTTCAAAACTATCGTTTTTATATGCACTAAAAATAATTATAATTTTATTACTGATTGACGTTCAAACCAAACAATGAGTTGGCGTTGACAATAACTGGCTGTACTTATTAAAAATTAATGAGACTGTTATTTAAAAACAAAATATTAAATTGCTAATTAAAACTCTGAAATGCTTTTATTATTTGGTACGAATTAAATTTTGATAACCAATTTATCAGTTGATATAATATTCATATTAATTTACAAAATAATAAGCTGCTTGCGATGAATTTTAATTATGTCGCGTAAATATTGTTAATAATGTGGTAATCTTGATTTAAATAGCTTAAATATATCTCGGTTTGCATAAATTAAATACTCGTATAATAAGTACATATATTATGTACATATACAGAATATGTGTAGTTATATTTACAAATTGAATTATGAATATAATATTTGGTATCAATATGTATCTTATTTATTTTTCTTTGATTGGGTCATATTTTCTTTTGTAGTCGGAAAACATTGTACCTACCTAAGCGGTCGACTAGACTTTATCGGTCTAGCATGCTCTAACCTGAAATAATATTCACTAAGTCGGTTCCAATATTATTTTTATCTCTTGGTCGCCTTTTATGTAATCGGATATGCGTTTTGGGATATTTGCGTTAGAATACTACATTATTTAAATAACAATAATGCAATCAATATTGTTATTTAACCTATTTTATTTGACGGGCCTGTTGGTCTAGTGGTTAGTGACCCTGACTGCTAAGCCGGAGGTTGTGCGTTCGATCCCCACCCAGGACACATCTTTGTGTGATGAGCATAAAGGTTTGTTCTGTGTCTGGGTGTAATTTATCTATAATATGTATGTATTTACAAAAAATAAAAATGTACCTATTTAAGTAGTATATCAGTTGTTTAGTAACCATAACACAAGCAAATATAATTGCTTACTTTGGGACTAGATGGCGCTGTATGAATGTGGTAGAATATTATTATTATATATTTTTATTTATTAAGAGTGTGCTGATTTTTTAAAACAGTACCTATACGTACATGTCTATTAGACTACTACGTGCCACTACTGTGTAGGTATATTATTTAAAATTGACATAATATGAGAGATGTAACGCCCGGGTCAAATTGAATTTCCATAATTAACACAAGCCTGTGGCCATTTTGCATACTAATATAAACTTAACCTCATTACTGTCTAGTTATTTGGGGCCACATAAGGGCTCCTGTGATGTTTACTTGTAAAATAATTTACTTTATTTTATTTATTGTTTATGGGTATCGGTAATAGCCAAATTACCAAACTGACTTAAAATATAGTGAGATGTGGTTTGAGTACGACTTCGACGAACAACATTAATGTTATATTAATGGTATTTGGATTTTTGTCTAGAAATTCTCATGATCAACCTGGAGTTTAAAAATATGGCAGGTTAATGGCAACAGGCATGCCGTTATTTCGTGGGACTAGACATAACTGGTGAAGTGTGGATGTGATACATGTAACCCTTAAGGAGGGGGGGGGATAACTATTTGTTAATTGTAGAGAAAAGAATGACAAGAAAACCTCTAGACGCTAGAAAAAATTGTTGTGTTGAAAAAAATTTGAAAAAATTGAACCCCTAGACATTAGGACAAACACACCCTCCAAATTTCAAGTCGTTACGACCAGCGGTTTAGGCTGTGCGTTGTCTGTCAGTCAGTCAGTCATCAATATTTTTGACAAGGGTGAAATTGGGGATGAGACGTTGTATGAAAAGATTTTTGTTTTGAAGTTAACGTTTTGCAAATTAGTATTGGGATAGGAACTTAAAATGTTGTTTTTAATATTTTTGATAGGGATGGGTTCAGGGGTGAAATATTAAATAGACAGTTCTTTGTTTTTCTAGTTATATGTTTGGTCCCATGAAATAGGGGGCGAGCCTATTGTCAGTCACATTTGCTTACCAAACTCCGGGAAAATCTCAATACTGGAAAATTCTATCCCAAAGGGGATGTAATTGTGATAAAGACGTTTGATAAACTATTTTTAACAAAAAAATATTAAAACGACTTCAAATCAGTACTAAAAAGCGAAAAATAAACTGAATTAGATATTTAATTCCAAGCTAAAAAATACCTACCTACCTGTTTAAAGTATAATACCCTATTACTTATCTGTTTGAAGTCGGTGCCAAGCCTAAGGAGTTTGTTAAGCTACGTACTAGTACATCTGTTACTGCTCGCTACTTCACACCACCTCGCACTTGCGTGTGATCGTACCTAGTGGACGGCTCAAACTGAGTGATACAACCTCATTAGGCTGGCACCGACTTCAAACAGATTAGTAATAGGGTATTATACTTTAAACAGGTAGGTAGGTATTTTTTAGCTTGGAATTAAATATCTAATTCAGTTTATTTTTCGCTTTTTAGTACTGATTTGAAGTCGTTTTAATATTTTTTTGTTAAAAATAGTTTATTTTTTCATTTTTAGTGTACTTTTTATCTAGCAGATTTAATAATACTGGCTGGCAAACTAAGACGGAAAACCGAAATAAAGAATCTTCGATAGAAGGGAACGTCTATTCAAATATTCTAACAACACAACCTGATTGTAGAATAGAGGAATCTCAAAACTCTCAGCTTTTTATGACTTTCTTTTTTCCTATAAAATGCGACAGGTAACAAGTATAGGTATACAATGCAGGTTAGATACTATATCGAAAACTTAAAATGTCATCTAAGAATTCCTTTGAATTAGGTATACAACTTTATCTTCCATCAAGAGCTCTCACCTCAGACACTTGAAATAACACAACTTAGGTTTATACAAGGATGTGATATTTAAAGAAATCATCTTCTTACTCCTAAACATTAAGAAGTTTCCCTTCCAGTGACAGTTCACCTAAATAACCTACAAGAATACAACTATAGGTTTATAAGTACCTAGAATGTTGAAAGAATTATCCTCCAACTCCTAAAAGTTAAGGAGTTATACCTTCCAGTGACAGCTCACCTGAATAACCTACAAGAATACAACTATAGGTTTATAAGTACCTATAATGTCGAAAGAATTATCCTCCAACTCCTAAGAGTCAAGGAGTTATACCTTCCACTGACAGCTCACCTGAATAACCTACAAGAATACAACTATAGGTTTATAAGTACCTATAATATTGAAAGAATTATCCTCCAACTCCTAATAGTTAAGGAGTTATACCTTCCAGTATCAGCTCACCTAAATAACCTACAAGAATACAACTATTGGTTTATAAGAACCTATAATGTCGAAAGAATTATCCTCCAACTCCTAACAGTTAAGGAGTTATACCTTCCATCACCAGCTCATCAACATGAGATGTTGACTATCAGACGTAAATACTTGAATAACTTTAAAAAATATATGAAACACGTAACATGTGCCTATAAAATTTGAGGGTTGCCTTCGATTTCCCTGAGATTCCATCATCAGAACTTGACGTGATTAATAGGGGACCAATTCGGAAGTATACCCTTTCAAACAAAAAAAGAATTTTTTAAATCGGTTCAGGCATCTCCGAGAAATCGATGAACATACATAAAAAAAAAAAAAAATACATACAGTCGAAAATATAACCTCCTCCTTTTTTGAAGTCGTTTAAAAACTAAGTACTTAGTCGTTATTTTTAGGTTTTTATGGACGGATAATACGCAATTAGAACTTCATTTAAGAAGTGAGTTGATGGGTTGTTTTTGGTGTTTGAAAAACTTACCCTAAGGGATGAAATAGGTGTGAAAATTATTACAAATTGATATGGATGTCGTTTTCAAGGTTTTCAGGGACGCTGATTACGAAAATATTATCTATATTGACGTAAACTGAAATTCAACTCCTGTAGTGGAATGTTGTGGAATTTATGAATTGCACTTAAACTAATGTAATATCGAAATCTACGCGGACGAAGTCGCGGGCAAAAGCTAGTATAGTATAAATTAAAGTATATATCTTCACTATTTGCACGCTATGCTTATTTAAATACCTACAATTTCTTTTTTCGAAATTCATCATGATTGAGATTCATATCATTCAGTTAGCGTTCATATCAGTTGCGTCACACACGTTACATCAATACGTTCTGTTATATCAAATACTCATATCCACATAGGAGTACCTAATATTTATTTATTTTATCATTCTTTAAGAAAAACCAATTACTTTAATCAAGGTAGCAAAGGTCGATTACTTTCTGTAACAAAGAATTCTGAAGAACATCAAAGTATCTTTGCAAACTGCGAAAACATGCATGAAAAGTTTCTTTTCTCCTGAGTTACCAAATATCATCTACTTATCATATTCCTATAGCTTAAACATTATAAATTAAAAAGTCTTGATATATTATATACAAATAATAATATAATCGTATATACATGAAATATGAGAAAAATATAATCCTGCAGATGGGCAAATGACTTGAAACTGTCAATAAAATCCAAACTTACATTTACTATCACTATTTACCACCACTTAAATTTACGTTGCTATTCAAATATATTATTATTATGGCACACCAGCAGCGCATGCATTACATTAAATGTACATAGTATAAGTGTAATAAAGTTATAGGTTGTGGGCAGGTGCGTATCGCTCGCCCAAGGGTGGTTTCTCTCGGCCCATTGCACGTGGAAATTGCTTCGGCACCAACACAAACTAACCATATTTCACACCGAACAGCGAGCTATTGAGCCGTTCCATTCAACTTTTTTTAGACAGGATAAAATAAAAAGCATCGATGAACGCTGAAAATTTTCGAATTTACCGTGTCAGGAACATAAAGATGCACAATTTCAATAAATATCAAAAATACCTTGTTAAATTGGGCATTCAATATAAAGCCTCTTATTAAATTACCTCTGCATCAATACAATATTTTATATTGCATAATTATTAAACATTTTATGCACTCAGTTTCGAGATGTTTTCGCAACTTAAATTAAAATGTTTGAATGTAATGCAAGAAAGATTTTTTTATTTACTCATTTTCATTGGCGTGGTGACTTAAGCCCAGCAGTGGGACATTAATGGGTTGCTGATGATGATTAATTTTAATTTTGCCATCCAGCGTAATGTGGCTATATTGGGTACATACTTTTTAGTAATTATAATTATATTTAGGAAAATCTAACGAAGAGAACATTGAGTATTTTCTGTAATTGTAAATAGCTGTTTATTTAGATTTATTTAAATAAGATTTGTTGTAAATATTTTATTTAATAAATTAACGAACAATTGTCTTAATTCTATTTGTAGTCTAATAACCTACCGCTTTTATTTTCTAATAGAAAGTTGTATAACAGCTAGTAACAATAACGATATTTAATACATCAATATCGATGACTCATCAGAAACAAAACATAAAACACACAACAATTTCAAAAGCAAACACAATACGTTACAAAGCACGTACATTTTTGTTTACACTGTGAAATTGATGCGTGCAGTTTGAATGGGTCTATCGAAAATTAACTGTGTGTTTAGGGTCCACCAATAAGACTTCAAGCACACAAGACAATATCTCAGCAAAATTATTAATTAACGAGAATAATTATTTCACAAACAAGAAACGGTGAATATCACTGTCATGTTAGAAAATGAAGGAATATTCAAGACCAATTATAAACTGAGATTAAAGATACGCTCAGCTCATTTTGTGTAAAATTGGAACATCAATTAAAAAGAAGAGTCGACACAAAATCACCGAAGCTCGAAAGTGTCTGAAGTAAATAATTATTAAATTAAAATTTACGAATCTGCCGAGAAATAATAAAATCGTTATAAAATTGGACGAACTCATTTAATTGATGAAATAAGTGTGTTGATATGATGAAGCTGAAATTAATGATAAAACTGACCTCGAAACAAAATAGTTTTAAGGTATCTTTATAGTTATATCATAAAATATATATACTGGCTATATAATATGTACAGGTGATACGTAGAAACTAAAATTTGTTACGTTTATTTTAGGGTTTATCTATCGGCACTGGGTGACTTTTATTTAATATATGCGTATGCACTAACAAAGTCACTGTATCCTAAACTGCTTTCATCTCAAAGCCCGAAGTAACAGCAATGCAACTGGACTGCAAACTGCAGACATTTTAAGCCATAAACGAAAGGTTATACCATAATTCGAAACATGAAGAGGTGTGATCACAGGTGACTTCATAATTTGGTCAGAAACCCAAAATTACCAAAAGACATCATCAATATTTAGAAGTCATATTTTAATACGATCAAACATACTAACGACACAGTAGCTTTTTGGCTTAACACGGAAATGAACCGCAAACAAACCCGAAAACATTATTTTATTATCAACCAAACCGTATTTATATAGTGGTCTTCCCATAAAACTGAAAAAAGTAAAAACACTTTAAATTGGTAACACAGAAATGGTGTTTTTGTTGTGTTTTGCTTCGTCTAATTTCATTATTCTCCCACGTAAGTTTACGAGCGGTAATATAAAGCCATTTTATTATTCTTATTACTTCCAACCTCACCCTAGTTTTGGGGACCCCGTCGTGATTTTAGTCCACGGGAATACGATCGACGAATCCTATTTCATTTCAGTCCTAGCCGTTTTATCAACGATCTATGTGCAGTGCATCATTTGATTTGATCAGTTTTAGAATGAAAAGTTTATTTTATTTTCTGATTCTCTGAGGGTTGGATTGATACCATTTCAACAATAGGATTTTTATGTTTCATTTTAGTTTTGTATGTTCAGTAGTTTAACTTCACTTCACATACCGCTGATGAAAAGTTTTCATGTAACATGTTCTAAACTTATAGTTCTGCAAATATATCAAAATATTCACTTAGTATTTTTTTATATAATCCCGCTGACGTAGCCGCTAGTGTAAAAAAACGTAGAAGTTGCATTTTCACAATATTTTGTATGATAATTTTTCACTTGGTTAAGTGCCTGTGCTTGTTATCGGAATTGTATTCACAGCAACATTATTAGTTAAATGCTAGTTCTGAAATAAATTACAAATAAAAATTTACTGCCAACAACACTGGCATTAAAGTTTTAACACTGGCCATTAATAAATCAAAACTTTATACTTACGGGCTTGTTGTTTTCGAGTTTTAAAGTTGTCTTTTTTAAAGTTTTTACTTTACTCATTACTTTGCGATTTCATATTATTTATGAATTTTGTAATTTATTTATTATCAAGGCATTTCATTTTGTCTCTAATAACACCTGCTGTTTCTGATCAGCAATTTCATTGATTACTTATTAAATTACGTACAAACTTTATTTTTGTAGTATACTATTGCAGACGTAGGATAAATAAAAGACTTGTAATTGGACAATTAATTTCGTTGATTACTTTCACTAAGTATAATTAAACATGTACAAATAAAAAAAACATCTTGTTCTTCGTTGTAAGAAGAAATTAATTAACTTAGAGTCACACTTGCGAATTTCTTTGCTTCATTAGCAAGAAGTTGAAGCTTAAACTGAAGATGGACTCTAATTCTAACTCCAATTAACAAATGTGGAACTTTTGCCTTGTCACTGAGGTCAATTAAGAAATATCCTGCCAAGGAAAGTAAGATAATTAGTCTAATTTAACTTTGCTTCTAACATTAAGGCGTGTTTAAACAAGTATTCATTTGTTATGAACTGAATTCACTAACATTGTGTCTGTTTACATTAGAAATTTAAAGAGTTTAAAATTTAAAAATCACAATAACATTCAATAATTGATAATCACTAAAGTCCAAGTCAGACGTATGCACTTGTACCTAAGTTTTATTTTTAATTATCTTGTATTTCCAGTACCTACTTGTTCAGACACATCGAGCTGTTCATGTGATGCACATATATAAACGAACGTATAATCTTCATCATGATCACCAGTTCAATGTCAACCACTGCTGGAGATAGGCCTCACCTAATTTTCAAACGATTTTGTGTCCTCTGCAACCAACGGCTTCCCGCGGCCGCTACCCTTATTATGTAGTCTGGCGGTAGGCCGCCCTATGGTGCGCTTCCCAATATGGAAAGCGCAATGAACGTACATCATACACTCCTATGAAAATATAAAAAAAATGTGAAAAGATTTGGTTATCTGGATTACTTTTATAACTTCTTTAAATGGAGAGTTAGTGGCATGGCTTGTTTTAGATGCGCCCGTCGAAAAGCCTTCTGCATCGAAGTCCTAACAGTTGTAACCGTTGGTCAAGTATTTTCACAATAAAAAACGCGTTTGCACATACAGCTGCCTTATAGCTAACGTCGTAGCTAGCCCCATATTATTGATACGGCGCGGCGCGCGGCGCGGCTGTAGATAGGGCTTAGCGAAGCATGCAGAAGTATTTATGAACGGATGGACTCACTTTGAATCGAAAGAAATTTGATTTTATTTCTGGTTTCGGATTGTAAGTGGCTATTCTAGTATAATATTAATATTTTAAATACAGTTTCACAGTACAGTTTTCTGACGTTAACATACCTCAAAGTGCTTGGCAGGTTGTTTGAAAGCTTTCACGTAGACCAAATGTGTTCCTTACCTGACAGACACTAATCCCCTCGGGTAGTCCGCAAATGAGGTAACCTTTACAGGACGCTCAGAATAGCTCAATGAATTACTGTAAATAAGCTATAACATACGCTATTTAGTTTGTAATAAACATCATTTTCGATTGGATTACCTCGTAAAATGTTACGAGATTAAATAAATAAACATAGAGATACGAGGTTCGTCTATCGTTGCATCTTCTAAGAAATTCTTACCCCATCGCGTGGGGTAAGAATGTCCATGAAAATGCTAATACTACTTACACATTCAAGATATAAGGTACCAAGTTCTAAAGTGAAATACAAAACAAAAATTGGAACAATTTTTTAACAGATTGTGCTGCGGTGTCACAGCTTGCGTGTGTACGACTTTTGTACAAGAGGTCCTGAATTAAATCCTCAGTTTGCGCAAGAGACTATAATATTGGGTGTTTTTGTCTTGAAATGCTCAGTATCGAAGTAGTATCGTAAGTATCGAACCCAGATCTCCGGCTTAGCAGTCAGGGTCACAAGAGGTCAATCACTACACCAACAGGCCAGTAGTTTCATTATCTTTTATTATAATATTTTTTTCATTAGGGCTAGATGTTGATGTTCTGTATCTATTACTATGACATATCTATACTAGACAAAGTTTGTAAGCCTAGTTTGTAGAACTAACAGTGCACATTGAAGATATATATTATATAATATAACGAATCAATGAAAACTGAAACTAATTAATTTCCTAAATTTGAAATATAACAAACACCGTGTCAGAGGCGTTAATATTTCTCACGATTCTTTGTTCCAAAACGTATCTCACAGTTAATTTATCTTTATTAAAAACTTAATTATGTCAGGAATGAGCGCTGGACACCCCGACGTGAAGACAATGCCGCTCATTGTTATTGTTTACAAAAGAGTCTTCACAACTTTTACTGCAGTATTTACTCTTGTTTTGATGACAGAATGTAATTTGATAACAGAAATAAACTAATTAGCTTCTCCCCAACAAATTATTGTTAAAAGTTTTATGGTTTCTTTTAATTTAAAAGCTATCTCCGTGATTCTTGGTTCATTGGTGAAGTTTTATAAAAATAAAATACTAAAAAACGGATTTATGTAATGTATTTTGGAAGAGGGAACTTTTGGATAAATGATGTGAAAGTTTATAAACAATTTTTGTAATGTTTATTTTATCATGCGTAAATCTTTATACAATGAAGTTAGGTACATTTGGTGTAGGATTTTTACTATACCTACTAGTTGGGTTGGTATAGGGTTTGTTCAAATTTTCCTTTTCTGATAGTGCTTTTGTCTGCATAAGGTTACTCCCTCCCTTTTACGGCACCCACGGGTCGTGATCGGGTAATGACATTATGTATTCTTACTTCACCTTACTACATTGACATATTTTAAAAGCTCAGTGTTCATTGACTAATCTTAAAATAAATTTATATAGAATTACTGAAAAACAAGTGTAGATTACGCATTGAGTAATTGTTATATTATATTAGATTATAAAAAAAAAATGTATATGATAATTTTTTCATTAAGTAATTTATTTTCGTTCGTAGGTATTTATTATGTTAGAAATAAAAAAGTACAAACTGGAACCAGTGCAAAAAAGGGACTTTAGTCGAGCAGTCGACAATCAAAAAGGCACCGTAGTCCCCTGTGACTCCTGTGAGCAGATTTAAATAAAATTATTTTAGATTTACAAGTAGTGATGTTTAATTTTATTTTGAATATTTATGTAGGTACCTAATTATAATAAAAAATAATACATAAGTCAGAAGAACATAATTTAGCTAGGTATTTAGAATAAAGTAACATTACAAACAGAACAAAATCACAATAATAATTTTATGAAATAAAATAATAACAAAGCATCCTTGAAAACGAAATAAAACATTGAAATATTTCATTTGCGGCATTTTTGGGCTGACGACGGTACTATGCAGCGAGTGAGAGATAGGTCAGTGTCAGTGCGCCGGTCGGTGGCCATTACGCGGAAATTTTGGCTTCGCGTAAATAATACCTGTTATTGTGCTAATAGTATCTTTGGAAGTGAAATGTATAATAATAAGAATGCCTAAGTATGTGTATTATCGTAATAGTGTCGTTTTGGTGAAAATATATGTAAATTCGGTGTATTGTTATAAAGTGTTTAGGTGATGTGAAGGAACATTATCAAAATAAAAACTTTTTACACCACTCTGCTGCACTGCTGCACTGCGAGCTCAAGTCAGATTTAATTTCTTTTATATTAATTTTTACCAATAAACATAACGAAGCCAGGAAGGTATAATGTATGACATATAATTATCTTTTTAATGACGAAATCTTTGTTTTTCCAAAGGTATACCTAGAAAATTCTATGACTTAACGCGCGTTTTTTTATGATGTTTAGAGACAATCGAGGGTATAATAAAGCAAGGCAAGCAAGTAAATTTACTTAAATGAATGTAACAAATACAATACACACCGCAACACAGTGGAGATAATAAGTACTCGGTGACGTGGAACACACCACACGAGCTAATCCTTTACATGTGCACCATTAGTACTCGCCGTATTTATGTTCCCCAAGCTCCAATTACGTAGTAATAACTAACTGCACTATACATAGCTGGAAGTTCAACTTTGGATATATTTAAATGTTATTGAAGAACCTCGTACCACGATAGTGCAATCAAAGGAGTCGAGTTCTTAGGCGAGGTGTCTATAGCACAGTTTTGTATTGAATCACTTTGCTTTTAAGACTTAGGTGCGGCGAATACCTTTTTTCAAGAGATACCTACCGTTGAAATAATTTATGCGATATTTAGGATGAATGAGTGTTTGTTACTCAATCATGCTATAAGGACAAATTTCATACAGATCTTGTATGAAATTTGAAATACAAATAAGTAGCACACTTATCTTAGGTTACTTTTTACTAACATACAAACGGGCGGTAGATAGTTCTTTTACAAGATTGCACTTAGTGCGGTTCCAATAGTGAGGAGACAACACAAATTGTTAAAAGCAATTATGTGCCCTAAAATAAGAAATGCGTAAATAGTTACATTATAAAAAAAAATATTTTTGCAAAAAATAAACGTTTCCAACACTCAATTTCAGCCGTTTTTGGGAATCATTGCCTTAAATTTAACTTGCAAATTGCGCGCAGAAAAGAGTTGAGGTTTAGGGAATGAATATCTGCCGTACCCGCATGTAGTTTAAATTGCGTTTCCTTTGAGCGAGGCACAAAGACGGCGCGCGGCGGTTGGATGTGGGAACTTCATCTACCGGAAGACTTTGCCAACGACCTTTTTCAGGGAACACAACTTCAGGATTGGAGCGGTGCTAGCGAATCAAAAGCTGCTAAGTTAGCAGCCAACTCGGCACCCATTTCTTCGACTTCACATCTCACATCATATTAAAGTTATTTAAGTTTAAGAACAAATCTGTCTGAACTTCGTATAATTACCACGTACATCTTTTTCGTACTGCGCAAATCTTCACTAACAGCTTTGAAACTTAACTACTCAAGGCAATGTTAAAAGGTTAACTCAAAATTTTAAACAAATTGAAGAAGTTATTCTATGAAATCGTATGTTTTTTCATTTATCTTAGTTTTGAGATAAACTCGCACTTGGGAATTACTAAGGGTCCTGTCATATAGGTTGCGTTTACGCGTTCATGCGTTTAAGTTCGGCGTTCTATGTGACAATGATATCTAATATGATAGGCCAATCACCTAGTAAAGTAGGTTGCGATTGCCCATTGGTTGCAGGCAGTGTGATTCATACCCAGAAATCACATTAATTTGGTCTAGCAATTGATTTGCAAAAGCTTGTTGCAAATTATTTAATTCATTATTGATTTATTCTATTTATTTATCATGATACCTCACTTTTTCTTATAATAAAATAGAAAATAAGTTACACAAGTAGCAAATACAGAGCCATTATTCCTTTAAACGTAACTGCAGTAATACGGGCACTAACAAAACATTATCGTATGATCACAAGCAATAAAACGTACCCACGTACAAAACACTTGTACTAAAGGCGAGTAACGAGAGAAATAAAAGTACTAGAACCTATCTTAAAAAGAAGTTTCCGTCTTAGAAACCTCAAAGGCTAGAACGGAACTTTAAAGAAAGGCACCGAACATTTCAAATGGAAAGTTTGAAGAACGATTGAACTGATAAAGACTCGGTTCACTGTTTGCTCCTATGATTTCGTTAACTCCGACTACGTAGGAAATGTAAAAGGCTTTTGTAATCAGTGTTTGGCACGGCTCGCTTGTGGACTTATATTAGTTCGTTCTGCTTCTTATAATTTCATTTTGTAATTGTTTTTGTTCTACATTACAGCAAAGACTATTTATACTTGGAAAATTTTGTAGGTATTGTATAATATAATAATATAATAATCATATTCTACCACATTCACACAGCGCCATCTAGTCCCAAATTAAGCAATTATATTTGCTTGTGTTATGGGTACTAAACAACTGATATACTACTTAAATACATTTTTTCTTTTTTTTTTTGTAAATACATACATATTATTATAGATAAATTACACCCAGACACAGAACAAACCTTCATGCTCATCACACAAAGATTTGTCCTGGGTGGGGGTCGAACCCTCAGGCTTAGCAGTCAGGGTCACTAACAACTAGACCAACAGGCCAGTCAGTATAAAGTCTGGATGTGTTGTTTTCTATTTTATATATTCTTTATTAGCTTCCGACCGCGGTCTCGCCCGCGTTGTACGTCGGTTAAAAGTAGCTTATGCACTACATTAGACTATAAACTACCTGTGTGCCAAATATCATAAAGATCCTTTTAGCAGTTCTGGCGTGATTGAGATAACCATCCAACCATATATCCATCTATCTATACATCCATCCATTACTTTCTCATTTATAATTTTAGTGGGGTTTTCAAATTATAGTGTAGTTATGAAGGGACAAACAAAAATATTTTTTTTATTTTTTTCAAGTTGGTATTGAATCGGCATCCGCTAGAGTACTGTCTTTTTTTATTAAATGGGTAATTACTTTCCAAATTCAAATGTGTTCTATGTGCTTACAAAAAAGATCTCAATATTTTTACTATTTTTATTTTTTTTTACTACCCGACATGGCAGACGATCGCGTCCCACCTGTTGGTGAGTGGTTACCGCCGGCGATGGACTTGGCTGTGTTCTTTAACATTGATTGCGAAGAAAACACAACCAAGCCGCTGCCTACTGAAAAAGAAAAGGAAAATAGAAAGGAAAACTAAGGGGACTGGGTGAAGACTGGGTGTGACTCCCACTCATCAGACGAAACGCAACAGTATAATTATTATATTTATTCATACTGTTACTTGGCATTGAAATTCTGTGGGAGTTGAATAGCCCATTTATTGAGGAAGGTTGTAGGCTATAACATCACGCTACGGCCAATAGGAACTGAGCAGTGACCAAATAAAGAACGTCGGGATCGAATCCCCTCGTGACTTCTAGTTTTCCAATAATTTTATTTAGTGATCATGGTAATATACACATATTAATGAATCAGAATCCTAACAATTGCTCTGTCGCGCTATGGGTATTCGCCAAACAGGCACGCTGTGATATTGGTTTTCTATAAAATACTAGCTGGCTACAATAGTCGCTGTCCTACGCTGTGTTGCCTACCCAAAACTATCCAATCTTTCAAACTGGAACTGCTATGACATTTTTTTTATCATTGAAATGTGGTTTCTACGGTTATCATGTGTGAATATCGTGACAGGGGAAATCTATCTATGTATACAAAATTGTATTGATTCTTTAGTCGCAAAAAGTTACGGTAATAGAGCTAGTGGTGTCTTTCTGGAGCATTGGTGCCGTATGCATAATGGCGGCTCTGATGCTTCAGAAAGATACATGAATTAATTTAATTTAATTAATAAGTAGATAAGATGTACTAACATAGTATATTAAGTTGTATCACTAACAACCAATGTATGGAATTTTATTCTGAATGAAATGATTATTATTATTATTATTAAAAACTTGGGAACAGCTTGACCGATTTGGCTAATTTTGAGACATATTTGTAAATTTAAGGGAACATTTAGACGTTGTGAATATATACAAAATGTGAAGAAAATGTACTTAGATGTCAACAGATTTTGAAAGAACGACGTTGCAGGTAGGGTTATGTTTTTTGTATGTATGGATATTATATTAGTAAATCCAGGACCTGTACCATTATTCGTTTACATGGATTCCATGGATAAACTTATAATAATTGCGGTGTTAAGGTGTGCGTTACAATCCTCGAAGTTTAAGCATCGTCGGTCTGCGGTCACGAAACTCTGTGCGGGAGGCACGTTAAATCTCTGATTTCAGCCGCCACTTAGTGTGGTATCGACTACCACAAAAGCAACTTGAAACTTTCTAGATAGTCTGATAGTACCCCCAGGGTTATCATAAGCCTCGTTGATCGTAAGAAAAAGCAGATTATTTGCAGCTGGTGAACCTTGGCAGAGTTTAATTTTTAGATTACACTTTCAATAATAACTTTATATCTGCGTATATATACATACGTATGCTATACATACATTGCGTGTAAGGGAATACTATGCAATTTTTCATGTCTTATAAATGCAAAACTTTACAGTTTTCTTAAGTAGTTTTCTCTCATACACACTGAATTTTGCAAGATGGATGTATGTATGTATTCAAAGTGTAAATGTTTATAGTCTGCATAACTAAGGGATTGAAATAATACACAAATATTGCATTCATTTTATCTATTTCAGTGTAACAAACATTATTCATTATTTATAGAATCATCTACCTATTAAAGTTAGCGGTTTTTAGTTAATCTAAGACAGGCAACTTTGGCGTTATCTAAACAGCAGTCAGTAAGAAGGTTAGATAAAGCCAGAGATGTCCAAACTATTTACATCTAAACTAAGTTATGATCTAGTTACATAAGTGATAGTTTAATTCTTACACAAAGCTTTGATTGCAAACCTATAAAACTAATTTATAAAGCGAATACCATAATTGCAAATGTCGTGAGTGAGCGACAGAAATCGACGTAACAGATGTGACAAACCGATGATATTGGCAGATGTGAATCACTCTATGTCAAAAAAACATAAAACTTATGATAGTGAACGCGAGTAATTCACATCTTTTATTGTAACAGTTTCCAATGTGAGTTGTAATGCTTGGTATCGGTTTTAATATTAGGTACTTATATTATTTTTTAATATGCTAGTTTTTGTCATCGCCTCGGTTTGTACATCATCATAGTTTAGCTTATCGTTGACATAATGTTGCGAAGATGGACGTTTAATAGACATTTGATGCAGCAAATATAACCATTATCCGTGAACAGACAATGTGAAGATGAAGATAAAAAAAAAACATACGTGTCGAATTGAGAACCTCCTCCTTTTGTTTTAGAAGTCGGTTGATAAAAGGGCAGTTTTCTGTGGTTCCGGCTTCTATTCTCGGGTCAGAACAAATATTTGTATATTCTGCAAAATGTTTGTTTCGGAGTTTTAGTGTTTTCTATGTCAAATAGGAATGTATTTATAAATATATTTGTATGTTTATTAGTTACGTCTAGATCCCATAAAACACGCTTATAATTATTAGCTTACTGTGGGCTACATGGCACTGTGTAAAAAAAAAGTACTTCTATATTAGTCTTTGCTGTTTGAGTTAACTTCAACTTTATGTTGATCTGTAAAATTTCGATCGATATTTTCGTCCTGAGAACTGAATTTAATTTTGCCTTGTACGACGTACGTGACTGTATTATAATTCTATCGAAACTCAAACAGCGGCTAGCAAATATTTATACCAAGTATGAAGAGTTGAATAAAACGCAGTTTTCTTAAGCCGATAACAAGTTAGAAGTTTCAGCCGACAAGTGTTTAGCAGGCAACTTGTTGAGTACGTGATCGTATGCGATACGCATGGATAAACTGAGTCGGGATATTTGTTCTGAATCTCGTTGAGACGCCGAGTAAATATGCGATTTGTGTTGTTAAAGGTATGCGCGTTACATATACGCACAACATACTGGTATTGGAGCTGTTTATACAACTCCAATAGCTAATTTGATGCAATTTTCAATATTTTGATATTCACACATTTTTTTGTTGAATTGCAATATTAAATATAACTTGTAATTATTAAAAAAAAAATATGGAAATAATATTTATAAATAAAAAACAATATTTTTAATATAAGGCGGAGGACAGAGTGCTATGGCGCGTGTTAGGAGAGGCCTACGTCCAGCAGTGGACTGCAATAGGCTGAAATGATGATGATGATGATGATGATGAACAATATTTTTTATGAATATCCAATTTGAACGTAAAAAATTGCCTGACATCATAATGTAATATAATTATAACCTTCCACGAATAGGTATAGCGGTTATTTTTACTGCATTCAATCTACTGCGACAATATCGTCCATCAATCGTAACGAGACAACAACACAGTATAGTGCACAAAAACATTTTCAACAGTTTCAATTGTATTACTTTCTATTTTGACAAACCTTTAACAAATTAACATGAAAATTTGTGTTTTTTAAATTCAATTCCTGTGAGGTGCTCCAATATTCACGTTTGAACGAGAAAAATGTAATCCGTGTTTTCATTTTACGATTGTTGGTGATTATAATTCTAAATATGTGTGTGCAGATAACTTTACGCTATACGAAACGTAATAAATTTTGCATAATTATTTTCTAGTGTCGTACTTTTCAAACTGCATTTTCATTTACTCCTATGGGCATGATGTTATTAAGATGAAATAAAGGCAATTTACAATAAAGTAGCTATGAGTAACATTCAAGCAATAATCAGCGAAAAATTTATAAAATCAATGTATTTTTCTACGGATTTATAATTGACAGTAAGACAGTTAATAAACAGCCATCAATACAAACATTAATGCTACCTTATTAATTATAAAAATAAATAAACCATTTTTCGAAGAGCCTTTCAAATAATGTTAGCATAATATATTGAAGCGATATTTGTTCTACTTATCCAAAAAGTCTTTGGAGGTGTTACATCTATACTAATACTATGAAGGTTCGTTTAAGCTTTTATCTTCATTATATACATACACTCATTCGTACTCCGTACAAAGTCTTTGGTTTACTGTACAATCGCCACATGAAATAGAAAAATAATAAATAACCAGTGTCGGTACTGGCTGGTTAGAATACTTTGCGAATGCCGTTTGATTTATTTGCTTGTTTTCACGTTGCACATTTCAGCACTTTCCTGCGCAGTTAAAATTTATAACTCGAAATAAATCAATGAAATTGAAAGCATCGCTCTTTCAAAATAAGAATGCATGGTACTGGTTGTTTTCATGTAAAAATTTAAAATAAATTACATCTCAAACTTATTTCTAATTTTAAAATTTCTAATAAATAAAACTGAAATCCAAGCAGCCTTTATTTCCTAAGTTTACAATCGCCCCAATGTCTTATCACTGTTATACACAATTTATTCAAACACCAACTTGAGACTTTGCAGTTCTTACTTATATGATCACCCACAAAATTACATGTCTAATTTTCTGACTCGTTTAACTCACAGTTCACACAGTGTTAATCACTGAAATCAACATCCCGCAGTACAAAAGAAGAAGTGTTATTGTAACAGAGTCTGCTGCAGCAGAAGCAGCTGGTGCTGGTGTTGGTGGGCCCAACCGATTATTTGCTCGAACCACTTGAGATCGCCATCGTATTGTATACAATGGCTGTTGTCGCGATAATGCAACTAACCTATAACAAAAATACTGCATTAAAATTTTGTAGCTAAAAATGTGTGATAGGCACAACTGCCTAAACCTTGTACTTGATAAAAAAACAAATACACGGTCGAAACTTTTGTTCAAAATTAAATGCGTTTTTATCAAAAGATGTATTCATTCATTTTGTAGTCAAAACCACCACACATATTTCATGAGCTAGTCAGCCCATGACTACTAGGTACCGCAAAATTTGATTAAAACGCTGCGAAAAAAATTATTAACAAATTTATCCTTAAAGTATAATATAATACAGTAGACTCGTTTCATAATAATTAAATACCTATATGAAATCCAGCAAAAAAACAATGATATTTATAATGAACTGTGTATTATCGTTATATAAACAGTGATGATGTTAAAATCCGAACAAAGAAAGTCATTAGTTTTCATTAGTTAAAGCTTAGCGTTAGTTTGATTCTATTTATCTATAACAGCTAGCTAGCAGTACTTGAAACGTGTAGATTTTCAAACGCATCGCTACCACACTAAGGCAAAGTGCACTCGATGTAATAAAAAAAGAATAAACCATCTAACACGAAACAGCAACAACGCGAATGCCTAAAAAGTTATTTACTGTCCCACCTGTGTCCACCAAAAATAACGTTTTGCGTCCACCTCTCGATTCATCGACAAAGGTATGTTTTCACACATCGTTATTCAGGATTTACGAGTGAAAATGTCATTTCGGAAACACGCCACGTACCCTCTTACGGCTTCCTCTAATATGCACAAAGAAAAAAGATATTTGTACCAAGAAAGTAGCTAAATAAAAGCATGCGCTCTTACGTATTTGGCACGTCGGTTGGTGTATTAAAGCCGAGAGCCATTCATAAATAATTTATCGTAACGTTTTTCTTTCTTTTGGAAATTGTTTGGGCTGTGTTAAAAGCTCGCGAAAGATTTTTGAGTCAACTAGATATGTACGTAAAATGTTTAAACGTTTGTTGAATAAGAATTTTGTAATTTGCATAGTAATAGCTTTGTTTAGTGACGTCATTTGATTGGGTGTTAGGTTTAGCATTCGAACCAGAATACGTTTTGTTAGAGATTAACCTCTCTGCAATTTGGGAAACTATTTCAATTAGCGGGCCAATCGGCCTCGATATCTAGGTAATGTCTGAAATTCATACATATTTAATGATAGCTTTAGAGCCACCAGTAGGGCGGTACAATTTCCAATTTAAATTATAAAGTTAAATAGTACTTCTATGTTAATTTTATTCTGGCTTGAGACATTTGTTAAGATTTTCTTATTGTGCTGTCACTTGTTGTTATCAGAACACTAACATGGAATATCATGACACAAGTTCCGTAAGAAGAGTTTAGTAAGATATTATAAAAAATATAAATACTCCTATTGCATAGAGAAGGCCGCTGCTACGCATCATTTATCTAATGTCAGATTATACGAACCTGTACAGGCATTTATATATACCGATATAATTCATACATACCTAATGACGACAGTGTTCAGTCGCCAAGGCAGTGTGTAAGTATGGTTCTTATGTCGTGCACAGAAGGTATATAATAGTTCGCCAGCTGCCCCAGCCAACCCCGCGTCGCTTGCTCCGGGGCCCGACCACTCGTGCAGAGTGATGTTCCATGACCCGCACGACTTATCCTATGGGAATACTTTAATTAAATACCTGGTATAATCGAAGTTTTATTTAAGCAGAAATTCTTTACTTTTATTTTGAAAATCTGTCGTTATTTGAAAATCAGGTTTAAAAGTATTATCTATTTTTAGTACATTGAGTATTTAATACTCGTTATATAAAACAGTTAAATATTTTCTTCGTTCATAACTATGGGAATACAACGATTAAGATTGTTTACATTTGGAATGAGGATCTCTCTCCAGTCTCCTGAAAACTTCACTAGAATGAAGCAACTCAAGGAGATGAGTAAAGTAAAATAAGGAAAATACTCCACAAGCTTTTATTGTGGCTCACCTGCTCAGACGTGATGTCAATGAACAACTGCCGCTCGACGTTCGAGTCTAATACCCAAGTGCATTGTTGATAGAAAAACTCATTCAGACTGCCCGTAACCGACACGTTTCTCGACGATATTTCACCTACAGAGAGAAAAACAAAATGAACTCCTTCAGGGGAAAATAATAAATTTAAAAGGCGACAGTGAGATATCTACGTGGCCACGAGCAATAATGCGACGTTAAGGCAGGCATGACAACTCGCCGCAATAGCGACGTTGTAATTGGAACTTTATGATGTTGTTCAAGGTTTTTTCGATTCAGTTTTACCCTAGGCGGCGTGAAACTGGGTCGTGCCGCGTAATTTTCTCGGACGAGCCGCGCCACGCCGCCGAGAACAATATCCGACGCGTTTTTCCAAACGTCTGGGACGCGCGTCGAATGTCAAATAGGTCTGTTTGTTTTTTCGCTTTATGTGATTGGGGTCTATGGAGTTCATTCAAGATAAATTGCCGATTATCTGCTCTCCACGTAGATATCTTCATACATTTGCTTTTGTTTCGTACAATGGCAATAATGGCCCTATTATTTCGTATTGAACGATATCATGGCCATAATAACACTCACCTGAATGAGTTGTGTATGTGCGTTGACCACACATGGCGTCATCGTTGAAACTATATGCGGCTGCGTAATCAAAACCGCGGCTCGCATATGTGTAATGAGCCACAGAGTACTCTAACCGAACACTCGTCCAACTTCGCACAACCACCGGCAACCACGCCGCCTGTGACAAAACATTATATAAAAATAAAATAACTCCTCGTGAAACAAAATGTAATTTGTGATAAATCATATCAGTTAGATCTTTTATTTCATAAAACTCCGCAATGTTCAGTCGTCGTGAGTAAAAGAGTAAATAATTTTGTTTAGATTCAGCGCGTGAATATAATAACAGCGCCGATACGTACCGTCATCATAAATGTACGTACGTGTACAGAGTATTGACACATTCGGCGTGCAACGATCTACGCAATAGGCATACGTAGTCCGCTACTAAGTAATTGAATTTTCAGGGGCGAGCTTTCGGGTGCTGTCGCCCCGAGGTGCGTCGTCGGCCTGCCACTAATAACAGGGGCGGACGGATGACATGCCGCCAGTTAGACCATGTTTTATGAATACGAGGACATGGACCGCTGGGCCAAAGCCCGTTTTAGATATTGTCCAAAGTCCATTTTCAAACAATGCGGCCTCGTAACAATTTGGCGCGGACGGTATCAAACCATGACGGGGGTATAGCACTGTTAATAATTAAATTACGCGCCTATTCTGCGACGTAAGATAACAAAGCAGTGTATCATGTCTCTCTTCGTTTCTCTACTGCCGTTAAAGTAAACACATCAATATAAATTGAACATAAATATACAGGAACCAAACCTTGTTCTGTTCAATATTTTGCGATGCGATGCATAATTCATTATTGTGTTTTAATAATAATTGGATCGCTCAAAACGAAGAAAATCTTTTACACTATAAAATTTGTATTATTATTATTGAATACATTATAATTATGAAAAAATTATAATAATAATGATTTATACGTAATACATACCAGCAGATTGTGGTTTGTATATTTAATAAGTCAAATGGTTATTTGAGAATGTAAATAAAAGAAAAACAATTTAGTGACAATGACATCGAAATCTGAGTGAACGAATATGGTATTATGGTTTAAGTGAATCAGTTAGTAAGGTCATTATACCATTTACCACTTTGCAGCGTGTTTGTGAATATTAAAATGTGTCAATCACAATTGATTGTTCCGAGTAGCGTGATGAAATTGATATCTAAAAGGAAATAGAGTGGGTTGAAAATTTCGTTAGAACTACGAGTACCATAACAGTAAATGTAAAGAATCACACGTCATAGAAGACTTAAAGCCTTGAGATTGTACACACTTAAGTTTTGCTGTTGAAAAGTTTGACATTTTCTTGTTTTATTTTTCATGGAAACGAAAATTAAGACTACTTGGGAAGTGTCTCAAGTAATCTTAAACTTTTCATATGGATATATCCTGGAATTATCCATTCTATAAGGATAGATGCTATCTAGTTTTAGAAGCATCTAAAACTAGGCATCATCTGTTCATATGAAAAGGAACTTAGTCCCAATGAAGTATAAAAGAGTATTAAACATGGTAAGTAAATTATTAAACGACGTATTTGCTTTTATGTAGAGTCCCTATACGCTTGGGTGGCTATTCCGCGCTTTATTGCTGTTACATACTTAATAGTAACCCTCTTACTTAATTATGCGGATCGCACCGCAGCCCGGCGCGTCGTCGCTACGGAAGGGTTGTCTACTCCTGCCTTCGTGTTAGCATAAGGCCTCAGTAACACGATTAATTTATTTGCTGTCGTATATTCAGAGAGAGTAATAATTAGATCACGCATTTCTGTTCCTGTCTTCTGAAGGTACGAACTAGGTAGAATTAAAATGTTTAAACTAAATTCATGTTAACAAACGTTTATTCACAAATTCTGTTTCAATCATACCGGATCTCTGATACAATCAGTCAATTATTTTTATGTTTCCTTTAATAATTTAAGCAATTAGCGTCAATTTTCTTTTCGATAGCTTTCGAATATTTTATTCGCTCTGATAGCGGAATGAATGTCAATTTCAATGAGTGTCACGTCGGGTACAGTTATTTTTTGAATTGCAAATAAGGGACGGTATGTCGTAAAATCATAAGTTCTTATTTTAAATTAACTTATCCTGTATTTGGAATGGAGCCGCCATTGGATATACTTGTTTAATTTTTGTTTTTTTTTGTGTTTAAAATAGGAAAATAAAACAGGATGTTTTTTTATATTTTTCCACATTCTTGATATAAATCTATACAAGTAAATAAAATTTAAGTTTATAGAAGACATATGAAAGTATGCACGGTACTTAGCACACTTTTCAAAATTTTTGTTTGTCTGTTTATTTGAGGTAAACTTCGAAACGCCTGAAACGATTTGGGCGGGATTTTCACTAGCGGATAGTTAATGTCAAAAGTAATAACTTACGTTACTTTAATTTTGGAAATAATATTAGAGTTCTGTTAAAAAAACTAATGAATGCGGGATTAGTTATCCAGGCGAAGTCGTGGGCACAGCTACTTATAATAATATTATAGTACCTATTTGTTTGTCTTCCACTGAATTTGTTTTGCAACTATTATTATTATTTTATTGAATAAATGTATATTCACTATTATTACTACTCTTGTACTCTTGATTATATTAATCAAGTAGTTATTTGTAATTACCTTTTTTTTTATTAATATTGCAGGCAAATTAATACTTGTTTGTTTTCAATGTTTTACCTGTCAAAAGAACGACGTAAGACAGTAAGCTAACAAAGTTTGACGATAAATTTTATTTAATGTAGAAGTTACTTCGCGTGTAATTATCACGCGAACATAATACTACTCTCACATACCGCACGTATTGCGGTAATATAACG
The DNA here is from genome assembly GCA_905147015.1 of Laspeyria flexula. NCBI lineage: Eukaryota > Metazoa > Arthropoda > Insecta > Lepidoptera > Erebidae > Laspeyria > Laspeyria flexula. The sequence continues at coordinate 12,852,504 of LR989950.1, read as the reverse complement.
GGTACGTGTTTCGAGAACGGCAATAAATTAATATTCTCAACAGAAAGTCACCATTAAGCAAGCGAGAGTTTAATGCAAAATTGTAATGAGCATATTCTCACCTGAAAATCTCCACATAGACAGGAGAGATGCGTGCCATCGCCCGCGACTAGTGCCACGTGGTCGTGGTAATACAACGGAGTGTTGGAGCGGCATTCACAGCCGGCGTCACCACAGGCAGTGCGGCAGCCTCCAGCCCCGACCACTGCGCCTGTTGGCTCAGCGCTCCACATACGTTCCAAGCGTTGAATCTAACAAGATAACAGTATATTCAATTAATGTTGGCAAACTGGCCTGTTGGTCTAGTGGTTAGTGACCCTGACTGCTAAGCCGGAGGTCGTGGGTTCGATCCGAAAGATTTGTCCTGAGTGGCAGGACAAATCTTTGTGTGATGAGCATAAACGTTTGTTCTGTGTCTGGGTGTAATTTATCTATAATAAGTATGTATCTACAAAAAAAAAATTAAGTAGTATATCAGTTTTTTGGTACCCATAACACAAGCATATATAATTGCTTAATTTGGGACTAGATGGCGCTGTGTGAATGTGGTAGAATATAATATAATGTATCCTACCAAACTATACCTAAACTTTCGAGACTTGAGACACATATTTAATTGTTTTTTTCAACCGAATTTTACTGAAACAACAGAAAAAAAAATGATTCCACATTTCACAAAAGAAAAATTCGGAAACATTTTCTTTATATTCAAAAGACTAAACAATCTCTAATATAATGTTAAAATACGAAAGTCTGTGAGGTACAACTGTGACATAGGTATAAGGATTGTCGCACAGACCTAATAGTAGAACACTAGTGTTGGATTAAAAAAAACTGCGCACAGATATAATATATTATTTGGAACAGACACAATAAACCACACTCATAGTGTGATGCTTATTCTTTGTACATACGTACATATAAATTACGCCTCTTTCCCAAAAGAGGGGTAGGCAGAAACCGCTTTCTTCCACCTGCTACAATCCTGACATATATCATTCACTTCTTCAACGTTCATTAATCTTGTCATGCATTACGGTTTGGAGTACTCTTAAGCTGTCTTTTCTTTAGAACGAATTTGATTATAGAACGTTCTTCTAGGACTTCCTCTTCGTTTCTATTTACAATCATAAGCACCGTGTATTTTTGGTCTTTTTACAAACTTTGTATAGATTATAGTAATCAGTTACGGAATATATCTAGCCATATTAAGAGCAAAAAAAAAAAATCAAGCTATCCGAGTTTCTATCAAGATTCTTGGTACTTACTATCGCCTAGACAAAGTTTGTAAGAAGACTTAAAATGCACTGAGTATATCTATTTAGTCACGCTTTTTATAATATTTATTAGTAATTCTAAAAAATGTTTTGACATAACAGTACTTTTCATTCACCCACATTATTATTAAGCACATAATTTGAGAAAGATGGCCTTCTTTGGTCTTATAGTTTTCACTATACCTTTAAAATAGTGGTAAGCAAATTAAATTACACCATAATATGTATATTTCGACCAGGTTACACCGGCCGTGGTCACAAGCTGACTGGTCTGGACAGTCAGCTCAAGCTGACTGACCAGACCAGTCAGCTTGTGAAACGTCAAGCACTATAAGGTATGTCAACTAAATGTCAACCTAAATCATAATCGCGTAAATTCCCGTTTTAAATCAATAAATATTATCATGAAACGCGAAAGTTTAAAAGTAAATAAATTACACCATATTCATGGATTATGGCTTGGCGTAAACGGGCCACCAATCACAGTCTCTTCACAGATTTTTTTAAACTGTATGAACTTGCAACACAAGCGCGCCACGCGCTGCAATGCTGAAAGTAAAGTGAAGTGGCTAATGCTGGCCCAAACTGGCTATTTTTTTTAAAATTCGGAATCTATTGAACTCATAACTTTCATACGAGGTATTTTGTAGCATTCACAGTAACAAATTAATATTAATATGATAATAAACCGGTACAAACACTGTAGTGTTTGTATGTAAAATAATTTAAAAAAAATATTGGTAAAAACATTTTGAATTTCATATTATAAATTTTGCCCTTATTTTGCCGCAAAATAGCGATATGTTTTTTGATTAATATTCAATTCAGTACATAAAACTTGTTTGTCACACCTGTCATACGAAAAAATCATGCCGACCACATAAAAAATCCTGTAAAATGGATCATTTTACAGGATTTTTTATGTGGTCGGCATGATTTTTTATATTTTTGCAACCAATCTGTGTAGTGAATTATTAACGTTTAAAAATATGGAGTAATATTGCTTTTAGCTATCAACATCGCAAACTTTATACTAATTTATAAATTCTGTTTAACGAAATACTAATGAAGAATTCGTTTACTGACTTGAATAAACGATTAAGCGGGCTACAGTTCACTATGGTCTACGAGACGTAGCGATGAATTACAACCTCTACGAAATTCGTAGCAGAAGTGATAAAAGTATAAAGTGTTAACTCATATTTGAGTTAAGCTCACCTATGTACTCGTACATTTTATTTTCTTTTTTGTTAATTGTAATTTGTTTTTGTGTGTACATTAAAGAATTAAAAAAAACCACAGTTACAGTATTTTTTATTCGTATATTAATGGAGTTTCTTTTATTCGTATGTACATGTCTTACTATTGACAACAAAGACATTATCTTAGTCTGTTATGACAGCCCTTATATACAATGGTGCGCCCTTCTATATTTTAAGATTATATACATAACATAACATCACGCCTTTTTTCCCGAAGGGGAAGGCACAGGTGTTTCACACCCACATTTCGTCAGCTATGTTTGGGGAAATGAAATAGGGGGCGAGCCTATTGTCATCAACCGGGAATATTTGTTTACCAAACTAGAAAAGTTTACTAAACTGTATCCGAATCCGTTTTGTGTATATTTTACGTGGGTATATGTACTATATACCCACGTAAAATATACACGAACCGGATTCTTATGTCTAAATTATATGTGATCTTTATGCATTTATATTATTTTGCATAATTCTTTGTAAAATCATAGGAGATAATAAATAAATAAATATAATTGCAATGCAAATTAGATTTGATATCAAGGCGAAATTGATAAAGTAAATTTTTCTTACCTCAACAGTGACGCTTTGGTTTGAAGCAGGTATAAACCTGTGTGTACACAACAGTCTCTCCTCGATGTTCCAGAAGATGTGATGGTGTGAAGGTGCAGCTACACCTCCGTGCGCAGGTGAAGCGAGACCGTAGTGTGTGGACGCGCACGTCGCGTCAGGTGATGCTGTACCTTCATGTTGTTCTATAAAAGTTGTTATAGATTTTATTACTACTGTAAACGTTCTGTTTAACTTATAAATTATTGCAAAAACACACAATGGACTTATTTTATTTACCGTTTTACACATAGTAAATAGGCAACCTAGAAACAAAAAAAATGGAAACAAAACGACAAAATGGCGCACGCACACGCCCTGACGCCCCGAGTGAAGTGTTATGGCGTCTGTAGACAATAGCGCCAAAATGGCGATCGGGGTTCTCATAGACCCGAGATCGAGCCTCTGATTGATTGTCGCGCTACACTGCTATATTTAATACATCGTGCTTAGATTGATTAGACGATTTGGTTTATGGTTTGTTTCGAATTATCCTTTTCTCGCAGTGCTCTTATCTGTGGTTACTCCCTTAGTCGCCTTTTACGACACCCACGGGTTGAGATGGGGTAGTGACATTATGTATTCTTAATCCGTCATTATATTACTACTACCAGTTGACATTCACTAGTGAGATCGTGCTATTTACAATTGAATTGTGCATACAAAAACATTACCCTCCTTTTTGGCAGTCGGGTAAAAATATACGTAAATACTTTATCTGCGTGTATTGAAATAAACAAGATACGTCAAATCTATTCTTATTTTATTCATGTAAACGCGAGTAATGTGACAAGATATAACCCATACGTCTTTTATTTTTCCACCACCAATCATTGTACGTATCATACATACAACAAGCTCTTCACATAAACATTCACATTACGGAGTAAGCACCAGTAGAACTTAGTCTCCGTGAATATAATTTCGTCTGCTCCCTTTCTTTTTCACTTTCCATAAGTCATCAAATATCATTGTTTATGTCTTGTTGTGGAAGCAAAAATATATTTTTTTCTCCGTTTTCCTTGAAGATTGTGTAATACTATTGCGTATTCTGTGGTTATGTCAAGTATTGTTTACTCACCATCGTGAAAAGCGAAGGCTCCATCGACGAATTCCTCTTCATCGGGAGACTGTGAACTGGCTCTTCGAACCAGGATTGTCAAGTTAGCACCTTTAGACGTCACAGCTTGACGTATCAAGAACCTGCCCGAGGGATCCCTGGCTTCCCTCACGGCTGGTCCGCATACCCTAAGAAGAGCACGATCACCGCGCTCAGACCTGTCTCTCTCTCCTCTCCCACCAAATTCATGGAGACCTTCTAAAATCTCAATATGAGATCGACAACTTGGTAACCTGTTGACATAATTAAAAAATGAAGAAACAGGAAAATACTTTAATAAAGTACTTTTTCATTTACATTCAAATCAATTCATTCAATCATAATATCATATCATATTTTTTTTGGGTATACGAATGAAAAGTAAAACAATGATTGGATATATGACTGCATACCAAGTTTTTTATTTGTTAGAACTCCAATTGTAAACTTAACAGTCCATTACATCAGAATTATTATCTAAGGAATTCCACTATATAATAAGATTTATTACCCATCTAAAATCTAACTCCCAAATCATAAATTTATGACTTCTGAGGGTTGAAATATCAATCAAGTACACCCCAGGGACTGGTGGGTCATCAACACAGTTATAATAGAACTGGGAATTTGTTATATTCGTAGATTTGGTGAATTTGGTTATGATGTCTTATTTATATAGTATATCTGTAGGAATCCCAAGTAATATACTAATATATAGGTAGACTCTATATGTTATTATTCATATACATAAGGAATATCTCTTTAGAAAAAAAACAAAGGACTGATATTGTTGATTGAACCTCTATTCCTAAAATATTACTAGCCTCTGTGCAAAATATTCCATCACGTTCATATAAATGTGTAATCTATGACGTAAATTGACGTTGAAGTAGCCTATCGTCAAAGAAATAGGCTTGGCCCGGCGAAGCGAAGAAAATACACTTTCTAAATGTATTATTTATAAAGTACCTACGTCAGGAACGCTATCACATAGTATAATTATGAGCATCGTAATCATTTTGGGACTAAATAATGGAACTAAGTAATTAAGTAAATGTTTGTGCGTTCACTAAATATATGGATTGTAATCTAAACTCATTCAAATTCCTTCCATTCTATTAAACTGATAAAGGGACGATACGAGTCACATTAGAACTCGCCCAACTATTAAAGGGGTTGTTTATGTAAAGGGGGCCTTGATACTTCAATTTCATTAACGAAATATGTTTTTAAAACTTTATAATATAGGAACATAAATTATTTGCTTTAATTTATTATACTTATTTAGTAATGTTTTCTTTCGAATCAAATTGATACCTATTTACTGAACTGGCTCTTTTGCTGTCAAATTCAAGGATTGCCCCAAGCCTCAATTACGAGTAGGGCAAAGCTGTCGTACAAATACGGGGTGAGACGAGACAATACTGATCTAAACAGCTATCCGTCACTGTCACTCTTCACGACAGGCGTCACAAGTAATCTCCTATTGTTCTGTACAAGAGTCCAGGCTTACCTTAAATTATAATTAAATAGTGAGACTTGGACGACGTCAGTGTGAGTGCCTACTAGGTGAATGACACACTGTGCGCGCCACGTGGTAGCCCTCGAGTCGAAATGCCCGGAGCGGGCACCCCCAGCGCCATAGCCTCGCACTGTAGCACCGCAACCCACCCTCGCACCATTCCCGCCGGACACTTCATTTGTCATACCGTTACTATCTACTGGTATCCTATCCGCTACAAAAAACATGTTTATTAAATATGTTTCAACTTGTAAACAGCATTGTTTATTTTTATTGTTTCTGTATTTTATCAAGAGGTAAAGGAAACCATATAAAGTTTATCTAACGGGGCAACCTTCTGCGCGGTAGCTACAGGTCTAATAAATAGAGAAGGCTTATCGTGGGATATGGAGAAGTTGTCAGTGCTTATGTATTCTGTTAGATAACTTTATCCCGAGCTGCTGGCATTTTTCGTAATTTAATGTTTATTAAAATAACGCGGGAAACAAATACGTACATACATAAATTGAATCCGGGATATTTACTGTCTCCTATTATTTTTTGTTCATGTTTTTCTTTTAGATATATATGCGAGAAAGTGATACCATACTGTATTTACATCTTATAAGATCTTCGCTTTTTACAATTAATATGTAAAATATTCCAACTTTCCTTGTACAAACGTAGCCCGAATTAAAATTCTGTTGGTTTCCCAGAAGAAAACCAACGTTGCATTTTTGAAACTATGTAACAATCTTAGAGAAAATGTTAGGTTTAGCATATTGGAAAACTTAATTAATACAAAAGTTCAATCTTCTGCTTTAATCTGGAGCTAAAAGAAACACTGACTGCTTTCCAACTCGGACGTGGTATTTCGAAAATGTTAAGTAAAGGAGAAAAACGCTGCCGTCGATTCTTGATCGGCATACCTCTTTCTTTCTACGGCAATAAGGAAAGGATAAAACATTTTCAAAGCTGTTAATTTAAGCCCTCGATAATATAATTGATCTTATTTAAATTTAGTACCATTATTTTGTTTATATTAAATTCAGTACAATACAAATAAAACTTTAGGGCGCATTGTATTTTATTTAAATTTAATCCTCGGCATTCAAGCATAACGAGAGGACACATAAAACATGCAAAAGGCCATATAAGCCATTAAATTAATAAGCAATCGAAAACAATTGACGTCCCTATTGTGTCCTCGCAATCGTGTAATAGTTTGTAATAGGCCAATTAGTTCTATCTAATAATTCGGCATTAAATATTCATTTCAGTTTAAACTGATTTTAATAACACATATTTGTCTCGTGTGAGAATTGAACTCACGTTACTAGGCACAGCCATGACCACACCACACTGACAGTCAAATTATTCATGATATATATTATACGTTGTTGTTGATTTATTTCTACATAGACAGCTGAATTGGCTAATGGCTATATTTATGACATAGCAAATGTATCAACATAGGCGAGGGTTTTCATCAGGTGTTTCGCAGCTCATCAGCCAGTTATCTAAGTCACAAGTTACGAGTATATTTACCCCTCAAAGAACCAAGGTAATTTAAAATCACTTTTATCATAATTTCATGATTTCCACCCACAACCGTCTTACCTATGGGCATGGTTGTCTACCAAAGAATGTGAAGGGAATTAAGCCACGCTGGCCAGACCGGTCGGTATAATATTAATTTGGAATTTTCCTTTTCTTGCAGCGCTTTTGTCTGCATAATGTTACTCCCTCAGTCACCATTTACGACACCCACGGGTTGAGATGGGGTAGTCACATAATGTATTTTTAATTTGTCACTACACGGATGGTCAATCACTGTACTCAAGAGATAAATCGATTACCATAACAGCTACTTATAACTTAAGTAGGACTACTTATAGTAGGCATCTAAAGTACAAATTTAAACACATATTTACCATGTTGCATATGATGTGTTAAAGCTGCTAATGGCGGCGAGGCAGGGACCACAGTGGGTGGTGAACCACTGCTCTCAATTCTCTCAATAAACTCGAGCTTGGCTATAAATCCGTTATAGTCGTACGGCGGTACTAATGGCCCGGAACTGTAAGGTTATGCTCAGGTTAGAAAATCACTAACTTATGTGTGAGTCGTAACACTTAATGTATTTTGAATATGAGTTTGATAATGGCTAAGAAATGACAAGTTAATCTTTAAGAAGTGAATTCTTTTGATGATTGGAACTCGTTTCAATTACAATTTCTTAAAAGATAATAAGGCCCGTAATCCACCAAAGATATGTGTTACAACAACAAATAGAATTTCAATATTGACAGTATAATTTAACGCGCACGCATCTTCTCTCGTGTCCACTTAGGTGGAATTTGGCCTTAATTGCTTAAAGAACTTGTGTGAAAGAAGACTTTTTAAATAAATAATAATTGGAAGATGAGAAGACCGAACGCGCAAGCTCGTGTGCCACACAGTCGCAATTTACGTCCACTAGACCAATGATATAATCAAATGTTATCGTGGAAAATTGGCAGCACACTTTGACGTCACACGTTAGTTAAATTATTAATAAGACGATTTCAACTTAAATAGACTTTGTTCGCTAGTAATATACATATATCTTTTTACATTCTTATTAGTATTAATGTACCAAACTCGAAACAGTAAATTCCAAGAGATTTAAATACGTAGTCTTAGTTTAACTTACTTGAATTCCAAGAGTAGATTTGGGCCTGGATGTTCGAGGGTAGCTGTGCGCTCGGCACACAGTGTTCCTAATAGCGACGCAGACGGAGAACTCCCCGCCCGTAGCGTCAGATAATCCGTCGTACAATGACTGCAAAACAAGACTTTATAAGTATACATCGCACTGCCAAAATACTGAAATAAGATGAGATTTGTGTATGCGGGAATTTCCATCTTCGAAAAGGAAAAATAAGGTAAAAGATTGCTTAACTACCGTATGTCAACTTATGACTTCTTTCCATTGAGGGTGCGACATATTCATTTATTGTGTCGTATCTCATACCCAGGAACATTTTCTCTATTTTTCTAATACTAATAAATTAGCACTAAGCATAGTAAGGATGAAAATTTTAATTAGAAAATGTTTCTATTTTAAAAGTGTCTTTTAATAATAAAGTTTCACAAATCAATATAAAATTCCTAAACACTTTCAAAACATCGCGATCGCGTAATAATAAATTATGAATTTAGAGAGTTTGTATGAAATTGAAAAATCTGTTGTTGCATACAATTCATTAAATCAAGACTGTATTGAATAAAAAAGTATGTTTTTTTATTGCCTAATGTGGCAGATGAGCAGACGGCCCAAGTGAACGACTACCAACTGAACTGAACGATGGTAAGGGGTTACCGTCGCTCATGGACGTTGGCAATGCTAGGCACAGCCAAGCTGCTGCTTTAAACCTCGTTTGAAGAAGGACATGTCATAGCGCTCAGGAAACACCGCTGTAGGAAGTTCACCCCAGAGTAGAAGGTATTCGAGATTACTTGGCCTGGAGTTTGTATACATACATCTATTAGGGCCTACATTTTATGAGATGGGTGGATGTACTATGAACTAACTTCGAAACACTAATAGCTGATGCTCTCCCTGCTGTTAAAGTTGAACTGTTTGAGGATATAATAAATTGTTCTGTAAACTTTCAAGCAGGGTTTTGGCAGTTGCAACAGTAGCTGCAAACTTTACCTATAAGATAACTATACTACTATAAGATTCAAGTGAATGTGTATAGGCTAATTAAAAAAATATTAAACCTATTTATTAAAAGTCAATGAATTTTATTTCATACTAGCATTTGCCCGTGTGAAATCATTTTCTATGATCACATAAGTTTTACTTATACGTCGTTTTTCCTATAGTATTTTTACGTTTTTCACTGCAACAAAATTCATAGGAACATTTTTTGGATTTCAACGAATATTTAAAAAACAAAAAAGTCAGTCTCGAGTTTTCTCTTATTCATAAATTTTTATTTACACAAATTATTTGAATAATTAAACCTATCGACTCATAAGAAATAGTTAAATTTCGCGGAAACGTACCTAACCTTATCAGAGACCGAAAGATATATATAACTTACATAACTTAAATGTTAAATTTCCACTGCAACAGTTATTTAAAAAAATAACATCTATAAAACTATCAACGAAAATAAGTAGGTGTATCATAACAAACCTCTTTCTGAAAGGGATCATAAAGCGCAAAGCGTCTCTTTCAAACGTTACTGAGAGTGTTTGTGGTATATCTAGTGGGTAAGTGGCCCAGCTCGCGTGTGAACATGCTACCTATTAGTATGTTGGGAAACGTATTGCTGAAAGATAGCGCATTTATTCCACTCCCCTTGCCTTTCTTTTGGATTTATCGCAGAACTAGTGCTGGAGAAACAAGGATATATCAACGTTATATTTTTCTTTTTAAGAAAACGTCTCTTTAAAAAACGAACGAGGGAGTGTTTTTTTTATTGGTTTTCTTAGAATAAACCCACTTTATTTAAATTATTGTAACATATATCAGAATTCGAACCTAAGGCCCTAAGGTTCGAATTCTTATTATTCTTGATAATAATATTATTATTGGTACTTTGGCTTTGAGACGTCAAAGCCAAAGCCATTGCTGAGAACTGGCCATACCTAATAATCTCCGTCACTTATTATTCGAATATTATTCTTGATACAAAGTACTTTTAACAACTACTTACTATACTTATGTATATGCTTTGTAGGGTTCCGTAGCCAAAACTACAAAACAGAACCCCTATAGTTTCGTCAAGTCCCTCCGTCCGTCCGTATGCCACAGGCATTTTAAATAAAAACCTATTTGATTCATGTTGATAAAATTTGGAGAAAAAAAAATTAAGAGTGGCACTCCAAACATGTAACAGAACCTGACATATCTTATTTCAGCAAACACCTACGAATGGCTTAAACTTCAACAGATTTTTTAACTTTGACTGGCCTATTGGCGTGGTAATTAGTGACCCTGACTGCTATGCCGGAGGTGGTTGTTTGATTGAGTACTTATATAACTATATCAATATGATAAAAAGATACATACTTACATATTATAATCCACTAAACTAAAATACGTTTAACGGTTTCAATATTAAATTCTTTTTGATCCCATTGAGTAATAAAACGATAGGACTTCATCCATACGCTCCAATATTTCGGGTACCAGCTATAAAATGAGATCTTAAAAAAAAATACTTTCGTCAAGAATTTCACCAAGCAATATCGAAGATGTTAAAATACTTGGAATTTCCCATTCGTCAGCGTTCAGACGATTTGTTTGACTGATGAATACCGGTTTTAATATATAGGGTGTATTTAAATAAGGGTTAGGGTACGTATAATTGTGTGTTAAAGTGAGAAGTAACAAATAATGTAGGCGGAGTGTTATTGCAAAGAGAGTCAAGTGGGCCGGATTAAAGACGGTTTAGATCGTAACGCCGGGTCTGGATACAGCAATTAACCCTAAGCCTTCTACGCTACGCATGCTAATCAAGTTTACGTTTTGTCTGAAACTCCTAATTTAATGCCGTCTTAATATGTAGCAGTCCCTTAACATATACAGCATGTTGTTTAAATGTGCACGATGAATAAACAATTTTGGTGTAATTTGTAAAGTTGTTCCGAAAGTTATGTGTATTAAATTATAGTGCTTGTACTTATAGAGTAGGCCATATTCCATAAAGTTACTATTTCGATTTCACTAAAATGCCTAGTTGTAATTTGCGTGACAAAATCGTAATCATTTTTTTCCTGTTGTTATCAGATTATTATCAAATTTAACTAAAACAAAATAAGATAAGAATTTTGGAGAATTTTCCTTCCCACACAATAATAATATTCATTCACACCTTGACCCTAATAACTCTTAACAGCTGTGAACTACGAAAACACTCTATAAAAACAAACTCGCATAATACCCACAACGATCCGACTTAGTACTAAATTAGAAGACTGATCTCTTAATCCGTCAATTACTCTATAAAACAACTCCGCTCTGAGCTACCATCTACCAATATACAGAGAGATATATATTATTTCATTTATATTCATTGATCTGCCATACATTTTAGTGAGAGGCGCGGACCCACACGGGTGGAAGAGAGATACGGTGGCGATCCTTTTATTTACTCAAGCGATTGTTCCTCGCTTTTGAAAACAAGTGGATTTTATACGGGTTGATAAAATACTATAGCAAGAATACTGGCGTAATGTGACAGCCATTGTCGTTACGAGAATAACAGCTTCATCAGTCTTTCGTACAAATGGTAATAGTACGTATATGGGAATCAATATGATGGTAAACATAATATGTTAAGTAGATCGCGGAATCACGAACACTATAAACAGACGTATTATGTGTAATAATATAGAATGTTACGTTTGCGATATATATTATAAGTAATTCATGAAATAGTTGGTGGAATTGACATTTATAATATTATTTTGATTTCTATCATCACATATCACAGTTCGTTTTCATCAAAAACTGTATAGGTAAATGTACAGATAGCCATAAAAACCAACCAACTACAAAACTGTCTGATCAGTGTGATATGATAGGATATATTCCCTCCACATTCTTTGTGGAGACCTGTGCCCAGTAGTGAGACGTTTATCTGTTGAAATGATGATGATAGGAATTTCACTAAGTGGCTTCTAGTATGGCATCTAGTGCCGCTAGTAGCTAATAGAGTAGGTAGTGAGGCGTAGTGCAATCAATGAATGTTGCCACGGCGAGTGCGGCTAAAAACGGCAGCAGCATAAAAAAAGCCTATGTTTTTTAATACCATTGTATCAGGGATCTACCAATATAGCCAGTTTTCCCTACCGAGAATTTTTTCACCCCGTATAAAGTTAAATATTTACACCGTGTGAATTGCGGTATCTTAAATGTGCCAATATAAAATATAAGGTATCCTGGGTATCGTAAAATGCAGACGATACGGGTATCACTTGCAATTAACACAAAGTTTAAAACCATAATGCCCATTAACATAATAGGTTCCACCTTTTGTGTTGGTATTAACGCCCTGGCCCGTGGGTCATTCAACGCGTAATTATTGAGTTTCACTTGCTATGACGCTTACTTTATTTCCGATACGAACCTGTAATCATTTGGGTGAAGCATAATGCTATTTAATCAGTGCCTGTATTGTGGACAATCAACAGAAAGTGCGTCACATACCTACGTAGCTTTTATATTTATTGTCACTCATACTCTCGGTGCACCACTTGCACTGGTGCGCATTTTATGATTACAAATTATGTTTTTTTTTCTTATTATTTTGGTATATGTATGTACAATACAAAACTTTTGAGCTTATTACAAGACAGTGTTTAAAGGTTTCTGTAATTTATATTATTGGATTTAGATGACTTTTCAATAAATCCTTCAATAACAAGTGTAAAAAGTAAATAATACAAAATAGAACCAGGAAATGTCACTCTTTATCTCGCCATGTGTCCGTTATCCGCATATAAACGTCGAAATTCGAACGTGACCGAGCACCAATGTTTGGATTTACGTTCATAACCCACAGCTAAAATATTTTTTTTTTTTGTAAAAATACAGCCTATTTCTGTGTAGAAATAAAATGTTACTTTAGCGAAGTGGATGTCTAAAGTAGCAGCAATCAACACACATATCCAACTATAGGTTTTAATACAACAAATTTGATTTGAGATTAACAGTTTGTTACTTATAGGTTTACGACACATAACATAGAATTACGCCTTTTTCCGCAGGGTTTGATAGGTAGTGCAGCACACCCATATTTCACCAGCTCTGTCAGGTACCATGGAATAGGAGGCCTATTGCCATTTACACAACACATTTCGGGACTCCGAGCTAAACCTGAGAATACTTTCAGTGCAGAAAAACCAAACGGTTTCCAAGATTTCTTGCAGCAATCGTACGTAGGTATACATGTCTATACATAGAACGTGGAAGAAAGTCGAAATCAAGAATGTTTTTACACAAATAAACATTTCCATTTACATTTATCCAAGTATGAAGGAATAAGATTAAGAAAATGGGACTTCTGACTTATTAACACGCCAATTTAAGTTGTAATGAAGACGTATAGACTACCTGAAGTTTTATTTGACTTCGCTTTTACACGATTTCACGCTTTTAGGAATTTAAACTTAGGGATTAACATATTCTTATTAAAATTAAAAGCAGCAATTCAACATTCAAATTATATATTAGGAAATTGTCGAAATTTTTGAAATGTAGAAAATGTTTACTATTTTGTTTGCCTCTTACAAGTTGTAACGGAGCCAAGAAAAGTGATTTTTTATTGACACACCAATTAATGAAGTTGCGGGTATAGCTATGAAGCTAATGTTTTAAAATATCATTTTCTGTTTAATGTCTCTTTTAAATTTCTATTTAAACTTCGGCAATAAATATTTAATTTTTTTTTTAAACATAATTTTGTTTGAGCGTGCGAAAAACGAGGAAACACTAAGAAGTATCTTTAACATGATTTTTTAGGGACTCCTGCACTTCATACGTCCTCAATAGGTCATTTACAAGCATTGAATTCAAGGAATTAAATAAAATACACCCTCACTTAAAACAATAATATTATCGGTAAGAATACTCAATATTTGTTTTATGTGGACATCGAATACACAAACAAGTTCAAACAACCCTCAATGTAGAGTCAATAGCAAACAACACATCATGCCTGTATGCATTTGTATAGGTATATGAATAAAAAGATATTAAAATAGCTTAAGGTGAATTATACATAATCCGTGTTATTTACTCGTGTGTGTGTAGATTTTGACTTATTAAGAACTCTTTTCAGTTGAAGCAACCCGGTATCCGTCCCAAATTTTACCCTTTTCAGGGCACCTCAATACGGCACGTTGCCTTCTTTGTCAGCCATCTACATAATACATAGCTATGCATCTAAAAGTGTATATACTACTAAGTACATTTGTTGCGTGGCACGGAAATGTCGCGTGTTTTATGCGGTTTGAGGTGAAAATTTCCACCCAAATTGCTTGACCTCGAGATATTACTGGCTGGTGAGATAAGTAATCGCTGGTCGAATGAAACATTGGTTAAATAAAAATAAAAAAGTGATATTTTTTTGTTTTTACGATTTAAGGTTTAAACGGAATTAAAAACATGATGTAATCGTTGGCCTATGATGTTATTATCTCTGACATCGAACTTCGCTCAGCGGTGGTACATATGTAATTACGCGGCAATTAAGCGACACGACAAGCAAAACCATTTCTTGTGGAAACTTTCGTAATCACAGTCTAGACACCTCTTCAAATTAAATTTATGAAGACTGTTTTCAGATATCTAGCATTCTCATTCAATCATCAGTTTTCGTTTTCGGGGCTCAACACATTTGAATTGTTTTCAATATTACTGTACCCAAATTGATCATTAAAGAGTATTATTATTATCTCTCTTTTAATTAAATAAATGCTTAGAAGAATAAAATTATTAGGTATACTCACTTTCTAGGTAAGAGTATAGATGTGAATATTATCTTGACCCTGGTGTGCACCGAGTTGGTTGCGAAGAGATATCTACATCGACGGTGCGGTGGATACAGGCCCGGGTAGCCTGGACTGGCCAGGACACAAGACCCAGGTCCACGACACGACACATCTTGATACAGCCAATCGCAATCTGTTGATAGGAAAAAGAGTTAGCAAATACAGTATTCACATATATAAGAATATTAATTCCGTCCGTGTAATAACGGATGAACCAGTGGGTGTCGTAACTTGAAGCAAACAAGAACACTGCGATAAAATGAAAATTTGAAACAAAACCCGACTGGCCAGCGTAGCATAGTAAGCTAAATTCCCTCCACAATGTTAGGAGGAGACCCCTGCCACAGCAGTGGGATGTTTATGGGTTGTAATGATGATGATGACATTTACAAGAAAATGCCAATAAACAATCTTACTTATAATAATAAAAATGCGAAAGTTAGAATGAATGTATGGATGTATGTTTATAACTCAATCACTCCAGAACGGCTAAATGGATCTGTATGAAATTTGGCACACAGATAGATTATAGTCTGAAATAGCACATAGGCTACATTTTGCCGACATAACACGCGAGCCGAGCAGCGGGTGGAAGCTAGATGATCATTATAATAATGAAGTATTTAAAAGAATAAAGTTTTGATTTGTGTTGTATTAAAATATGCTTTTATTAGATTTTTTCAGTCTTTGTCAAGGTGAATAAAATCGAATATTAGTTTATGTGGAAAAAAAAAAGATCCCAAGCTCTATGACTACCGTTGTTTTATAACAGTGTTCCCAAGATCACCTTCCAATATAATATTGGATTATCATCCACATAATGTACGAATGAAATTTTCCAAGATTTGACTTTAAAAATAACAATATATTTGTTATTTTTAAAGTCATACATTGCAAATTAATTTAAAAGATTGTAAAAACCTCCAATAATCCATTACTCTTCATAAGAGATGAATATATTATATTCTGTTTAAGCTGACCTGATAGGTACTCGTACAGGGCTTAATTTCGCATTTTCGTTTTATTAAACTCAACAAATACCTTTTATTTTAGACATAATCTTTTTCCAATACAGTGTAATCTTCCTCAAAAATATTTTTCAGCAGGCTTAAGTTCACAATAAATACAATTAATAAAACGAAGGTCGTTTATTTTGTGACATGACAGGGTAACGAAGTAAGGAACATTATGATGAAAACCTTTCGTCCCAGTAATTACGGCTCAAACCTTTATGCAAAACTGTAATATTTTTTTACAACTAGTCCCAAAACAATTACAGTCCATTGGTCACAATTTATGCAATAAACAAGTGTTTTGAAATCTTTACATATAAAGTTATATTTTCTTTTTCAAATATTCACTCGATGTTTCTTTTACTTTTGTAACCTTAAAGCATAATCGCTGAAAGAATATCGTGTCGTTAAATATGATGTACAAACCAAAAATAATGTTAGGACCATTTTTTCTCAATGCATTGGATTGGTAGAAACGACAGTAAGAAGTCACAGTTACGTATAGGTTTTATTATCCCAAAACTTTATATTAATTACCTATAAATAAAAATCAGAATTATTTACAGGAGAAATTCGCTATTTTAAATTAATTATTGCAGTGAATAATCCCAAACTTTAATCATAATGTATTTCTCTCTGTAGCTACTTGTAGGAGTCTCAAATATAACACCGTTAAGGGAATTGAACCCCCTATTATGGAAAATAGCTTTAACATTTAATAGGAAGCTCAATTGAAATCCGAACCAATCCGTTTCTCTTGAAATATAATCGCTATCGCAAGTGATCACTTTCAATCATCATCAATTTTCAGCCTTAATAATACACAAACTTAAGCAATAAATCGTTTAAAACTATTAAGAAATGTGTATTAACAGTGTGCGTTATAGAAATATTTTTTATATCACGACGGTAGCAAATAGAGGTACCTACGGCCACGATCCGCCCGATGGTAAGCGGTTACCGCCTATGGACGTTTGCAACACTAGAGGCATCACGAGCGCGATTTAATCAGCATAAGTCAGCTATGTCAATTCCTATGAATTGTTGCGTGTTTTTCTTTTTGATTTAGACATATAGAACCGGCATTCAAAAGGTTTTTTGTTTATCATCATATCAGCCCAAAGATGACCACTGCTAAACATAGGTCTCACCTAATTTACGCCACTGCGAGCGGTCCTGTGCCGCCTGCAAAAAACAGCCGCCCGCAACCCCATATAAATACAATAAATATAAAGTAGAAAGAAACTTAACATAGTTTAATGTATGTGATAAAGACAGCTAATTAAATAATACTGAACACAATATATTACAATAAAGCTACGAAACTACTATACCATTTTCTAACTTCCCAGAATAATATACACATGGGAATGCGAACGCAATGAACTAAAACCGCTAATACCTATATATTTTAGGTAAATAAAATAGCGTACCTACATAGCGTACAGCTGTATCGAGGCTATAATTATGAAGCAAGTTGTGACGAGGGTCCAACGCACACTAAGACAACTTCCGAAAATATCTTGACAAGACAGCCATGTTTATACCTACTTGTACTTGTTCACAATGTTGCCATACAATAGTACTACTATTTACTCTGAATAATAACTCTTATTTATATTCATAATTCTGTTGCACGGCTTTGCTTGCTAGAAATTCGGTTGCCACGATCATAAAATCGTTTTCCTATTATGTTTCCGCTTGGTAACACATTCAGTCATTCAATTATATTTATTTATAGTTTTATGACTTATGGTTAAGAATTTTGAGGGAATTTTGTAGGACTGGCTCCAACAACACAATATAAAACCACAATATAATACCATGAAGTAGGTACCAATAATGTCATCATAGGTACATAATATTATCATTCAAGTAATAAGCACATGTCTCGATCGTTGCGTTGGTTTCAATCCCGGTGTTTATCAAAATGCAAAGTTGTTAAACTTATAAAACTTTTTAAAAATATTTAAAATAGAACGTCAATCTGAATGATGAGATTTTTTGTTCATCCAATGAAATGAAATGAAATCTCGTTTATTCATCTAGGTTACAAGGTAACAATTTATATAATACAAATATATTTATAAGAAAACAAACGACGTTGGTAAAATAAAACAACAAAGCGTTGTATGGCAGGCAATCATGTCTCGGCCTTTATTTGACCTGCTTAATTAGCAATTATTCAGCCGTGGAACAAAGACGCCCTAACTAGTGAAACAAGAACTGTCAGACATATTTTGAAGGTAAAATAAGCCTCACATATTTTTTCTTAAGCTGTAATTTTAGACTGAGAGCAATTATGAATAGAGAGGTTTAGTAGAAATGCCAAACATAAAATGTTTTTAAAATAGCTCATAAAAGAAACATTTGGATAAAGTTTGAAATGTATCTCTTTGAAACTTTTATCGAAGTATCGGGTTATCTGCAAGCCAGCTAAGCATGCTGTTTCCTACCTAATTAAGCGCAGTGATTTTTTTTGTAGTCTAGTCAGTTTACTGCTGCTAGCATTAGTATCTATTTCCCACTTCTCTTCTCTAAAAATCAAACAACAGATAATTTAATTGTTAAACAATTAAAGATATAAAAAATTAAAAACCAAAATGGTGGTTTTCTTCAGAATTTATAAGTGAAAGACATTTTCTCAGAGAAAATAAGAAAACAGCTGAAGGCACCTGAATAAATGCCCCGTGAAAGATAAACACCGAATTGAAGAATAAAGCTTTACATAAATATTGGGTGTAAAAGTTTAGAAGTCATTATATTTCTTTCACAATTTTATTCTTTGTTAGTGTATATTTTTAAGAATATTTTTATAACTCAGTGTATCAAAATCCTTACTGTATAGATTTTGATACATTGAGTTAGAAAAATAAAACAAAGCAAAAATTGGTGTTTATAATTTTCTAGCGTGGGCCCCTACATTGTAAAGCTCAAAATATTATTCGGACTCGAAAACCCATGTTACTCTTATATCTCCTAATTTATACCTACCTAGGGCAAGTCAAACCAAATTTTATAAACTAGTTTTTACTTTTCATAAACAGTTAAACAAAAACGCATATTTCGTTTAAAGTAAAATATTTGTAGTAATTTCTAATTTTTGTCAAAGTATGACATTTAACAATAAAATACTTAACATAAATAGAAACTTGTTAAGTTTTTAATACAAGGTAATAGCTACCTATGTAAGTACGTATCTAATACCTACATATACCTATATACAATATTTCATTTAACAGGTTCTTAAGGAATCACCTCTCAAAGCTACCTTTACCAATTTTCCTTAAACATTTGCGGCCGTGTTTATTACTTTGTGGGTTTTTATTGTAGATGAGTACTGTAGTGAAGTGTTGGTATATATTTACCTGTGTGAGGTATGCGTGAGCCGCCTCTCGGGTGAAAGCCAACGCCTTGCGTATTACTTAGCGACGTGAAACTGAAGAACGCGAGGAATTGCGACCTCACAGTCTTTTCTGTTATCCTGGTAACAAAGAGCTTTAATAAGTATAATGTACGACAAGAATATTTTCAAATACTTTATTAATTACTCCATAAAGTTTGTATGTGTTCATGAAATAATTAAACTTACAATAGTTAAGAATATTTTTTCATATAAAAAAGTATGTAGGTAAGGTACCTTCATTATTCTTGATATCAAAGTATACCCAAATAGTTACATATATGGTCCCAATCAACCAATAAGCAATTACTCAACCATTTCAATGCAAACATATTACGTAAGGAAACGTTAATTAATGTCATGTTACATATGTATGAGTAAATATTTTTACGTCAACTTAATTATGAGTTCACAAAGAGAACCCCATTAGTTACATAAGTTCTACTGTGAAAGAAAACACTCTCTACTATTCAGAGGCGTATTTCTTCAACCATGTAATACGAATCTCGGTCAGCATAATGTCAGCGTTGGAGCACTCTGTCGGCGGCTACATATGTACTCTTAGAATACATAGATAGACTCAGTTCATAAAATCAAGCAATTCAACGTCGTCAGCTGACAAGAGCATTTGCAGCACTCGCTGTCAACCGGCCACAATTCCGAATCGAGCATTACCGGTTCCGCTGTGACGACCTTTTGTTCCGATTTCAAGTCCCGCTCACTACCGGAACTCGCGTTTCCGAACCGAACTGCAAATGGAGATAAATTTTGAAATGCTCCACGCGGCCACATCGCCTCACTATCCGGATATAATGCTCATTTGAGTGCCTGCCGCTCCCATTAGCGAACGAAAATGTAATTAATTATTGTTCATTTTGGTTGGATTCATTACCACCACGCGAGTAGACCGGATTGCCTCTAACGAGTTACATTTAATGATCGATGAATCTCCAGTACCCGTACCTACATATTACCTACATTATTATGAATATGAGAATATCGGGGATAATGTCGCTCGCAAACAGGCATATTCTCTGCGTAGCGGTTTCCGCAAATAATGAGTTTATTCTGATACGGTAGAGTACACTTATCTGGAGAATATAACTACGTAGGGACTTTAAAGGTAAACATTTGCTATTAAAATTAGTGCTTTCATTATTTTCATGCTTATCCATACGATTACTCTAAGTACGTTCTAGAAACAATTTGCATTGAAAACATTGAAGTATGTAAACTCATCTTCAGTTATATTAATGAAAAACCGCACGGAGGCTTAATGTAATTAAATGTGGCAATAATATAAAATTTAAGCCCACATGTATAGAAAACCATGTGGTATATTATAAGCATGTGGTTAACTATAAGTAAGATGCGTACTGCCAAACTGATAACTGCGTCACGATGTCAATTCAAAAACACGACATCCCTAGCAGTTTACTTTTATAGTCAGCTCTGTGTGCTATCTCTAAACACTTCAAAGATTTCTCATAAGATAAGCCAGAGAAGTTATTCAACCATTGGCAAAAGAACGAACGGATTTTCTACGCGTTTAGAAAACCTATCGAAACTTCATAAAGAGTACGTCACATATTGCTGGATTATGGATATTATCGTCAAGATTTAGTATCAAAGTAACACAATATAATAATATATAATAGTAGCTTAGCATAGTGGCTCCTATTTGCTCGATGAAAAGTCAAAAGAGGAGTCCTCATTGCACTTGCAGCTGGCAGGATGCTAAAGTGCTTTAAAGGCTGGCAATGCCAAGCCCGCAAGATGCTTCTCCAAGCTTCGTTTGAAGGATTCCGTGCTAGTAGTATATAGGCTCACCTAAATTCTAAGGTAGAAGCACCATGGTCGGCAAACAGCACGACAGGTGGGGTATAGCGCTCATTAGCTCCACAGAGCCGCGTCTCGGCTACGCTACTCGCAGGCACAGCACTCGCACTCGCTAGCTGCAGCCAACCGCCCACGCAGCTAAACAGAAAGGTACACAATATTATATTTTAGTTTAATTTACTTAAGGCGTTATAAGCAACTTTGTTTTCGGCGTAACAACACAGCCAATTATCTACATTATCTGCCTCTAACAAACCATACCAAACAATATGATTTTATTAAAATCACAAGATTCTGTTGAACATTTAAATTATTATTATATCCTTGCGTGGAAATGTCCATTCTAACATGATTTGTGGTCAACTCAAGGAAGTATTATTCACTGTGCATTACGTATTGTATATCTAATGCTGTGAGGATGATCCTTTAGCTCTATAGTCTCAAACTATCCTAGCATTAGGATAGTTTGAGTTTAAAAAAGTACTTAATTATTTTGTATGTGACAGTGTTTTTGTTTATTGGTCCTTCTTTTACCTTGCAATGGAGAAACGAGTCAAGGTAAAGTTTTGAAAGGATTTGATGAAACAGATAGCGACATCATAAGTTAATTTAAGTCAAAGTCAAAGTTATTATGTACATCTATATGTATGTATATTATATTGGCCATTGAAATACATTATCCTCTCGTCCTTGATATTAAGTTCCCGTGGGGGCGAAGCTGTGAGCGAAAGCTTGTGTACTTATTTTAGATAAGTAAACGCACTTAAAAGCAATATGAGATAATCCAATACGTATTGCAATCTGTGTGTGACATAGTAAAGCAAACACGACAATATTTTGTAGCACATTTCGCAGACATATTTGTCTTGTTCCCGACAATCGCCCATGGCAGTCTCGTAGAACGCTCTAGTGGCAAGCTCTCTGCCAAGAACGTTATAAGAGTAATGTACGAACCTCTATGGTGGTACCTACATACATACGTTAAAATAAAGTGTGTGGTATGCAAGCTTTTTTTTATTATTAACTAGCTGTTGCCTGCGAGGAAATCGGTTCCTATGACCAGATTTTCCCTCTGTCCCTGTACATATATAAGTGTTTTCACTTTTTTCAGTGCAATTTTGCCAATTTTAATCCTCTTAAGAACCTTTCTCGGATTTTAACGAATATGTCCTTAAAAAAGAACATATTGTTTTTATTAATCATAATGTAAGTTATATCAAATGATATTCAATTACATGTCCTTATTGTAATTATTTTCGACACTATATTATTAGACTAAACTCTTTTATATTAAATTCACTAGTCCCAAAATTCAGAAAGCCAGGTCTAGTAAAACAAAGATTTAGAAGCCCCAAACTAAAAGTTTTCGTAAAAAATAGTGGAAAAACGAGCACGATGCAGTCGCGGCCCATTTATCTTTGCAAAAGTTGCACTGGGATATTCGTGATTCTGTGTTTTTATAGCTGTAATAGTGTGTCTAGAAAATGCTTTTGTAGAATAACATTGTCCCGTGTGAATATAGTTTGTATTTTATATTGGTATTATTATGAAAATTAAACAAAAAAAAAATTTGTTTCTCGAATTATTTTTAAAATGGTATAAAATTTATGTATAAATAATAAATTATATAATATAAGTCGTATACATCCATAACCATAACAGATTCTTGAAAAGCTGCTTAAAATCAATTAGAAAATTTTCAATAATATCTCAAAATAATAAATAAATGTTCTGTTTAGGGTTTCGTAGCCAAAATGGCAAAAAAGTAACCCTTATAGTTTCGTCATGTCCGTCCGTCTGTATGTCACAGGCATTGTACTCGAAAACTAATCGATGTTTAATGATGAAAATGAATTTGTAGTATAGGTTTCATGTGTGGCCCGCTACTAAGTTTGATAGTAAAATAATAAAAATAAATGTTTAAAGGGCCTCCTTAAACTCCGTATATGTAACAGAAGCTGATTTTTTTTTATTTTCATCATACTTATGATATTTTTAAACTCGATATGGAAGTACTCGAAAAATGTTGTGAACACAAATCGGTTCCAACAGACAATAAAATTTATTTTTGAAAGTTATTTTGGCAGAAAATTTCCTTATTATTCATATTGTTAAGAAATATTACCTTATTCCGGCACGATGTCCTCATAAAAACTGTTTTACATATTGGCACCCACACATGTATAAAATAGGCAATACCTATATTATTATACGGCCTGTGTCGATCCCAATTCAATTTGACGGGACATTGATCATAGCAACGTGTATATGACAACCGGACCCATCACTGTCGATTCTTTTCTACCATTTGACGGTCCATAAATTTACTAATAATGTACGTTCAACATGACAATAAATGAGTACAAAAGATCTGGATACTAGGAACATGTAGATTATAGTTAGCTCCTTTCTTATACCTACTTTGTATGACGAACCTTTTTTATATAAACTACTTACGTACGGTTTAGCTGAGGGTATACGCGACTCATATTTTATTGTTTGAAAAAGGTATTGTCTATGTATCTTTTATTACCATTTTATTCTCGGCTTTTAGTTAAGTTCATTCAGGATTACATAAAATTACAAAAGCAAAATTTAGCATTACAAAGCCAGACAAATACTGCAATGAATTTTAAAGTCAAATACCTATCTCAAAATGAGGTTTGTGTTGATTGGACCATTTTTGCATCGGTCCAAATATGAAATATATATCCCTAAAAGGAGAAACTAACTGACTGATATATCAAGCACAGACCAAACAGCTGGGTCTAGAAATTTGATATGTCGTCTCTTGTGTCGTCACGTTATACTAATAAGTAGTTTGATATAATTATTTTATACTATTGAATTAACTTAACATGAAATGTCTCACTTAAAAAAAAAGGTGATAGGAACCGCTACAATCGTTGTGCCGAGTGTCGTAGGTTCGATTCCCATTCAAGACAAATATTTGTGTGAATATTTTGTCTCCCTTAATTGTATTTTTTCGAGTCTCCTGCGCCACAAGACGCGTCAACTAGTGCAGACTTTGTGTTTCTTGAATAAGAAAAATTTTATACACATACTCGTAGGTAACGACACTATCCTTACCTACATGTTTTAAATTTTTCTTTATGGTTAAATATAAATAAATAAACGTTGTTCAAATAGATTTTTCTGTAAATTGCGGATGGGTTCAGTTATAATATATGGCGGTAACTTAGAGATTTAATTTATTAAACAATCATTATATACCTATATATATCGGTAAAATTTCATGATTGCAAGGCATTGGCTTGTTTTATAAATTGACGCAGAATTTATGCAATAAATCAAAACTTAAATAATATCAGTTAACAAGGCTCATTTGCGGTTGAA
Source organism: Laspeyria flexula (assembly GCA_905147015.1). NCBI lineage: Eukaryota > Metazoa > Arthropoda > Insecta > Lepidoptera > Erebidae > Laspeyria > Laspeyria flexula. Next base: position 12,827,553 of record LR989950.1, on the reverse strand, counting down.
TCCGTTGCATTTACAAATTATGTTATGACCAATACGTAGTGACCACTTTACGAAGTTTAAATGTTTATTGCACAAATATGTAGTTCAGATGACGACTGTTAGAAATTTGATTTTGAATCATGGGATATTTTGGCTATATTTTATTTTCTGTATTATTTTCCTAGCAACCTTATAAAGGTGCTTACAGATTATCTAACATGTTGTATAACTTGTGTTTTACAACACGAGTTGTTTTAAAACACAAGTTATACAACACGTCCACATTATGTAACATTGTTTTTAACATTGCAACATATAACAATACTGTACATTTAAGAATAACAATGCAATATAACAATTTTTTTTTATTCGTGTATTGACGGATTAAGAATACGTAATGTCACTACCCCATCTCAACTCGTGGGTGTCGTAAAAGGCGACTAAGGGCGAAACCTTATATAGAGCAGAGAGCACAGCGAGAAAAGGAAAATTTGAAACAAACTCTATATCAACCCGTCGTCTAGCCAGCGTGGTATAGTAAGCTAAATTCCCTCCACATTCTTTGAAGGAGACCCGTGCCCAGTAGTGGGACGTTTATGGGTTGAGATGATAACAATTTTATATGACATTTTCGTTTGTCGTTCTGCAGTACCGTTCACACTGTCGACACCAGTTTTTTAATGTTTTTATGTCCTGCTGTTGTGACATCGGCTAACAACAATAAGGCTCCAGTTGAAAACCAGCGCGGGACACCTGTGCTGTGCCCCGCATTAAGCTGAACTGGAGTCCTTTTTTGATGGGGGCATGAAGTACATAAATGTTTTCACTTTTTTTATTTTTTGATATGGTGATATGTTTTTTTTTTGTGTGCCCATGCCTTCTGAAAAATAAATGTATTTTCATTATTTCTTTCATGTTATTAAACATCGTTGTATAACATCGTTGGCAGTCAGCGTCTTCATTACTGAAACATGTTATATAACAGTGTTTTATAACATGTCATGTTATATAAATCTGTTCGTACCTTAATAAGATTTATAACTATGACATTGTTTAGCAATTGTCTAAGATAATGTCTTGATTGTGTATATGTTAAGCACTCATGATTAACACACATGACATCACATAACAGGCGGAATAATATTTGGCTTAAAACATTCTATACAGATGCCGTCCTCTTTCTAACTTAGCATAGGAGAAAGTGTCTGGCTCACAGAACAGAGATTTTTTTCATTGTTCTGTGGTCTGGCTTATCCAACGGGTGTGCCATCATAATTTATACCTACATAATTATGTATATCAATGCCTCTATTGATAAAGGTCTCTTTTCTCCCTTGACTCCTCCAGACCATAGAATAATGTAAATTATTGTTTTTATAAATCGTTTGTTCAGCCTTAATCTGTGCTAGAATATTAAATTCCAACATCAAACACCGTTGAAAATTTCATTAACCCCGCGCCCCGGTCGTAATTGGTCCATTGGACAATTAAAATAAATATTTTAGCAATTTTTTACCTAAAATGTTTTTTTCATCTTTAATTTACATCTTTGATAAATCTTAAATGTCTTTTAATATGTTTAAAGCCTACAAAGCGGTTCATTAGTTTTACGACGATTGGAGATTCATGATTATCTATGAGTATAAAAATAATAATTAATTCTAGGAGTGAATAGGTTTCTTAAGGGGGCGCTCGTGATGCCCTGGTGTTGCTGGCGTCCATATACTATGGTAACCGCTTACCATCAGGCGGGCCGTACATCAATGTGCCTTCATCATGGTATAAAAAAATGTTTGTATGTATCTTAAGTGATCGTAGAAGTCTTTTACTAGAGGGAGATAGAGAATTATCTGTATCTCCCTCTAGTAAAATACAGTTTTAAGTGAAAGAAAAGGATAGAAGTATAGAAAAGTGCAGGTCTGTGCTGCCAGATGTGACGTAACTCTTAATCGGCATCACTAGCAGTTTTGTGTACACTTACCTCGTGCCATTAAACTTGCCGACAGAGACAAGTCTGTATAGCTGTATCTCAACTCTTTGTCCCGCATCTGGCTGCAGGAAGTAAGAACAGGCTCCAGGACCTTCAATAGAAGGTGACTTGATTTGTCCGAAAGTCTTGCCCGACTTGCTCTTGAGAATTCGAGAGTCGATAGTGATGTTGCACACTGTAATAAAATTTGCCGTTATTATCTAGACACGCGACAGCGTGTCAGACAAGTTCAATGAGACAGACGCAGTCGTATGTTGTATTATACGAACCATTTGGGGCCACTTGTGACGCACCGATTACTCAAAATCGATCTACTCAATATCTAATCGCATGAAATTTGGTATATGTTGATAATGCAAGTGTTTGGCAAGTGAAAAATAAAATCAAAAGGTCCTTTGAAAAAGAATAATAATATAAATATAGTTCCTTTCAAATCTGGTTCAATGTGGGATATCTTTCTAGGGTTCCGTACCTCAAAAGGAAAAAATCGAACTCTTAGCTACGATTCAGACCAACCGGCTCGCATCGGCCCGCGCCGGGCGGCATTTTACAATGCGTTAAAGAACATTGAAATGTATCAACAGTAATTACAGTTCATATTTGCATGCAACTTACGCATAGTTACCTCCGTCGGCATCCCGCGACGCGTCGCGACGGCCGACCGGCTCCGACCGTAAGTTGCATGCAAATATGAACTGTAATTACTGTTGATACATTTCAATGTTCTTTAACGCATTGTAAAATGCCGCCCGGCGCGGGCCGATGCGCGCCGGTTGGTCTGAATCGTAGCTTATAGGATCACTCCATTGTCGGTCCGCCGTCTGTCAAGAATATTTTTCTCAAGAACGTAAAGGTATCAAGCTGAAATTAATATCAAATAATCGGGTATAAAAAAATCTGAGTTCTAAGTAAACGCAATCAAAAGATACAGCCCTTATGCTCCATTTTTGTATGCGACAAAAATGGAGCATAAACGATAATAATATTTTTTTGGTGTTTTAATAATAACACTACCGAAAAAAAAATCTGCGGCATTTATTTTGTTAATGATTTTTGTAAATACTTGTATTAGACATACACGGCTTACATTCACTTTTTTTGGATTGACTCTGGTTCTTGCGATAAACGACACACAAGAAATCAATAAAAAATTACACTACTCTCCTAAGATATATTAATTTGACTATACCCTACCAAGTTTTATTTTATCTATTCACGTATTAAGTTACAGATTTACTAATTAGCTATTAGACCTTGAAATTATCAGTTCGTGTCTTATTTTAAGTTAAAAAGTGCTTTTTGTCTTCTAAAATATGAGTTCGTTACGAAAACCTTGCGTTAACAACCCCTTCAGTTTTTGCTATTATATGGGGCAAGTTTTGTATGCAAAAGCAAAGAAAAAGATTGTAATAAAAACCTACCAAGCATACTTTGTGATAAAACTTACACAACAGAATAAATATTGGGTGCCGAATATAATTTGTAAGCCTTGTGTAGAATCTTTGCGATAGGTATTTGATGACTCCAAGGAGGACGTAAAGGGCTTCAATTTGGCGTGCCGATGATATGGACTGAGTCTACTAATCACTTAAATGATTGTTACTTTTGTGCAGTAATTGTAAAAGGTATCAACCGTTATAAAAACGTACTTGGGTTTATAATAATGTGGAATCGGCTAAACCTCCAGTATTGCACAATGATGATTTACCATTTCCAGTGTTTTGTGGACCATCTACTTCAAACTGTGATGATGTTAAAATGTTAGAGAGACAAGCAGCAGTGAAAGTGAGTTCGAAGAAAATAATTCTACAAAACAGGGATTTTCTCAAGAGGTGCTCAATGACTTGGTTCGTGATTAGGACTTATCAAAAAAATCGGCCGAAATTCTTGCTTCTAGAGTAAAAGAAAAAGATTTTCTTCAACCTGGTGTTAGTATTACATACTTTAGGATCAGAGAGCAAGACCTTCTTCCTTACTTTACCGAAAAAAAGATAAACTTGTATTTTGTAACAATGTTTCTGGACTCTTTAGCCCATTTGGACCCAAATACAAACTAATGATGTTTTTTTGAAAAAATCTTTATTATCATGTGTAGTGGTGGGTAATTAGACATTATATTAGAAAAAAGAATTTAAAATATTTTTCCTTATGAGAAAAAAAACACCGTCCTCAAATGGGTCCAATGGGCATATTTGTGGTATATTTCAAAACAATTATTTTCGATGCAAAATGTTAATAATACATTTTCTACATTGCCAACGTGCTTTCATGTGGCATTCGGTGCATCGTAGCTGGCTTTGTAGTATCTGGGGAAAGTATCCAACACCATCTAGGTTGATATCTGGCACTACCGAGGATGGTTTACGAGGCCTTCCATCGGTTCTCTCAGTACCAACACTCCTCAAATACGACCCTGCAATACATCGGCGAAATTAGGGAAGGTCTTGTCTGTTATCAGCGGTAAGAGCATGAAGGCGCCAAGCATTTGCTACAGCTAAATCTAGCATGTAAGGAAACAGTTCCCAACACCATTTTATGCCTCGTAGAGCTATTCTGTATCTGTTTGATTGGTCAATTTGACCAACTCCGTTCATACCTTTGTTGTAATTTTGGAAGCTATAAGGAATGTCAACGTCAACCTTTCTACCCTCTGCTCCTGCATATATATTTTTACCTTTCCGAATGGGTAAAGAGAGTCATAGTGTCTGGTTTTCAACTCGGCTATGTTTCTGTAACAGTTTGTCATCCTGCTGTCCCATTCCTGGTATTTTCGGGACCCAAAAACTTCAACTCAAACTACGGTATCACGAGGAAGGTTAATCTTCTGAATATAGTGTTCATCGCCTTCTTCTTCACCGATAAGAACAGTCGGATGTGGAGGAACGGCCACCAAGATCATAACTAACATCAGGATTATCTTCTTCATTCAAAATACTTTCAATGGCTTCCTCGAGTCCTCGATGGTCATTAGGAACACTGAAAAATTGTTTTATCATTTTTATGCTGTAACTAAACCTGTAAATATAAAGAAAAAATAATTATATTTATTATATGTATTACTAGTAATAAGCCCATTGGACCCATTTGGGGACACCATACTAAAATGCCTTTATTTATAGCCAAATCCTGTAAAACATCTGACAAAATAGCATTATTTACTAGTAGTTACGTTATGGATGTAAAATTTACAAAAAATATATAATAAATCATGGTGTAAATAATAAAAATCATGACTTACCTTAGATGAAGTACATATTTGCGTGATGCAGTAAATAAAATCACAAAATTTATCCATTTTATTCAATAATTCACAAAATTATATTTTTTATTACGAAGTATAACTCTTTAACATTACAAATTCGTATCTGAATAAATGCTGGTCTAATAATATTAAAAAATGTCGATAGTTAAAGAAATGTCCCCAAATGAGGACGGCGGGTCTAAATGGGTTAATTGCATGGGCCTTATCGTATATAATGCCTGAATATTGAAGGCAAATTTTTTTAAATTATGATTTAAATAAAGCATAATAATATATAGTTTTATTTTTATATCATGCTTATATAAAGGATCTTAACAAAAATATTTTTTCAATACACATTGGTGTATTTATTTATATTTTTTCAGTAAATAGCTAAAAGTATTTGTCTCTAAAACTAGAGCCAATTTGACAAATCTAATAGTTTTCTAATGTTCAACACACTAGTCTTATACAGAATTGGCTATAAGCTACCACGCCGCAAAATGACTGTTCCCCAGTGTAATTTATATTCTTATGATGTTAGGCTTTGAGTACCTACTTGGTATGCTAATTCATTTCTATTACATATAGTTTTTATTTACTGCTTCGTAATTGTATATTATTCATTAATGCGGTATAAAACACAATAAGAATCTCGCGTCTCACCAATACCACAGCTAATAAAACATCTCTGACAATAGCTCTTTTTATTGTTCCAAATATTTCACCATACTTGTTTATTGTAACTAAAAGATTTGTTATTATGTCTTGTGAAGTCTACCATAAAATTAAAAATATTAATTTTCTACCGGAAACGGAAACATATCAATGATAAGTTGGCGCGATGCCAGCCGCATAGATGAAAATAATTGAATTTCGTGTACCAAAGATACATCTTGTTCGCGAAGAACAGTTTTCTTATATAAAATAATTAATGTTACAAATTTTTTTATTTTATTAGACGTAGAAAAGTGTATCTACTTATAAAGTATCAGGGCAGCTATTATTTGATTCAAGAATAATACTGAATAGAATATAGTAATATGAAACTAATAATTTTTTTTGAAGGCAAATAATTCATTGGTTATGTTGGAAAATATTTACATAAAATCATGTCCTAGTTACAAATACATACATACGTAATTACGCATACCACATTGCGTATCATTGATGATTAAAATTACAAGCTTTTGTAGCCTTTAATTCTAAAGGTGGTTTTACATTCAGCGTTTCAATACACTCGTATTATTAATGTTTACTTTACACCGAATGCATACCGTATTATCGTATAACACATGTGACACGACTGTTTGACTGGCCTATTGGCCTGGTGGTTAGTGACCCTGACTGCTAAGCCGGAGGTCGTGGGTTCGAACCCCACCTAGGACAAATCTTTATGTTATGAGCATGAAGGTTTGTTCTGTGTCTGGGTGTAATTTATCTATAATATTATGTATGTATTAAAAAAAAATTAAGTAGTATATCAGTTGTTTAGTATGCATAACATAAGTTTTTAATTTTAATTGCGTAATTTGGGACTAGGTGGCGCAGTGTGAATGTGGTAGAAAAAAAAATACGAGCGTATTGAATTTGAATATATTTCTAACTTATAAGTAGTTATCCCGTTACTTACTTATTTGTATCTTATATTCCAATCACAAAAAAAAAAATCATACAGAACCCTCGGTGCACGAGTTTGACTTGCACTTGGCCGGTTTTTTATTTATTCAGAGATTACTTACTGTTAGCGCAGTACTGCTCAAGGCCACATTGCGCACAGCGCGCAGGTGCGACATCCCCACACGGACAGGCGCCGTCACGGACACAGCACGCGCAATCTTCGCCGTCACCACCCGGACATGCGCAGCCTGCTGACGACTGCGTCCAAAGGTCTACTTGACCTGCGGAAATAATGAGTATGTACCACCATAACTTCTTAAACATAGTATTAAGCCTCTGCGTGTATTACGCTCGCAGCATTGGAATCGAACCCATAAGCTCTGGCCCAGCAGTCGTATACACGATCCACTATGTCACACAGGCAGTATCTATCTAGTTTCGGCATTTTGTTGGTTTAATCATGTATGAAATTATTTGATACGCTACGGATACTACTACTATGGAAATCGGTACGAAATAAAAAGTATTATATCCATAGATTTAGTCTATGATTATATCTATCTTCATTAGAAATATTGTTTTTTAACGCTATTCTCCAAGCAATAGTAACTAAATATGAGGTACTCCACTTATAATATTGCTTACGTCATAATATATATTTTGTTCTTTATTAACTTATTATTTATTTATTAATTAAAGTACATTCATTGTATGCCTTATAATTTAAAAATTTTGTTTCACAAAACTGTATTTTAGTACAGTTTGACTGTGGCATTGTATATTATAATTCGAGTAAGTAAATAATGTTTATAATTGTGTTGTAAGCTTTATCATCATCATCATATCAGACTAATGACGCCCACAGCTAGATATAGGCCTTGTAAGCTTAGCCACATCTGAATTTTAACTCAACCTCATTTTTTGATTGACTTCAAAAGAAAACAAGTTGCTAACATAACAAAAAGTGATTACTTACTACTGCCGTCGAGAAAAATAGGTGTCCAGGCGATCTGCGCAAAGGCAGTGCATACGGCGAGCAACAGCAACGGCAGCGGCGGCCACATATTGCGCGCGGACAGTCACCGCGCCCCTCGCGCCTGTCCCGCCGCCTCCCAACCGCGCCGCCTTCGCATTTGCACACACGCACACTCACAACACACACCAACACAATTCACCACCACAAACCCATCCTAACAGCACTCGCATCATTGCACACAAACTCTAAAATCCTTTTACTGTTATTTCACTACGTAGCTAGTTTACTGCGGTTTTATTACAGATCTCCACAATCTTCCTTTTTCCATTTGATTGGAGTCCGGATTTTGGCCGACGTGTTGTCTGCAACAAAATATTATCTTTTTTACGCCTTATTACGTTACGAGAACCAAAATCAAAGTTGTACCACCAAATTGACCGTTCATCTTTACGTCTCTAACAAATTTCATTTGTTATGTGAACCAACACCTATATAAAATGTACCTAATTGATATAAATGAAACACAAAAATTGAAATTCTTTATTTCCAAATTAACCTAATTACAAAATCGTGATTTTAATGTAAAATTAATAAGTAAAGAAAGTCCTCATTGGAAAAACTTATTTATTTTAACTATCTAAGCCATAAATCTGTTTGTTATAGTTATCTTTTCTCGGAATTTTTTTTTTTCTTTTTTTTTAAATTTATACATTATCAGACACCATTAGAAGTTCGTGATCGGGCCTACTTAGTAGCCTGTTTCTTTATCTTCACTTATGAGGAAAAATATAGAATTTATATATATCCGCTGCGCAATAACAAAATTAAATGGTACATCTATTACACACAGTATTAATTCAATGACGTCAGATTTAGGGAACTATTTTAAGTTGAAACCATAGACCTAGGATCCGCGCGCTACCGCATATAATACCGCATACCGTACATACTAAATCTATGGTTGAAACAACGACGTTTGAACGATAGAGGTTTCGTATAAAGCTGGCATTTCTTGATTTTAGAAAATTACTACGTTTGAAAGTAGCTTCAAAACTTTTTCTCGAAGATCTAAGGCCTTGAACACAAACTGCAAAATTTTTCGCATATCTCGAATATGGTCTTGAATACACTACGAGTCTCAGAAGCACCTATGCTACGTTCAGAAACGGGACGGATTAAAGTCAATTGATACGTGCACTGAAGTTCACACGTAAACTAGGCCATTGGCAACAACCTGTACACTATAAATATTGGATGAAATCAAACCATCGAGAGTCCAGCGAAAAACACGAAATTTACACTCATGATGAAATTACAATGAATGTTGTGGTTGTGATTGACGCCTAGTACTTCGCCGACTCAATTACGAGTTCGAGAGAAACGATTCACGACCGGACTTCCTCGACAGTTTAAGAAACATTCAAATTTTTGGTTTTACAAACTACCTACCTATTTGTTAAGAACCAGTATATGTTTCTTCGTACTGTAAGCTTAAAAGTAATGGGTTGAGGGAGCATGACGACGGTTTATTCATATATATTATCATCATCACCTATGCATTATCATCATCATTTCAGCCGCAGGACGTCCACTGTTGGACTTAGACCTCCCTAAGAGATTTTTAACTGGTCCATTATGATCATGCTGTGTTCGGATCTGATTTAGCAATGTATAAAGTAAAGCGCTAGGTACCCTCACTATTTATTACTCAGTTTTTAAACATTAATGTATCTCATTAATCTAACGACGTGTTGTTCTGTAAAGTGACGCACTTTACACGCTACCCAAATTGTAACTTACAGAAGATTGTAACTATCTATTTATTTAGCTTCTTATAGCACGAACTGGTCGAAGGCAAATTTGCTGACACTATTTTTTGGATAACCTGTTACATTCTTGTGACTCTAGTTAGGAGATATAAGTTCCTTGCTATCACTATGTGCACACGATCCATCGTAACACATGGGTTAATGGTAATTATCAGGTGAGAACACACTGGGTGTTTCCAAATTGAATGTTTTTTTTTGTTGGTTAAAATGTCTCTTAAACTGCCTAATGTTTGTTTAGATATCAGAAATAGATCTATGATCTATGGCATCAAATTTTATAGTATTTTTTTTGTAGTATATACGTACGAGCGGATTTTAGTTATGACGGTATTTTGCTCGTATGACGTTGGGTGCTACTGTACATCTAGCATGGTACCCCTTCGTAGACTTGGCTCCCCTGGTGTAGACAAGGTAACTTTACTGGGAGTAGGTACCTACTAAATTTTATTCGTGAACAGAGCAATCAATCCACCACGTAACAAGTTGGACATGCCATCCAAGCAAATTCTGAGGGAGATTTTTTTAAATTCAGTAGATACTTAGTCTTTATTATTAAATAAAACAAAAATAGTTTTTAACAATTTTACTGAAAACAATAATATAGCCGCCAAATTGTTTGAGTATAACACAAATTACTCACAATTTAATATTAACAAAAATAACTACGTGCAATAATAACAACAGCTGTTGCCGCTGCTTGGCTGTATTTTTGTAGCAGAAACGTAGGCACATTCTGGACTTGATATACAACGGTTATGGCAAATGGGTGGCATGTTACCACAGGAACGTGACGGGCAGCCGACAGGACAATTGTGATGTTTTTGTTCAAAGTGGTAGCAACAATTACCCTGTATAAAAAAAATATGCAACGAAAATTAAAGAATTATCCAAATCAACAAATAAAATCCTAATTTAATTAAAAATCTCTACGAGGCAGGGCGCTCCTTATTTGCATAAGCAGATAAGTTTCTCAACTCAAATCCCGTAAATTAATTAACTTTGCAGGTAAAAAAGCAAGAATCTCAAGTCCAAATTCCTATCCAAAAAAAGTTTTCATGTTTCGGATAATAACTACGCTTTCTGTTAATTACTGGGCTTAGGAGTCTTAAAGTTTAAATTCAATTAGGGATCTGTTAACTCCCTTTTTCGTGGAGTAGGAATAGCCAAAAGAATAGCCCAGATGATGATGCGTACGAGCCGTTGAATTTTCTATTGTGAAATTATATTAAAGTTTCGTGAGCCGCAATGGATTAGTGATCCATTACGTTCTGAGATTTAACTTTAATTAAACTGTCAAGTATGTCAAACAATAAAATGTTTAACTAGATGGAGCCAGACATCGTGACCTCGTGTACAAAGACGTCACAATTCTGCGAGCCTTCGGATTACAGGGATCAATCACGAAGAGTCGTATCTTGAGCCCCAGTCGGAAATAAATCCCTATCTGAACCCATGTCGCGTTCTCCGAATAAACGTTGTGGTCTACGGGATGACACGATCGATGTCAAAAATACGACAAACAAAAGGACTCAACATCTAATCTTACGTAAATAGTAAAGCAATTTAATTAAAATTCTAATTTACCGGATAATCTCGTTCTTAAATACTTTCATTTGGAAGTTGACAAATTCAGTTACTAAGTTTAACTTGAAGTTTACTTAACTGCAAACATTCATAAAATTTATTTTATTTTAGTATAATACATATCTCAATAGTTTTTGAGATATCTTCTTTATATAACCTTCCATACACGTAAATAACACTACATATGCTTAACGGGTAATTTACTGAGACTTGCTACATTGTCTGTACTGTACTTTTGTAACTTCCGTGCAATAATTGTAAACTCGTCACAACCTTAAAAAACTATCTATATGTACCTATATACGTTATACGTTACCAAGTTGTTGTGAACTCATCACATATCTTCTTCATTTTATACTATTTTTAATAAAAGTCCCAAAAACTTTGCTAACGAAAAATGGAACAACTACATCCGACGAAGACTTCCTGCTATTTTGGAAATAAAAACTATCTTCGTTATTCCTTTTTACGTTTTCCACTGTTCGTCGTAGAAAACAAATGAGAAAATACTCGTATTCAAAATACTCAAAACACTACGTGATGATAAAATTAAATGTTTACATATTTTTCTCTGTGGCGAATCAACGATGTGGCAAGTCTTCAATAACCCAAATAAAATACTACTGAAAATATTAAATTCGTTTAAAAATTGGCTGACTATTGGGTTTTACTAAGATTTTAAAAGCAGGAATCAATAATAAAGTTATTTTTTATAAAAATAAAATATTATTTTTCATTCAAAGAATATACTCGCGCTATTACCTATCACAAAATTAAATAATTTCTTCTAGCCTACGGTTTTGGAATACTTTATACCTACTAAGAAAATGATCTCATTTTGCCAGTGTTGGTCTACATCAAATTATTCTAGCACTGAACTGGTTCGTAATGAAATTGAATTTCTCCACACCGACGGCGTTTATTCGGCTTTTTGCTTTTGGCTTCAGCTTCTAAAGGGATATTGCGTGGGAATCAATTCAGGTGGCGGTTTTCCATCCTCCTACTGAATATTAATTTTTCATAAAATATCATCGAACTCAATTTGAATTAAGTGAAGGAAGTTATTTGTTGAAACTGCATTTTTTCTGCTTATATGGTAACGAAACTTTCTGAATACTATTATTGCAAATACAGAATTATTAAAATTGAGTCTCAATACAAATCATATTGTGTGTGTATGACATGTCATGTGACTTGGGGCATTTCAGGACAAGTAGAACTTCTTGAAAGTTTATACTTAATTAGGCAAAGCGTATAAAATAATGTTGGATAGAATTTAATCTATGAAACTGACGAGCTTTAGATATATCATGAGAACACCTGCTTTGTGGTCATGTAAACCTATTTAACGTAGTGGATACATGACAATGAACAGAAAACACAGACCATGTAGGCTTCCTGCTGAAAAAATCTGAGTTAAATTAAAATAAATGTACCAATAAATCTTCAGATTCATAGCGGTGTGTCATACTTTTATGATCTGCTTCAAATATTGATTTTACGAAGGGCTTATGTGGCCGGCTTTTAGGTTTCTCTTGAACTGGCTGACACACAAGTATAACGGGCTGAGGTTTCTGAAATAATATCGATTTAGATGAGCTAGCATTCAACCGGAAAAATTGTGTCGCCACCCAGACATCGAAATGCTGAACAACTAAATTGTAATATATTCACAATTTTTTAAAATAAAATTTCTGAATAGTTCTGATAAACATGCTGTGTTTTCTTCAACCAATATATGCTTGAAGGATGTAATGATTTTTTGCATTAAAGATAATGTGCATGTATTGAAGTATTTATAATTGGCGGAAAGCGAAAGAAGTAAACTAACCGAGGGCTTCTTGCGAAGCAGTAGTTCGGTTCATAGATCAAAATGTAATATACCAACCTGTTCATTTGGAAAACACACATAACGAGTCCGAGCATTTTCATGGTGGTGGCAGCATTGCTCTAAATGTTTTTCGTGGTCATCACAATATCGATGGCATTTGCTAGAGGGCTTGTAAGCCCGTTTTTCACTTGCCACCTGACAGGCACGCCGCGTGAGCGACGTTGGCTGATTACTCTGAAACAATACAATAAAACATAAAATTATCACTTTATTCTTATATTGGCAAAATCTCAGAAAGGCAACTAAGGCAGAAGAGCCACGCTCATCTTTTTAAAACCTGCTTTTGCTAAAGATATCACATGTATATGTTTTATTATAGGGTTTGTTTTCATATAGATATTAGAACTCAATTAGTTGTTTTGAAAGGTTTTGTTTCAACACCCATAACAGTCACATCTGGGGTACCTCGAGGTTACCATTTAGGAATCTTATTATATTCGCGGTCTTTATAAATGATCTGATTATGCGCCTTTCTTGTAATTGCCTACGGTATGCTGACGATTTAAAGATTTTTAAATCAATAGGTATTCTTAATGATTGTTTGTCTTTACAGCATGATTTAAATACCATATCAGGATGGAGCAAAGCCGCGTATTTACTTCTAAATATTTTATTATTACATTTACGAACAATCGTCACAAAATTACATGGGACTACTCGTACTATAGTGCAGATTAGAATATTAGTCGAAAAGATTTTGTATCTGTTTGATGACAAGCTATCATTTTGTGTTCATTATATAATTATATCATTGTCACAGCCAACCAACTACTAGAGTTCGTTCTCAGATCTACTAAGGATTTTAAGAACCCTTATAGTACTTTGTACCTTTTTTCTGCTATATTGAGGTGCATATTAGAATATTGTAGTCCTATATGATGTTCGAATTACTGGGTGAGATCGAAAGCATTTCAAAAGCTTCTTAGAATCCTCTGCTATCGTCTTAGGCCCGGCTGATCTAGTTTGTGTTACAGCGATACGCTCTACTTGTTTAATTTACAATAATAGGAAAAGCGATTTATTTTGATTAGTTTACTTTTACAAAATCATACATTCTGTCATAGATTCACCACAGTTGCTGTCTCAAATACATTTTAATATTAAATTCAGTGCTCGCAGGTCTAATTCAACGTACTACTTTTAACTTAATTTTAACCTATAAAAATTATGTCTCACAATTCAACCCACTGACAATGATGGCTCGTCAAATTTCAATTCAATTCTTGATATACCTATTTCATATTAACCTTCGTAAAATTATTACAACTTTTAAAGACATCCTCCATAGTGATTAATTATCCAAATAACGTCAAAACTGTCCTTCTAACTAGTTTTATTTATACATTGCTTCTATATTAATAATATTATCACTGTATGCATATTATTGCACATTTATTTACTTTGCAATGCAGCTATTCTTCAGTTTTTATTTATTTGTGTATTTACGATTGTAATGGTTTTGTGAGTTTTAAATATATAAATAAATCATACAGTTTTAATGCCTATGTCCAGCAGTGGACTGCAATAGGCTAAGATGATGCTGAAATTCGTTTTTGTTAAACAATAGAATAGATGCAATTGAATTGAATTAAATTAATTATATTATTTCTTCCTTACATAAAGTGTACGTTGTTCACAGAAGATCTTCGAGTTTGACTTTAACTTGTTTCTTTTTTAAGTAACAAGGTACTTTAGCCGGATCTCCTACTTTAACATGATCCATACATAAATTACACTCGAGGATTACGTCTTGAGGACTTCGCTTAAGGAAATTCGTAGTTCCAAGCGGCTTCGAATGCTCTTGGTCTTGCATTCCATTGCGCTTGAATGCAGTAACGGGTAGCTGCCGTACCTGCAATGGACCAAACGGTCTCTGTTTAGTTGTGTTTTTCATATATTTATCGAGGATTATTATTTAAAACATCTGTTAACTAATTATTTATTTACGCACCAACACTTAGCATTTATTTCTTTTTTTTGGCAGCTAATTTCTTGATGGGTCTGACAGGAATACTTATAGGGTTGTAGCTCCATATTGCGTCATCCCAACACTTGCGAATATACGAGATAGCGCCGCACTCTAATAGCTGTTGGTCTTGAAGTCCATTTCGTTTTAACGCAGAAGACGGCAGAGGATTTACCTGCCATGTGTGTCGCTGGTTCATATTACTTAATACTGTATATTTATTTAACTAAAATAGTAGTGTGATTAAGATACTTTCTTCTCTTTTTTCTTTTTAATAGGTAATACTTCTTGTGTTATCTTTGAATATATTGGATGAAGAGGTTCGACAGAAGTGTGAATACAAGTCCCACAACATGGATCATCTGCTGCACACAAGTACTGAATGCAACCTCTATAGCCGTGTATTTGATCTTGAATTCCATTTCGGGCGAAAGCAGATTTGTCGAGTGAACCATAACGGCTTGGAACATAGCGTTCCTGAAACCAACAACAGAACAATCGGTTCCACAAAGAAACACATACAACTGTTTCAAATTTTGTGTATAATTGAAACGACTACGTCCGCAGTACAAACCAAAATATAAATAAAAAAAATGTTTATTTGATAACGTTTGTTGGTTTCAGGATACAGTTTGGCATAGGTATGGAGTTCATATTTTTTTACAATAAAAACAAATTACAATTAATTCAGTTCTAAACGTTTGGTGCCTGCAGCTTGTTCTTTTAAATCAACTTTCGAGAAAGAATCTAATCAAAAGTGCAGTGGAATATTTCAGTAGCAGTAGGCTTAAAGACAATTTTATACTTACTATGCGTCCGTCTTCGTATCGGTAGCACGGTATAACATACTTTGTCTTCACTGGTTTGCAACATGGGTCAGGGTGACAGGATGTATGTGGTTGTGACCGTGACATCTTACAACAATCATGGTGGTCATGTTTATCTTCAACGCAATATACTACATTCTCGGGCTTTTTGCAGCAGTATACAACCTTTTGTGGTTTTTTCTCACAGATTGGCAAACATGGCATACAGCAAGTCATCGGTTTGGAAGATCCACGATGAGATGGTTCAAGCATAGGTACCACACTATAGGCTCCACATTCTTCCTCGTCGTGGCAACAGAAATGCATTGTAATAATAATTTTAAGAATGAATATTGTCTCCCACCTTGTCAATTTTAATTCATAATTATTATACACTCATTATTACTAAAAATTTTTAAAAGAAACAGAAAATTTAGAAATTCTAATCACATAACTTTGCTGTCAAATTTAAACAAATGCAGTTATTCTTTTTCTGACTTTCATTAAATTACTTTTTAATTTTTTAGCAAATTTCAAGTCAGCACGCACAAATTCATAGTTTGTATTTCTGTGACATAACCTGCAACCTTCTTAGATTGTTTTTCGCCTTTTATATTCAACAATTATTGTCGAAGCACACAAGGTAACTGCATCTTGCCCTTTGTTTCAGCAACTATGATATTGTTGTAAGTTTACATTGCCTTAAATATGGAATCTTCTATTCCGAAGACTTGAAAATAATAACGCCCCAGGAACTTACCATATGTTTTATTTTCTCCAAATTGCTTACAATATGCGCAAATATATTTATTAATGAAATAATTATCCTAACATAGTATAAAATATAGTAGTTTCTGCTGTCTGTATGCTTAGATCTTCTAAACTACGCACCGGATTTTAATGCGGATTTCTCCAATCGATAGAGTGATTCATGTGAGGAAAGGTTTTAGGTAAACAATTTTAGTACCTAAATATCAAGCGGGCGATGCAGCGGGCGGAAGCTAGTTCAGTATAAATTAATTGTCGCATTATTACTAAGTATCTCTGGTTTACGACGCGTTTCCTTGGCATGATGACGTCACATTTCCAGGGGCAACGCCAGGGGCTCTAAAGCAAAGCTTTCGCAACACATTTGCAAACATTCATAGGCGCCGCCTCCTTGTCGCCGACGTCGATTTGAAAATGCAATTTGCCCAATGCAATTCCAACATCTCAAATGGTTAATTCTTTATACTTACGGATGCTGGACATCGCTTCTGGAGAGAATCGGTTGATCTGTCTGTACTGTACTATTTACTAGTTAAAAGTTCAAACCATGTTTGTAATAAGGATCTACTGCTGTTTATTGAATACCTATCATATAATTTTTATATACTAGCTGTACCCGCGACTTTGATCGTGTGGACAAATTTTTTTTATTATTAAAAAACTTGAATTTTATTTATTTGCGTAGATATGAAAATTGAAGAATGAATGATACAATAAGCGTAATAATCAATGCATTATAATAAAATAGGTGGCTTATTAATGTAACATAAAATTTATAGCAATAGAGATTTTCCCGGCGTTTGTAAAACAAATGTTCCCGGTTGATGACAATTAGCTCGCCTATTTCATGGAACTAAACATAGCTGGTGAAATGTGGGTGAGATACACCTCTGCCTATACCTTCGGAGAACCCTCCGTGATTCAATGGTTAGTGACCCTGACTACTGAGACAGAGGTCGTGGGTTCAATTCCCACCCAGACAAATCTTTGTGTGATGAGCATAAATGTTTGTTCTGTGTCTGGGTGTAATTTATCTATAATATGTATGTATGTACAGAAAAAAAAAATCTATTTAAGTAGTATATCAGTTGTTTAGTACCCTTAATACAAGCAAATATAATTGCTTAATTTGGGGCTAGATGGCGCTGTGTAAATGTGGTAGAATATTATATATTATATTATATATGCAATAGTAGAAACTTTTCAATATTGCTTCAAAGTAGAGTGTTTACTTTGTGTATATATGCAAATCCATTCTCGATGCTTTTGTTGATATTGGTAAAGTCTGAGTGCAAACATTTTACTCCACGGTTACGCAATGTGTGGATACCAAGGAACTTACATTTCTTAACTAGTGGATACTAGTTCGAATTGAACCTTCTCACTATCCAATTATATAATAAGTACTTCATACAAATAAATAAAATGTGAGTGTCTGTCTGTAATATGGAAATGATAGTTTAAAGTAGGCATATGAAAGTATTTATAATTTTCAATAGATGCAGTTGTACAAATTTCGTTATTTGTACAAAAGTCCGTGTTAGGATTCTCCGTGAGTGAATAACCCTGACTAATTGTTTGAGAAAATTAAATAAACAATCCCGAAGAGTTCAGAAACTAGTGTTATATTTTTATATAAAATCTTTTCTGAACTCTCTGACTACAACTCAATGACCTCTAATTTTAAAAATAAGGGTCATTAAGTGTAGTACAGTGCAGCTAGATCTTGTTAACTTGCTATGTAAATACCTACATTATAATAATATGCAATCATAGGCAATGATTGAACAAATTTTATGCTGAGGATATACTGGGAATCTAAACATACGACAGAATTGATTTCGACATCGCAGTCAAATGTTTAAATTTCAAAAATATGCTCGTTGTCATTTTCAATCAATTTACAACGATATCAAAAGCCAGATATAGCAAGATTTCTAGTTGGTGCTCTGAGAATTGAGACTAAACAATGAATTTGATTTATTTTGAAAAAAAATGGGTTTTTGGACTCTGATATACACAATAAAAAGTTAAAAGCATGATATAAATGTATTACATGACTAGATAATAAAATAAATAAACGTACATAATCATCACTTGAATACCAACTCAACAACAGATAAGATCATGACACGTCGCCTTTCCTTTCTGAAAACGAAGATTACTTCCAATCGACTTGAGCCTTTCGCTCTGTCCTTTGAAGTGAACTTGATAGCGATGCCCTCATATGTATATTGTACGATATTTCTACATTCCACCATCCACACACGTCACATTTATAATCAAATAAAGGGAGTTACTATAGTCATGTCTTACGAAACACACTCTAAACAATTGAACTCGATTCGATTGTGTTCAGGCAAAAAGTATACCTCTATTCCAAAACTTCACATAAGAAGGAATACTCACAAAACCGAAAAAATAATATAGCGCAAATCACTATAAAAGGACACCTCTGACAAATGTGAAATATGTTTGTGTAAATGCCTATTTACCATTATTTGCACAAAGAGAGCATCACTTTAAGGAGTTCTGTACGAGAGGAGGGAAGCGTGTAAGAATGTATTTATTTATTTACGATGGTACTTTTGTCAATGGAGGCTCGGGTTCATTTGGGTGATTTATGACCGTTCCCACAAAGAGGGTTTATACATACTTATTTATTGAATCGTAATAAATTCCTTCTTCTGTATGGGATATAAAAGTACCGTAAAACGGGGTGAATAGAATTCACGGGGTGAATAGAAATATTGTTGGGAAAAAGTCTAAAAGCCTGTGATTCGAAAACTACTTTAAAAATCGCAATAGTCTTTTTTTATTTACAATGGCAACATTTTTTCTTTGGTCTGACAACATTTGAATAGTTTGAAGTTGGCAATTTATGTGAAAAAAGTGAGTTCAAAGTACAACGGTTGTGTGTATGTCTTTTGCGGTCTTTTTAACTTTTTTCTAGTTATTATTTAAATTGTGTTTTTGATAGTAAAATTGGTTAATTCGACGGTGAAGTGTATCCAGAATAAATTGAAAGGGTAAGTTTTTCTGATTAATTTGATTTTTATTGTTAAAATAGTAAAAATTTAGCACCCTTAAATATTTCTCGATTACGAGGTGAATAGAGACGACTGAGGGGTAAATAGAAACGCCATATGAGGTGAATAGAAACGGGAAAGGGGTAAATAGGAACGAGAAAGGGTTTAATAGAAACGCTAAAGGGGTTTTTAGAAACGCTCTTGATAGGGTTGGCACTTTATGCAGGTTGCTGAATTCTTACTTTATAACCTAAATTTTAAAAAGTTAAGTTGTTTTATGCTTTAAATTAAAACATTCATTTTGTTATGACGAAATCAATATTTTTCAAATATTTATTATTATTTTTGTATACGCAGGTATAGAAGCAATATGCCACGCATCTACAAACCAGACCCTCGGGGTAAGAAATATTTAAAATATGACGTCAACTTAATACAACAGGCTGTTAATGAATATTCTGCGAGTAATAGTTCTCTTGATACTATCTCAAAAAAATATAATATACACAGATCTGTATTATACAGACACTGCACAAAACATATGAAAAGTCAAGGAGGTCAAACTGTTTTATCGAAAGAAACTGAAGATGAATTTATTAAATACATAAATGTATGTGCTGACTGGGGCTATCCTTTGGAGGCATATGATTTAAGAATGCTTGTTAAAATCTATCTTGATAAATTGGGTGTCAATGAAAAGAGATTTAAAAATAATATGCCTGGACCAGATTTTGTATCCTCTTTTATGAAAAGACACAAAGATTCAATTACTCAGAGATTATCGCAAAATATAAAGAGAAACCGCGCTGCTGTTTCCCCTGAAATAATAAAAAAATACTTTGAAGAATTAGAAATTTCTTTATCAGGCGTATCTATGTGCAATATTATAAATTACGACGAGACGAATCTTTCGGACGATCCTGGGCGGAAGAAAATAATTACAAAAAAAGGCGTGAAATATCCAGAGCGGGTGATGAACCACTCGAAGTCTGCTGTTTCTATTATGATTGCGTGCACTGCTGAGGGAGAATTACTGCCTCCTTATGTTGTCTATAAGGCACAACATTTGTATGATACTTGGACCGTTAAGGGACCAAAAGGGACTCGTTACAATAGATCACAGTCAGGTTGGTTTGATGGAAACATTTTTGAAGACTGGATTAAATCGGTAATCATACCCTATTTTCAAGGAGTACCCGGAAGAAAAATCTTGATCGGTGATAATTTATCGTCGCACCTTTCATTAGATTTAATTAAACTGTGCCGTGAAGAAAACATAAGTTTCGTATTCTTGCCAGCTAATTCAACCCACATCACACAGCCATTGGATGTGGCCTTTTTCAGGCCCATGAAAATAGCTTGGCGAAATATATTGTTTCAATGGAAAAAAGCCGACGGTCGCCAACAAGCATCGGTTCCAAAAGGATGTTTTCCACGTTTACTGTCTATGCTTTTAGACGCCCTAAAACACAATGCTAAAGAAAATATTTTATCAGGCTTTAAAAAAGCAGGAATAAATCCACTTGACCCTACTCAAGTACTCAAAAGATTACCAGGTTATGAAACAGTTAGCCATCAAACGGAAACAATAGATGAATCCGTTCTCACGATCTTAAAAGAAATGAGATTTGGTTCCATAAATCTCACTGAACCTAAAAGAAAAAGAAAAATAGAAGTAGAACCAGGAAAGAGCGTTAGTGTTGAAGAAAGTTATCCTGAAACAGAAACCGAGAACCAAGACCCAAAGAAAAAAAAGAAAAAGACAAACAATGCAAGTAAAGAGAATAACAACCAAAAAGAACCAATAAAGAAAGGAAAGGGAATTGGAAAAAAGTCAAAAATTCAACCACATCCAAATGAGATCAAAGATTTAGAAGCCAAAGATGATCCTGATCAGATTACCATTGAACCAAGCACAAGCTTCTGTAAAGAAATAGGAAAAACAACCTTATTATCACAGACAATGAGTACAGGTGAGGCTAATGATTACTTAGATATAGAAACGGTACCAATTATTTTTGGTGATGATGTTGTCATTGATCATTTTGAAACGATTGACAATTTAAATGTTTCTGATGCCATGATTCGATCCAGTAATGAAATAAAAAAAAATAACAAAATTGAAATTATATCTGATATTTCAGTTACTGATCCTAAGCTATTAGCAAAAATATTAAATGATAATAAAATGAAAAGAACACAAAAAAAACATGGAAATTATTACAGAAATGATGAGGAAATATTATCCGATTTAATGTCTGATACTGATTAAACATAATTATTCGTATTAAAAAAAGTGAGTTTGTGATACGAGACATTTAAGCATAACATTACAAAATGAACACTTTATGATGACATCCTAAAATTTTTAATAATTACTCATTTTGTGTACCTACTTAGGTAATTATTTTAAGACCCTAATTATTTTGAACTGATTATTGTACTGATTTGTTGATTATTGTTAGAAGATTATTATGTTTACGACTGGGTTAGTAATATAATTTTAATACGTTTAATAATTATAAGGTAATTAAAATTAATTGTTTTGTAGTCTTAATTCTGAGGCTAAAATTATTTTTGAACTGATTATTCTGTTGTGTTGATTATTGTCAGAAGATTATTATGTTTCACACTGAGTAGGTAATTTTATTTTATTATGTTTCATAATGATTAATTAAGCTTCATTTTGTTAATAAAAATGTTTTCTAATATATTATGTACATTCTTTCATTTCATTATCTATGTACCTAATTATTTATATTATAACAAGAACAATGAAATGACGACATACTTAACATAAAATGTTTTGACAACCCTATCACTTTTCTCTATTAACCCCATACGTCGTATCTATTGACCCCGTAATCCGGACAAATAGAAATTGACCAGATTTTTGTCTTTTTCTCCTAAGTAGATAATAATTTGGCATTAAAATTGTAATAAGGTTGTAAAATAACATAAGACTCCCATGATGAAAGCAGTTTTATTGCCCGAAACTTAGAATTTATATTATTAAAGTCAGTTTGAAAGTCCAGATTGTTTCTATTAACCCCGTTTTACGGTATTGAAAGTGAGGATTTATGTGTCGATATAAAGTATATGTTGAGTTATTATCTATTTTTTATGCTTGGTCTTGTATGGCAACTATTGAAAAAGGGATATGAAATATCAAATAGACACTTTTATGAATGGATTTTCAACAAAATATGACAGACATTTTTTTCAACAAAGAAAATAAAATTGTACTTATTGCTATTTATATTATGTAGGTCATTTAAACCTGGTTTAATACTTAGTCCATATTTTGTAATAAGGGGGAAAATGTATAATACACCGTTAAATTAAAAGGTACACTCGAGGTGATTCGAAAAATTTTATACTATTCGACCAGCGACACGGCCTGCGTGACATTCACCATCATCATCATCTCAACCCATAAACGTCTAACTGCTGGGCACGGGTCTCCTCCAAAGAATGTGGAGGAATTACTATGAAATAACGATCAGTGTTTACAATTTTTATCGAGAAAATATCTAGTAATTATATTTCTGCTTTAGTCATACGTTCAACTTTCTTAATGTGTTTTTTGTTTTGGGTTATGTCTACATATCTAAGAGATGCCTCAAAATCCTTAACTACCTATTATAATTTGTCGTTGAAGAACTCTTGGCCATTCAATGGTTACGGGTTGTGTAATATGGCACTAAATTCAACGACATCTTCTAGAGGGACTTCTTAGAAAATAATATGGGGTAAGAAAATTAAATAAAAAGTTTAGGCCATACTTCAATTTGGATCATTGTTTTTAAATCAACAGCTTGTTTAGTTTTATTTTTGTATCAAAAGCTATTCTAGATATGTATTAATTATTATACAATCTTGTATTATGTGACAATATACACTATTTTTCGCACTATTTATTTTGAGTCATGAATAGTCATGGTAAATTGCTACATTTCACACATATGATTTGATACGAATGTTAGATACAAATACAAAATTTTCTAAGCAACCAACATAAAATAACCGGATTTAGGTCAGAAAAGAAATAAACATAACTTAAATCTCTTCGGACATGTCCACATAGCCGTTAAACCACTGCAATAAAGGAAGTTACATAAACGAATGTGTATAGCTATCGACAAATACTTATGAAAGAAAGATATTCAATCCTTACGCACCAATGGAAAGGAAACTGATCCACACTAGTTTATGATCGTGTAACATCAAAAAGATTGAAGGAAATATAAAATGGAAAACGATACAGGATTGTAACGAGACACGTCATTTGTCAATAAGGGTGAGATTTAGTGTTCGTTTTATAACACGTTCACGCCACAATGAGACCGAAGGATCTGGGACGACTTGTAATAACCTGAACAACCTGAGACTTTATACACAGCGGTCCCAGCGCTGATATAACGAACTATTCACAAGGAAATGACACCTCGGATTTTATGAAAGCGCTATATTTCTCTTGTGAGTTGATGATGCAAGGGCTTTGCTGACAATCTTAGTTATTATTGCTTTATATTCATGTCTAGATTCATTTTTAACAAATTTAACAATTTCGTAATAGCTATTTACGTATAGTTCTGCTGTTTGCAGGCCATTTTCTAAACCGCGAACTGTGTCATCAATCAATCAGTATTGCGGAGGCTTGATTATTCCCCTAACTATGATTTTATAAACGTATAAGTTATTATAAAGATCACGCCTCTTTCCGAACAGAGGGGAGGCAGAGACCATTTCCTTCCACTTGCTACGATTCTGATATACATCTTTGGCTTCTTCAACATTCATCATAAGTTCATCATATAAGTTATTAAAGATTTATAAAATAAAAACTAAACTCTACATTTTGTGTCCTCTATCTATATTATGGACTGGCCTGTTGGTCTAGTGGTTAGTGACCCTGACTGCTAAACCGGAGGTCGTGGGTTCGATTCCCACCCAGGACAAATATTTGTGTGATGAGCATAAAGGTTTGTTCTGTGTCTGGGTGTAATTTATGTATAATATAAGTAGATGTATTTACAAAAAAAAAAAGGTATATAAGTAGTATATCAGTTGTTTAATGCCCATAACACAAGCAAATATAAGAGCTTACTTTGGGACTAGATGGAGCTGTGTGAATGTGGTAGAATATTATATTATATTACTAGCTTTTGCCCGCGACTTCGTCCGCGTAGATTTCGATATTGGGTCGTCGACATAGATCTTTGTTTTAAGTTGCCACCACTACAGGAGTTGAATTTCATTTTAGGTCAATATAGATAACATTTTCGTAATCAGGTAATCAGCATCCCTGAAAATCTTGAAAACGACATCCAAAAACAAAAACGCAAAAGGAACATGTATTTGTCCCACACGCGCACTTCGCAACGGGCGGTGCAGCAGAAATCGTAATATTTTAATTTCGCCATAACTTCAAAACCATACATCCAATTTAAATCATTCAAAGACCAAATATTAACTTAGTGATAATATAATTTATTTTGATAAGGATTAATAGCATGAGTAAAATAAATGCGTTTAAATGTAGTCCAAAAAAAACTCGACATAGATAGGTATAGTGTGTCGCGGACTTTTTTGTAGATATTTATGAGATCTACAATTAATCAGAACATTTTATGGTTCTATCTTTTAGGCAGCGTACGCAAAATAAGTAACTTTTCTGGTTGATTTTGTACACCTTGTGTCCGAAAAAACCAAATTTCTTACGGAAACCTATTTTTTTTCCGAAATAAAATTTAGCCTATGTTACTCGTGGATAGTGTAGCTTTAGAATGATGAAAGAATTTTTAAAAACGGTCCAGTACTTTTTGAGCCTATTCATTACAAGCAAACAAAGTTTTCCTCTTTATAATGTAAGTGTAGATATACTATTATTATCGAGAAAATAACGAGGAAACATTCAGGCACCGTAAATTCAAAGATACATAAACGCTCGACATTTTTCTTTGTTGAGTTTAATATGTCATAAAAAGTCAAGCTTTCCGAACCACAATCGAGGAATTATCGATTCGACTTAATAAGAGGATCGAATAAAATAAAAACTCCAATATAGGAAAATGTAAGGGATATTTTCATTACGGGACCGCAAACCGAAACAACAAAATGGACCGCATTTAAATTTTGATAGGGCTCTCCCTATCTGTGCATCAATAGGAAAGGCTCACTGAGAGTCCTTATTTACATTAAGGACCTTTTCCCCATTGCTTTACGTTCTTTAATCGAGTGACTCTTATCTATATCGTTTTAATTACATTTTTTATTAATTTGACAGAGGTTTTATTTATTTGAATAACTACATAATTAGGCAATGGCTATATTTATTTGTTAATTTACTTAGCTATTTGTATTCTAACAGATTTAGATAAGAATCAATATTATCTAATTATATGTAGATAATTATAGTATGATGCAACTGAATAGGTAGACAATTTCAAATAAAAGGGACAGAATGCCGCGTAGTATGCTAGTCTTACTCTTGTTAAGACCTACTAAGAAAATACGTGTCATGCTCCGGGGCAGGACAGTTGACGATTTTGGGATTTTGTCTCGGTGAAAACAATTGTGCATAATGGGTGCATAATTAGTACTACCTTACAATAAATAGTGCTTCTGTAGTTTAAGAGCACATTAACTTGAAATTGGGACTGCTGCGGAGCATCCTCTCCAGCAAACCATAATGCAAATTAGCGCTTCTGTGAATGATTTTAGCACGAAAGTAGTATAAAAAAAATGTACAGGAGAGATATATAATAGAACATAAAGAATTGAATTAATTGCAGGCGCCGAATAACAACATTTTTATATTTCAATTTATAATATGAAACTGTGCCTGATCCAAATATTATAGCAAAGTTTCATTTAGCTAAATTGAATATTAATGTAGGCGCTTATCCTTATATATAAGAAACTTTCAGACACACAGACACGTCCAACTAATAACACCCCTATTTTTGCGTCGGAGTTTAATAACGTTAAGGCACAGAATTAAATAGACGTAAGTATTATACAATGTAATGTGAGATATTTGTTAAATTAGTTTAATTAATTTAGTTAGTACATTTCAACTTATTCGCAATTTCGATACTCGCTTGATCGACTTTGATCTCGTCACATATTTGAAAATGACATGACCGTTTATTTCGTCATCATCATCATTTTAACCCATAAACGTCTCACTGCTGGGCACGTTTATTTATCGTTATCAAAATTGACTAATCCACGACCACAGGTTGTTGACATGTGGGCCTTAAGGCAGATAAGTTAAGTTGTGGGCTCTAAACAATTAATTTAAAAATGAAAAAATGTGATACAATCTCTGTAGCAAATAGAAAAAACATCATAAACGTTTAGCTTTACCAATTATTTGCAAAACAAACAACACAGTAAAATCAGTGTATCAAACCATAACTTGTTTGTTATTCTACGAATACGGTGTTACAATTATTAACCGTGATATGCCAATATAAACAGAGTCACCTATTTTATGTACACAATTCTAAAATGTTGATTGAGCAATTATAATTTAATTTATGTGCCATGTTGGTTTATACCACAGAACAGAGATAGGTTTTTGTTTATACATAGATCATTTTAAATTAAAAGCAAAGATTTATAATAAAACTAGCTTCCGCCCGCTGCTTCGCCCGCGTGGTATGTATTTAATACCTATATACCTTCTTCTTGAATCACTCTATCTATTAAAAAGTACAGGGAAAGTACTCGAAAAAAACATTTAAATCATAAGATAACTCCTAAATTAAATGTGGCTGTTCACTGTGTGCAATATCAGTCGGTAAAATTGTTTAATTGTTTAACAAATGAATTGAAAATAGAAATATATAATACTTCTCTTTTTAAAAGAAAACTTAAGGCCTTTTTATTAGAACAAAATTACTACTCAGTAAATTAAATTTAATGAATAGATAGACTTATAAATTTAATTTAATTCATATTGTATTAATGTATTATTTGTATTTGTATTGTACCTAGTTAATAATATATGTCTTATGTAATTAATTTAATTTAATGAATAGATAGTAATTAATATTCAAACACAATTATTTCATGAATAAATAAAGAAATAAATAAAAAAAAATAAAAAAAAAAACCGCATCAAAATCCGTTGCGTAGTTTTAAAGATTTAAACATACATAGGGATATAGGGACAGAAAAAGCGACTTGGATCTAAACTATGTAGTGATAGGTAAATATTTTCACGTGCACTCTATTAAGACTGGCGGGTCTTTTACTTTTACCTAAGCTATAATTACTCTTATTATACTATGGTACTGTCGTATAAAATGCTAACTTGAATCAAAAGCAGGATAAAATATTCCCACACGAGACAAATATTTGTGTGATTCATAGATATTTGTTTCTAGTCTGGGTGTACTTTGTGTCCGTTAGTTTCATGTATGTAAAGCTCCCCGCGACACAGGGTTCGTTCCCTAGTGCGGGCGTTATCTTTAAAAAAAAAGAAAGAAAAAAGAAAGAAAGAAAGAATATGTTCTAGAGCGAGACTTAATGACGCTATAACATACTTAAATAACTGTTCATAAATTCCATCTTAAAAGCTATCAGTCTACTAGTTTAATTGAGTGAGTCATGAATAATGTATATATTTGCATGTCTATCATATACTCGTTTCTTTAAAATGTAGAATTACAAGCTCTGCCATAATTAAAACATTACTACGTAGACATTTCCGTCCAGTTCCAACAATAAATTGTGCCATATTAATTAGAGCAGCGTGCCTCAATTAATTTTTCGTAGTCGAAAAAATATTAAAATTATTATAAGCACGGAAACAAAGTCAAGGTTAGCATAATTTGGAAAAGAAGAATAAAAACAATGTATTTTTATTAATGTGTGCGCCAACTTACTCTGGACCTCGAAAAGTATTCTCCAAAACAAGGAAGATTTATGTTTCCCACAAAAAGGGTTTCTTGTTGCATGGTGATTGCTTTTTTTTATTGTTTGCTCCTTCACTAATTGCAGTTTCGTTTTCTAGAAGCTAGCGGTACATTTTTAAGAAATGTTATTTTCAGCGTAATTCTCAACGCAAAAAATAGAATACTTTTGCTGATTGGACGACCATTAATTAAGTTCGAATGTTTTTATGACTTGTGAAAGAGACGAGACCATTAGTCGGTAAATTTTTCGCCAATTTTCATACAATAATCATCGACCTGAGAGATATCGAAAAGACTTTGAGTGAACCTTAGACATTGTATGTTATTAATGAGACCTTGCTTTATTTTTTGTTTTTGTCTGAACTGAGTTTATATTTTTTTGTCTTTAGATAAACAATAGATTCGGTGTTCTCTTTGCTTTGATTATAATTGTTACTGGTTTTGCCCGAGGCTTCGCGCGCGCGCTTCATTCACTAATCAGGTCCTAATTATATGTCACAGCGTGATGCTATATAGCCGTCCTTAATATATGGGTTATCCAACACTGAAATAATTTTTCAATTCTAAGTAGTTCCTGAGATTAGTGGTCAAACAAACTCTTCAGATTTATAATAAAAGTAAGTAAACTATAAATTTATTTAACGGAACAATTTACTTACTACATAGTATAAAATGATTGATATGAGGTCCCTCTATAATGCTAAAATCCCTCAGTCCAGAGTTGTTTTGTAACGCTGTGTTTGTATAAAATATCAGCATCAAATTACGAAAAACTATATTAGGTATATTTTCTTTGAGTATTCTCAAAATTTAATTGGAAAATGTTGGGTTAACTATCCAACCTACTCGTACCTTTGCATTCTATTATTGTACAACCAGTTTGCCTGTTTAAAATTAAAATATAATTGAAACGGTTGACTTATTGTCGACTAACACAACCGACTGAACAAGACATCGTCGTCTCCATCGCGAGGTGGCCTCGCCTCGCTCACAGGACTAAACACAGAACGAACTCTTTGAAACTCCACGAACATAAATCGCGCTAAGTTCATGAAGTTTAATGAAAGCTCCGCCCTCGTAATTGTTACCGCTGGGACTGCATTGCTACGTACATAAAATTGTTATATAATTTTATAGTCGTTAGGGCAACGTGTTATGCAAACTCACTGAATAATGCTTGGTGGGTGGAATCGCTTTACATTGTGTGAAGTACTGTTGTTTAAGTGTGTGTTTGTGTAACGTTTTGTTTATTAATATGTAAGAGAGACTTTACATGGAATTTTTGTCCTTTAATTTATAATAAAGCAATTTATTAACTGGTAGCTATCGGGTCGATAGTAATGTCACAAAGCAATCTTGTGCAAGTGGTCTTGGAATAGCTGCAATGCAATGCAAGCGATAAATCATTTTCTATTGCTAAGCAATGGAAATAATAAGCTCGTATCCTACAAATATTATAAATGCGAAAGTTTCAATCCATCTTGGATGGATTTATGTATGTATGAATGGATGATTGTTACTCAATTATATAATGGTTAAAATAATCTGTATGAAATTTGGTACACAGGTAAATTATAGTTGAGAATACATAGGCTAAATGTCGATATATTACGAGGGCAGAGCCACGAATGGAAGCTTAATATTCCAAATTTCTAGAGCACACTGACCTACAAAATTTGTTTTTTTTTTTATTTCTAAAAAACGAGAGTCTATCGTGCACGTGCACGATAGCAGTGACGTCACTGCTTTAACAGGCATATGAAATTACTGACTGCTTGATGCTACTTTTCATTATTTGAATAGTTTTTTTTTTTAATAACAACTCTAGCACTAGGCAGTCAGTTACCAGACACAAAGTACATACCGACTCGAAAAAAATACCTATGAATCACAAATACCTATTGAGTTGAAATGATGTGGGAATCGAACCCATATAACCTGGCATGGCAATGATAGCGGCGAGGAGGCTACTCTAACCACTACGCAATCGTAAGCGCCGACGCTTCGTCGCTTACGATTGCGTCGCGACGTTCGTTGGTCATCGCAGTAGTTTACAAGCCTCGTGTCTAACTTTCATGCTAACAATCGTATACATACATCAAGGAACATTCTCTTAACTTGCAAGACTAGAACTTAGATCGCGTTAACTACATTGCTTGGTCTCGCTTTTCATTATCTACTTTAGTGCTATGGTTAAACCAGCACAAAGGTTTTGTCTAGCTCAGTTCATGTGTAATGTGAGAGGATCTTGTTCGCCAAATAGTGTCGCCTTTGATATTACGAATATATAATATATATACCAAGCTTTGAATGTGGAGATGTTCATTTCATATACGAGTATTAGGTATCCAGGTTTTGTTGGTCGCATTTTATTATTTTGAAGAATATATTTAGGTCGCTGGGTCTGACTTGATGTGGAAGGCGGAGGACAGAGAGTTTTGGCGCATATTAGGAGAGGCCTACGTCCAGCAGTCGACTGCAATGGGCTGAAATGATGATGATGATGATTAATATTAAATTATTTTGAAGGAAATTCCAATGTATTGGTATGTTAATATAGACTTTTGAAAGTTTATTAAAATCTTTAGCCAAACCCATTTAAACCGGTTTTGAAAATTTTTTATTTAAAAAAATCACTTTAAAATATTCGATTACTTTTTGTATTCGTGATTTATTTTCGTTACATCATAATATATACGCGGATGAGATTTTTAATCAACATTACAAACCGCATCTGCGTGCATATATATTCAGTAAATATAAACTAGTCTTAGAAGTTGCGTGAGGCTGCTCCCGTCTATCTTTATTTGGCCACTGCTCAACTCCTGTTGGTCGTAGCGTGATATTATTTATAGCCTATAAACTTCCTCAATAAATGGGATATCCAAAACTAAAAGAGTTTTTCAAATCGGACCACTAGTTCCTGAGATCCTAGCGTTCAATCAAACAAACAAACTCCACAGTTTTATAATATTAGTATAGATAATAAAGCTGAAAAGTTTATTTTGTTGAACGTGCTAAATTCAAAAATGACTGGTTCGAATTAAAAATACTTTTTGTGTTAGACAGTCTCTCTATCGAGGAAAGGCTAAATAACATCACGCCTACGATCATTTAGAGCTGAGTAGTGACCAAACAAAGATCCACGGGGCGAAGCTCAAGTCAACATCATTGTTATCTGTGATGTAAATTTATACTATAACAAATAAGAAATTTTAACATTAGAAAGACCTGCCCTATAATTAATTTTACTGTGAAATCTGAGCTGCTCTTGTCATTAATAGAATAGAAAATAACGGGCAAATTTCTACGATATTATTAGTATGTTTTTCCTCCAAGATCTAATAATTAAAAAAAAATAGGAACATAATATTATTTTGAATCTACCAAATAAGTCCAATCTTGTTCATGATTGATGTCGTAAAAATAAATTATCTTGAATATCTAATTAATAAAATATGAGTACTTTAACCGTATTTTGGAAAACCGAAGCCGAAAACGTATGTGTGCACTTCATGTAAGCGATAAATTGAAAACTACCTTGATACCTTGCTTTTCGACTTATCGACTCATTGCATTTTTATCACGGTCACTTTAGGAGCGAGGAGTATAACCGGCTACTACTCGTATACTTAGCCTTTGTGTACTATGAGAAAGCCAAAGCCTTTGATTCGGTAGAAACATGGGCAGTGCTACAGGCACTCCAGAGATGCCGAATTGGCCACCGGTATATCGAGGTGCTGAGGTGTTTGTACAGAAACGCCACCATGTCTGTTCGTCTCCGGGTAAATTAAACATAAAATGAAAAAAATTCTTAGATAATATCAAGTCCTCAATATTTTCTTAAAGATTTATAATTAAGTTACAATTTAATTATTCTATTGTAAATAATAACTAAATAATTATAAATAAATTTAATTCTCTATTTATTTTCTCAAGTATAGTCAAACAATATTATTTATTTGAATATAAATTAAACAGGGTTTCGATGATACCTATTTAATTTGAAGCTTACGTGACTCACTATGCTAACTAAATTTGTCAGCCAAATTTCACACAACTCTGTTCGACGTCGCATCACGACCTAAGCCAGGGCTTACACTGGCTTTGCTACGTACTGTGTGCCACTATAAGCCGAAGCCGTAAAGCATAATGCATACGTCACATACAAAATAATATTTCTAAAACTAAAGACTTATTTTGATGTCATTACTAAAACTTTACCAACCCGCACAAGGCCAGGCGTGTCTGTCTTAAACCCTGTCAGCTCTCTAGATAGACGAGAGGAGACCCAAGCTCAGCAGTGGACATTAATGAGTTGATGATAATGATGACTATAAGTTTACTTGGCTAGTGTAAATTATGGAACGAAATACCAGCTGCGGTTTAAAGGTGCCGAGGTTCAAAGAATAAAATGCTTTTCTAAAGCAGACAGCAGCTTGACATTTGACTCAGTCGATTTTGACGCCACTGTCAAATGTTTGAAAATAACAGTGACCAGAGTTGCCATTTTCTATAAGGTAGGTTCGTCTCTTCTTTTACGATAGCCGTTTTGGCTTTCGTAACAGACGCGACGATTGAGTAAATGTTAGCCTGTGTCATCCCACACCCGCCTAAAGGTCTCTACCCATGACTCTTATACTAGTTGGCCCAAAAAATGTTTTAATTGATTTACGATAGCCAATAGACAAATCAATGATTTATATTTAAAATAATAAAATAAAGCTTATTCAATCTAAATTTGCTCTTATGAAGCAGTGCTGTTGCCTGTTCGTATCAAACATGAAACACAAAATAAATTATGCCAACAAACTGGCTCATATTTGCAATTGAAGGTAATGGCTTCATTTGTGTTGGCAATCTCGTTAATACATTGTGTTTTAATTAATATCTAAATAGGTGTACTCTTTGGGGAGCGGTCACAGTCGGCTCATGACGCGGTCATGTAGCAAAATGAGCTCATAGGAAATCCAATCATATCGGGAATGAAATAACTGCTTTGCTGCACCTGGCAGTAGTTAATAGAATTTGCTAGTTATAACCAGAGCCGTTTCAATTATACAAACTTTATTATAATGACAAAAGGCTCTGTAGCGCAGTAAGTGTGCGTGTGTAGGTGGACCTGGATTAATTTATAGATTGAGCAAGGTTGTGTGTATGAAATTATCAGTATAAGCCCGAAGCACGCTACCTATAATACTCGTATAGGCGTATAGGCCAGTACATATAGCGGGGGGACCACCTAACCTTTCGAAGAAACTAGGATAATTTCGAGTTATTTTCCTTTTCAAGCTAATTGTCCTTATTAATAACTTTAATATCATAATCAGCCTTCCACTAAGTTATATAATTAAATCAATAAATAGCATTCTATTAAGTCCCACTGCTGCACTCGGGTCTCCTCTCCTCTAACTAGAGAGCTGAGAGGGTTTAGGCATTATAACTTCAATATGCATACTTTTAATTAATAGCTTTCGTCTATTTTGAAGCATCAAAATCTGATATTGGTGATGCTAAATCACGTTTAGTATTACTTACTCGTGTCGTTAGATTAATTACTATATCAATCACTATGTATCAATATACAAATCACTCACTGAATAGAACTATAAGTCAATACATACATCATGTTGATGATACGTAGAGTTGAAATAAAGTATGGGTATCGTAATAATAGTAAATTAATTTTATACTTTAAATGTAATGACTGTTTATACTAATGCTACTGTTCAACTATGGATGGTTGGATGCATTTAGAATTGTGTTTCTAGAATCATAAATAATTGTTCTTGTGGAGACATAGTCACATATATGGTACGGTGTAGTGGATAAGAGAGAGTTGTAACTATCTCTATTTCGCCAGCTATCTTAATTCCCTTTATTCCTTTATTAAGTGCAAGTTGCCAGTCATGATATCATCACAGAAAAACTTAATATTGTTTTGCCCGACCCGGGAATCATAACCGGGACCTATAGCGTACTGAGATATACTCTCTCACTGCGCCAAAAAAGCATGCATTATAAATCTACACTAATATTATAAAGAGGAAAGGTTTCTATTTTTAATTAATTATGATTAACTTAAAAAATTTTTAGAAAGCTGTCACTGACCAACATAGTTTAAGCTATATAACACCAAGCTGCGACCAATAGAAGCTGAGCAGCCAAAGAACGACGGGAGCGGAGAAAATAGAAGTCACGCAGGGCTTATGTTACTCAGTGATAATGTAGCTTTCTAACAAAACGAATGCAAAACAAAATAATTTTTGAAATCGGTCCAGTAGTTTTCAAGTTTATTTGTTACATACAAAAATAGAAATCTTTCCTCTTTGTGATATGAGTATAGAAGTATAGAAATATAAAAATCAGTACAGCTACTATTTTATTTATATGTATATGCGTTTAAATTGCCAATATTTGAATAAAGATGTTAGCGGTACAATCAATCGACAGCAATTTAAATTACTATGCTGGCAATTATTCAGTCCGAGAAATATACTACGCATCAGGTGTTCAGTTACATGCAAACAATTCGATGAGATTTTCCATTCCATTTTAGCTTTTTTCCATTAAAATTGTTTGCACGTAATTTAGTAAGTAAATTAGTTTAATGTGCGTTACACTTTATTTAATCAGTAGCTCGTTAGTTATATTAATTGAAATACATTACTTAATGACCTTATTATATTATTAGAACGGTTTTATTATTATTATAAATTCATGTAGGTACATACCACTGATTCCAAAGCGGTCCATGAAGGAACCGCGTAATTATCCTTCAAAATTATTGAAACCATTCCAAGGTTTTCCTAAAATTTTAACATCATGATAGGTTACGTTATTGTCAAACACATCCGTATTGGCCCATAGGCTGATTAAACAGTCGTAGGTATATTTTCAATTAGTGGTCCCTTGTTAGAAAAATTTGGTACCTCATTTCTAAAGGATTATAAGTAATATAAATTTGCTTATAAATATTTTTTGTTTATAAACTACTTTGGTAGGTAAACAAATAAGAATCAATTGCCATATATGACGAATTACAACTAGAGAACTGCAAGACTGATTTCCATTATTTCTTTTTTGTTGTGTTTGGATGGAGCCGAGGGTAACACTTGTATAATGATAAAATATCAGTAATTTTGCATCAATATTACTTTAGATCTAGTTCAGTCCAGGTTGTTAGGTTAGAGTTCACCGTAGTTACAGGGAGGCATACTAATGATGTCACCCAACCCCGTCTTTAAACTTAAAAGTATCTAAGCGTAGTTCAAAACTTTGAACTTTTCTTATAAAACTGCAAGTTTAAAACTTGATGCTGGAGAGCTTTTTAGTTTTCGGACTCGTGATACACTTGATGTGCCATTATTTTGACATAATTAAAACATGACGCTTTTTATGCAAAGGTGTCTCGCACCCACGTTTCGCCAGCTACATTGGTCGGTGGTAGTGGTGGATTGGTCGCATGACATAGGAGGCGAGCGTATTGTCGTCAACCGGGAACAATTGTTTTCCAAACTCTGGGAAAATCTCGTACTGGAATTTCACTATATGATTTTCACCCGACTAAGGAATTGAACCCAGGACCTCTTGCACAGCAGTCGTATACACTTTATACACCGAGGCAGTTATAAAATATTACAATAAATCTTTGGGTATTTAAAGCATATATTTGCTTCTGAGAGAGAGGTCCGCTTGATGGTAAGCAGCTTCCATAGCCTATGGACGCCTATAAAACCTCTTCTCTCCCCAATTAGCTTTGGATACCTTGGATGATAGACTGGCCTGTTGGTCTTGTGGTTAGTACCCTGGCTTGCTAACTGGTCGTGGGTTTGATCCCTACCCAGGGCAAATCTTTGTGTGATGAGCATGATGATTTGTTCTGTGTCTGGGTGTAATTTATCTATAATAAATAATTTATAGTATAACAGTTGTTTACTACCCATAACACAAGCAATATAATTGCTTAATTTGGTACTAGATGGCACTGTGTGAATGTGGTAGAATATTATTATTATTATACCACTACTCTCATGTTAAATCTTAATGGTCTTCTGTAGGGCGGAGGTACTTCTCCAGTTGGGTGGATCAGTTTGAGTGGGGATTACCTACTGTGCCCTATCCCTCTTAGTAAGCACGAAGTAAAACTGATATTACGTTATATTTTTGTCGTTATTATCATTGATTGACTTTTGGGCACGAGTCTTTCCTCGGTAGATTATGACGCATGAATCTTCGGTTGTGCGTCATAATCTTCCCAAAATACGTGTGGCTGGTGCCGTCTGGGTTCGTACTAGTAATTTCAACATTGTATAGGTATTGATTTATTCCGATATCGTTGTAAAAATGAGTAAAATTTTAATTTGGTAATGTCATTTTCAAATATTTGAAGACGATAAAGAAATGTATCAATCTAATATTGAGTTTTCGAGTCACCATGATACTACTGTTTCTGAGCTTCAAATTATACCTTAAATTCACAGTCAATTAAAAGCAATTATGTTCTAACAACCTACTTTGATAAACAATTTTGTCTTAATTAGATAAAAATGATATCGCTCTGAAATGATACGCGATCGAAAGGAAAAATAAGATGCTGTCGCATAGAAATAAGTTTTGGATGAGCTCTGCCGAAGCTCCACAGCTCCACAGCACAGCGACCAATTAATGCCCCACTGCTGGGCTCGGGTCTCCTCTCCTCTATCTAGAGAGCTGAGAGGGTTTAGGCCATAATCCACACACGCTGGCCTAATGCGGGTTGATGGATCAGACATACACTTTGAATTTCTTCTAGGGAACCCACATAGGTTTCCTCACGATGTTTTCCTTCACCGTCAGCAGAAGGTCAGTCACATGACTAGTACATATAAATTCCACAAAGTGAAATCCACATCGGTACTGCTGGTCGGAATCGAACTCGGACCGCGTTAAGCACGCTGGTCACTTATCCATTCAGCCACCATCGCTTTTTATACAGGGTGTATACGACGATACGACATTAAATGACAAGGCAGCCAGTGTTTACCCTTATAAACATATTCTAATATAAATTATTAAAAAAAAAAAAGAAAAAAAAAAGCTACTTACACATTATTTAAAGTCGAAAAATTTAAGAATATACAACTACACATTATTTTTCTATCATGACGTTTTCGACATGACGATGACAACAGTGCGGAACAGAGTAAGAGATAAGATAATATGAAAGAGTCAGAGATATTTAAATGAATTGAATGACGTAATGACAACATACGATCAACGTAAATACCTACAGGTTGTTTAAAACTGTGAACAACTGTGACATAAAGAAAGTACATTTGCGTCTAAACTATTGCAAATTTCTGTTAAATTTTTTTGGTATAGTCTTCTAACATCACATGCTACACGTGGTTTCATTTAATGTCGTATCGTCGTATACACCCTGTATAACAATATCAGCTTATACTGTAAATAATGCATTAAATATTTCACGGTAATGTTTAATTACTGGGCAAATTAGTTTAAGTGGAACTGCATGTTACACGAGAGCGTAATATAATGTGACATGTGGTAGACAAAGTAACTAATTTATGGCCAACTGTCGGTTTTTTTTAATGTATTAGATATGTTTTTACAAATCTAAAACTATATTTATTCACTGTATGCCCATTCGTTTCTACTACACGGTTCCTAAGTAAGTCCTAAGTCACTAACCCATTTCAACCCTTGGGTGTCGTAAAAGGCGACTACAGGTACAGTACAGTACAGTAACCTTAAGCAGACAAGAGCACTGCGAGAAAAGGAAAATTCGATACAAAACCTCATACTAACTCGTCTGGCCAGCGTGATATAGCAATCTAAATTCCCTCCAAAATGTTTGGAGGTAGAACATGTAAGGGTTGTGATGATGATGAAATTTAATTTACTTTACTTAATTGAATTAGTTAATGCTGCTCTTTATTTATAAAACAATAATACAAACGTCTCGCAGAACTTCAATTACTAGCCTAGTAATTGCGTTCCACGATAATAGAAAGTTAGGTAAATTTGTTTGTATATAAAAGAAGAAGATATACTAATTGACATAATGATAGCATAATAAATAAGTGGCTAGTCTGTCATTTTATACAAAAAATATGTCAATTATTGAAGGCATAATGGCGTGTACATACCAGACCTATGTCTACTCGTACGTAGGCGCCAACGAAGAAAGGATTTTCATTATCTTTATTGCTTGATATTTCTTTCAGAAAATTAGAAAACATCCACTTACACAAATGATGGACAAAGTACAGTTATACTGTCAGCCTACTTCATCCTACTGCTGGGCAAAGGTTGATGATGCTATATAGTAAAATATTATAGTCATAAACTACATCGCGAAAGAGAAGTACTAATCATAACTTTCAACTCACGAATTATTCCATTTTAAATAATATAGTATTAGCAGCACTACCTTCGATTTCGAGGAGGATCTTTCACCATGCGCCTAAGGCCTTGTCCACAACACCGTGTCACGACATTGTAACTTGGAACGGTGCGGTGTCTTTGCAAGGCACGTCGACGTGATATGTAAATTTACGTTACAGTGTCGTGAAAATACATACCACGATGTCCCAACGTTACAAATTGTCTTGTCCTTGGAATCATTGATTGTCTTATCCTATTTATATACCTGTATTCTGTGCAAATAAATGTTTCTTTCTTTCTTTCTTATCCTAGAGCATTGGACGTTTTTCAGCAAGTGATATAAATAAATCAAAATCAAACGAATTCGCGCACCGCTTCCAAAGCATCCTTTTGCAGCGTCGTACCACGCCATGACATCCCACTGTCGAAGTCGCGACTGACGACGTGGTGATTCTCTTACTTCTCTCAAACATTTATCAACACAATACGCGATTGTCTGTTCAAAAACATGCCGTATACGAGATTAAGTATCGACCCTACTAACATCTAGATTTGCTCTATAGTGAGAACCAGCAGGGTACAGACAGATTCAGTGATTGTTCCGACAGAGCCGATCTTCTCGACAGATTGGGAGTAAATTCTAAATGTGAGTAAGAGCATTTTGTATTCAGCGCACGTCGGAAAGGGATCCAAACAATATGTTAGAGTATCTGAGTATCTCGAAGGCGCCGCTCGTATGATGTAATTGTTATAGTAGCAATGTTAAAAGTACTACACGATATGCGTTTTGTTCTGCGAATTATATTATTTCAATATTAGTTTCATTTTTCATTTTATTTTTTATTATTATTCGATACTTGTTAACGTCCGCTGATTCATTCGTAATATCTCTAAGATCTATATCAGCTAAGATCAGTGAGCCAAATTTTGTACAGATCCTTTCAGCTTTTCTACCGTGATTGAGTAACAATCATCTATATCATATTACAATTCATCCAGATTTCGCATTTATAATATATGTAGTATAATCTGGGGTTCTTCAAAAGAGGAGTGAATAGGTTTCTTAAGGGTCGGCAACGCGCTCGTGATGCCCCTGGTGTTGCAGGCGCCCATAGGCTACGGTAACCGCTTACCATCAGGCGGACCGTACATCTGTTTGCCACCGTCGTGGTATATAAAAAAAAAAAATCTCAGAAAATTATAAATTAAAAAAATAAGCCAACAAAGTTTTGGTTTGGTCTACCATAACACAATTAGGCCGAAGTTTTAAGAAAAATGATGAATCCCTCCATCCTTTTAAATAACTAAACTACACAAAAATGTATACCAAACTGAACCCTCCGAAGTCATCAGGTTTTAGTATTTATTACAAAGAACACTCACAGTTTAAAATAACTCCACACTACATTAATAGTACCAAGGGACGTCTCATTAATAAATGTACTACGTTCCGCCTCGGCCGGCGATCACTTATTTACAAATTAATTACGTGCAAAGGTCTTCTTGAAAAGCTCTCCTCGGTTTGTAATTAAAATATGAGGATAGAAGGGAAATGGGACACAAAAACTGGATTATAACTAGCTCAAACATATTTATCGTAACATATCAAAGCATGATTTATTTTTGCCCTATTGTGGATCAGATATTTTTTGCGAATTGATACGGAAAAGGAATCCGAGGTTCCCGTTACTCGCAAAATTAATGAAGGTCTATACAACAGAAATAGGAATAACATATAAAATTGGTGTTATTTCAGAGTTACTTATATATTTATAGGTAGGCTTAGGTTATGATACGTTTTTGTGGAAAAATTGTTCACCTAGTCATTGAATGTATTCAATAATGATACGCGATCGATATTAGAATGAGTCACGTTTGACTCGACTAGGATTATACTTTTTGTCCATAAATTGTGTGTTTGTGGAGATAATCTATGTCTTTAGGTAGATAAAGTATCAATATGTAACCAGATAAACAAAACTCAGAAAAAAATATCTCAACCAACCTTTTTCATGAAACAAACACATGTTATTATAACACAATGCTATTAAAATAAAATTCAAGTAAAACAGAAAAACTAATTAAATATAACAAAACAATTTCGTAACTGTCAGTTCAGTTACCCCCATTTCTCATGTTGACGAAAAAACGTACCAACTGTAAAGATTGCAGCTGAATTTATCTCTAGGGTCTGACAATTCTAAAAATATTTTTCCACTTTTCCGTACGATGTTCAAAGAAAAAGGCTATTCCAGATTGTGCAAAACATAAATGAATAGAGGCAATGAGAATGACTTAGCAGCACACAGTTGCCAGTTTGTACCTACTATACCCGCGGTCAAAAGGATTCTATGTGCTATTCCAGATCATATAAAATAAATAATTAAATACATCCAGACATCCGTCCATCCTGACTTTCACATTTATAGTAAGAGTAGGATTATAATACTAGGGAAACAGCTGTGCTGCCAGCATGAAAAACTCAACAATTCTATTAATCTAGGTATCAGAATAGAGAGTGGAAAAAATTTCGAAACATAAACTAGAAGAAGGTCAATCCTAATTGTTTTTTTTTTCACTCTAAAATATTTAATTCTACTCTACACGTTGAAATGTAAATATGTTGATTAAAATTAAGATCATAAATACTCATACAATAAAAGTCCGATGCCAACCCAAGACTCACATGAGAGTTGGTGATAAAGTGTATTGTTTGTCCAAACTATTCAAACTTCTGGGATACGATGTTGTATGTCCCTGAACTACTTTAACATTTTACAGAGCAGTTACGTCATAATGCAGTAGTGCTGTCTCTGTTTACCCTCTGATGTTACGTATTTCAAGGTTAAGATACTATTTTGATACTGGTTATAGAAACAGGGTAGTAATTAATATTTAAAGCGATGGTGGCTGAATGGATAAGGGACCGGCGTGCAAATCACGCGGTACAAGTTCGATCCCGACCGGCAGTACCAATAAGGATTCCACTTTGTGGAATTTATATGTACTAGTCATGTGACTTACCATCTGCTGACGGTGAAGGAAAACATCGTGAGGAAACCCACAAACCCTAGAAGAAATTCTAAGCGAATGTCTAATCCCCCAACGCGCGCATTAGGCCAGTGTGCGTGGATTATGGCCTAAACCCTCTCAGCTCTCTAGACAGAGGAGAGGAGACCCGAGTCCAACAGTAGGACATTAATGGGTTGCTGATGATGAATTAATATTTGCACGTTGAGAGGCTATACTCGTATGAAAGAAAACTAAGCCTCTAAACAGTGGTTTTAGAAGAAATGGAGACTATTAACAACTCCCAAGAACTCACTCCAAGTAAAATTTGGCATCATCAGCAACCGATTAATGTCCCATTGTTGGGCTCGGGTCTCTTCTCCTCTATCCAACAATTTTAGCCTATTTTTAGTCTATTTTGCAGGAAGGAGATACTTTCTCCGAATAAAGCCCGAACTCTTGCAGAGTACGTATACACACCTACGTAACAAAGCGTTTCAAGTTTATACAAGTTTACAGTAGGTAGGTATATAGATAACTCGCAAAGACTTTAGAATAAAACTAATAAAGTATATACGAAATCAATTTCGCATTTATTGCATTTCATCATGAATGTTTTAAATAACAAATAAGAGTTTATCGCCGTTAAAAAATCCAATAAGATTGCAACGTGGTGAATAAAGTAACCAAATTTGAATTGGCAAGTCTCTGTCATACATATTCAGTTGGGGAAGTGGTGGGAGGCGCAGTGCGCAAAAGTTTTGGCACTCTCGCTTGCATACAAAAAATGAAAGTGCTGGCCTCGACTAGGAAATGGTGCATTACCACCCTTGCAAAGTGTCGTTCGACCTATTTAACTCTTCGTTCACCTTCATGTTACCTCTCGAATTTAATACGGCTGATAAAATACCCATTTTTAAGTGGATTTACATTTTAGTGTTGTCGTTTGAAGTGCACATTTTGTTTCTAGCAAAAACATTGACAAGGACTAAGAACTGGTTGTGAAAACAAGGTTTATTGCATAGTTATGCAAAATATTTGAATTTTTTTAAAATATAGGTTATTTTGGATCTATAATTCGTATGCTAGAATTACGGAAAATGTTTTCAAAACGACAAATAAATAATCAATTTCAGTTGCCATAGACTGCTATAGGCGCGTTGCCACGATTGTTTATATTATAAACACACAGACATGCAAGACTAGAAAATTAATAAAATTCGTAGTTGCTTTAATAAAAAAATATTCTAAAACAAATGTCTCCGAGTCTTCAAAAAACGACTATTGGGGTCACAGTACAAAGTTTTACGCAAGTTTCAAAGCCCAATTATTGGAAAATAAAAAGTTTTGCCTAAAGTTTTAATCGTGTTTTATAATTGTAGTGTGTACTTCAATGTTATACTTGGCTTACGACTAATATTTGTCGCGTATTTGGCTTTGGATCAAATTGCTTCAGTACTTTAGCCACGTAGCAAGGAAGAATCCAGATAATCTAGAAAAACTAGAAGATTTAGGGGTAACGATCACGGGGCTGGCACCCAAGAAAATGGATAGACCAGATCTGCTGAGCCCAGTATAGCATGACCGACAGGGAGGGTCACGATCCTCAGCAGTGAGGGAAGGAGTTAGAAGAAGGATTTTGATTTAACCTTCAATACTGATAACAACAGAATATAAGATACATCATAGCGACATAAAACACAGTATAGAATATTGATCGTCGAAGTAACTAACTAAATATTTTTAAGTATTTTTCAAAGCTTTTGGCTAAATAATTTCCCACGGGAAACGCTTTGTGATGAACCAGAACTACTTC
Organism: Laspeyria flexula; assembly: GCA_905147015.1. Taxonomy (NCBI): domain Eukaryota; kingdom Metazoa; phylum Arthropoda; class Insecta; order Lepidoptera; family Erebidae; genus Laspeyria; species Laspeyria flexula. The sequence continues at coordinate 12,783,730 of LR989950.1, read as the reverse complement.
GTCAAGTGTCAGTGGGAACGCTTGCCACTCGATGTGTTTATATGTACTGTACCATTACTTTTACGTGTGACACGTAGAGCTAGACTGCCGATTTGAGGGCATGTTGATACAAGTATTATTTAAATTTGAACTCTAAAGTTTCATTCTTAAAATTTCGACTTGTATAACTCTTATTTGCAAAAAAGCTTTCATTAGGTAAATGTTTAATTCGAAATCAAGAATTTTTAAATTGAAAGCTCGGATATTTTGAATATATTCCACAGCTCATTCTTTTATTTTGGTCTGGCAACAAGTATCTAAGAATTGAAGCAGTTGGTTTAGTTAAACATAAAACGATACGTCCTACATTCAAGATCGATCGAGATGGGAAATACACATGAGGCAAACCCCTTTGCCTTATCCAAGGCCAAAACAAAATTTCATTAGGAAACCAAACATAAAACATAAAATAAATAATATGCAGCATGACAATTTTTTTCTTTAGATATTTTAAACCGTGTTTTCTCATGCAAGACTGAAAAATGTTGGCTAGATTTTACGCTCTTTGAGACTCATAATTAAAATTGTTTTTTTTTTTGCGTGTAAGTTCGTTGTTGTAGTCATTTAACTTAGATTAGGATGCTGTAAAGTAATATTGAGACACCAAGATGAGGATTGCTAAGTTATGTCTTATTATGTTGTAAGCAAAAAAAAACCAGCATCGAAACAAAAATTCCAAACAAGACCCTATAACAATCCATCTGGCCAGCGTGAATAGTAGGCTAAATTTTCTCCACAATATTTGGAGAACATACGCCCAGCAGTGGGACGTTTATGGGTACAAATGATGATGATTATAAACTATTTCTAGTAACTCTCAATAATAGGCGGGACAAAAATGTATTTACATATCCGAAGGCATATCTATATTTTTTTCTCTAGAAACAGTTTTGAAGAAAGTTTTGAGATATTAACATGTTAGAAAAGTTAGATGGACCTCACGAACATCACCTACGTAAATGTTGCGATACCAAACTTATGTATTATCTGTACTAATATTGTAAAAAGGAAAGTTTTGTTTGTGTAAGTGTTCTATATGTAGACAACAGTGCTATACACTTTTATCAAGACACGCGGCCGCGTGTCAGCCCCAGTTCCAGCATCAAAGCGGGTGACACGCAGTCGTGTGTAGTATTACACGAACCAGTTGGAGCCACTTTTAAGACACCGATAACTCAAAATCTATTTAGTATTAACGCATGCAATTTGGTATATGAATTAAAGTCTACTAGACTAACCAGAATCACAAATTTCGTAAATACAGCTTACGTGGTTAGTGAGATATTGATGCTCAAAAATCGCTATTTTTCCACTGACTGACTTACCTATAGACCTTAAATAACACCCACTTCCAGATGACCTAGAAAGTTGAAATTTGGCGTCCAGCTGTGTAATTGTGTGTATACAAATAAAAAAACTAGAGAACAATAAATTATTCATAATTATTATTATTATTAAAAAAAAAACCATAGCGCCTTATAAATTATATTAGCAATGAATTGTTACTTATCGTTTTAATAAACACTGAAATAGGAGCTTATGACTTCCGAGTAGCTAGTTATTTATATGTATATTATATGAGGAAGAATTCATTAATTTGTTATCAGTTATAGCCTTATCTAAAACATCTACGCAACGCAACGCAATCCTTCCTATTTGATTATCTTTAGGTGGTAAGGATTATCGTATAGACGAATATAGACTTAATTACATTATTCATCATCATCATCATAATCACAACAGTGCAGCCCAATGACGTCCACTACTGAACATATGCCTCACCTAACTTCTGCCAATGCGAGAGACTTTGTGCCGCCTGCATGCAACGACCACCAGCAACCTTTATCAGGTCGTCGGTCCATCTCATGGGGGGGTCGCCCTACACTGCGCTTTCCAATACGTAGCCTCCAGTCTACCTTTTGCCCCATCGGCCGTCAGTTCTACGAGTACTGGCACTTTAGCGATGCAATTCGGTTAGCTTATCGGCATGCGACAGTGAGTCTTATGAACTCTACAGTTTAGTAAATAATAAATAATAGACACTTAAAAAAGAAAACAAGATATTTATTTTTTATTAGTTCCTTCCGTGTATTTTTCTTAATCGTTCTAGCGCAACTTTAGCAAAACTAAGTATTTATCTGAAACAAATATTTAAACTCATTTACACATAATAAGACATCCATGCTACTAGATGCAGTTATAAAATGTAACTTTGTGTTTAGTATCTACCATGGGGACTACACACATCTACTAAACCGCCAAGACTGAAGAATACACAAACTCATGCATATACTGCCAATAGAGACAGCGACACTATTATAATATTCCACAAAGAAGAGACTCTTTTACGGCTTGTGGTAAAGTGGTACATTATAATTTCATTCCTCCACGAATGTACTTACTATACTAACTAAAGATATCCCGGTTTACCAATCGACCACCTGAGTGTCCACATGGTCAGGTTGGTCAGTTATACTGCAACCTTTACTTTTACTCTAAATTCCAAATTCCCTCACGCTGAAATTTTCCAGAATATAAATATAATTTAAATAATATATTATTTAAACAACATACAACCTAAATAAATTATAAAATTTGTAGTCATCTGTCATGTCATCTTGTGTCAAATTTTAGAAAAAATAACTTTTACAAAAAAGTTTTTATACCTTTTGTAATAAAAAAATATTTTCTTTAAATATTTTTATGCACTCATTTTATATATTGACAACAATATAAAATATCTTTATTCATATTCATCATCATATTTATATACTTTCTGGTTAAGACTACAAGTTTAGTAATAATTTATTATTGACCTTTAATTTCTGAATATCGAAACTATAAGTCAAACCTTAACCTACCTTAACCTAAGAGTTTTTACTGACAGCCAATATTGTGTGTGTTTTCTATAATTTACCCGACTCATGAAAAAAATATATTTAGAGAACTATAAGAAAGAAATTACAAAACGCAAAATGCAGATTTTTTTTTACAAAAAGTAATGATATCCCACCAAAACATAAATGTGAAAATGGGAGCCCCTAGTAGTTCAAGAATACCTTCTAGTGGTTGCTAATTTCGCAGACAAAAGAATTGAGATATACCTAGGTGATGCCCAGTTCTGAACTAGTCGAATTATTTACAGAAAGCAGATAACTTGCTTAAAAATTGAAGTTCAAGATTTAACTGGGCTAGTTTTTACGTACATACAAGTTATTATATATATATATATAATACAAAGTTACTGTTCTTATACCTATATGTTTAACATAAAAGTTGATTAACCAGATACAATAAAACTATGTGTCTACTATGTGAAAACTAACCAAGTTAAATCTTGAGCTTCAATTTTTAAGCAAGTTATCTGCTTTCTGTAAATAATTCGACTAGTTCAGAACTGGGCATCACCTAGGTATATCTCAATTCTTTTGTCTGCGAAATTAGCAACCACTAGAAGGTATTCTTGAACTACTAGGGGCTCCCATTTTCACATTTATGTTTTGGTGGGATATAGTTTAGTAAACTTATGATCTTTTACTTGTGAAACCTACTATAATTGAAAGTATTAATATCGTTATAAAACTAAAGCCTAATATTATTTTAATATTAAAGTTAGTTTAAGCGTTTATAATGGACTAGCGACATGGTTAATCGACACTTCACGTGACCAGAGGGCTGGTTTTTTTCTCGCACATAGAATCAGCATTGCCATCCAGCGTGGCAATGCTGCTAGCCTTCTGGGTAGTTTCCCGTGTGACGATAATGCCGACGAATACTTTGACGCCTAGCCCACATTACCATTTGTATTATTATTTATTTATAGTAGTAAATAGTATTTGTAGATATGTAAGTAGATAGTTTTTATTTAGTTTTAAAAATATGTTATAACAAATGACATAATAAATTTAAGCCTAATAATAGTATAAGAAAATATTGTAAAAATAATTGTCTTCAAATAGTTATACGGCTCTTTTAAGAAATTTGACTATTAAATTGATTTAAGTTTCAGTTGATACCACCAATTTGCTATGACGTAGAGCTACGTAATTGCTACGAATTAGCTACGAAATATACGTAGCCATATATTAGATTTTTTGTTAACAGTGAATGGTGTACTGATGACTAATTATAATAGTGATGAATGAAAGAATAATAAATATATTACCCCGAGCCAAACGCTTATACATGGCTAGACAGATAATACGAATAAAATATGTGACAAATATTTATTGAGATAAAATGTATGTACAGTCGACCATATATTTGCTTTACCAGTTTTGACAATAATGTCCATGAAAACTAAAACTCAATAAGAGTCTAACTCCCTAATTACAAAATACGGGCTAAGCATTAAACCAGGTTTAAATTGACAACTTTGACACTAAAACAATGGCTTATGTCAATTTAAACCTGGTTTAATACTTAGTCCATATTTGGTAATATAGGGGTTTTGTGATATGCAAACGACATTTACTCTAAGGGTAGTAAAACAATTTTATTGTCGACTATACTAATCTATGTAGTTCAATATACAAATTTCTTATAACCTGAGCAATATTTTCAATCAGTTCAAAACAAAGTGAAGGCAAGGCGAAACAGGAAATGTGTTATAAACAGACTAGATTCCGCCCGTGGCTACAGCCGCATGGTATGTAGGTAATGAAATTATTTATTAAAATCTTTCCCATGAATCACTTTAACTGCCTCCATGCTCCGTGGTATAGTATATGTTTGCGGTTTCTGAGAGCTCAGGCCCGATCCCCGAGTCGGAACAAATAATAATAATAATATTCTACCACATTCACACAGCGCCATCTGGTCCCAAATGAAGCAAAAAAAATTTTTTGTAAATACATACATATTATAGATAAATTACACTCAGACACAGAACAAACCTTTATGCTCATCACACAAAGATTTGTCCTGGGTGGGGTTCGAACCCACTACCTCCGGCTTAGCAGTCAGGGTCACTAACCACTAGACCAACAGGCAATGTTTGTTTCGGAGTTTGATATTTTGATATTGAAATATTTTTATTGTCTGTAAATGTTTGTTTCGGAGTTTGATATTTTGATATTGAAATATTTTATTGTCTGTAAATGTTTATTTCGGAGTTTAATAAATTAATATCTGTAGTATCCGTGTAGTGATAACCTCAATACTCCATCTCAATCCGAGGGTTTCGTAAAAGTCGACTAAGTGAGTAGTAACCTTATGCAGACAAAAGCACTGCAAGAAACGGAAAATTTGAAACAAACCCTATACCACACCATCTGGCCCGCGTGGTATAGTAAATTCCCTCCACTTTCTTTAGAGGAGACCCGTGCCCAGCAGACGTTTTTGGGTTGAAATGATGATGATGATGATAAGGAGATAAAGTTTGTAAAATGACTAAAAATGCACGATTATAACCTTAATAAGGATATAAAAATAATATTTTTTAATAACACGCAAACTGGTTCTACACGATAAATTAAAAAATAAATAAAACAAAACACCTACAATCAAACAAAGTACGAAAAATCTGTAATAAAAAATACGAGTATTTTTATTCAAAGCGTTTTATTCAAAGAAATGCGTTCCATGTGCTTCTATAAACCGGTATTTGCCGTAAAATTATCGTGTTTAAGCAGTTAATTAAGTCGTTCTCTGTAGTTGAGTTGTGTTCCTTTTTCAAACGATCGGAGTTCCTTGTGAATAGGCAGGTACTATACAAACAAATTGTAATTCCATTAGTACACTGGACTTTGTTCCGTTTCAATATTAGCTAATAATTTAAGCGGAATTTAAAGCATTCCTTTACTTCCCTTCCTTTTGCGGGTATATACGAAGATTGAGAACCACTTGATTTGCTTCTTTATAATGTATAATTGGCTTATTTTCGTAATAACTTGCACGTGCCGGTTATTAGCAAAATTGGTATACGTACTCGTTTACCTAGAGAGCATTTTATCTTGATCCTTATTGCGTTGATTTTAAAGATCATAATGGCACTTGAAGTGCAATATGCTCTATTATACGTATATTAATTTTAAAATGCTTTTGAGAGAACTCTCTTATATCACAATGATTATAATATCTATACAAATATTATAAAGCTGGAGATTTTGTTTGTTGTTGAACGCTAGGATCTCAGGAACTACTGGTCCGTTTTAAAAATTATTTTAGTGTTGGATAGGTCATTTATCGGGGAAAACTTATAAGGCATATAACATCACGCTATAGCTAACAGAAGCTGAGCAGTGGCAATATTACTCAGTATGTTTCAACGGAAAGGTGAATATTTTATTGAAAATTGGATCAGTAGTTTTTGAGAAAATCTCGGACAAATGAGTGCCAGACATATACATACCTAGATTCGGTCGAATACAGAACCTCCTTTTTTTGAAGTCAGTTCATAAATTAGACTACCTAGGTAAGACCTAAGCAGTTTTAGTTCTTTATTATGTAAATAATACCCTTAGTCTGAAGAAGTTTAATAGAGTACTTAGTAAATTATTTATTTATCTAAAATATTATTAAAATATATATTATCTTAGTTTCCATGACCTTGTCTGATCCATCAATCCTCATTGGGTCAGTCCGGGTGGCTTATAGGCTAAACCCTCTCAGCTTGATCGAGGAGAGGGGATTATTACCTAACAGTGGATATTAATAAGCCGTTATTATTTTTATACTCGTATCTAAATTATAGATTATTGTGGCCAAATTAAATGTTTAAAATAATTTATTAAAATAGTAGTATTTATTAGTATCTACCAACCCGCACTAGGCCAGCTTGTGTGGATTATGGCCTAAAATAATATTAAAAATATATTATGTTCTTTAATCCCCAAAATTTCTCTCGTAAAAATATTTTGTTTTAACTTAGGATTATTACCCCGATTCGCTAGGTAAGGGTATATTAAAATTGTAAACAGAATAAAAATGGAAACTTTCATACAAAATTGAATACATTTTAAACTAAAAAACGCATCACATCTTACTATATATTCCAGGGTCACATGTACACTTACCAAACAACACGCTGAGACAAACACCGGTACTGTCCGTATTAACACAGAAAATGTCAAACACAACAAAATGCACACTCACTTACACTTCAATGTCTATTTTGTAAATAAAAAACTTAGTCTGTTTTAGAATATTCACTTATAATTTTTAGTCGTAATTTGTATAGTGTTTAATATTATTCACGTGACTTACGTAAGTAGGCACGCGCTAGAAGAGACGGCGCGGCGGATGTCGCGCGCGGTCGCCGCGGATCGCCGAATGCCACTGTGCCTCAGCCGCTCTAAGCTTCGCACCGCGCATGCCTCCATCACAATAAGCCCAAGCTCACACGAACGTCTAAAGAGCTTGCACATCCCGTGAAACTGATTTTTATTTAAACAACAACTCTATCGGCGACTGAATCCGCAATGTTTTATGTAGCAGTTAGCTTTGCTGAATTTGGAATATTGAGGTTTACGCGGGACTCTGTGTTTATACATCGTGTGCGTTTTTCATATGAGTGTGGACATTTCCTTAGAGGCTCACATTTTAACTATTCATGAACGGTTGGTCCTACGTTTGCCGTACCGATAACCAGCCCTGCGATAGCTTTCTTATCGAATTTTTAGGGCGGTCATCGGTCCTTCAGTTGGACATTAACAGGCACGTTGACATTTTATTAGGAACTTTAAGGACATCAGAGAACTTTGTTTTTACTTAATGATGAGTGAAAGCGGGTTCTTCGCTTTTGTATTAATTGGAAATAATTAGGAGGCTGACGTGAAGGGGAACTTTTTAATATATAATGTACATCGCCATATAGAGTATATTTATAATATTGGTTTACTAATTACACATGTAAATCAGTTTTGACCCATTTTTATCAAAATAATACAGAACTAGGTCACAGTTAGTCAAAACCACAGACACCAACAAGAGAAAAGGTGTATATTCGAAGCAAACCCTATACCAATCCGTCTGGCCAACGTGGTATAGTAGGCTAAATTCCCTCCACATTCTTTGGAGGAGGCACGTGCCCCGCAGTGAAACGTATATGGGTTGAAGAATGTCGAGGGAATTTGGCCTACTATACCACGCTGGCCAGACGGGTTGGTAGAGGGTTTGATTCGAATTTTCCTTTTCTTGCATTGTTCATGTCTAATGTCTGCATAAGGTTACTTCCCTTTGTTGCCTTTTACGAGACACACACGGGTTGAGATGGGTTAGTGGCAGTGTGTATTCTTAATCTGTTACTACACGGAGTATCATATGTTATAGTAATAGTGGTCTCATTTAATAAACAATTATTACTTGGGTAGGTAATCGTTTCATACAATAAGGTTATTGTCTTTACTTTCTGATCAATAAATATTGAAACAGTGATTATAAAATGTTCTATTTCGTAATAATTACACAAACTAGATAAGTTAAATTTCAAAAAAATAGCACGTTATCATTTGATATCAAGAAAGCAGCGCGTTGTACGTGAAGTAAAACTTGAATATTTTCTATTCGTAGAAAGCATTTAAACTCATTCAATGAACTCATATTAAAAACAATCCAATGTAAAAGACGTGACTTCATCATTTCAACCCACAAACGTCCTACTGTTGGGCACGGGTCTCCTCCAAAAAATTTTGAGGAAATTTAGCTTACTATACCTATTGCTATCTCGTTTTAATAGAGTTACTAAGCGCACATTGCAAAATGCTAAGTCCCCTCGACTTTCAATACCGTTATTCCCTGAAGAGCTTTGAATACCACAACTTTATTCAGGCTAACTTCATTTTGACTAAGGCTTTTCTATAGATCAGACTGAGCTATTGAATTCCAATGAAAAATTTCGCTTAATGCTTATTCATATTTGGTTATTAAAACGGTATAAAATATTGTTAGTAAGTAATATAACATTGTCTTGTATTATTATATTTCTGTTACATTGTATATTGGTACTGGTCTATGTTTTGTACCCATTACTTACCACACCCATACTTGTTCCATTTTAATTGCTTTTATTAATTTATGGTAGTTTATGGTATGTGATAGTTTATAAATATCACTTTTTTCCTTATTGTATAGTGTATGGCATCCGGACATCACACCAAATAGGCCCGTTTGAAAATCAACGCCGGGTAATTGTACTCGGCATTATGCTGAAACGGTACCTATTTGGTGCAGTCATGAGACATCTGTTTAAATGTGTTTTTGTGTTTTATCCTATTCGTCCTTTGTATATACCTATTATTTTATTCATTGTGTCTCATGTTTGTACCAATAAATGTTTATATTTTTTTTCTATAATAAGTTTTAAAATAAGCAGTAAGGATAACCATTAATAGTATACAACAATGAATTGAGGCCACGAGAGCCAGAGTGGCCTAACTGCAATTAGTTGCAATACTGATTTTATTTTATAAAACTGGTGTAAATATAAACTATTTTAACAAAAAAATATTAAAACGACTTCAAATCAGTACTAAAAAGCGAAAAATAAACTGAATTAGATATTTAATTCCAAGCTAAAATATACCTACCTACCTGTTTAAAGTATAATACCCTATTACTAATCTGTTTGAAGTCGGTGCCAAGCCTAAGGAGTTTGTTAAGCTACGTACTACTTAGTACGTACATCTGTTACTGCTCGCTACTTCACACCACCTCGCACTTGCGTGTGATCGTACCTATGTACGGCTCAAACTGAGTGATACAACCTCATTAGGCTGGCACGGACTTCAAACAGATTAGTAATAGGGTATTATACTTTAAACAGGTAGGTAGGTATATTTTAGCTTGGAATTAAATATCTAATTCAGTTTATTTTTCGCTTTTTAGTACTGATTTGAAGTCGTTTTAATATTTTTTTGTTAAAATAGTTTATTTTTCCATTTTTAGTGTACTTTTTATCTAATAATAATACTGGCTGGCAAACTAAGACGGAAAACCGAAATAAAGAATCTTCGATAGAAGGGAACGTGTATTCAAATATTCTAACAACACAACCTGATTGTAGAATAGAGGAATCTCAAAACTCTCAGCTTTTTATGACTTTCTTTATTCCTATAAAATGCGACAGGTAACAAGTATAGGTATACAATGCAGGTTAGATACTATATCGAAAACTTAAAATGTCATCTAAGAATTCCTTTGAATTAGGTATACAACTTTATCTTCCATCAAGAGCTCTCACCTCAGACACTTGAAATAACACAACTTAGGTTTATACATGGATGTGATATTTAAAGAAATCATCTTCTTACTCCTAAACATTAAGAAGTTTTTTTCCAGTGACAGCTCACCTAAATAACCTACAAGAATACAACTATAGGTTTATAAGTACCTATAATGTTGAAAGAATTATCCTCCAACTCCTAAAAGTTAAGGAGTTATACCTTCCAGTGATAGCTCACCTGAATAACCTACAAGAATACAACTATAGGTTTATAAGTACCTATAATGTCGAAAGAATTATCCTCCAACTCCTAAGAGTCAAGGAGTTATACCTTCCACTGACAGCTCACCTGAATAACCTACAAGAATACAACTATAGGTTTATAAGTACCTATAATATTGAAAGAATTATCTTCCAACTCCTAATAGTTAAGGAGTTATACCTTCCAGTATCAGCTCACCTAAATAACCTACAAGAATACAACTATTGGTTTATAAGAAGCTACAATGTCGAAAGAGTTATCCTCCAACTCCTAACAGTTAAGGAGTTATACCTTCCATCACCAGCTCATCAACATGAGATGTTGACTATTAGACGTAAATACTTGAATAACTTTAAAAAATATATGAAACACGTAACATGTGCCTATAAAATTTGAGGGTTGCCTTCGATTTCCCTGAGATTCCATCATCAGAACTTGACGTGATGAATAGGGGACCAATTCGGAAGTATACCCTTTCAAACAAAAAAATAATTTTTTAAATCGGTTCAGGCATCTCCGAGAAATCGATGAACATACATAAAAAAAAAAAAAAATACATACAGTCGAACATATAACCTCCTCCTTTTTTGAAGTCGTTTAAAAATTAGGCCACTCTATCTCTCACGGCCTCAATTGTAGTACCTACTTATTGCTCTTTACACCACTCTATCAAATCAACAATCGCCCACTAAAACCATGTCCGCACAATACGGCGATGTAGTTGCGTATGTGTGTACAAGATCATTGTGGACCGTGACACGTGATCGGAATTAAGTGGCCGCCGGAATGGTGCCGGTTTTTGTGCGGAACCAAACCAGATGTCCGTGTAAACACGCCCTATATCTGATACGGTTACCATTGCGTTGCATATTTCAGTAAAAAATATTTGCTTGACTATTACAAACGAAAATAAACTTTACGAAGTATGCATTAGAGTGCTTTTCTTTGTTATTGGCTTTATATTGCAAGCATGAATATGCCAGAATCGGTCACCCATCTATGAACCAATTTTGCCAAAAGTTGCTTAGCCTGGATGATGATAACAAACATCCCAATACCACTATGCTCCGAGCATCTTAATATTCTAAAAAAACTAAAAGTATTTCAATGAACCATGAAGTAATAGTCATAATATTATACCATTCTAAACCCTCTGAAATATTCTATTTTCTCTGAACTTGCTTTTAACTTTTCAGTACTGTTTATAATATTAAAAGTTATAATGCTAAGGAATATTCATTGAAATTAAAATTCTGTGCAGTTTGTTCTGTATTTGGTGTTTAAATACACTTAGCTTGGCTTTTCCTTAAGGTTTTCCATGGGCAGCATAAGAATTCTTTATTTTGTTTAATAGATTTAGTGTATTCAACCAAAATTTAAAATTATAGGACCTTAAAACTAACTTTTTTTCTAAATAAAAAATGCAATATAATTTGTTATAAATTATTTTATAAGATATTGTACTTTAAAATTGTTTATTTAAAATTTAAAATGTTGCATTATAGGTACGAGTATTTGCAAAATAACTTCGTAGTTAACAGCGCGGAGAATAATGTTTTGCGCAATCCTTCGTATTTTTTACTTATTTTTGTTTAGCTTAGAATAATAATATTAAAGCATATTTATAATTAGAGGTGCCATTTGTTTGGTGTATCTGTTGTTTGGTGGTGGATCATTAAAAAAAGAACACTAAAACCCAATTATAAGAAATCTTATTCCGCGCAAAAGCAGGGGACATTCAGACCAATTTTCAATTATCAAAATGACTACTCCTTTACTATGTAAATATCAGACAATATTTTATATCCCTGTATATCACAAATATACAGGGATAAGCCATCATAAGAGAAATAGCCTTTAGATTTGGAACAACGACCCGACACATATAACATTTCACGTGTCCTGTGTAGTTATTTGAAGTAAGTGTGGTAATTTTAACCGAAAAAATATTAGCGGAAGGTTAAAGCACCTGCCGCCCATACTTCAAACCACCACCACGTACAGTAAGTACACCAATTGTTATGCTGATTAGCGGTTGCCGGAAAATAAAATGTATCAACCTTACGTAGTCAAATTGTTACAGTCACGAGGAAAATGGGTTACTTATACATTGCACGCGATAGGTTACCAACCTGTTACTGCTTTCGCTAATTTGTTTCATATTTCAACTTGCCTAGGTTGTCACGCAAGTATGGAAGAAGGACGGAGTTACTTTAAGGACTATGATTATAGTCTAAATACCTTTGCTAATGACTAGCCTTTGTAATTATTAATAAAATAGCTGTATGAGCGTATAGTAATCAAAATTATACAAGTCAACACGCATTTACATGTTCGCACAATGTAACACTGACACTCGCCAATTCTTTATTCAAGTAAAGTACAGCTGCCGGACAAAAACTAAAAATAATGGTTTAACTTTTTGCACAAAAATATTACTCTGAAAGGGGCTAGTTAATTTCTTTATCGTATTATCAACACGACTTTATGACGCTGTTATCATCCATAAACAATAAGAACATTAAACACTAGCAGTGTTTAATGTTCTTATTGTTTCAACGATCTATTTGTGATGTAGTCACTACCCATCTATTAACATGATGGGCCATTTTGACTTGCAGTTATTAAGTAATGTCCTCCAGAGTGTCTTTCGATTCGGTTTTGTAATCGTTAAAATTCCGAATTGATCTTCAGAACACAGAACTTCCTTGTAGAAATTATCATTTAATGAATAATAAATGTTTTTTGGGTAACCATTGCTCTTGCTGCATTGTTGCCTCATCTAGGTACGCTCACTCCGTGTATTTACGAACGCAAACCGAAGCTCGCTATCGTAATGAGCCAATATTTATAGGGTACCCACATTTATTGTAATATTTCTATTGTAATATTTCTATTCTAGTTCACTTGATGTCTATCACAATTGTATCTTGTGTATTAGTGAATAAAAACAAAAGTGTCGCCACCGTACAAATAAAGTTAATAGTTACGTTAAGTGCAAAATAATATTGTTCTCATGTAAGTGAATTATGTATTCTTTATGAGAAATAAACGATTCTTAAACCTGATTCATTACACCATATCTTTGAAAACGCTTACTACAACAGATCCGTACGCAGTCAGGTGTTTAGTCTCGTAGTTGATTTCACTACAAAAGCCTACAGTGTACATCCACTCTAAATGACATAGTAACGTCACCCAAACCCCGAGCACCATCAATTATGGACATTTAATTCCCAGTACTCTTATACATTGGACATAATTACATGTTCAATATTTAATTGAGGCCAAGATTCTAATTACTTAATGTTATTAGAAGACCCAGCAGTAAATATACCGAAAAAGAAACTATGTAGGCAAAGGCATAAGCTAACTTCTATTACAAAAACATCAATATAATTGTTTATTTCATACATTAGTTGACTGGTTAGGTAACATTCGTATTTGAGTGCTTTTAGATGATAAACGGAATTATTTAATAATAAAATACGTATCAAATTTTTTGGAACTTCTATAAACGTAATAAGTACATCATGAGCAAAAAAGTAATCGACTGATTAATCTAAACGTTACAATTTCTGATGAAGAGAGAGTCGATTCTAGAATAAAGTTTTTAGAATATAAATAAATAATAAAACTTAATAAATATATTGATATTCTATAACACGAACATTTATGTATCTATATTCGTCTTACCAATCTGATCATTCATCTGACGGATCAATAATAGTTTTCGTTCGTTCGATTCATCAGAAAAACAGATGGATAGTATGATGAATTACTTGATTCGTCACTTATTCTTATAAAATTTGGCAAATCTACTGAACAAAATCTTTTCGTTACAAAAACAATTATGTTTGGATACCGATTATTTTGTTGTGTTCATCTTTATGAAGACACATTCCAAGTCATGCAGTTACCAATCAATAGAGATTGTTATACTCGTATTAAAACTACTAATTTAAGGATTTAATATAAAGTGCACATTAAGGAAATTTATATTTCTGTCCAATTAGCGGTTACTTATATACTCATTTTAATATTTTGCAAAAAGTAAAGAAATACAGAAAGAAAAAATATTTATTTGTACTACACTAGAGGAGACCCGTGTCCAGCAATGGGACGTTTATGGATTGAAATGATGAAAGAATCAAACCTAAGAGACACAATAGAATGACATACACACACAGAACAGAGATAGGTTTTTCATACACATAAATTATAAAATAACAGAGGTAAAATAATTATATACCAAACAAAAAAAAACAGAACATATATTTAGGCTTATTTCATCACATTATATAATTGATATGTCACTGTAATCAAACATTTTCAGATCAACTATAGGAGCGTATCAATCAATGTCCTACATGTTACCCAATAATATCAGTAACAAAAAGAATGAATCCAAAGTGTGAGTGAAGCAGCGGTGGCAGTGGCGGTGGCGGCGCCGTTTCTCAAAATAGCCTCAATCAATAGAAAACCTTGCGCATTATTTAGTATCCGGCGCTTTTACGGTGTATTCTCACTATACGAAGCCAATTCTTTAAGTGGATCCATAGTTTATCTGTCGATTTATTAGTTCAATTCTGGATGGAAATCGCATGAGACCGGTCCTATCAGAAATCTCTTGGTAATTATATTTAATAGTATGTTCAGAAGCGGACCTCCTACAGCTGTTATGATAATGATAATTATTCATTCTGATGATCTAATAAAGGTGGCGGGTGGCCGTTGTCTATGACCAGCAGTGGATGTTATTGAGCTAATATGATGATGATATGGTAGCTAATGTTGGTCATCACGTTGCTGTTGAAACTACGTCAAACGATTGATTCTCATACAATCAAAAAAACTATATAATAATATAATATTCTACCACATTCACACAGCGCCATCTAGTCCCAAAGTAAACAATTATATTTGCTTGTGTTATGGGTACTAAACAACTGATATACTACTTAAATACATTTTTTTTTGTAAATACATACATATTATAGATAAATTACACCCAGACACAGAACAAACCTTCATGCTCATCACACAAAGATTTGTCCTGGGTGGGGATCGAACCCACGACCTCCGGCTTAGCAGTCAGGGTCACTAACCACTAGCCCAACAGGCCAGTATATGTAATAGTTGATTCAAGTTTGGGTATATTTCGTATGTTTGTATGAGAATCACAAGATTACTTCCTCAAAAATCGTTTCAAATCAACACTATAATCCAGTCGTTAGGTTTTCAGCGAAAACGCTTGCCCTTCATAAACTGAATTCACCATTATAATATCTGAACCGTATAATTCGGCAACAAAGTTTTATCCATTATACCGATTTCGGTTTTTATCTTATTTGCTTTTCATTCCCCCAGATTAATGTAGTATATATACTGCTTTATTATAAGAGGTTTACTCACAGTTTTCCTTATTCAGTTAAGTTTCATGAAATATAACAATTCCGGAGATAAATCATTGGGGTGAGTTATGTGTTTATTAGTTTCAGTGGTTAAAAGAATTATTTTAGAATTAAGTGCGAATTAATATCTCCAACATACAAAAAACAGCACCCAATGTGTTCAACTATTGGAAAATGGTACGAAAATAAGTCGGTTTATTTCTGAATACCAACAGTTTTGTCAGTTTTGTGAATAAATAGAATTATATTAATAGATAAGATAAATGTATCCACATAATAAGAGAAATAATTATAATAATTTACCACATTCACTCAGCGTCATCTAGTCCCAAATTAAGCAATTATATTTACTTGTATTATTGGTACACTTTATTTTTGTAAATACTTACATAATATTATAGATTAATTACACTCAGACACAAACAAACAATCATGCTCATCACACAAAAATTTTGTCCTGGGTGGGAATCGAACCCGGCTTAGCAGTCAGGGTCACTAGCCACTAGAGTTCACTGGACCAACAAAAATTATTCTATAAATCATTTCAAAATTAAACTTCCAGGTAGGTGATTAAAACTTATCGATACTTATACGTGACGTTATCTTCTATATTCATAAGTCTCACACGCGGTAACTGCAGAAATTCCATTTTATATCGTAATGATTGTTTAAATGTAGCGGTTGAATTTATTGTGGTCTTGCATTCCGCAGGTTTGCAACAAACTATGTATGTATACACGTACATATACCTAAAGTGCAGTTTTAGTCGTCTCGCAAAGAAACAAGAATTAACCAAAAAAAAAACAAAAACGCGACTGCTTATAAGTAGCCTTCGACAGTCAATTTAAAGCAACGAATTCGAAGAATATACTGCTAAAGGTCTATAGGCTTAGATATATAGATTCGGTGATGAATACGAATATAACAACACCGTGCACTTCAAAATCGGTCAAGCTATTTAGGTTACAAGAGACAAATGGAGAGCCGAGGGCAATAGTTAGTGCTTATATAATTGAATTAGGCTATTAATTAGCTTTCACCTGATACCCAAATTGCAATAGCACTAAAAAAACGTCTGTTTTGACAGTTTACGTCCACCATATTGGTTTTTTGTTGACGTCACATAGCCTATGACACTCGAAGGAAAAATACAAATCTAATGACACCTCACACTTTAAAATCAGCCAAACAGTTTAGGCTACAGAAGGTTACAATGGAACAGATATGCCCACATAAATACATACATATACGCGCGAAAAACATTAAGTATCCTCCTTTTTGGCAGTCAGGTAAAAAGCAGCGAGAAGTTTATCGGCTGAAATGATGATGATGAATCAAAAAAGAAAAAGATAATGTGAATATTATTGACGTTTTTATAGACAACTCAATTATTTACCATCCACATTATGATTACTATCTACAGTAGGTAAATTGTCCAGTAAATAATAAATATGGAACAAACAACTGTCTGTCAACTACTACAAATTACTATAATTACAATAAATCACTTTGTCAATTTGATGGTAGATTTATCCATCTACCTAGTAGGAAACATTTCAATTGAAAGACTTTTTGAAATATAAACGATAGGCAACATTGTCATTATCGAAATAATTATCATACAACAAAATATAACTTTTATAGCGATACCTATCGTATATTTATTCAACATAACAAACAAAAACAATAAACATAATGATTCGTTTCAAAATTCAGGGTACAATGTACTCGTCGCTCGCCCGACATTGTTAGAATTTATTGGTGGAGGGGCGAGATGACGCTCGCGCATACTTATGGATCGTGGCTTTTCCTGTGGCGTTACTTTCCTCGGGCTCGCTGCATTTCAATGAATATCGCGTTGTCATGGAAATATAGCGAATTTCTCATACAAAAGGCAAAACTTTGATGCCCTACTATATGCAGTGCAATCTTGCTCGAACAAGTTGCTCTCTACAGATCTACTAAACAGACATCGTAGGTTGTTTGACTCGAAATTAGGTCAAAAGTAAGCTCATACTCTAGCCTACGTGATAATTACAAATTCACGACTTTAACTTTTAAATAAATCGTTTTGTGAACGTTATCATGCTCTCCGTAAAGTTTTGTTTAATAATTCATTGAAATATATTTCAGCAGTAATTTATAGAAGCAAGTTATTAAACATCTTAATTAGAATTCTAACTAGTAAAGATCAAGGCAGATAGCAACTTTATTACTATAACTAGAATTATATATCGTTCTTAAAACCAGAATAGATGTCCTCAAAAATTACGTTGCTTATCATCTCAAGGGACAGACTTAGTTTAACTTTTTTATACATTGTTCATTAGCCTAGTAATCCTGATGGATGATCTATAAAGCAAAGCAGTTATGGATTCCTTTTTTACTGCAGCTAATGTTTTCTGAACCGAGATATATATCAGTGATGTAAGAATAGTTTGAGGACAGATTGGCGCGAGTCCTGATTGTATTTGATTGACGGCGACTAACAAGAAAAGGATCGATGGCTCGCGGATCGTATGGGCACGAAAAAGGTTATATGTGTGACTTAATCTGTCCCGAGAGGCCTCGCCATTAATTAACTTGGTCAAGCGCTGCCTTGGCGGTTTTTGCGGTGACAATTGACGTATATGTCTTTCTGCGATGTATCGATTTTGTTAATGTTGTACTCCGTAATGTTTTGTTACTTGTATCTCCTTAACACTATTAGACACGTGTTTAGTTAACCTTTAAGTATTATTAATAATAAATTAATAAGTAATTGTTTGGAGTTTTAATTTTGTCGAAAGGCTTTAGAACGACGGCGCGTCGTGGCGGCGCGGCGCAGTAGTCGCGATAACAGTTACTTAACTATATGGCGAGTAAAAAACTTTATGAATATTCAAATTAGCAAAGTTCCCAGATAATTGGTGTTAAAGAATAATGCTGACTTCAGAATATTTGGATGTTTATGTGGGTCAACGAGATTTGTGATCACAACTGTACGCGAAGTCTGGTTCATTAAAAATTAATTAAACTTCGACCTAATTAGGTCGGCTAAAAGAGTTCTACCGAAAACATGCTTCGATTGTTTGGAAAAGTTTACCACTATAATTGAGATTGATTTGTATTGGACTGTTATTTATTATCATTTGTTTATGCCATTAGAGGCTTCTTTGCTACTTCGACCAGTAGTATGATCCTGTATGATATTGTATCGCCCTTATTATTTATTTATAGTTCTCTGCTTAGACCTGTAAATACTTCCAGATTTTCTGAACAGAGAGATTCTATATAGTGCTTTCCTAAATAGACACCTACTTCTTTTGTGCATGAGTGACTCACATGAGCATAGGACATGTATTGATATACATATATGACTCTTGGCAAAATCTGCACATTTTGGACCAGCTTAGACTAAACTTAGACATAAATTATATTCATTTATAATGTAGGTAGATAACATCCATGATGAACTTTTGTTTTACTTGTTTTATAAAACAAACAAACATATACCAATCAAACTTTTAATACTTCTCTTTCCTCTCAAATCAGCGAAATGTAACAGAAAAGCAAAGGCAAAAGTACAGTTGAATATAGAAGAGTTCTAAATAATCTTTACTCTGTGCATCGTTAGACTAGTATTATTCCAAACCACATGCAAAAAAAGAAA
Source organism: Laspeyria flexula (assembly GCA_905147015.1). Taxonomy (NCBI): domain Eukaryota; kingdom Metazoa; phylum Arthropoda; class Insecta; order Lepidoptera; family Erebidae; genus Laspeyria; species Laspeyria flexula. The sequence goes on along the minus strand of LR989950.1, from coordinate 12,764,201 downwards.
AACTGAAAAAAATATTCTGTATTTTCATTTATTTCCACACGTTGTGTACAAGGGAATTTTTTTCATGTCTACGAATTATTTTTGGAGTTTAGCTTATAATTTAAATGGTCGAGAGTTTTGATATAAAAATATTTTATTGTGGTTTTTTCACATATCCTGCAGTGGCTTCGTTCTGAATATTAAAATACATACACGAAAAAACTTACTCTTATAACATAGGCTTATGAAATGAAGTGATATTTTAAAAATAAAATAATAGTAGCTGTCGTTTTCGAAATAAAATTATTATCCTCTAGTTTCCGCCCGCTTGTCCGCCAAATAGCTGATATACTAAGACTCTATTATTCTACAAATTTTATCTACATGTGTGCTAAATTTCATACTCCTTTTAGCTGTTCTAGCGTGATTGAGCAACAAACATCCATCCAACCATCCGTCTATCTAAACTGTTGCCCATATAATATTAGTAGGTACGGCTATAAATATTTTTCGTAAATTATTTTATTGTTTTGTGTTATGAGTAGTTATTACTTAGAAATTTTCTTATATACCTACTCCAATTGGGAAAAAACTGCCCCGTTACAAAAGAATACTGTCTATATGCCAATTTTCTAGTATTGACACAATCTAAATATGAACCCCTATAACGGACCCAGGACAGCTTTACACTGGATTGTGTAAACGATTGATTCTATTTTTACCATCAAAGAAGGAAGGTTCTAAAGATACGGGAAGGACGACTGGGACGTAATACGCATTGACAGATAAGTTCTAACAGTGCGTTATATCATTTAATTCGGGCCCAATAGTAGTAGGTAATAGTTTTAACAATAGTCAACTACAATTTTCATCATCATTAGAGGAGACCTGATGAATGTCCCACTGATGAGCGCAGGTCTCTTCTCCTCTATCTAGAGAGCTGAAAGGGTTTAGGCGTAATCCACACGCTGGCCTAATGCGGGTTGGTAGAAATTACTTACCTTACAATTTCTTCTAGGGTATGTGGGTTTCCTCACGATGTTTTACTTCACCGTTAGCCGATGCTAAGTTATTTGACTAGTACATATAAATTCCACAAAGTAAAACCCACATTGGTACAGTCGGATTCGAACTCGGATCCCGTATTTAGCACAGTTGTCACTTATCCATTTAGCCACCATTGCACAATCGCGCATCCGCACTCGAAAGGATAAATAATTACAGGTACCAAATTAACAAAACTATTTCACTCCTCACTTCTAACACAACATAAACGAAGATATAACAGTTGGAGTTACCGTTGTTAGGGTGGTTTTGGTTACATTTTGGTCACCCTAATACATCTTTAGACCCTTCTCCTGTGGAGAGTGGCCAAGTAAACCAGTTAAATCCAGTTGTCAGGTTATTTGAGGCTACATTCTCATACATGTGAGTACTTGATTGATGGCAGAGTTTCCAAACTCTAGCTTGCTACATAAAATGAATCTAGTAGATTTGGGGCTAATTTATAATAGCTTTAGATTACTAATATATCGACCTACTTATATTATTTATATATTATAAATGTAAGACAAAAACGTTTTGTGTGTCTTTCCTACTTCCTACAATATGGGATCCTTCAAGCGAAGCATGCTGGCATGGCGTTGCCTGCATACACGGCACTTTGGTGTCCTCTCGGCTGGTAGTGCAATCTGAGCTCCTCTTTTAGCTTTCCATCAGGCAAAAACGAGCCACTATGCTTCTCTCACGGCGTGTTATGGTAATCGCAAGAACGAACGAAATGAACGAAATATTAGCGTTTCGTATATTTTTCAACGCGTTGCGGCAATAAAATTTAGCGATTTTATAAAAGCCATGACACGAATTTCGCGATGTGAATTTAGGTTTGAATATAATTATTTGAATTTAACACATACACAGGTATATGTATAAAGAAAACTAGAGGACCACGAAAACGTTTTCATAAGTCATCCGAGAAAAAAGAACAAGTCTACATAAAACAGAGAAATAGCGTAAGTAATTCCACTTTATGATACTGGATAAATTGCCATAGGACACTACAAAGGCAAAAACCTGAAAACCATTTTAAAATCAAATTGGCGTAAAATTAGCATATAAAGCTATCTGTATTCATGGATGACTTGGCACTGAAGAGATCCTCAATTGAAGAGTTTTCGAGTTTTACGGCTGACAAATATTTGTCAACATTTTTAAAAACCTTTGAAATATCATCTATATGTTAACATTCTCTATTAAATATTTGAACTTAAATTAATTTAAGAATTGAATATTAAGAAGAATAAATAACTTTGAAATATTACTTAATATCATCAGATACAGTCTTTAGACCTCCATCATCATGCATGTTTCCTCAACCAACAACGATCAATCCTATCTATGCAAATAACACTGAATATTTTAATATCAACTACGCAATGTTCAAAGTAACATCATGAGTAAGCACAATCGTTGGTAGCTGGCAGTACTTGTTTAAGTTAACGTTAGACGCTCAGTCCAAGGCGCCATGCCAACAAAACTTTGCACTGGCAAACTCCTTATTATTCATTGCAACACCAGCTAACTGATAATAAAACTTGTGAACACTTAATTTAAACTGCCTGCGGTTAATCTAACGGTGTCTGATGAGTAATAATTATAGATAAAGGGTTATTGAGGTATGGTGACAACTTCGTCTTTGATTTATTTAATTTAAAAAATTATTTTTAAACTGGTTTTTCTTAAATTTGTGATCATATATTTTGGTTTTATATACATTGTGTCTTTGATACCATGATTATTCTTAATAAAAAGTAGTGTGCTGCTATACAGTTAGCATTTTATGGATTTTAGGAAAAAGGTTCTTTTCTATTAAAAAATAATGTAAATAAAGCAAGAAACTAAGTTAACATTGTTATAAAATGTCTTCGACACTCCCTGTGGTCACTATTTAATTCAAATTGAAGCAAGTTAAACTCAATGTTCTAGAAAACTTTAACTAAGGCGTACATTTTGTTGAATGAAACAAGAAAGGAAAAAGTATTATATATTCTTGACATTTCTTCTAACTTCAACAAGAGTGTTCCATCTTCATTATGATGAAAAATCATAGTTCACAACTATACTTAAGATTCAGGCTCGCTAAGATACGACAAGCCTAAAATCATATTATTATCTACTTATTATATTTTTATTTTAGATAAGTACACGTAGGTAAGCATCCTTATTTTATTAATATTTCATCCTTCGCTTTACCTACCTAACTCGCATAAAAGTGATTGCACAAATACTTTTTAGTTAATTTTTCTATTGTAACTATCTTCCATCACGTGTTTCATCCACGTGTCCTGGAATACAATACGTGGAAGAAAAATACTTAATATTTTAACCTAGGCATGGACTGTTTGTCAAGTTTTTATTAAAATCCATTTTGTAGAGTTTACGTAAAAGAGTATTTAATAAGCCATTAATAAACGTTTATTTCTCATCATAGTAGAATACGGGTTGAAGTAGGTACACATATAAGTCGCTGTGGTCGCGGACGAATGTTCCTGCGCTCCCGTGACCACAGCAGAGCGCGACGAGAGGAACACCTTGGGGTTTTAGTGGGTGCGAGCCCCACATAACCCCTCGGTTCTTTCCCCAAGACCGAGGGGTATGCGTCAGGCATTTCCCCAAGTAAAAAAAAAAAAAAAAAAAAAAAAAAAAAAAAAAAAAAAAAAAAATAAGGTACACATATGAGGATATGATTCGTAGTTTAATAAAAAGATTTACAGCAACTGATAAAAAATTGATTAAAAGGCACTACTCATTTTTTCATCAAGGACAATTTATGGTACTGGACGCTCGTAAGCCAAGTAATGCAGAAAACTGATAAAACAAAAAATATGAGTGCTTTCAAAGTAGTAAAAAAATGTACTAAAGCCTGTAACTACATGATACAAATATTCTACCACATTCACACAGCGCCATCTAGTCCCAAAGTAAGCAATTATATTTTGTTGTGTTATGGGTACTAAACAACTGATATACTACTTAAATACATTTTTTTTTTGTAAATACATACATATTATAGATAAATTATACCCAGACACAGAACAAACCTTTATGCTCATCAGACAAAGATTTATCCTGGGTGGGGATCGAACCCACGACCTCCGGCTTAGCAATCAGAGTCACTAACCACTAGACCAACAGGCCAGACATCATGTTCCACGTTTCGATTTTTACTTTAAATAGGAAGTTGCAGGCCATTTTGTATCCTTTTGATAAACGCGCTTTCATATTTTGTTCCAATTCACTTAAATGTTAAACATCCCTTAAATCCATAAAAAAGCACGTATGTTTTATTATTTTTGTTCAAAATGAAATGTTTTACATAAACTGCGCGCATGATTTAGAAATAAAATATTATCACATTAGAATAACAAATAAAATAAACACTCAGAATCTAATTGTATTAGCATTGAATTAATCACTTAAGTTATTAATTTGAAGTACCTTTAGTGGCTCTCAAAAAATATATCTTTCAAAAAGGGTTTTGTAAATATTATTTTTTACTCAAAGCAACCTTAACCAAAAGTACATTAATAATAACACGCGTTATAAAGCTTATATGTTAAAAAATATATAAGCTGAGAATGTATTAAATTTATATGATATTGTGTAAATAAAACATTCATAAGCGTAGCTCTTTCAAGGCACTTACGCTTAATCATGCGCTATTAGGGAGATTTTTGAAATAAAAGAAAGGGAAAATTATGGTTTTGCGTGAAAAGAGTATCATTAAGTTCTAAATACGCCATTGTTCATTACTTGTGTTGTTGTGCTCACAAATTTCTTTGATTAAATTATTATTGTATAAAGTAGTTCAGAAAATAATTAATTAGCAAATGAAATGGTTATAGCGTAATTTCGTGTGAATACCGTCGATTTCGTTGGCACGGTAAAAGTATTTCATAATATTCTGTGTTTTTCAGATTTCAATAGTGATTTATTTTTATTATCTATGCTTGTTTAAAAATATAATATGCAGTCTGTTATCGGCAAGTGGGCAATTGGGCATTTATTAAAACTGATAATAATATGTCCCATATCAATTGTTTGCATGTTTAATTCATAATATTATATTAAATAACTGCAAAATTAATTTTCCTAAATACGCACACTCAATGTAGTGGGTGTACTATGTAATTGGCGTTACTCATATTGCTAATACACTTGGTACTAGACTACATTTAAAAGCAATCTTTGTTCCACGAATAAATGAATGATTGATTAAATAAAAACTTGTTTTAATTTTACTTTTCTACTCGACTGCCAAAGAGGAGGGTAATGTTTTTCGCGCATATGTATGTATATATGTATATATGTATGTGGGCATATCTGTTACATTTCGACCTTCTGTAGCCTAAACGGCTTGGCTGATTTTAAAGTATGAGGTTTCATTAGATTTGTATTTTTCCCCCGAGTATCATAGGCTATGTGACGTCAACAAAAAACCAGTATAGCGGACGTAAACTGTCAAAATAGACGATTTTTTAGTGTTATCGCAATGTAGGTATCAGATGAAAGCTAATTAATAGCCTAATTCAATTATCAATGCACTAACTATTGACTGCGGCTCCACTTGTCTCTTTTATTGTAACCTAAATAGCTATATCTATAATAATACCCCACCTTCACGTTTTAGGCTTACTAAGAAAACTAGAGGCACAAATATGTAACAATCCATTAAAACACGCGACTAAACTCCATTATATTGTTTTAAATAGTTGCGCAACCCGCACAAGTTATTGTCGGTCCGTGATAATTCCCTGTTAATAATACTTATAACAGCAGTTTGTGCCACGTGGCGCCACCATTTTGACTAGATAATAGCATTTTAATTGAGATGAAGCTTTACAGAATAGAAAGCTATTTCGAGGCCTATAAATTTTTATTCATAACCATTATCGCCAGTTCTCTGAGGACGGATTTTGAGCTTCGATATTCATAGTCGAGTCTCTATTAAAGGTTTGTTCAATTGTCTGTGTTTGAATTATGTTGTGGTATCTTGGTTATGGAATTGAAGAGCGGCCATTATTTATTGCTTCTTTAAAAGAAGATGATTATGATACATAGACGTTGTGCGGGGCTTCGCTTCCATCGTTCTTTGTTTGGCCACTGCTCAACTCTTATAGGCCGTAGCGTGATGTTATATAGCCAGCATCCAGCACCAAAATCATTTTTCAAATCGGACTAGTAATTCCTGAGATTATCGCGTTCAACCAAACAAATAAACAAATGCTTCAGCTTTATAATATTAGTATAGATGAATTACAATTAATATAATAGGTAATATAGTAAAAATATTTTACCACTTTCACACAGCGCCATATCATCATCATCATCATCATATCAGCCCAATGACATCCACTGTTGAACATAGGCTTCACCTAATTTCCGCCACAGCGAGCGATTTTGTGCCGCCCGCATCCAACAGCCACCCGCAACCTTCAGCGAGCCATGGAAAGAGCTATGCTCGGAGTTTCCCTGCGTGATTGAATCAGAAATGAGAAGGTCCGCAGAAGAACTAAAGTTGCCGACAGCTCACCGAATCGCATCGCTGCAGCGGGCAAGCCACATAGCCAGAACTGATGGCCGATGGGGCAAAAAAGTTCTCGAATGACGGCATTGCATGCTCTAAAGCAGAATATGGCGACCTAAATAATAATTGTAACTAACACCTTTTATTTTATTTATATTCGCAATAAATTATTTATGAATTATGATTTTATTATCATCCATTACAACAGCTGCTAATGTACTGAAAAAAGCAAAGCTTTTTGTCTTCAATATCAGAAATCTATCAAATTTGGTATGCCAAGTCATTTGGCCGCTGTTGAAAATGGACGATCTCACTTGTCTTTATTAAGTCTTAGCAATAAACGTTAAGTGTATCCGAAGAGCTGTTCGTAAGCTAACGGGTTAGATGGTTCACCACTGATGGGCTGACACCCGGGTGCCGGGCATTTGGAAACAGACGATCCAATTAAAATCGATTGTTGTGGTAGGCGTTGCTTACACCATTATAATATAGGAAGCTCCAACGTTTTCTCCAACACTTTGTAGTAATAGATGACTGACAATAGACTTTACATGTTTTTCGCTGGGTCTATGCATAATTTAGCTAGCGAATAGGTGGTTTATGAATTTAGCAGTTTATACGTACGAATATACTTGTTTAAGTATGTTTATTTGCTACCTTATATCTTATGAATTTAAAATTTCTGATTATAATCATAGTGATGGGTAGCATTTTAATTTGAAAAATAAGGTTTCGTTAATACCGTTGTTATATCCGTGTAGTGACGAATTGAGAGTACATGATGTCTCTACTCCATTTAAACCCGCAGGTGTCAAAACTAGTAACCTTATGCAGACAAGAGCACTGCGAGAAAAGGAAAATTCGAAACAAACCCTATACCAACCTAAGTACCTATAGTAGCTAGTATAGTAGACTAAATTCTCTCTACATTCTTTAGAGGAGACCTGTACCCAGTAGTGGGACGTTTATTTGTTGAAATGATGATGATGATGAATACCGTATCATCATCATCATCATATCAGCCCAACGACGTCCACTGCTGAACACAGGCCTCACCTAATTTACGCCACTGCGAACGGTCCTGTGCTGCCTACAACCAACGGCCGCCTGCCACCCTGACCAGGTCAACCACCGTATTGGAAGGCGCAGCCTGGGACGGCCCCCCACCAGATGGACCGACGACCTTCCGTATATATTCCATAAAATATAATGCGCTTCCGTTACTAAGTTCAATATAGTGCCCTTAAGAGGGGATCTATTGTATTTTTCAGTCTATAAAAAGTCTGTGCTTAAATTAAAATAGTATAGATACCGTGAGATATGTAAACAATGTAAGAATAGCTTTCCAGTAAACTATAAAGCTAGTAAAATCCTTGCCAAAATTCATTCTTCATTGGCATAGCGACATTTTACATCGGCCATCAGCAGCACTAGCGATAAAATTGGAAGATCATAAAATGAAAACGCGCGATATTTTAACAGAGGACCATTAACATGACACATTTACCGGCTTCGTGACCACCCCCCGGAATTAACGGAGCCTGCATTGGTCTGTGCCAACTGGCGAGTTAACGACTATTTGCTTTTCATCCATTAAATATATTCATCCAAAGTGTAAAATGATATTAAACCAGTGTTTTGTATGCCCGCTAAAGCCTCTTGTTCAAATGAAACATTCATCGTGGGAAATGTTAAACATTGTTGCAAAATGCCTGGCATTGCTGCGACACGAAAAATATATTTTATACTACTGCGTAACAGTATGTTGTTGTGAACTTGCAATTCTACAAAATTGAAGATACATCTGCTGATGTTCACTTCTGAGATAGGTACCTATATCAGAAGGGAACTAATTTTATCCTTGTTTGTGTATACTTTTTGCACGTTGTAACAGAATATAGCGCAACGGATAAAAATATTTTCTAGCATTGAAATAACTTGAAGGGAATTTTCTTCAATCATACTTGCCGAGCAAAGCTACGGATAAAAGTAAGTATCTTAGGTATAAAAACTTTATATAGGTATTTCATTTTGCAATAAATCGAAGTCATTAATAATAAAGATTTCCATCTCTCATGGGCCTAACCCTTCTGATTTCGAGATAGGTCCAAAACAAATTAACAACACAATAATTTAAAAGCGACTTAAAATATTAGATGTCAAATTTTTTATTACATTTCGCTCGCCAACGTGCAGTATTAGACAAATTCATGCGAGTTTCTAGCTTCTAATAAACGAAGCAAGGCTTTGGTGTAGGTATCTAGTAAATTGGCCAATCACGATATAGACGCTAAATGTTGCTACCGGACCACATTCGTAGAATTTGATCAACATTCTTGCTAAGAATACCCGTTAACCGATGCAGCTCACACTAGGTTTACATTACGAGCAATACTGATTGCATGTAATTCTGTTTTCATTTCAAATCAGTTACAATGTCTCAAACTCGTACAACGACCATCAGCGACCCATTAATGTTTCACTGCTGGGCTCGGGTCTGCTCTCCTCTATCTAGAGAGCTGAGAGAGTTACGGCCATAATCCACACACGCTCGCCTTGTGCGGGTTGGTGGATCAGACATACCTTACAAATCTCTTCTAAGGTATGTGGATTTCTTCACGATGTTTTCCTACACCGTCAACGTGAAACCCACATTAGTACTGCCGCCGGTCGGAAAAGAACTCGGACCACATTATTTGCATGCCGGTTACTTATCCATTCAGCCACCATCGCCTTCGTACGACGCGATGCCGCATTACCATAGATTTCTGTCTAGTGTAATAAGTCAAAGATTTCTACGGTATGATTTTTAGATCTGCAAAACAAACATATGCTAGATACATATGTTAAGCTACTCAAAAACATTAATATTTAATATTTACCGAAGGTAAAGAATCCGAAAATGGATTCAGATTTGATTTTGGCTGTTCATTGTGTTATGCATTATTCATTCAGTTAGTCCGTTAAATCAGCCTCTTGCGAGACAATAGAGAAACAATAAACTGGCGTGATTGAAAATACTTCCCGAGCCAGCTGAATTTTAATAAATATCTTTGGCATTCAGACCTTTGGACTTTAGAATTTCGTACTTTCATTAAATAGAGTGTTTTCCTAATGCCACCCCAATTTCGACATGGGTGTATTCTCCCCATTGGCGTACAACTTGGGCAGGTGTGTCGTAATCATATAAGACAGTAAACATAATCTCAAATTCACTTAACAAAGTTATGGAGTTGACTGGTAGCATAATGTGCTTTGATGCTTAACCGGAAATTCATGTACACCATAACAAAAGCAAACACATAAATCCCTGGAGCATAAAGTAGATACAAAATTTCAAGTAGCATTTATTTTAATTGTGAAAAATAAAGAGTAACGTCGGAGATAGCAGTCGGGCACTATCATTAAACTTTTTACCGCGCGGACCGCTAAAAAGTGCCGTACTTATTCTAGCGGCGCCGCAGATAAATTCCTCGATCGTATCTACGGAGGCAATTAAGATAAGCGAACATTGTGCTGTCAGTGTTGCTTAGTGTACGTTTAGCGGACACACGCTCGATTTATGCCCTCCTGGATAACTGGTTACACCTACTACATTACGTAAGTTACGAACGTACATGTCTACTGTAACTGTGATAAACAGACCACTGTATACGATGACGAACTGGTCCTTGCACTGTTATACATAAATATCTGTCACTTAGTTATTTATGTTTATTTACTACTTCCTATCTATAAAATTATATATAATTTAAATATGCGGTGCTTTATCAGTCGTCTATATCTAAACGGATATTTATATATTTTTTATTTTTTTTCTTTATTTTCTTTCCTTTATTCGATTATGGTGATGTGTGTTATTTTGACCTGAATGCAGATCTTCTCAATAAATATGACCGTCTTCTCAATAACTGCATTCGATTCATTTATAACCTTCGTAAATATGATCACGTCTCTTCTTGTCGTTTGGAGTTGAAATGGCTGCCTATACGGCAACGTCGTAATATGCGAGCTCTTACGACTCTTTTCTCAATCCTTCACTCCCCCAATCCACCTAGTTACTTAATTCCCTACTTTCTACCTTTATCCTCTACTCACAACAGAGACCTTCGCTCTTCTAATAACCTTCTTCTTGCCTGTCCTGCTCATACCACTGATTTTGTCCACTCTTCCTTCTTTATACAATCTATTCTCCTCTGGAACGGGCTCCCTCCTGAAGTCAGGATGGCTACAAATCGGTATACGTTTAAAATGAAAGTACGAAGCATTCTTTTCGATAGGCTGGCAGCATCAGCACATCAGTGACTTATTCGTATTTATGTATATATATCATCTATTCCTATATATTTAAATAATATATATATATATATATATATCTAATTTTTATATAGATATTTAATTTTTATGTTGTTATAGTATATATATGATAGGTATTTATTATATAAATTCAACCTAGCTTCTTCAAATCATTCTCTTCTACTTGCACCTACCATGCTCTTCTCTGCATCACCCTAAGGTTGGCTGGTAGACAATGCCTTTGGCATTAAGCCCACCTTTGTACTACTTATATAGTGCATAAAGTTTAAATAAATAAATAAATAAAAAATATATTTTGGATACAAGAATATTATATATTATTTTCACAGATATTTGAAGGGTTGGAATTATAAAAGCCATCTTATTGACATACCATCTAAACTTATCCGTTGGCAGACGTTATTAAACCCATCGGGGTATTTTCTTTTTGGTTCAATATCTATTATTTATGTACAAGTGAGTTTGCCAGCGAGTTCACTTTGTAGAAAACGTGTAATTCTTTATTTCATCTAAAGCACAACGCTCAATCTCTGTTCAAATAAAGTGTAATTGAGATTGTTCTCGTAATGGTTGGCATCTAACGTCTGTGTTTTGTGAAAGAATGAACTGATATTGTTTTGTAAACTAGAACCCTGTATTTTCTTTGTTATGCAACCGAATCTAAATTTAACTGTTAGCGGCACATGTATCATATAGAAACTAAAGAGAAAGAACTGAAGTAAAACCTACTTTTGATCAAACATTAGTTTTACTATTCTGGATTTAAATTTATGAACTAAGGGAATATTCGAATACGTTCTGAATTTTCTCTCTATTTGAAATAAAGCTAAACTTATTAAAACTTACTGTTATTATTTACGTAGTTTAATGTAAAAGTTTTGTTAATAGTTCAAGCGGCACAATTAAACCTTTCAACTATGTTCTCAATTTCCTAAAATCAGCTCCAATATTATATTTCGAGGAAGGTTTCCGAGTTAAAAGGAAAGTAATAAATTTAAAAAGTATGAATTTCTCGGCGTTTCTGAACAAATTACACTGTTCATACAGTCATTGTGTTGAAGCCCTTTTACGTTCTATACTCACTTCTTAGCGTGAAAGGAAAGTCAGTACTGTAATGATGAATGAACCACCATTCTTATGATAATATAAGAATGATAAATTTCATATCATTCATAGTTCTTTTCTTTTTTGTTCATATCAGTATCGATTCGTTTTGTTTCGCTAAGTTTTTAACTTATTTTATAAGTTGATACACTATTCAGGAGGTAAATTATTGGTACTTGGTTCGATTGTAGAAATTATAGTTTAATAGAATAAGTTCAAGAAATTTTATAATATATAAAAATCTCTTGTCACAATCTTTGTGGTTGAACGCCTCCGAAACCGATCGACAGATTTTAATGATATTTGGTACGTATAAGAATAGACCGTACAGTACTTTTCATCGCGATTAAAAAATATATTTGGGACAAAATGTAAATTTTATAATTCATTTTCTTCACTTACCTTTATTGAAAATTGTTTTAGATAAAGGTAAGTGAATAAATAAGCATGCAAATCATGCGGTCCGAGTTCGATTCCAACCAGCAGTGCAAATGTGGATTTCACTTTGTGGAATATACCTATGCACTACTTAAGTGACTTACCATTTGCTAATGGTAAAGGAAAACATTGTGAGGAAACCCACATGCCATTTATTAAGTAAATCTAAGTATATGTCTGATCCACCAACTGGCGTCAGCGTATGTGGATTTATTTTATCTTTATTGTTCCATAAGCACACTTTCTACTAGCAATATTAGCAACAAATGATTATAATGGTAAAGAGTTTCAGATGAATGCGTTAAGACCATTGGTTAGTAATATAATAATATATAACATAATTGTGTGTGCAATATTAGCTACAAATCAATTATATACCTAATAATGAATTTTCAAAAATAAAAATTTCTAGTTTCTTTGCTCACATTTCAATATAACCTCAATTATAATAGAAGCAAAGATTTTAAATCAGTTCAATGTTGTTAAAAATTGTTCTGTTATGACTGCGCTGCGATGAGTTGTTAAAAAAAAAATGTGTGATCTTCACCGCTTTAGTAGAAACTGAAATTTGATCATAGCCTACAAAAAACGTAGCAATATATAATATCTACATCATTTTACACTCGTAGCTGATTAAATAAAAGTAGGATAAGTTTACATATCTATTCTATACAGATTTGTAGATATTTTTGTATTATTATATAATTAACTCTAACTGATTTTGATAAAGCTAAATTAAACATTACGAGGAAATGTGAAATCTCTAAAGACGGGAAATGTTATGAAGTAGTAACATGAGCAGTGTATAAAATGATATGTAAAAAATCTAAGTCAATCTTGCAAGTTGCAACTTTCTGCGATTATAATAGAGTCTAGAGTCGATTGTGGATTTTCAAGTTAATAATAGCAATTATCGTAGAGTAAAGCAGTATGAGAGTAGCGTGTTAATGCGCAGTATACACGCGAACCACGAGTGTTCGCTCGAAACGATGAAAAAAACGAATCTAATTAAAAATGTAATCACGTTTGTTACAGGGTAGGTACAGATTTAAACAAAAAGTTGGGGTCGCTCCATGAACGAAACTGAATTGTAAATCGAGCATTTTAAATTCATGTCTTGAACAGGGGAATCGGTTCAATCTGCTCACGAAATGAACGAGTTATCTCTCAAGGGCATCGCGTCAAGCTCCAAACACGAAATCACTTACGACACGCTTTGTTCAGACCGCAGCCAAGCGTCGCCCTGAAACGGCTGTCAAACAATGATACGCCAAGTGTATCGCACAAGGCGACAGTTTACATGCTAATGAATTCCCATTACAGCCGATCCCGTTTACAACACCTTATATACGCACACATACAACCCATATACTAAGATTATATTTGTTGCGCAAGCGGGTAATACCTGCTACCGCAATCATATCATTCGATATGAACGCCAACTTATTTAAATAGGAAATGAAAGTCGAGAAGCAAAACAACCATATGATTTCCACTGATTAGATTCAAATACACAAAAAGGTACATTCTGGGGTAACATGGAGAAGGCTACTTATAACTTTGTATATAATCTATACTAATATTAAAAAGAGGTATTTAGTTTTGTGACGTTGTAATCTCGGGGTAATCTCGGGATCTATGGAACTGCTTTGAAAACTTCTTTTAGTGTTGGATAGCCCATTTATCGAGGAAGGTTATGGGCTATATAACATCCCGCTAGGGCCAATAGGAGCTGAGCAGTGGCCAATTAAAGAACAACGGGAGCGAAGCCCCGCGCTTTGTAGTATAAAATAATGTTAGACTTCTTACTATTCCGTCTGGCTCTTGGTGGCGATATAAACAGAAGTGTTAGAAAACGAGAAGTTGGTCTAAACCAAAGTCGTTCGTACTCTCAGCTCCAATCATTGAGTCCCAAGTCGTGAAACAACAACTGGGAACGAGCTCACTTCATTCGTGCCTTCACAAGTTGGGGAATAACTTAGAAATTCAATTTGCAGACGGTGAGCGTTGCAGCGGCCTGTACAGTTGTACACTACTGCTGCCTATGCAATGCGAACTTAGACATTGCTTACGTCACCAAACTCCATGAATTCCGACACCGTATGAAATTCACATCGCGCGAAGAAAAACTTTAACAAACTAGATGTGGCGAAACGATTTAGAGCTCCGTTTTATACAGCGCCACAAGTTCAAAGGAAATGAACGTTCAAAGAAAATTTAAAACCTATTCGAAAGTATTTTGGCTTGGCACTTTAGCTTAGTGATAATGTGGACTACTTCGCCGTAGCGCTTTTCCTATTCTCAATTCGTATTCCAACTTTATGTTTACACTGATATCTGTTAACCAATTTTCTTGGTGATTTTTCAAATTTGTGAGATTTTTACTCACAATGCATGCGATTGTCAAAATACGCGACAAAAATGGTGCATAAACGGCTGTTTCTTTTGATAGCGTTTACTTAGGGTTACTTGAGGTACGGATCCCTAAAAATGATGACTATAATAATATGTGTTACTAAGCTAAGCTAACTTGAGGCATTTTTTTATATTCGTTAAAGTCTTAATTTATGGGACTACATTTTTGGAATACCTGAATCCCGACAGTTTTTTACCAACTTGCCATAGCCTCTCTCAGTTTTCATAAAATCGTATTTGCTAATTATAAGAATCCATAGCAGTTCTTCGCAGACCTGAAGGGAATTTATGATGAGAAATTGCACAAAAAAACTTCAAAGCATTAACGGGAAAAGTTTCCATAGACATAAGAGCCCAGAACTCGAAAAATGCGCGAATGGACCTGCGAGTAACAATTAGTATAATAAAAAATCTGTAGTCGATAATCTTTAATAACATTATTTTCCATACTGAGAATATAAATATTGCTATTAAACACCGATACAAAGCACAAAATACTAATCTAATTAGCCTGAGTTAATGATCGTAAATATAAAAAAATAAAACAAAACCCAGCTCATAGACGGCTAATGATGTAGTAAGATACTTAATTAATTAACAGCTTTAATGAAAAATCTGAATAAACAAATACAATGTACTAGAAGTCGCGCGGAGCTGGGCTCCCTACGCTTTTGTTTGGCCACTGCTCGTAGCGTGATTTTATATAACCTATAACCTTCGTCGATAAATGGGCTATCTGACACTAAAAGAATTTTTCTAATCGGATCAGTAGTTCCTGAGATCCTAGCGTTCAAACAAATAAACTCTTTAGCTTTATAATATTATAGTATAGATTTGTCTCCGGCGGCATATAAATAACAGTCACCCCTTTACTGGGAAACACATCAACAAATACAATGGAAATTATGTATAAACGTAATAGAGTTTTTTAAAAACGAAGACATAGAATTTTAGTAGATCTACTCGGAATCTCGAAATTGAATGTTCGGAAGTCCGAGTAGATAGGTTCTCAATCCGACTGAAGATGTACTACAGTGTTTTTAGTATACCTAGCGCAACGTATAAAACAAGGTTTTATCCAAAAACTGCTTCGATAGATAGCAGCACTGACACGTGATAGGTATGTATACCTATGCAAAAAGCAAAGCTTTTTTAACTTTTGTTGGTAACCTAGAAAAAGGTTACAAAGTTAAAAAAAACCGTTAGTGTGTACCGTACACACTTGTGTTTTAGATTTTGTGTTTCATTGTCCTGCATATAATTGAATGCACTTAGATCTGATGTATTACAACAATATAGTTATTAATAAAATGATGGCAGAGTTATGTTTAAGCGTGTTGTTAATATAGTCCTATAAATAAGAAGATACAACCTTCCGCTCAGTCATGATAATCAATGTGGTTGCAATACTTATGAAAATTCTTTTAGTGTTGGATAACTCATTTATTGAGGAAGGTTATAAACTAATAACATCACGCTTCAGCTAATAGGAGCTGAGCAGTGGCCAAATAAAGACTCCTAGTTGAATTTTTTAGCTCTAAAACCATATAATTTCTCATTTTCCTACGTAAGGCACGTTCCTGGTTAAACTTTTAACCATATAAATTTCTAAATTCACTTTTGATGGCTCCTTCGTCGTTTTAGCTTTAAATTGATACACGTCAGCAAAAAAATGTAATAAATTATATCCTAAACTTTAAAATTAAACGTCAAGCTCAATAACATTTTGATTTGTATCGAGCACGTCAACTTTTTTAATAAATTAAAGGGTCTATTGCTAAACTCAACTGAAGCAGAATTGAAAAGATGACAGCCATTTTACAATTATTTTCTTTGTGACGTAACTTGATTATTGGATAATTGATAATGGAAAACGATGAAAAATTTTTACTTTGTTTCTGAATTAGAAATTGAAAAACTCAATTGTTAAAAATTATGAAATAAAAATAAGTTTTTTTAAATCCAATACCTTTTAGAAAATGAGTAGGTATGATTTTTAAAGGTTTTTGAGGTCCGTCGATAAAAAATAGATACTATGTAACTAACATCTTGAATTGGAAACAAGAACCCTTCTCGCAATCTCGACATTTCAAAACGATAATATGGAAATCGACCAATAGATTTAGTGATTGCCAATTATAGGCCCTTTGGTTTATCATTACGATCTGTTTACTTAAACCTAGATAGGGGATTTGTCAAAGCGGGCAACTCTGACAAATCCCTACATACAACATGGCCACAATCGACTGTCATTGTGGAGTGGTTGCCTCGCCACTAATGTCGCCGTGTTGAGTGACATGGGTTCGATTCTCATAAGAGACAATTATTAGCCTTAAAAACATAAATAACAATCAGCGTAGCTTCAGTATGCCTATATTATGATACCAAAAAACATACAAAGCATCAAATATAATGTCAGATCATGCGCAATGTATGACACCTTACTAAACGGGTATTAAGAGAAAACATTTTTTATTTCCAGTATCTAATAAAGCCTATTAAAGTTCTATAATTCACACTAAATAACAAAATATTTATAATCACATTATATGCCCAGCCTAAAGAGGAAGATGGAAAAGGGAATGCAAACATTATGGTAATGTTATTGTCGGTCTAACAAGTCATAAACTTTCAGCCTCGCCATCAGTAAAAACTCTCGCGTGAACTTACAAAGAAAATTCACAAGCACTCTTGATAAACACGTCCAACGTGAGCTTATATTCAAACAAACTCCACAAACCAGTGGTTAAAGAGAAAATATTGATATATAATAGAGCTAATAGGCTCTTATCGACGGGGTGTGCAGAGCATTATTTTTCCCCAGCGATCGATACGATCCATATTAATCACTAGGGTATTCGTAAATCGTTCACTGTCGTCTGCAGTCGGGTATGGAGTGTGAAGCTCGACACTGTCATGACTGTTTTGTTCGGCGTTTGTATATGAAACCGTACTTTTTGTTTAATTTAAACTAAAAGTACGGTTTCATAGTTTTTGCAATGTAAAAAAATGTATATCTGTTTACCTGTATGTCTGTGGTATAGCTATTAAATGAATAGCCCGATTTGGATGCAGTTTTTTGTTTGATAGCTGTTCTTAGATATATTTTATTAAAATTGGTGCACCGTTTCAATATCATAAGCTCTTGTCGGGAGTGACTTAAAATTTTCTATTTTGTTTTTAGGGTTCCGCAGTAACCAGTCGTATTGGAATCTTTATCTAATGAGCAGGCTTATGTTGAGCAGTGGACGTCCTGCAGCTGATTATAATGATGATGATAAATTATCAATCTACTTCGGCTAATGGAATACTGTATCATTGCTAATTAACTATAGCAGAAGTGGATACTGAACAACAAACAGTCATCTCTGAAAATATTCATTGTTAACCAGATATTCGAGTTATGCAACGCAAAATATATGTGAAGTCGTAGTCGTAAACCCGAATCAAGGCTTATTTACGTCCTCAAAAGGCAAAACTCCTTTGTAAAAGTGGGTACTCCTACCAAGCGGGTGTTTAAAAAGGGGGTTAAATTTATTGCTTCAGAATACAGTTATCTTGGTGCTTGCGCAATCGGTTCCCCCTCGCGTGGGACCACTTGACAGCGATCCGGCTTACCGCTTTTTTAACCTACCAAGCCAAAAGGAAAGGTAATCAATAAGTTTTAACGACACCTACGAAATGAAAGTATTTATACTCTTGTTAAACGTTTAACAACTTTTACGTTCAATAATATTGCGACCGTTTACACGTTCACGTATTTTTACGATGTGAAAGAGAACTTCGAAAACTAAAATCATATCTCTATAAGCACAGTTGTTATTCTCATAATCATTTCCCCCGACATGTTTAAGCGAGTAATAGACTTTTAAACTTTAGTGTAATCTGGTCGAAATGTCAATCATCTCTAACTCATGATCGCTTTATTTTAGTTATATATAATTCAAAAAATGAGACATTTTCGTATCACTTATTCTTCATTTTAAATTACAAGTCAACGTAACTTTTCAAATTTATAAGCAATTTAAACTTCAAGGACGCGTGCTTGTTGCACACAGAAATTATCCTTTTATTCCTTTTACTACAGCGGTCAGTAAACTTGAACATTGTCAAAACTGTCACTAACTGCCGTACTCAGAGACGATACTTAACTTTAAACTTTATTTAGTAAACCTAAAGATGATTCAGCCCAATGACGTCCACTGCTGAACATAGGCCTCACCTAATTTCCGCCACAGCGAGCGATTTTGTGCCGCCCGCATCCAACGGCCACCCGCAATCTTGTTCTCGAGTGGCGGCCACGTACTGGAAAGTGCAGCGTGGGGCGGCCCCCCGCCAGATGGACCGACGATCTGGTAAAGACGATTATTCAATGAAAAAATTGTGTTAATGACAGATTACTCCTAATTGACGTCTCTGAGTGCGGCAGTAATAAAATCAAAAGAGCTTTTCCATCCCTCAGTATACCTTGTGATAAGTACGTTATTTTTTTTGTAACCAGATTCATTTATTCGAAAAAATAAGAAAAACTTAGTGCAATAATTCATACTCATTTATGAAAATTTTCTTTATTTCTCAAAGTTAAGCTTGTTTTGATAAATGAGAAATTAAGTTAGACTCGACTGAGTCACGAAAAAAAACAAATAATAAACGAAATGGTTGAAATCTTGTATGTACTTTATTCATAACGTTCCATGTAAGTAATTATACTGCTGGACTTAAAGGCCTCGATAAATGAGAATTTAGCGAGGCATTTAAGTCCAGCAGTAAAATGCTATATTGTTATATTAGACTACACCAACACAGCAACTTGATGAAGCAAATCGTAGTGAGAGATTTAAATTACTTACGTGGATTTTAAGCTTCTGCCCACAGCCTTATATGTACATAAAACGTCACACCATCAGGTAGCAGAATGTCTGTCAAACACTTCCGTTCTATAAGCCATAGAGTTTGCACCACAGAGGGTTGACTGTCATCTGATCTGCTTTTTTACTGCAGTGAAATTTAAATAAATATCAGGTAAAAGTAATTTTACTTTGCTTGTCCTCTAATTTTTTATCTACCAACAGCATTTAGGTCACAATTCGCATCTAGCCGCTTTAACTTTACCCTAAAAGTTGAACATTTATGGAAAAAGTTTTTCTCTTTAAACTCTCAACAAAAAATCTTCTACGAATCTCGCAATTAGAGCAATGGAGCGTGCAGTTCTAGGGGTCCTTACTCTACCTTTTATATTATACGATAACTGTAATAGAAGTAGGTCGTTTGGAATGTCTGGAAAATTATTCTTATTCACTTCTATTATTTTGGCCACATAGCCACACAAAGTACGGGGGAAATAGTTCGAACTTAAGCAATCGATAAGTCTGTAGGTCGTCTAAGGTGCCGCATTATTGGACGCTGGAGACCAATAGGTATTTTATTAGGTAATAAGCTTCTAGAGACCTCAGACTTGCGTCTTCTGACTATTATAACTGGTAACTTAGGCAGCCTATTGTTGTCACACAAATACGTATAAAAGTAATCTATATGACCAGCTTTAAGGCCTAAAAATAAACTCATCATCATTAGCAACCCATTAGGTTCGAGTTTCCTCTCCTCTAACTAGAGGCTGAGAGGGTTTTTAGGCCATAATCCTCTCACGCTGGCCTAGTGCGGGTTGGTGGATCAGACATACTCATAGAATTTCTTCTAGGGTATGTGGGTTTCCTCACAATGTTTTCCTTCACCGTTAGCAGATGGTAAGTCATTTGACTAGTACATATAAATTCCACAAAGTGGAATCCACATTGGTATCAAATCGAACTCAGACCGCGTGATTTGCACGCCGATCCCTTATCCATTCAGCCACTATCGCTATAGCTCAGTTATATCACTGAGTTAAAAATAAACTCAGTTATATACATATTAATCCTTTATTGTTTTTTTCAACATAATGTTTCACGTAGAACATATATAAGTTTTAACAGATACACGCATTTAACAGATCAAGGTTCTCGTTTATGGTGAAACTTTACCATATCATTCTTCAGCATAAATGTGTTTCCTCGTTAATAGTTGAAAAACTAAAACAAACAAGGGAATAATGCAAAAAGTTGAGTAGGAAAGAGCTATAAATATTATTTTTCTTCTTAATAATCGATATTGTCAGCGATTTGCTTCGTAACCGTTCGTGATGGATGTTGTGCCAACGTTCAAAACATAGATGTGTTTTATTTTTTTCGATTTTTCGTACAACAAATGTCTGTGTTAGTTTTATTGCTTTCACGCAACGTTTTCATGTTATTGAGTACTAACATTTGTTGGCTTTAGACACGTAAGAATAAATTACTTAGGTACCAAAATTATTACTTCGAAATGTTTACAGAAATTATTTCTTCTCGAGGCAAATGTATTTGAATTTCATTAAGTGCAATCAGTAAAATAAATAGTCTTAAGCATTGTAATGTATTCTGTTCAAATACTTAACGTAAAATAAATTCAATATTGAAGCGTTTCAAATGATGGTAGGCGATCACTTTAAGATGAGCTTGCTGTTTGAATGTTACTTAAAAAAAACCAGAACAATAATACGAGTGAAATTGTTCGAATAAATATTTACTCCAAATTTAGCAGCATTCGTAAAATATATCTAATGTTATTTCAATAATGTTGTACATAAAATGTCTCAACTTTTATGAAGTTATACAAATACTGCAAAAATATCATGATCAAGCTCACCGATATTTCGCAAACCCTCGAGGGCAACGCGAGAACATGACAGCTACGTAACAAGCGATCTCTTTTTCCCCAGATCGCGCGAATATTTAAATAAAAACCGCTTTACATAATCTAATATTTCTACAAAGCCCACATCTTTGATGTACGGGTAGGTAAGTCTAAATAAACTGCTTAATTTCCCTCGAGCCGCGAGTGACTGCCAGCAATCTGGCGGGCCGCTTCTTATTATAAAACGCGTTGCCTTGAGACAATGTTCCGGCCTGAATCCCCGCGTCTCGACTGGCGCCACATCAAATGCATAATGCACCAATGAACTTGAAGAAGTTTCTTATATTGCCAACATAAATTATAATAAAAAAATTATTAAACTTAATCTTATGTTGACATTAATTTTATGTCGAAATTTAACATAATTATGTATACCTAATTATGAGTCTCTTCTAGTGGCATAAGTCGATACTATGTATGTATGTAGGTACAACCTTATACCTTACAATAAACTATATTTCTGTTGAAATTTCATCGTTTATCGTTTTAAGAATACTGTTTTGCACAAAATTTACAAATACTATCCGTATTATAAATCTTTGATGCAAAAACAAAATTAAAAATTTTGAAAAAACCCACGACGATAACATCTATACAAAATAAGAAACGTAACATATAAAAAGGTTTAAATAACTTCATTTTAAATCCCCGACGAAAAGATAATAAGTAGCGTAAAAACAATCCCAAGAAAATCCGTCGGGGGCTGCCATACCCTGACTTGAAATTAACGAAAGTATTGCAGTTTTATGTATTTGATACCTACCTAATTATTAACAATATTTAGTTTACAATATATATTTAATACTAGAAACAGTAATGATATTGGCAGCCCCCGACGAATTTTCTTGGGATTGTTTTTACGCTACTTATTATCTTTTCGTCGGGGATTTAAAATGAAGTTATTTAAACCTTTTTATATGTTACGTTTCTTATTTTGTATAGATGTTATCGTCGTGGGTTTTTTCAAAATTTTTAATTTTGTTTTTTATTTTAAATATTTTTAAAGAGCGCCCCTATCTTAATAACTGTAAGTAACTCGTATAAAATTTTAAGAACCTTGACAGATAAATAAAAGTTTTATACTAAGTTATAGAACAAAGACATTTTTTTTAAATTTACTGTTGCAGTAAGTCTTATAACTTGAAATTATCATTTTAATTTTCTTATTTTAAACTTTTTAAGGAGCGCCTTATCTTACCATGTAAGCTCTAGAATGAATGGAATTTGCATGGAGCTTCGACTATATTATATATATTTTATTTTTTGTTGACTTGTGTGCTCATCCGTCGCACAAAGGTCGCCGGAGCCCCGCTTGGCGGGGCTCCTACTTCTGGGTGGTTTGAAAAAAAAAAATAACCCTAACCTAACCAGTCCGATTGGGATTGCTCTGAATCGGGGGGTGCTAAGTTTAGCTATCGCACATTGATTGCCGTAGCCGGACTGCCTTCGGCGTTAGCGCAGATTTCCACCTATAATAGCTTGTATCTCGAAAACGGTGCGTGCTATCGCAAAAATGATGAGAATTTGGTTACACCCCGAGCACGGGATACCTATAAGTTAGAATAAATAAGGTAGGTAGGTGTTTATATAACGTCAGTCTGGAATAAACTCTCACTCTTACTAATTTTTTTTAGGCTTATCATTGTATACCTCAGTACTAATATTCAGTGATATTACAACACGAGATCGGTTTTTGGATTTTTTCCTTTACTTGTGCAACTTGTTATTGCTTCTGGCCAAATTTCATGATTCTAGGTCAACGGTAAGTTCCCTATAGATTATGATCGTCATGATAAATCGTCAAAAATGGAGCATAAACAGCTGTATCTTTTGATTGCGTTAACTTAGAATTCTGATTTTTATTTTACGCCGAGGGTTTGCAGACCCACGTATATGATATTAATTTCAGCTTTAGACCTCTATGCGTTCTTGAGAAAAATATTCTAGACAGACGGACAGACAGACAGACATACAACGAAGTGATCCTATAAGGGTTCCGTTTTTTTCTTTTGAGGTACAGAACCCTAAAATTGCATAAACGGTCACCCATCTATGAACTGACCTTATCCGAAGTTGCTTAACCTCATGAGTGTAATCAATGTCTCAGTACTACAATGCTACGTGTCCCTATACAGTAACAGGTCTAATTATTTTACAGATAACTGTAAATATAAGTTTGCTTAGTCTATTGCAGCGCCCCCTGGCGAAAAAATACAATATCGTGTATCCAAAAGTCATCCTCGATAAATCACAAATACATTACAGAAAACCGTATTGAAATCGGTTTAATCGTTTTAAAGATAGGAGGGCACAAAGGTTTCAACGAAATCAACATAGGTTTGCCTAGTATATTGCAGCGCCCCCTGGCGAAAAAATACAAAATATTGAATCCAAAAACAATCCTCGATAAATCACAAATACATTACAGAAAACCGTATCGAAATCAGTCTAATCGTTTTAAAGATAGGAGGGCACAAAGGATTCAACGAAATCAGTGTATTGTAGCGCCCCCTGGCGAGCTATTAACATAACACCTATCTAATAACCTGTCCCCAAGAGCCGCACACACTTTACAGAAAACCGCATCTAAATCGGTCAAACTGTTTCCGTGATATAAGGCATTATGTTGGAACACACAAACACACAAACACACAGCCTCTCACCCCAAACGCATATACCGTCTCCGTTCCGTCGTGGGTAAAAACAAATAATTATACTTTGTGAAAATAAATCGCAAATTTAGTTTTCATTTAGTAATATGTTTCCTCTAAAATTACATAACGCAATAATTAAAATCGGTGCATTACCGGTATAGTCTCTATAAGTAATTAACCGCCTCAATCAAAATTTATTGAACAGAAGCAATCAACGTTTATAATAGCATCTTAATTATAGAACATACAGGTAACGTAAATGCGGCACTTAGCTAGTGAGCTCCAGCCGCCATGCTAGCTGCATTAGCATTAGTACAGCACCAAGCAAATTCCCAAACGTGTAGCTGTGGCTTAATTCACGCAAGAAATCTTCACTTGAACCATTCGGTTCCCTTGAGTGCTCTCTAAAGACTTGCTACGAAAAACTCGCAACCGCTTCGCCACTTGTACAATTTATGACGGTAGTTAGGCCAACGCAGCGTCTCGCTACCGCAAACAGGTAGCACCCATTGTAAAAGTAGCCACCCCTCCCCCCGCTGAGCTTCCACGACATGGCCAACGAGGGGTCGCACAAAGGAAAGAATGAGGATCTATTTTAAGCAGTAGGTTTGCAGCCAAAGCAATATACAAGAGCTGAAGACGCGATGCGAATGCCTGATGAACTTTAATTACAGCGGCGGAACCAGCGTGGAAGCAATTGCCTGCCTGGTGTATTAGCATAATCATTTTGTAGCCCTGCCGTGGCTAATTGATGTGAAATTGGTGATTTAGAGTGCCAATTTTGGAGCAGTGCAGTATATACTTTAATCTCAGTCATAATCATTTCAATATTACGGGGCTCGTTTCACAATAAGATCTTTCGGTGCTTTGCTTTTATTCATCTATGTAAAAGTATCGATAAAATGGTTCGGAAGATCCTTATTTTTATGTCACTGGAGATCTCCGGCATTTTAAAAGTATAAATCCGGAATGGTTTTTGGGAGTTATGGCAAAATTATATGTGTTCAGTCCAAAGGTCGAGGGTATAAATAAAAACGTTAACGACATGATAGTTTTCTCTGAGACGCCTCCAGATTTATGGCGGATTATCACTACAGTATCAGACTACTTAAGTCTTTATATTTTATGACTTTACTCTGAGTTATGATAAATAGCGCTAGTTGTTCAAATATCGACTTTATTCTTTTGTGATTTTTGTAAAGCGTATTTACATAGACTTTGTTAGAGGATATTGATTAACGTCAGTATATTGTCATACTGTCTATGGAACAAACAAAGCGGCGAACAATTGCGTGGGATTTGGCGCTCCATGATGGATAGATGCAAATACAGAGACCGCCGCGTTGGAGGTAGAATGATGAGCTCATTGTTGTCCTGGAATATTTTAAATTCAAATCAGACTCAAAAGAGTTTTAAGGCGCTACCTTAGATGATAATAAAAGAATACACTTAAGCCGAGTAAAGTAAATGTGGAAGGCGCAATATTTCACCTTCATTGTTTAAAACGTTGAGTAAGTATTATGTATATAGTATGGCAAAGTAACAACGTATATTGAAAAGGATAAACATATTATTAAACGGGCTCCCTGATTGACTGATTACATTACGTATGGGAAAGTGAAGGTAAACTTGGTAAATACGGTTTTGACGAATACCTTGAAGGTTGCGTACCGTCATTATGCAAAATAAGGACTTCCATAAACTTATCCGGATAGATTGAACTATATCGCGTTATATAAAAACAAAGTGATTTTCTCAGAGACTCAATATAAACAATTTTTGTTCCTTGAAGTTCACTTACAGACATGTTTGCATAGACCTATGTATAATTAGCAACGTCATCATTATTACAATTTAATAGCTCAAGCATTTTCATTGACTTTAGCAGCTTAGGCCTCTTTTAAGTGACAGCTTAATGTATATACCTATATTTTACTCCTTCTGGCAGCCTTTCGCATCTCAATCTTCTAATCAATCTCAATCTTGACCTTTGGGAGAACAAACAACAATGTAAAAATACAAAGACAGTCGAATAGAAAAGTAACGCAAAACTGAAAGAAAACATCCCAAGGCGTCCAACATACGATATAAGCTTTTTTAGGAATATCAGACTCAGTTAGTGGATCAGACGATCCACTAACTCGCATTGGACCAATGTGTTTGTATTATGTATGACCTAAATCTTTAGCCTTAACCTTTAGCTCTTCAGATATAGAAAAAGAGCAATTTTCTTAGCATTGGTATCTTGAATGAGTTATTTTAATTATTATACTAAATCCCTTTTCTCAAAAACACTAAAGACAGTAGGTATTTATTGGTTAATAATATTGATAATTTATTATAATTTTTATTTTTATAGCTATATTTTTATTTAGGTTGGTTTCGTACAAATAGGACAAAATTAATATTTAAAACCGATAAAGACTTTAGGGTTAAATTATTTATTCTCATAAAAGACAAAAAAGCCACTTACAAGAGAATATAAGAGAAACATTTAGTAAACTTACTTAGGTAACCGTCACCAAATATATATATGTCGGAGCAACGAGGATACCTAAGCTACAAAGTCGCTCTCGAACGAGATCAGAAATGGCTTTAGTTAGGGCGTGGTAACGCGACGGTTATTGTGTTAATACTACCTACTACAAATACACGGCTTATAATTTAACGAAAAACATAAGGGTTTCACAGAGAGGAACGTATTCGTAGGTCGCGCCTATCCTTAGCCATGTCTCAGAACAGAGTGCCCTGGCCGCAGCGTCTTTTCTATAGCATCATTTCAAGATCCAAAAAACAAAGAACTTTTTCATCATAGGCCGACCCACGACTACGCTCGGTATAATGTGCTAGCACTTGACATGTATCCGCCTCTCTTGAAACTTAACTTTCTAAGAAGGACTGGCAATAAATAATTATTAAGGGTCTGCTGGGTTTAAAAGTAAATGCAGATGTGTTAATTACACAATGACACAAACTTTTTCCAAATTGATGAAACAATAGTACAAATTTGGTCTTAAATTATTACACATAATAAAAAATGTACAGATAATGAATAACGAAATAATGCGCCCAGCGCTGGTTATCACACGCGTCGACACGGCGATCCTGACTATCACACGTCCTCGTGTGCCATGCCTAGAAGACAGGATACATCGTCACTGGATTTTAGTGCCCATCTGTAAAATATCTTTGTTTCGTAGATACCACTCGGCTATCCTGCCATTGTGTATTCACAATAAAATAATAATAATTAATAATTACTAAGAAGTATAAATTGTCAGGTTCCCACGTAGCTACGTCAGTAACTTTCTTTTTATTTATTTCATTTAATCTAAGCTCAACAAAGAACAGGTCTGATCACCGATACCCACAATTATTACAGTTAACCATAAACACGTACAGTTCCCCAAAATAACTTGATTTTAATGTGACTTTGCAATAAATACCATATGGCACACCATCACACAGGCACACTGGCCCTCACTGGCACACCGGCCAACACACGGGCACACCGGCCCTCACTGGCACTCTGGCCCACACTTAGGCTCGCAAGCCCTCACTGGCACACAGGCCATCACACGGGCTCACCGGCCCTCACTGGCACACAGGCCATCACACGGGCTCACCGGCCCTCACTGGCACACAGGCCATCAGATGGGCACACCGGCCCCCACTGGCACACAGGCCATCACATGGTGCTTCTACCACTAATCGCCGCCGCGCAGTCTCCGACACCAGCTAAACTGGGCTAGGAATATGACCTACGATCGACGATTAGCTTAGGTTAAATTGCATAAGTCACACCAACAATGCATTTCGATAAATTTACAATATAACTACCGGTAAGTTTATTTAGCATCTTAAAGAAATATTAACAATTGACGTTCGCGTCGACAACGGCTTGACCTGACTGTTCTTCGTCACTACAAACTTCGGTCTAATTCTGTGGGAACGTAACAATCTGGCATTGCACGTATACATTCGTGTGCGTACTTGTAGGTTCTATTGTTATCTAGAGCTTTCAGTAAATATCGGTCACCCACTAATAGTTCAACAATTTTCAGTGGCCCTCAGAATTTTGGATCTAATTTTGTTTGATTTCTTTCATGATTTTCCACCAAAACAAAATCTCCAACAGAAAATTTAGAAATTTGTGCTTTTGATTTATCAAATCGCTGTTTACTTAACTGGGCGTTTTTATCGATTGAGTATACCGTGCTTTCTCTGATTTTATCTAAGTCAATCTCTGTGTCGTCTTGGTCCAAGGGCTAACAATGAAAGCGATCGCGCTTCTTTTCCAATAAGAAGTTCAATTGGACTAGCTTTAGTCACTCGTAGAATTAATAGTCAGCTGTAAGTACATCTCCTATGGCGCTCTGCCACGTTTGATCCTTTTTTATTCCTACAGCGGTAAGCATATTTTTTTAAGGTGCTCATTACGCGTTCTAGCTGATCATTACCTCGACATGTACCGGTAGCTATTAAATGTAACACGATATTCTGCATGTTACAGAAATCTCGAAAATCTTTATTTGCAAAGCACCTACCTTGATCTGCAATAATACGTAACGGAGCTCCGAATAGATTAATCGCATACTTTAAAGATTTTAAGGCACTTGAAGTATCGATGCGCACTGAGTTTTGTAATATAACGTATTTCGTGAAAGCATTAATTAAAACAAATGCATACTCTTTTGTTTGATTGAAGCCACTAAGTTTTCCTGTTACATCGATATGAATACCTAGTGTGTAAGGTATTGATACTTTAGGTATCGGGTGTAATTCCGCCTGAAGTTTTCCAGAGATTGGCTTAGATAGTTTACACGTAATGCAATTTTCTACAAATTTCCGAACGTATTTTCTCATATTAGGAAACCAATAAAAATCGTTTTCCAGCGTTTTATCCCATCTTAAATGCATTATTGATTCATGGACGTGATTAATCTCTGACCAACGAAAAGCTCTAGGCACAATCGGTAGACAGAGGTCTTTAGAGTTACGTTGTATTATCCTATGTACAATACCGGAGATAATTTTGTAAGAATTTGACAAATCATTATTCGCTTCGTTACTATTTAATTTTGTTATTAAATCAGTAATTTCCGGGTCACGTTGTTGTTCCGCTTTTAACCAAGGTTTTGTGATTTCTAGTAATTGTACTTTTTTTTTGTTCTATTTTCTTAGGTGAATTTTCCAAAGGAAGAGGGTTTCGAGATAAGAAGTCTACGTGTGACATTTTATTTCCATTTCTATGTATAATATCAAAATTGAAAGATTTTTTAAACGCCTACCACCAATGCACTCTAGGGGTTAGATCGAGCTTATTTCGGGAGGCTTGTAAGGAATTACAATCAGTAATTACTGTAAATGTTCTACCTTGTAGAAAGTGACGAAAATGTTTAATTGATTTTACTACGGCTAAAGTTTCTAGCTCGTATGAATGATAACGGGGTTCTACATCGCTCGTTTTTTTACTGTAATATGCAACTACATGTTGTTTGTTTTGGCTTTTTTTTTTTTGCATAAGTAACTATAGCACCGTAACCTTCTGAACTGGCGTCGCTCGGTGTATTCAATTGGACAGTTAGTGTCGAACAAAATAAGAACAGGTGCGGTAGTTAATGTGTAATAATATTTTGACGGATTGTTTCATGCTTTGGCTTCCAATCAACATTTCCTTTACCCGAGATTAATTTGTAAAGAGGAGTTGCGATTACAGAAAATTTTGGAATAAATTGGTGAAAGTGTGAAGCGAGCCCCAAAAATTGACGTACTTACTTACTTGTGTAACTGTTTGCGGTAGCACAGACGAACGACTACCATGCGATCATACGAAACAGGACCGCCTCCTTACTGAGCAGAGTCTGGGCTAGCACCAACAACATTCTATGCACATTGGCGATGAAGCAAGAGCCACCTATGTGGAGGCACTATGTAAAATTGCATGTGAATGATATATTGCAAACTTTTAGGCCAAATAAATAAATTTTATTATTATTCTATCATAATATTATGATATAAACGACTAAGATTCTAATTTTTAATGTAATTGTAACAATGAACATACTACATAATATTATAACAAATTCAAAAGATCGCGCTCGCATCGGAAGATCGCGCTCGCATCGCTTAAAGCACAGACGTGTTACCGGTTCTATACTGCTCCGTAAAAATCATCTTACGCGAATATAATCACTAATCTCTATTCACTAAGTGTCATTTAACTGTGGTAGATTCGCTGTGAGTTATTACTAATAACAAGTGAAGTGACTGTGAACGTACACACCCCGCGCCCCGCTCATCCTACATCGTGTAACTTCGTGATCGTCCGTATATACTCGGCC
Organism: Laspeyria flexula; assembly: GCA_905147015.1. Taxonomy (NCBI): domain Eukaryota; kingdom Metazoa; phylum Arthropoda; class Insecta; order Lepidoptera; family Erebidae; genus Laspeyria; species Laspeyria flexula. The sequence goes on along the minus strand of LR989950.1, from coordinate 12,733,593 downwards.
AACGCTAACTCGGCGCTTGCAACAGCTGTGAACAGAAGTTACAATTTCTACCCACTACCTGGAGATAATAAAAAACTATTTTCATTTCATTTCATTTTGGCTACAAAAATGGAAAAGTGTTCGGAATGCAACACTTCAATAAAAATAACGGATAAAATATCTTGCACGAATAAAAAATGTGGAAAACATTATCATCTATTATGTCTAAAACTGACAGGCGACATCGCAAATCGTAACTCGTGGATATGTCCTAAATGTAAAAATACAGCTACTGGACTGCGCAAAAACGATGTATCCCCCTGTAATACTAACGAATCTCGAATAACCGACTGCACAGGTGACCAAAACGTGACGCTGAGGAAGACAGGTATGTCAGTGCAAGTGCCTCAAGTCAGCCAGGACTGCACGGTGTCAACTGATTTACTCCACATCATCAGGAATGAGCTGCCCATCATAATACGTGACATTGTTACCCCTGAATTCCAAAAAATGCGTGCTCAATTAGCAGACCTGGAAAACACGGTCAAGTTTTTAAGTTCTCAATACGATGACGTCGCCAAACAAATAACTGCCAACAATGCGGAAATGAAAACATTAAGAGAGGAAAATGCTACACTTCGAGTTAATCTTCGCGACTATGAGACACGCACACGTCGATTGGAAACGGAACATGCCCGTCATGAGCAATGGGTACGTCTACAAAATATAGAAATATCTGGAGTGCCTGAAAATAAAAACGAACAGATCGTAGACATCGTGGAAAAAATAGCTGAGCATATTGGTGCTCCTGTGACAAAGGAAGATATTGAATTCGCCCATCGTGTGCAGATACATCAACCTAATAAGTCTAATTTGCCGCGAAACATAGTGGTTAGACTGAAGCACCGTAATACCAAAGATTCGTTAGTTGCCGCCGCTCGCAAGCTCCATGGAATCAACCCTCATGACCTGGGCATCAGTACTAATTCGTCGAAGAACACGAAGATATATTTAAACGAGCATCTCACGAAATATAATAAAATGCTATTGAAACAATGCAAATTGAAAGCAAACGAACTTAATTATAAATATGTGTGGACAAAAAACTGCCGAATATATCTCAGGAAACTCGACACATCTCGACACATCCTGGTTCTGACCGAAGAAGACCTAAAAAGTGTAGCATGATTATTTATGTCTACGTACTGGCTATGATATTAAGGTTAACTCTCTGTCTTTGTTTATGTACCACACGTATTACTACATTCCTATATTACTGCCTAATTTATATGATAACTTTTACTTCCCTGTGTTACATTAATAAACTTCCTACACTACACACCACGAAACAATTACACTGTATTAAAACTTTAGTACAACAATCAATAAAAATATACCTACACACCTACAGAAACATAACCCAACTTTTTCAGATCCATCAAAATAATAAAAATATATGTCCAATCATAAATATTATCTTTTCTTCCTTCAAATACCTTAAGTTATATCTATACTATGATCCTCAATGTTTATATCTATACTATGATCCTCAATTCTGTACGTCAAGTTATATAAAAGTAATATTCGTAAACAAACTAAGTATTTCGAATCACAATGACTACTTATTATAATAAAGATTACTTACAACTGTTCTATCAAAATGTACGAGGTTTACGGACCAAAACAAACATATTTTATGACAACCTTCTGTTGTCAAACACTGATATACTTATGCTTACAGAAACCTGGTTACATGACGGCATTCTGAATTCGGAATTGAGTAACAACAAGTATGACTTATTCAGACGTGATCGCGGCTCGCATGGTGGCGGGGTAATGGTGGCATGCGCCTCGCGTCTACATGCGATAGCGCGACCGGAGTGGGCAGTGCCTGAACTCGAAAGCATCTGGATTACTATTCCGGCACGTATATTCATATCAAATCAAAACCTACATATAGCTGTAGTTTACCTGCCGCCGGATCGTAATATACCGGACCGCATACAAAGCTTGTTAAGTATATTTTCTGATATTATTAGTCAAAATAGTAACGATCTCTTTCTCATAACTGGTGATTTTAACTTACCTTCCATTGACTGGACTAGTGGACGACCTATATTTCATAAAAAGGGCCCAATAAATATTCAAAATTCTGCATCCCAATTCGTAAACACAATGTTATATCATGGATTAAAACAATTTAATATATTCACAAACTCTCATAATCATACACTAGACTTATTATTTGCTAACTTTACGTTAAATGTTCTAAAATCAAATTGTCCCCTAGTCCCGGAGGATACTTTCCACCCCCCATTGAATATCAATGTTAGTGATATACTACTCTCCCCTTTAAAACTACAGAAACATAAAAAACTTTTGTTTAGAAAAGGCAATTATGAGGCCATCAATACTGAATTATTGGCTTGCGATTGGAATACATTCTACGATAACAGTATTGATATTGAGGATGCGGTACAGATATTTTATTCTATCATTAATGAAGCTGTTGGGAAATATGTACCTGTAGTGACTGTCGGTGGTACGTACAACTACCCAGTTTGGTATAGTCGAGCATTAATAGAGGTTATTAAAGAGAAGGCGAAAGCGCATAAGTTATGGAAAAAATATAATAATCCTATGGATTACATGACATTCAAGACACTTAGGGAGAGGCAAAAAAGATTACAAAAACTCTGTCATGAAGACTACATTCGTAGATCACAAAAAAACATCAAAACTTTGCCAAAAGCGTTCTGGGCATACGTAAAAGCTAAAAAGAAAAATAGTAATAATTATCCAAATTATATGACGTACGACAATAACAGATTATCAAACGAAGTTCAAATTTGTAATGCTTTTAATGATTTCTTTTTCAAAAACTTCAATCATAACACATCCTTAGTTTACACTCCCTTTTCATTAGACCAAGAAATTTATACTGATACATTACATAACCTCATGGTAGACAACGAGTATATTTTAAAACTCCTTCAGAGTCTCGACATATCGAAAGGGCCCGGTAGTGACACTTTACCACCTTTATTTTTTGTGAAATGTGCAAAATCTGTAACTCCGCCCATTACTTATATTTTTAACAGATGTTTTCGGGAAGGTCACTGCCCAACTGTCTGGAAAACTGCATACATAAGGCCTATCTATAAGAAAGATTCTAGGAATTCTATCGAGAATTATCGTCCAATCTCAATCCTTAATGTCTTAGGGAAGTTAATGGAAAAAGTTGTTCATAGATTTGTCTACCCTACTTTAGCAAACATTATACCAGAACAACAACATGGCTTTATCAAAGGACGATCAACTAATACTAACTTAGCCGTTTTTCTAGAACATATTTCACGTGACATGGACGGTGGAGGACAGGTTGACGTGGTCTACACTGATTTCGAAAAAGCGTTCGATCGTGTAGATCACGTCATCCTTTTGCGTAAGCTTCAGGAGCTCGGTATACGAGGAAATCTGTTCAGATGGTTTGAGTCATATCTTAAAAACCGATCGCAAATAGTTTTAGTGGGAGGATCAAAATCATATCCAGTCATCATACCGTCCGGAGTCCCCCAAGGCTCGTGTTTATCTCCCTTACTATACTCCGCGTATTTATACGACATTGGTAAATATATTTTAAATGCTAAATTCTTGATGTACGCGGATGACACCAAAATTTACATGACAATTAAAAACCAAAAAGACCATGAGAATCTCCAAGGCGATCTTAACAGACTATCAGCTTACTATCAAAAAAACAATATTAAAGTTAATGCAAACAAATGTTTAACCATTACTTTTACCCGCAAAAGGAAACCCACCTACCACAACTACAGTTTTGATAATATTGATATTAACCGCTGTGATACCGTCAGAGACCTAGGAATATACTTGGACTCAAAGTTACTTTTCTCAGAACATATTTCATATGCTGTCTGTAAGGCTTACAAAAACCTCGGTTTTGTTATCCGTACATGTAAACCATTTACAGATATCTCAGTCCTTAAAACAGTATACTATGCATACGTACGCAGTATCCTAGAATATTGTAGTAGTATCTGGAATCCCAATTACTTAATATATATACAACAATTAGAATCGATTCAGTCAAAACTTTTAAAGCACCTAAACTATCGCGTTAGATTTAAATCAGATGACTACCACACGTCTTGTAAACATCATAACATGATACCACTAGAAGATAGAAGGACGACTCTGGACATGATACTTCTCCACAAAATCTGCAATGGTGACATAAACTGTGCTGATCTAAACACATCAGTCCTTACATTCAAAGCACCAAAACGTCGAACCAGGCACACGGAACTATTTGACATACCTAGTAGTGTCACCAATTATTCACAAAACTCAGTCATTAACAGAATCAAAAGATGCTACAATAAAAAATTCACTAATGTAGACATTTTTAATACGACTTTGAGTTCATATAGAAAACAGCTGCTCGCGACTATAGAGGAAGAAACAATAATAAATTCTAATTCATAATAAAATAATAACATAATATTTCAAATACAATAACTTTTTTTACTTTTTATTGATAATAACATGATGGACTTTCATAAAATTACTTACCTTCCCCCCCAAAAAACCACACACTCACACATCACACTCACACACATCTCACACATCACACACAATCTAGTGTTAAGATGATACCTTTTTATATTGTGTTCTGTTCTAGATGCATAAATAAGTTAAAATAGTAAATTGTAAATCCTTAATTGGCTATAAGATTAGTTAATAAGCAAAATTGTATAAATTAAGAGCTGTGGATTTTATGAATAAAAAAAAAAAAAAAAAAAAAAAATTGATCATCCATGGCATTTTCCAACAACATATTCCATTCGGTTTTAGTTAAACAGTAGTGGCCTTACGGTGGCAACTCCATGGTTCCACCCGCCCAAGTCATAGAGGCTCACCAAGAGTCCCACAAATCAAAGTCATCTGTCAAAATTGGCATGGCATGGACTAATCAAAACATCTCTTGTTCCACAATGAACTTCTTTAATTCCATTTTTGTTCAAAGTTACATTACGCAGACAAAGGCCAATCCTGAGTCATAAATTTCATTTATTTGCTTCAAAATGTATTACTTCATTCTCCTAATCATTTAAAAATAATAATGACAAGGGTCTACGCCTTGCTTTAGTAACTAAATGAACTTGCTGTAGTCACATTGTTAATAGCAAATCGTACATGAGTCAACAAAGCATCCTGCCATATCTTCTCACAAGTAGGTATTTCGACATGTTACCAAGCGCACCCATAACGCTCTCCAAGTATTAAGCTATTAAATTGTTATTTATAAAAACTCATATGAGATACTTAGCTGTAAATTCTATCCCTTGTAGAAAAATAAAAATACAGACATTTTATCGAATTTACGACTGTTAGGATGCTGCTAGGCTGTCGAGTTCGTGTTTGCGTATTGCAAAATTGCAATACGGCACCAGAATATTTTTTTTTTTTTTGTTTTACTAGAACATGCAACCGGGTGAGATTAGTTGCGCTATTAGTACTTAAGAAATAACCTTTTGTCGAGAATTCGTTTAGGACATTACTTAAGTTGTACTAAGTATGAACTTGAAAGTATCCAATGCCTTTCATGACGATTAAAGTTTCAATAAGTTTTCCTTAAAATTCATTAGCTGTACTTTCCCGAATAAGAGAACAGTAAGCGGCATCAAATCTCTCCCTGTGTTGGCAATCAGGCCCACGTCCAGCTGCGGACGCCACCGGCTCGATATGATGACGATCAAGAATCGGCAAAATCAAAATAGAAATAATACATCTGACCATGATATGTGAGCTGCGCTGTCGTTGAATGAAGCGTCTGTAGATGGCGCGGACTGGTTGCTACCATCTTCTTCTTCTGTGTCATCTTCGCTTGGGACATTATTTAAACGCGCACATAGCATTTTAACACGAACCGCGCGGATCCCACTTCTGATGTCGGAGCAACGAGGATACCTAAGCTACAAAGTCGCTCTCGAACGAGATCAGAAATGGCTTTAGTTAGGGCGTGGTAACGCGACGGTTATTGTGTTAATACTACCTACTACAAATACACGGCTTATAATTTAACGAAAAACATAAGGGTTTCACAGAGAGGAACGTATTCGTAGGTCGCGCCTATCCTTAGCCATGTCTCAGAACAGAGTGCCCTGGCCGCAGCGTCTTTTCTATAGCATCATTTCAAGATCCAAAAAACAAAGAACTTTTTCATCATAGGCCGACCCACGACTACGCTCGGTATAATGTGCTAGCACTTGACATGTATCCGCCTCTCTTGAAACTTAACTTTCTAAGAAGGACTGGCAATAAATAATTATTAAGGGTCTGCTGGGTTTAAAAGTAAATGCAGATGTGTTAATTACACAATGACACAAACTTTTTCCAAATTGATGAAACAATAGTACAAATTTGGTCTTAAATTATTACACATAATAAAAAATGTACAGATAATGAATAACGAAATAATGCGCCCAGCGCTGGTTATCACACGCGTCGACATATATATATATATAGTATGAATAATTTAAGGTAGACATCTATAACGCTCACTCAGCAACTTCACTCTCAGCCATTCTAGTTTATGTAATCAAGGTAATTTTCAATTATGTGTTTTGATAGCCGAGATTTAAAACTGCTGAGTGAGTTAACATTTTTATATGTAAGGGTAGATTATTAAATAGTTGTGCTTCTTCATGGGTAATACTCTTTTTAGTGTAATTAGTACGTATTTTTGGCAATACAAGTAGACTCGGTCGACGAAGGCTGCTAGAAATTTGTTTTTGACATTTTGTGGTAAATGATAAGTTAGTGTGGAAGGTTTTGTCTAAAATTTTCCGGATCAGAATGCAAGTATTGTATAATAATTGATATTGTTGTTTGATATTCATTAATTTTGTTTCTTCAAATATTTTACAAGTTGGAGTCAAGTATGGATAGCGGAACAGTATCTTTATGATCTTGTTCTGTACTCTTTGCAATTCTTGTAACTTCGTTTTTCCGGCACTTCCCCAAATTTCTATAAGATATAATAGATGTGATTTGACAAGTGACGTGAAGACTTATATGTTTATTAGCTGCAGTAGTATATTGCTGCACCAAACTTTCTCCCATAGCTCCATAATAGCTCTTAATCATCAAGCAAATGCAATAAATCTCTGAAGAACCTTTTTAAGCGATAATAATATGTGTCTACATGTAATCTAAGTGAAAACAAAATTCAATATTCGTATGTGGTGTGAGTATAAAGGATGATTTATATAAGGCCGAGTCAGGTCGTAACCAATACGCCATACGTCCGAAGTAAGACAAAGTGCGGGCTTAAGCCAATCCTTGTCCCTATCGTAGACAGTATTGAGAAATAATCAACATATTCGCTTAAACTTTGGATCAGAAAATTCTTTCACAGTTAAGCGCATGTATCAATCTGTAAGCTTATAATGTTTTATTGATATAAGTCTTCATAGATATTTTTTCAAACTTTTCTTTTGCCAGACTACAAAGAAACAAGATTATATACACGTTTTGATTTATGTTCTTGAAATACTTAAGATACATTTGAATGTTGTACATATATAATTAGTCAACTGCAAGGCTACCGACGAAACCATGACTTTCATTTTTCAGCGTTAAACCAGCAGAAGCTTTGAGAAATCTTCTTCAGCGATATTTATACATTTTATCCTATATTTTTCATAGCAAATACGAAGTAGATCTAACGTTGAAAATATTTGCGTAATGCTTTTGAAAAATACTGTTTTCTGTAGATTGAAATTATTATTATTTTGTACGTGGAAGAATCTCTGTTTCCCATTTTTATCTTTATTAAGTTTGTAGGAAAATCTATATCGTTTTAAGTCCACATTTAGTTTATTAAAGGTGGAATAATAGGTTAGGTATTCAATATGAAAGGACCAAATTGTTTACGTTTAAATGAAGTATTTTTGAGGGTTGTTGAAATTAAGCAAATTGTTTTTACGTCAATGTATTGTTTTTCAAATTAATACCTTCTACCGTTATAGATCATAAAATTATTAACATTGCAGGCTAAACCTATTGGTCAGTAGGTACCTCTATTTACAACTATTATCAATAAACATGTTTTTTTTACCTTACGACCACATCGACATGATTTACACGTTACGGCCCATAAACTGAATCAGGCTAATTATATTGATTAATTTAATCGAAGCATAGTTTATTTGGAGTGATTAGTAGTTTTTCTGGATACTGCTACGTCAGTAGTAATAATGCTCTACTACCCTTTTTATTGACCAAGTCCTTCTTGTGACTAGCACAGCACCACTCTATTCCCTCAGATTCGTTGAACTGTTTCGGTAGGTACTGATTTCTCTAATTACAATAATTTAGCAGCAGCAACATAACACTAACTTAGCCTAAATGAATAATTACCCGAATTTAAATCTTTTCAAGGTTTTTTGTGGAGATATTCTAAGTATTCTAAAACATTTTGATGAATCATAATGAGTAAAAATTGAATTATTTCCTCACCAATAATTAAGATTAGGTATCCATATTTTGAGTGCTATGGCGCGTGTTAGGAGAGGCCTACGTCCAGCAGTGGACTGCAATAGGCTGAAATGATGATGATGATGATGATGATGATCCATAATTATAATCAGTACAATAACCGCATATTAATAAACTTCTCAAAACAAAGCTTAGAAAATAATGACGTATTAATCCTTGGATTTATTGAGCGCATTTAATATCCGGCCAGTGACAGAGCAGTCATTATTATGGCAACGTAATTTATAACCTGACCTAAAAATGGGGGTAAAAGGGGGAGTTTATTTATCATTGCTTTGCTCCATAAAGGGTTAGTACAGAGCAATTAAAACTGTAGTGAAGGGTGCATATTGTAGTGGCAAGATGTGGTTACGAGGTAAGAATAGCAGAGCAATAGTCACCTGGCCGAGAGACTCCCGGATATTAGCTCGGAATTTACGGAGCTTAACGCCTGATACCGGTGCTATCCACCATGTATTTTATCTGGACTTAGATCTAGTTTTCACAAATCTTTAATTTTTTTGTCTTTGGCGAATTATAATGCTATTGATCATTATATAGCATGCAAACTTAAAATATTTAAGTTTTTAATTGGCGAATTATAATACTCTTGATCATTATACAAATATACAGCATGGAAACTTAAAAATTTATAAGATTCGCATTTGCACCAAAAAATAATCATCAAAATAAGATTTATTTATTTATTCTTTATTGCACATACACCACTTAGATATTAATACCATAAATCACAAAATTAAGTAAATGTAAATACAATGGGCGGCCTTATCGCTAAGAGCGATCTCTTCCAGGCAACAATTGGATGGATTTTTTGGAAAAGTAATGGTATTCTGGTGTAAGTATGCTATGAAATAGTAAAATAATTAAATTTTGTATTATTATATAAATACATTATATATAGGTAGGTTCACATATATCCATAAATAATACATAATTAAATACCTATATACATAAATATATCTAATATCATACAAAATATTATATACAGGGACATTTAAATGAATATATTAAATTAAGGCGCTTGTAGCATTGTGGTACTGAGATGTTCGCTACGATCATCGAAGTTAAGCAACACTCGGCAAGGTCAGTCCATGATGGGTGACCGTTTGTGGCAATTTCATTCTCGAGCGCCACCGTTCTTCGGAAGGCACGTAAACCCGTTGGTCCCGGTTATCACTTAATGTGGTAGTCGTTAAGTCAAGTTGGAAACCTTCTGGGCGATTTGATAAATTCCAGCACCAGGGTCTGCCTCAAGGCCACACTATAAGATAAGAAGAATTGAGTCAGTATGTTAATTAGGCAATTTCCAATCGCCCCGGGCGAGCTATTTGTCGAGAAAAACATTTTAAACCAAATAAAGTTGTTTACGTACATCGTTGTGCGACTATTTAATCAAGATAACTTGAAAGATTTATTGACTAAGTTAAACAAACCTTTAAAAACAACATATATATTTATAAAAGAAGATTGTGATTAAAAAAATACATAATATATGTTACTATGTAGTGACATGACATGTTGTGTCTTAATCAATATTACCTACGCTAAAATTACTTTTGACATTGATCAGACCATATTTTATAACCATGTATTCGTGGCTTTTATTTAAAAGAAATATTAACCAGAATGCTTTAAAGATTTTAAAATCTCAGACACAGTCATGTTTACAACTATGAACATATACTAATGAACACAAGTTTAATAATAATTATAACATTGTTGTAAGAAAATGAAAATAATGAAAATGCGAAAGTTTTTCTAGAACGTAATAACAAAAAGAACATATAAAATGTATTGTGAGAAGCCATGATTTTAAGGTTCTAAAGTCTTAATTGTTGCAGTAGAAATTTCCCGGTAAACAGGTAGAAACTTATTACAGGGGTGAAATTGTTGACAGGCAGCTGGAATTAATTTATTGTTAGTTCGTGTAGAGACGCCACAAACTACGGAGGCTCGTTACTACGCGTCACACCTATTCCCGACGACAAATTTGACGAAAACGCGAGCTACACGGAGACACAAAATATATTTCACGTTGTTAGTTCAACGTATTTTGGTACCACAATGCAAGAGATACAGAAAACCAAGTTATTTGCCTTACATTTAGGTACTGACGCTTTGGCATAACGAGAAGTACTTCGAAGTAAAATTTATTTTGAAACATAATGTTTGACACTGACGAATGGAAATATTAGAAATGGACTTATCATGCAAAGTTTAATTAGCTTATTTGTTAAATACTCGTAGTCTCAAAATACAACAACCCATCTGCGTGTCAGATACCAATGCAAGAGTATACCATAGCTGATTTTTGAAACAGCAAATTTTCCCGTTGAAGCATGTTTATTTTGTAAAACATTAAAGTCAACGTAGAATTTACGAGTAAATTAAAAGTAGGATTAGTTTATGTATTTGTTAGTACTATATCTTGTAATACTCGTATGTATAATAGCGTTTCCTTACAAAGTTATACTACTGTCTACTACGACTCACCTTTGAAGCGAGACAGAATAAATACGTAATCCTGTCTATCTAGATAAATGTGCTTGCACGCACGTCCCGTGCAAATGACCAACGACTAGGGAAATTGTATTTATTTGTTACACACAATATTGACGCCATTTGTACTCATTTCCGGCCCTGTGTTGCCAGCATAATATATAAAGGAAATCGGTATACTTTGATAAACGTCGAATGTGACACCTGTTGAAAAAAAAACAAAAAGTAACAAAACAAAGCCACCATGGCTTTGTTTACATAGGATCTCAGTCAGAGAAGCCAATTTTACATTCTTATTCTTCAAATATTAATATATCAATACTTATAAATTTTTATTCTTTAAAAATCTCACAAAAAAATTGCGACAGAGTGATAAAGTAATTGAATTGTATATTAAATTCAAACCTATTGAAAACTTTGCTGCAATATGCCTTTTTAGGTAACAAAAGATCTTTCAATTTATTTTTATCCTAAAAATCATTCTTCAGCTTTGAATTTCGTAAAGCATAATTCACCAGACACATAAAGAAAATAAATATCATAAAGCATTCTGAGTAATCCTGACAAATAGACAATAGTCAAATGTCGGCAATAATAGTCAAAGGCTTCAAACATTTTTCAGGCATTTATATCGAATATAGATACAATAGTGGACAAACGAATATAGCACACTTCAACACGTGAAGTGATCTCAATAATTCTGGACAGTCATCAGCCGCTCAGGGGCTGCCCTCTCAGCACATATAGCTATACTACGTAGATCGATATCACCATCTATTAAATACAGAGCGTAGAATTTGATTTCCACCACAATTGAACAATACTTGGAACAATAATAATTTTATAAGGTGTTGTTGTATAATGTGTAAGTTTGACTGGCCTGTTGGTCTAGTGGTTAGTGACCCTGACTGCTAAGCCGGAGGTCGTGGGTTCGATCCCCACCCAGGACAAATCTTTGTGTGCTGAACATAAAGGTTTGTTCTGTGTCTGGGTGTAATTTATCTATAATATGTATGTATTTACAAAAAAAAAATGTATTCAAGTAGTATATCAGTTGTTTAGTACCCATTACACAAGCAAATATAATTGCTTACTTTGGGACTAGATGGCGCTGTATGAAGAATATTATTATTATTGATGTTATATTAATGTGTTTTGTTTCTTCGGTTAAACGGGTTAATCTCAGGAACTACTGCTCCAATTTTAGGAATTCTGTGGTGTTGGATAGCCTGAAGAAAAAATAAAAATAAAGGGTACATAACATCACACTACGGCAAATAGGAGCTGAGCAGTGGCCAAACAAAGAACGATGAGAGCGAAGCCCCGGGCAACAGCTAGTTTAATATATTTTACTTTAAATGGAGAATCTAGTCAGCTAATAATTTATTATTTAAATATTTATTATTAGAAGATTTGATAGATATTGCCTTTATCTAGCCCAGACCTCAACTCTTTAGATAACAAATTTAATTATGGTCAGTTTTAAAGGACATGGCCTGCTCTAAACCACACGTGTGGTGACGTTGAGTGTCTGAAAAAACCTCTAGAGCAAGCGGTGGCTAAATTTCCCATGAAAACTGTGCGTAAATCCATATATTTGTGGCCAGGCAAATTAAAGGCCTGTATAAAAGCCAAAGGTGGCCATTTTGAATAGAATATTTTTAGATGAGACTTTAATAAATATGTATAAGTTTTAGTAATAGGTATTATATAACTTCATAAAAAAAAATGCATTTTCGTATGTAACAGTACTTATGGCCGAAATAGATCTCTGTCTACTATGTCAGCAAAGTGGCCATAAGAGAATTGGTATACACCTATTGTTTTCTGAGGAACTTTGATGATCAAGTGCATACTATTAAAATTAGTTTTAAGTGATTGTATTACTAAAATCCACGCGGAGCCTGTGAAACTTTCACATCAACCAATTTGTAAAAGTATTTGCCGGACAATGTCATTCGCAAACTAAAAATACCTTTGCAACAGCAAAATCCAATTACGTTTTATCCTGACTGTTGCATTCCACTCTTCAGAAATTTCAGTGGCTCGAAACAGTGCCTGATAGAACTCAGCTAACAACGGCGCTGATACTGTTACACATCTCGCTAATCCTGAGTTAATCTTGTTACATTCTTTCTTTCAGAGATAATGAAGATACAAAAAGACGGAATGCATAGCGCGACTTATCGTTCAAATTAAGCAACGCGACTGGATAAATTAATAGTACTGAATTATTTATATATGTATTTTTATTATAAATGGTGGCGGAATGGATAAAAGCGATGGTGGTCGAATGGATAAGTGACCGGCATGTAAATCATGCAGACAGAGTTTGTTTCCAACCGGCAATACCAATGTGGATTTCAGTTTGAGGAATTTACAGGTACTAGCCTAGTCATTACCTAACGGTGGAGAAAACATATCATTAGGAAACCAACATACCCTACAAGAAATTCTAAATGTATGTCTGATCCAATAGCCCGCAGTTGGCCTGCGTGTGTGGATATGACCTAAACCCTCTCAGCTCTCTAGATAGAGAAGAAGAGACCCGAGCCCAGTAGTGAAAAGTCAGGAATTACTAAACTACTTACACAGTAATTGTTTACACTCACATAACGGCACCGAAGCGTTAATTAATTAAATAATCCTCATTATTGCCGTTGTTCATTAATATAGAAATTTCTCAGTACCAGGCCGGAGTCTGAAAATACGCCCGATTAATAGGCTAGCCCTCTATTACATGGAATTAAAATATAGATATAGCTAGTTAAACGTGGGTGTTATGCACGTCTGCTTACCCCTACGGTGAAAAACTATGATACTATGTATTATAAAGGTGCTGTGATTCTGATACGAACTGTAATTTTTGACTATCTCAATACAGCATAAGTTCTGCTTGATTACAAATAGTTGAGCACGCACTGGTTTTTCAAATCTGTGACCAGCAATATCATCAAATTTTATCCAACGCAGCTTACAAGGGTCAATCCTAATAGAACACACTATACCCGACCAATACGATCCTCCTATAATACAAACGCACTGTAAAACGAGTATTCTTGGCTCGTAACCCTTATCATAAATAAAATACGTAATCGAAACTTAGAGGATAGCCGGCAGCGTCGGTTCTCGCTGTATCGTGAGATCCTGAGAAGGCTATTTTCCGCAACGCTGACTCCCTGGCCCAACTGTCACCCTGCGGGCTTTGATGCAAAATGATACCTCACGTCTTTGTCTTCCATAGCGTCATCTTAAATCAAATACGTCGCTATCTCTATAGCCACAATACACCCTTGAGGTAGCAACCCATAAACTATTATGTCGCGTGAGTCGGGTTGCGTTGACGACTTTGTTGAATATCAAGTAGATTTTATGGAACAAGGAAGGAATTTTTAGCTTAAGTGGATCTTGTTAAACTGTGACGATGATATGAAGATATGTAGGTAATACAGATAGATGAGAACTTGATTTGTGTCTGGGTTTAGAGTCAAGTATGTACCTTTAGAATCAGTAAAAAATCGACACTAACCATCTCTTAGATCATCATCATCATCTTCAGCAACCCATTTAGGCCCACTGCTGGGCTCGGGTCTCCTCTCCTCTAACTAGAGACATACTCATAGAATTTTTTCTATGGTATGTGGGTTTCCTCACGATGTTTTCCTTCACCGTTAGCAGATGGTAAGTCACTTGACTAGTACATATAAATTCCACAAAGTGGAATCCACATTGGTACTGCCGGTCGGGATCGAACTCAGACCGCGTGATTAGCACGCCGCCTGTCCCTTATCCATTCAGCCACCATCGCTTCTTTCTTTCTCTTAGATATATTGAGAATATTACCAATTTTCTGCTACAATACATTTACACTTATAGTACATTGAGCCTTGTCGTATATAAAAATATGCTAGAGGAGAGGTTCTGCTGAATTCGGTACTGGTTTTAGGTACTTTAATGGTTATATAAAATGTTAAAATCTGAAACGCGTGAATCTACATGGAAAAATAATTTTATGACAGAATGAGTTCTTCAGAAATTATAAGTATTTGACTGACAAAAATATTATGTTTCGTTTGAAATGACCCAAATTCCGAATAACATCAAAGTAAATAGCGACAGTATGAGGAAATAAATGAAAAAAATCTGAGATATTTTATTCATTTTGAAAGGAATTGCACGATTCATGTCATAATGTTCCGGTGCTTGTGACACCTGCCGATGTCGCCCACTGACCCGCCTCCCAAACAAAGTAACGACATATCTTCAATAAGTACAAATCGCTACTACCCAAACCTGGACCTTACAACAAAGAAACTAGGGTCTTTAATTCATTGACACTATAAAAGTGAGGCTGAGACGTTTGTTAAGATTAAAGAAAAGGTTATTTGGAACTTAAATTACAGCAGTGTCGGAAATATAATTGGAAAGCTAACATAATTAGAAATCGTTGCTTTAAAAAATGTTTAGACTGCCTTACAGCCTCAAGTTTTTTTGTAAAGTTTAATAGTTAATTATGGATTATCGAACATCTGACGGAATTTAAAAACAGCAATCTTAAAACGTCATCCCTAGAACATTATGCGGATCTAACTTCAATGTTTATTCAAACAGCATTGATTGGTTGACAATCGCGCAAAATTTAATTGAGGCGATTTTTTTTTATTTTGTACGACTAAATTAGGCTACGCAGAGCATAAATCTCGCTTAATAACATTAACCACATTGTACACTATCACAGTACATAATTCATAAGCTGGATCGCTTTGCAAAGCCGAAACCAACAGGTAGGTTTACGACAGTAAATATGGTTTGATACAAAGAGTTCCAATATGAGTTACAAATGCCGCATTCCGGACGGTCAAATGCACGTTCATGTTTGCAATGCGGGCACTGATTGTTTAGTTACACTCTTTGAGTAAATGTTGCCATCAGACCACATTTATAAAGACTCTGAGAATGGAGGTGAATACCTGTCAAATAATACCACAATGTGACGTAATATTTTGTGATGGAAAAATAAACATTACGTTAAAACAAGCACTTGTTGCTTGTTGCAAGGGATTTTTAAACAATACACTTCATAATCATCAGCAACCCATTAAGTCCCACTGCTGGGCTCGGGTCTCCTCTCCGCTAACTTTAGAGCTAAGAGGGTTTTGACCATACCACCCATAATCCACTCACGCTAGCCTAGTGCGGGTTGGTGGATCAGACATACTCATAGAATTTTTTCTAGAGTATGTGGGTTTCCTCACAATGTTTTTCCTTCACCGATAGCAGATGGTAAGTCACTTGACTAGTACACAATTCATAATATGTATAATTATATTGGAAACTTATTTGGTTACGGTAAATGGGTTTACGTAAGCCTTAAAACCGAAGAGCTTTGAAGATGTCGATGTGAACCTTTTTATAATATAATAATTATGTTTCTATTGCGAAATGATAAAAATGCTAAATTCGATATCTTCAAAGCCCAGGTTAAGATTTCCAAAATGATGTATTAATGCATTTTAGGAGAGCTACATGCTGCTATAGGTGTTACAGATTGATTAATAATTATGGAAATATAAATTAAATACATTAATGAAGCTGATAAACAATTTCGCTGTGATTACGATGATACCTACCTACTTCATTGGCTCTTATATTTTATTAGTTACATATCTGACATAAACAAATTTCAGAAACATAATCAATATTTCGAAAGTATTGGTAAAAACTATTGGTTTATGAAGGGTTAGCCACGGTAGTTATTTAAGTAAGCCATAAAGTTGGTTATGCCCCGGCCGGCGGCGCCGAGACGGGTCCACATAATCAAATAAACCATAATACAAGCAATGGGTTTACGACCGACAAAGAGAATCATTCTCTTTATATATATAAACGCTTAGGTAGGGTAAGAGGAAATTATAACTTTATTATACCCCGTCCTCGTTCTTAAGATTAAGTAAATTTGTAATAACGCTGCGACTAAACCCAAGATTTTTTCGTCTTTATGAATTCATTTGGGAGGATAATGAATGGGTAAAGTAATTTAGTGTTTTCATCATCTTGTCATTTTGTTGAGTTTCACAGCTGAACCAAAATCTTCTTTTCTCTTAATAAATAGATGAAAGGTAACAAATAAACTTGGAAATTTATAACAGTCCGTTGTCCATTACAAGTGTCCAATTAAGTCCTTCTATAAATTTAGTTCACACTACACAAGGCTTACAAGGCAATTTTATTGTCACGCCATTTCCTTCTTGTATTACGCGTTGGTACAAACATCATCTGACATATTCATTGTAAAATATGCAATTAAAAAACGTAATAATATCTCTAATTTTATTCTATTTAAAAAACATAACATAGGATTGTGCCTCGTTCGTTTCACTGAGTTTTGTCCCATAAAAAGTCCTTCAACTTTCCTTTGTATGCTCGGTTCGTCCAAAATATATTTTCAATATTTATTCCTAGTTTGTCCCAATTCTTACTTACCTAGTTTTTCCCACTCCAATAATAATTATAATATAACCTGAACAAAAATTGGTCAGAGTTATATTATAATAATTTTTGGTAGAATCTGCCTAAAAAGTTATTTATTGTCATGAAAAAACACTAAATATATAGCTATCTATTTATTTATTAAAAGTAGTATTAGTTCATAATTTATGTAGTTTATAACAAGTAAATAATTAAAAAATTATAATAACCCGACTGCAAAAAATCAACTGATACGCAACGTACTAAAAAGACCGAAAAATGGTTGTAATTATTCATCATCATCAGCCCAATGACGTCCACTGTTGAACATAGGCCTCACCTAATTTCCGTTGTAACTGTTATTCCTGATTAAATTTAAATACATAACATATGTATATATTTGTAATCTCCATTTGATTCTCTTTATTTTGATACCCTACTCGATACATTTGGTTAAAACAGTCGGGTAAAAAAATGTTAATTACTTACAATTTGGCGCCAAAAGTCCACCATTTTGTATTTTTATTAATACCTATCTAAGGACACTTGGGTTTATGAGAAGAATCTTACGATACCTTAATTGTCTAAATCCATCCAGCCGTTAGGAAGAAACGTGGGAATAAAGAAATTTACAAACATACAAGATACGCGTGAAATACAATACCCGTCTTGACAATCGGGTAAGAAGTAATAGGCAGTACTTTATGACTAAAAAAAGTTATTTTCATTTTTGCTAACTGTACTTTATAGTCTAAGAGGAATTGCGGACGGACGAGGAATTTAATATTCATGTGGGACGAAGAAGATATAACAGGTCAAATGATCGGCAAAATATATTTTAATTTTTATGATTTTTATGCTATGTGCACAAATCTTAATAGAGTAGAAACTCTTCTATCTTGATATCAGCCGCCTCAACGATGCTTTCAATATTGACTGGAACTTCTGTAAAAATATTTCAATTATTTAGAAGTACTTACATCAAAAATAGTTTTCAAGACTAAACCTAAATACAAGAATTTTATGACCAAAAATTATGACGGATTCGGTCCCATGTCGTATTCTAACCCCGAAAGTACTCAACCAACAATGTTTGCTAGTAACACATTGTTGGTTGAGTGCTTTCGCACTTTTATAACTAAATATTACAAAAATTACGGAAGAACATTGAATCAATTATTATTATAACATTTATATGAGACCACCTCGGTTTTAAGACAACCAACCGACCACCGTTTTAAAACAATTAAATTATTAACAAAACGCCCTGCTATACAAAACTGATCGTCATAAAAAGATATAGGCACCCGCTTTGTCCCCAGCGTTAATTAATTCATTACCAGTATTTCTTTGATCATTGCACGAGCGATTTTATTGTTCACTTATTTGTTCTCTAGTTAATTTCCTTACCTAAACCAATGTTGGTTTTAAAATATATTTGAATTAATTCTTCAATGAATAATACAAGCCTTTTAATATTTCACGTTGTAGATCGTTCAAATAATGAATTATAATAACTTAATTACATTACTTATTTATTATATAGAGACATCAGCATCATTGTTTCAACAAATAACACGTTCCACAGCTGGGCACGGGTCTCCTCCAAAGAATATGGAGGGAATTCAGCCTAGTATACCACGCTGGCTAGACGGGTTTGTATAGGATTTGTTTCGAATTTTCCTTTTTTTGCAGTGCTCTTGTCTGCATTATGGTTACTCCCTTAGTCGCCTTTTACGACACTCATGGGTTGAGATGGGGTAGTGACATTATGTATTCTTAATCCGACACTACACTGACAAAAAGTCGTTGTCGTAAAGTCACTTAAAAATAATAACAAAATCACTTACTCAAAGGTAGATATGACCTAGTGTCATAGCCGCTATCCTTTCGCGAGTCTTCTAAAGCATTTCTTAACGCTTCCACTACAACATGGCTTAAGCAAATGGGTGGTTCTCCAGTTGCTGTAAAAAACAAAGATCATAAAACTTTCCATCTTTCTTAAAACTTGTATAAAATGTACAAACTAAAAGACTTTATATTTTACATTTGTATTATTACTTACCCGAAGTTTATTTATGGCCATCGTTAAATTGAAGATTCGCTATTTGTCAACCAAAATTTATTATTAAATAAAACTCGTTTTACTCACTGAAGTTGACCGTTAGTGAAATAAAAATAAGGTTTGTATTGGATTTAGACAAGACAGTTCGGTTACATAAATTCATTACCTTTAGATCCTAAAATACCAACTGGATTTGGTCGGTTACGTCTTAAAAATACGCGAAAATCGTTAGGTATATCTTTAGCTCCTATCACTTTATAAGTCCAAGTTCTATCCGTATATAATTCGCCAGTATGCTTATCAAAATCATGTTTTTCTATTGTCCACAAAGACAAGCCCTGTATAAAAGCTCCTTCAATCTATTCAGAAACAAAATTAAAAAATATGCATTAATGACGACGAATACATTAGGGTTGGGCAATACCTAACCGCACGGAATCGCACTTCTTACGTTTATATCCTGTTCTGTCATTAAGAACCGTTCACTTTCTAGAGCGAGAATGAGGGCGTGAGTGCGGCCGCATGCAGTCGAATCGACAATACGATCGGTTGTCACTTTCTACTTCGCTCTAGTAAATGACAGTTTTAAGTGACAGAAAAAGATAGGAGCATAGAATAGTGCAGGTTAGTGTTGCTAGTTGTTATATTATGTGGTGCAATCCTTAGATTCACAAAACATTATTTACTAGATGATAAAATTAAATGTATTGTTTTAATTAAATTACTAAGACAGAGCCATATAATAAAATTATTACCTGTCCAACATCAATTGCTGGGTTTATACTACGTCCAGCATCTTCGAATATATCAGCTCGAACAATCCACTTACTCCCGCCCAAAATATCTACTTCCACCTCAGTTACAGCAATTCCAAATATAAAGTAATTTATCAAACGAGGATCATTTTCACTTGTAAGATAATTTGCTTGTAGTAAAACACCCCGCCTATCAGCTGCAAAAACAATTTCTCTCCATGATGCCGTAGGCATTGCAGCTCTAAATGGGGCCAATCTTGCATTAATCTGATCACAGCATCTTATTACAGCGTAAGCACAACATTCACTCGTTATACTAGAAGCAACCGCAAAATTATTTGGAGTTCCATAATTAACACATGGTACAACAGAAACGGTATCCACTGGAATAGAAAACTGAGCAGCTGCTACTTGCGCTACTTTCGTGAATATACCTTGCCCAATCTCTGTTCCTCCACAACTTATAACAACGCTTCCATCACCATGATACACACTTACTAAAGCACCGTAATTCCCAATATATGCTGTGGGAAATGCCATATTACTTATCGTTATTCCTCTTTTCTTCCACCTATTATTTCTATTAAATTCATTTACATGTTCTTGTCTCGTTTTGAAGTTAATTCTTTCTAAAAATATCGGAACAAGGGTAGGTAAATCATTATCTTCTTGCCGGTAGTTTGCATAGCGTACTTGTATTGGATCTTGATTTAATTCTTTAGCTATATGATCCATTATGTGTTCTATGCCCGAAATTCCTTCAAAGCCACCTTAAAATAATAGTCTTCATGTAGTATTGTATCTAAAAATAACATTAGTTTATTAAAAATATCTCACTTACCTGGTGCTCTCATAAAGGCATTTGATGGATTATCGGTCAAAACTCCAAAAGAGTCAACTTTCCATCTTCTAGAATTATAACAATTCCTAAGTGATTTAGTAGCATATGGATTCTCGTTCTCATTTCTTGAATTACCATCGTTAACATAAAATACTGCATCCATATATTGAATTTCACCTCTGTCGTCTACACCCACCTTAGTAACAAAAAAATAGTTTTAATAGTTCAATTTTGTAAGAAGGGACTATACAATATTTCTGTAATATTTGAACTAACTTCGTAATCAAGTCTCGTATTTGGTCTTTTCCCTGTTGCACGCATAATAGTTGGCATTGACATCGACATTCTACACGCTTTATTCAGTTTTTTTGCAACTAAAGCAGTTGCACCTGATGCAAAATTACATCTGCTGATTTTGCACCCAAACCCACCGCCACACCTTCGTGTTTTTACTATGATTCTGAAATTAAAATAAACAAACATAAAAAGTGATTATGATTTATGTTTATTGGTATGTATTTTAATAAATTACGTACAAACTTTCATTGATTTTAAGCATCTGAGCAATATTTGCTTGGACAATGTCTATATATTGAGTTGAACATTCAACTTCAAATTTTTCATCTACTGGATTCGTAAGACATGTATGTAATTCCATCATGTGATGGTACTGTAGAGGGCTGATAAATTTGCCCTTTATAATCCGTCTGATATTTGCTCCTCTTTCTGTTGGTGTAATACCTGTATAAGGTATAAGCCTATTTTCTTCTTTTGGTGCATGTATTGCATCTTCTATTGTCAAAATGATGGGCGATTTTGGTATATTCTTATATTTCACCTTTACCAATGAAGCCATTTTATCAGCCAGAGATTGAGATTTTGCAACAACAATAGCTACTGGCTGATTAAAAAAAATGACTTTTTCACTAGCCAATAATTCTTCATTTTCAAACATAAGCAAAAAGTCACCTCGAACTACGCTATTTACTCCTGGTATGTCTTTTGAAGTCAGCACTGCATACACACCATCATATTTCTAAAACAAATGAATACAATCGGTAGGTAGGTATGTACAGTTAACAATTTTTATTTGTAAAATAAAAATAGCTGTAACTAATAAAAATACAGTACAAACCAAAACTTCAGAAGAATCTATGCTTTCTATATCACCTCGAGTCACTGTAGACAAAACAAAAGCAGCAAATACTTCATCTTTAATCGTAGGAATATCATCGCTATATACTGCTTCACCTGAGCACTGAATTAACCCTTCTTTTTTCAATAATGGTTGTGTTATTGGATAATCTTTTTGGTCTGTATCATATTCTTGATAGCTACGACTGACTGGGGGTCTATCGTCGCTCGGTGTTGTGCATCCTGATTTATAAATAGGCTTCAAAACATCTTCTGGACATATTTTAATAATACACTATAAATAAAAATGCCAATATAGTACATAACCGAAAAAAATATTGAGAATCAAATTCTATAAAGCAAACAAATTTATCTTCTATCAAAATTCAACCCATATAATTCAGCATGGTTTCAATGGAGGTAATTTAAGCCTTTGAACCAGAAATACCGTCTTACTTGCAATAAAAAATAGGTTTAAAGACATATTTAGTATCCTATAAATAATAATAATAATAATATAATATTCTACCACATTCACACAGCGCCATCTAGTCCCAAAGTAAGCAATTATATTTGCTTGTGTTATGGGTACTAAACAACTGATATACTACTTAAATAGATTTTTTTTTTGTAAATACATACATATTATAGATAAATTACACCCAGACACAGAACAAACCTTCATGCTCATCACACAAAGATTTGTCCTGGGTGGGGATCGAACCCACGACCTCCGGCTTAGCAGTCAGGGTCACTAACCACTAGACCAACAGGCCAGTCAAGAATATGTCTTTAATATGTCTTTAATAAAGTTACCTATACAAAACACGAAAAACAAAGTTACAAACCTTGTAAAATAGACCCAATGCGACTTTTTTCCGAATATGAGGTGGTGTATAAGGTGGTCGAACATCAGGCTTGATTTCATGTTCCAAGACGTGAAGAGCCGATTGCAGTGTATCATTGTTGAATATATTACGTCCAATCAAAAATTTCTCCGTATTGTAAGCGTGGGTAAATGATGGATTAATATTACCGTACACAATGGATGCTTCTTCAACGAGATGTGTATGAGGCTTGAATTTCAAAAGAAAAGCTGAATTTACTTCTGCTTGCGCGTTTTGTTCCCTCATTGTAATCTAAAAGCAAATATTCGTTTATTAAGCGAGGTTTAGTTTTATGCTTGCATTTTAGTACATATAAATGGAAAAAAAACGTTCATGAAATTTGAAGAGGTAAATAGTGAAATGAAGCTAAAAATACAAAAGAGAATAAAACTCACTTTGTATGTTACCAACTCGTAGTTTTTAGACAGAGGAGGTAGTTTAATTTGTGTTATAACTCTTCCAGTTAAATCCGTCTTCAAAAATTCAGGTAAACTCATTTCTTTTTGAGTCATGTTGCGTCCAACTAAAACAGAAATATCTTTTAGAACTTAGTGGTTTATATGTGACTCTGCTCGTATTGGTCATAGCGTGATGTTATATAGCCTTCCTCGATAAATGGCCTATCGAACATTAAAATATTTTTTCATTATTTTAGCTTTTTGCCAAATTTCATGATTGTAGGTCAACGAGAAGTACCCTATAGGTTTTAACTTTTAAGATCGTCAATATATTCGACAAATCTTTTGATTGCGTTTACTTAAAACTCTGATTTTTTATTGAAACAAGGGATTTAAACAAGCTGAAATAAATATCAAATACTCGGGTCTGCACCCGAGTAGTAGCTTGTTACCTCTTCGCGTTTGAGAAAAATATTTTTGACAGATGGACAACGTAGTGATCCTATAAGGGTTCGGTTTTTTTTTTGAGGCACGGAACCCTAATAACAACCGATATAGGTATATATAAATATAGCCAGTTACCTATAGTCACCGTAGCTCGTACACAGCTCAACAATAAAAATATATCTGACTGAAAACTTGGATACGAATTTTTCAGCGCCAAATTACCAGCGAGCGTTCCGATCTAAAAACCATTACACAAATTAACACAAATATAAGACAATTTACTTCAAAAATACCCATAGCTGTTATATATGTAATATATAATAATATGTTTTTTTTATCTATGTAGTTAGTACTTACTGGTCTTAGCAAACACGAAGTATTAAATAGGACCTACATTACTTACATTTCGGACTGGTATGTGAGCTACTTTATCTAGATGCTTATGCAAGATATCTAAATACCAAAACTCTTCATTCGTTTGGCAGAGTTCTTTAAATAAGTTCATGGTATCAGTCAACGTCATGTTTGCCCCAAGAACCAAATTCACGTCCAAAAAATGAGTTTTCAATTCATCTATATTATTGATGTCTAATAATATTTTTGGATAAAACAATATTGGCTTCACTCCTGTAATCAAATCATAAAATGCCTTAATTTATTATGGACTTGCAATGTACTTGTTATGATTTGTGTTGTAATGTGATTTTGTTAGTAAAAAATATGGGTTAGAAATAAATGATATTTTATTAATTTTAAAGCTACAATCATAGATTGAATGTACCAATATTGTCAAAGCGAAGGAAAACCTCTAATCGGGCATGCCTATGACTACTTCAATCACGTTATTTAATAATTTATAACAACATTTACGTACCTTTCGCAGTATTACCAGCAACTAACATATACGATTCGTAACCAACTTTGTCCAATACAGTAAATATGGAGCGTACATCTCCAACTGAGTACCATAACCTTCCATCTGCTAAAGATATTTTCTTCGGTAAATCTAAGGCACTTATGCTGTCTGTATTTACCAAACACCATTCCTCACTCGCTTCACAAGTACCGCCACACTTTTTACCGGATTTAGGACATATTTGTTCAGATATATCTTCAATATCTTTTATCTTCCTCAATATATTCGCATCTGGGTGGACGGCAAACGATTTGAATGCTTCTAAAATAGGACGGTAGCCAGTACATCTACAAATGTTGCTGCCGAAAGAGTTTTCTATTTCAGCTTCGGTTAGGTGACGATCGCTGCCTTTTAATAGACTAAAATATTAATATATAATCTTAAAATAGAATCTTAAAATTGAAATAAAACTTATCATATCGTAATATTAAATAATTATAATCATGTGTATTGTTCTATAGAGTTGCTATTTTAATTACCTGTACATACTCATCACAAAGCCAGGACTGCAGTAACCACATTGCGAGCCAAAATAATGATCGAGCCGTTTCTGGATTATGTTGTAACCTTTTTTCCTATTACCAATGTGTTCCACTGTTGTAATATCCCATCCATCGCAGGACATGATAGATACTAGACACTAAAACAAATATAAAGTTTAGTTCTACCGGCCTTATATCCTTATGATGGCCAAGAATAAATTCATAAGTTTGAGCTATTTAGATTTTTCGTGGCAATTGGAAGGATATCGCGCATTAATTAACACTTCTGATACACTAGCTATTAATTGAGCGAGTACGTATTCTATAATCACTTAAATCAATTCATGCGTATAATTTGCCATAATCGCGTAGAATAAATATTGTTTGCATTATTAGCAAGCTTGCATGCCAGACAGAGCCGGCACGTCCGGGAAAATATTACCTTCCGACAGAATATCGGCGCTAGGTAGCAGTAAGTTTTTATGTACTCGTATTATAATTATGTTGTCGTGTTTCATCCGATGAGTGTAAAGCGCTGGAGGCCCAATTCCTCCTCTAAATCACCTTCGTTTTCTTCATGTCCCTATTTCCATTTTTTTTCAGTAGACAGCCGCTTGGTTATATTTTCTTCGCATTGTTTACTTGATGCTAAATGCACACAGTCACATCCAAGAGTGGTAACCACCATTTACGGTTTAACTTGATCGTCTGCCACTTCAAGCAATAAAAAAACTCTCAGTGGACTTAGAGAGAGAGAGCTACAAAAATTAAAAATAATTCTTACAGAATTCACGGAGAAGGTACATATTTCTTTGGTTTTTGGCAGCGTTATTCGAACATTGACGACACAAGCTCCGCAACCTCCTTCTTGACACATGTACTTAGTGCCACGGTACTCTGCATACCGACGAATATACTCAGTTAATGTCACGTCAGCTGACAATTCAGCACCCGCTGAAAAACCATTACAATTATACACACAAACAGAGTAACTAAGCAAAATTTAATCGCAAGAACGCTCCACATTCTTTGGAGGAGACCCGTGCCCAGCAGTGGGACGTTTATGGGTTGAGATGATGATGATGATGATAAGAAAGAAAGAAAAATAATTACGTACTTGCTCAACTCAAAGTTATTTATACACAAACTAAAACACACATAAACTACCTTAGCTAAACACAGCACAGTATAGCATAGCTCAATGTTAGTTAGTATCACGATAGTTATAGAAAATAATAACCCTGCAATAATTATAATAAAATTAGCATTTAGCAACATTGGCGAACCACATACACCGGTGAGTTAGCCAAATAGTAATAATAATAATAGCCATACAATATCATTGCGCAAACCCCTTCTTCACCAATTTTGATTTTCATTGAATTCAAAACTTCACGAATTTTGATACAAATAATTTTAATTGACTTTATGATCCTACTAATATTATCAGGCGCTCGTAGCATTGTGGTACTGATATGTTTGATACGATCATCGAGGTTAAGCAACACTCAACAAGGTCAGTCCATGATGGGTGACCGTTTGTGGCAATTTCATTCTCGTAACATTTAGCGTTGGTCCCGGTTATTACTTAATGTGGTAGTCGTTAAGTCAAGTTGGAAGCCTTCTGGGCGACTTGATAAATTCCAACACAAGAATCTGCCTCAAGCCCACACGATAAGAAGAAGATTATTATAACTGCGAAAGTTAGGGTGGATAGATGTTTAGTCGGATGTTTCTTACTCAACTCACGCCAGAACGTATAATTCGTATAATCATTCCGACGCGCGCTGCACTCTGAGGCGGTCGTGTTACGTATCATATTAATTTATTGTTTAGCGCGGCGTAAGCCGACGCTCGAATTTTTTGTCGCCATGAGTGACAAACTCGTGGCGAATGAACTGCTGGCGTTCCTACAACAGAAGCTGGATGTAATGGACGAGGTTTCTGCCATTCAGATTTGTTCCACGAACTTCAGCGAAGAGGATGTTGCTGCTGCCAAGCAGCTCGTGTTTAAGTTGCTAAATAAAAGCGACCAGATGGTGATCCGCCGGCGTGACGGGACAAAGAAAAGTCTACAAGACATTATCACGCTCCTCAAGGTAACCGATCCTGACGACGTGCCGACGTTTGTGGCGAAGGACTTGAACAAGTTGCCTCCAGTCACTTTCGACCACGTCGACGTTACAAGCCTGCTGAAAGACATCGTTCTTTTAAAGGCAAGTTTAGCGGATGTGCACAACAGATTAGACGCATCCCAAAGCACCGTGGTACAATTGCGCAAGGAACTCGATGAATTGCGCAACGCTGTGGTATTAACAGGGTCACCGGCGCGTAGTAACAACGTAAACACGCGCCGAGGTGCCTGCTGTCTCGACACATCGGTTGCAAGTTATGCGTCAGCTGTGTCGCCGAAAAACGCTGAGTCTGCTGAGTGCGCCGCGCGCGCGCCTCGCAGCCCCGCACCCGTCCCCGCGGCCCCGGAATGCATCGCCGCGAGACCTTCTACACGCGCCGACCCGGCGCCGGTTAGGCAGAGCACTCCAATTGCTCTCGCCACGAAGTCTGTGCCTGACAAGTCTGTAAATCATCTCGATGGCGATGGTTTCGTGAAGGTGCAAAGAAAGAAACGCCAGCAGCGAACCAACAAGAACTGCTGCGGCACGGCTTCTCCTGTACCTGGCGTTACTTTGAGAGCAGCAGCTCCGAACACTCCGGTGTACATTTCTCGCCTGCACTACACTGCAACGGCACAGGACATCGCGACGTACGTTTACCAAAAGGTCAAGCACGCTATGAGAGTGCAGTTGCTGGAGTCGCGTCGCAACGTCAATTTCAAGGCGTTTGTGGTGCGAGTACCGACGTGCTTCTTGCACCTTATAATGGACGAGACCTTTTGGCCGAAAGGTGTTGTGTTCCGCCGCTTCCGGGGCCAAGTACCACCTGACCGCACAACGAAGTGCATTGTGAAGTAGATTTATAATTTTATGTATGTTAGTTTGTAAGGTATTTATCTATGGGAAATTGTTATCCTGATAATAAAATTATTATTATTATTATTATTATTATAAAAGGATCTGTATAAAATTTGGTACATAGACACATTACAGTCTGGAATATCACAAAGCTTCTTTTGCTACCGAAGCCGCGGGCGTAAGATAGTTATACTATAAACAAGGCGATGTTCCTGTACCTAAATAATTGGGACGTTTTTTTTACACATCGCCATCTAGTAGTAGCCCGAAGTAAGCTAATAAGCTTGTGTTCTGGGCTCTAGACACCTGGCAAACATAATTATAATAGTTTATCTATTGATAGTAGATCTATGAACAAATTAAGTAATTAATATAAAAAATAAAAACTATCTATTTACATAATTACAAGTACTATTTACAAGGCTATAAAAAATCACCAACCCGCACTAGGCCAGCGTGAATGAATTATGGCCTAAACCCTCTCAGTTCTCTAGTTAGAGGAGAGGAGACCCGAGCCCATCAATGGGACTTAATGAGTTGTTGATGAAAAAGATAATAATGTGGACTAGGCCTCATAGTATTCGTCGGCATCACTGTCACACGGGAAAGTGCCCAGAAGGCTAGCAGCATTGCCACGCTGCTGGATGGCAATGCTGATTCTCTGTGCGAGAAAAAGCCCTCTGGTCACATGAAGTGTCGATTAACCGCGTCGCTAGTTCATTATAAACGCTTTCATTATTATATATTACTAAATACGTACATATTATACATAGAAAAACACTCAAACTAAACATTTACTAACCACTGTATTTCCGACCATTAATTTTGAAATTGACTCGATCCATTTTCACTTAAAAAATAATTTGATATTTCTACACATAATTTTTTTTGGGCACATGCGCCACAATATCTTATTGTAAACTAAACCTTTACATTATGAAACACGTGTTTTTATTAATCAATTATATTCAATTATATCAATCAATTATATATTCTATCCGTGAAGTGAGCAATAAATCGTTTTGCTACCATAATTATCCATAGATAATTAGATAGTATAATTCAACACTTTATAGAGCAGCAGAATGTATTGCTTGTATGTTTGAAATGAAACTCTTAAACTACTGAACCGATTATAAGAATTCAATTCACCATTAGAATGTTAAATTACTTAAAATAGCAAAGATAAACTTTATTTGGCTGAAGTAATTATACTTATAAACTCAAGAAAAAAGTATTAAAAAAAGTTTAGTGGTAATTCAAAAAATACTCGAATAATTATTATGTAGGTATTAGGTATGTAGATTTATCAAATAGTGACACTAGCTTTAATATATTATATTATGTTCGTGTACGTGGGAAAAGCCGCGGGCAAAACTAGTACAATATAATACTTTTTTTTTCTACCACATTCACACAGCGCCATCTAGTCCCAAAGTAAGCAATTATATTTTGCTTGTGTTATGGGTACTCAACAACTGATATACTACTTAAATACATTTTTTTTGTAAATACTAAAATATGTATGTATTTACAAAAAAAATGTATAATGATAAATTACAGAACAAACCTTTATGCTCATCTCACAAAGATTTGTCCTGGGTGGGGATCCCACGGCCTCTGGCTTAGCAGTCAGGGTCACTAACCACTAGACCAATAGACCAGTTTGTCAGAACTTTGTTGAAGGAGGCAAGCTGTTTCAAAATCAATATGCATTGGCGTTGATTTATCACATCATTTAAGTTGTGCCGAGATTTACATTTAAGTAATAAATAAAAGGTGTAAATAAAAGTATAAACAAAATGGGTTATTCTCAGCTGCATTATTACTTCGTTGACTTCGGTGGCGCATTTTTTCAGCTCAATAATGGCATATTATCATTGATAAACAAAAGTTCGGCGTCTCCCCCTAGATGCACAAACACGTACTAATCTCACTCTCAAAACTGTCGCCAATATACTTACTGTCAAATTATTATTACATTTTTAGATAATAGTTTTGAAAATTACATAAAAAGCAATAAAACTTTTTGACGTTAACACCTCACGACAGCGAACTTTTTGAGCTCTATTTTTTGTGCCGTTTTTGATCGCTGAGTGTCTTGGGTTTTTTATAAATCGATGCATAATTTGAATACAAAATATAAAATTTTATTGTATTGTAGGTAGAAAATGGATTTATACCTACTTAATATAATTGTCACTAAAAAATTGTGCCAACGAAATAATGAGAGACTTGAGAATGACACAAACATGGTCCAGTTTTTAACCGACTTCCAAAACAAAAGGAGAATGTTCTGAATTCGACACGTATGTTTCTGATACGCAGGTTTATTGCCTTTATTACTCTGATCCTTTCAAATGTGCCAGTGTACCACCTAAGCATTTTTTACGAAATCAACATTAAATCTTGTATTCCTATATTTATTTTTATTTATTAAACAACTTGACTTAATGCCGGAAGCGGAACTACGGGTGACGCACAGATTGGTGCAATAAGTCAAATGAAATAGAAGCTACAGTTATGATAATGTAGATGCCTATTATAATAATATAAAATTAAATACTAAACTACATTATAATTAATAAATGATATTTTAACGTTAACATGTAATTTCCCACAACTCATTGAGGATGATTTATGCGTTACGGATAGTGGTCATTTATTATTTTTAACCAACAGTATTTGCATTAAACACACATTATATAATAGCTCTATCCGCTAATTACAATTCAGGATTTCCTTGAGTTTCCTGAAAATAAACGTAACACAGAATTAATCAAGTATAATAAATATTTCCCTAATGGTAACAACTCAATTAATTTTTTATGTTAGGGCCAATTCACATGCGTTTCTTTATCGTAGGGGGCGGGACAAACAGACAAGATGTAAAATGAAGACGCATCGCAAACGCGGCACCCTTTCAATAAATTTTCATACAAGATGTATAGAAGCCTCGTGGCTGTCGCGACACAAAATAAACAGAAAAGACTGATTGTGGACGCGACCTGGACTCGACGCTTCGACGACTGCGCTTTATTCGAAAACTGTATGAAGAGCCGACGCGTTGACAAGACGCGGAAGAAAGCGGTGTCCGGGGGTTACTTTAGACAGTATAATATTGAAACAATCGGAGTCATGTTGAATACTTACCGGTCTGGATAATATTGTAGCTCTTCCATTAGTTAAAAAATCAATGTTCTTTTCTGCGCTATACCAGATGAACCCAGTAATGCGTATCGTTTTGAATGTTAGCAATATGAACCAAACACAGAACGTCCTCGTCTTCTGAAGAAAATAATATGTTGTCGTCCTAATAGTAGACGCTAACGTAAAGTTAAATATGAGAAACTCAGTTTCATTTCTCTATCTCGTCCCATCCGCGCCCTGTTTCTTTCAAAATTATACTCGTCTATGCCTTGACTGCAACGTGTTCTTGTCTTACGTCTTTTCTGTTTGTCCTGCCCAGCGTCTTATAGGTTGCAATCACGTGATCATCATAATATAGGTACCTAAATAGTAATGGTGGTCTAATGAGAAAATGACTGGCATGCAAAAAATGTGATCCGAATTCGATCCGAACGGGCAGTACCAATATATTTCTCAACTCTTTAGATACATTACAGGATTACATCAAATTCCTATAGGTATAGAAGATAAAATAAACAATGATATTTCTTCCATACTTTTAATTTTATTCACGTTTTGAGAATTTTTTCTTCTACATTTTTTATCGTATTTTTATGGCATAGCATGAAGAATCAGCAGCACTACCAACAGTTTTCGGTGTCGAGAAGGATCTTCTTTCACCCCGTATAAAACTAGTAGACACGGCCAATATGTTATGCGCCTTATCCATAGTAATTATTAAGTTAGGTTAGCAATTAAACTTCAATTAACGACAGGATTCGCACAACGGCACGCACCACAGCGGATCATCATCAAGATTTATTTTAATAGCAGTAAAGAGAATCTTTTGAAACCAACACGACTAAAACCATTTAGTATTTTCAACTAGGTTCTAGTTGAAGATACAAAGTTATGTAAATACCAGAATAACATTGGTGGGAAAATACTTTCAAGTACTGTGCTTGGTGCCAAGTAATATTATGATAGACAGTATAATAATATTTGTGAAGCTGAATCAGAAGACAGACTTTTAGAAAACGTAACTAAACGTATAAAAGTCATAAAACAATTAAAATTAAAACAAAGAGTTTTACAAAAAAAAAACAGGTTTTGTCCCAAAATATGGTTTTGTGTCATTGGAGAACAACGTAATACTCGTAGGGCGAGCGAAGTTCTACGCTTACGGCTTGCAAACGAAATGTGTTCAAAACTGATCATGCTTAAACTTTGTCGATGGTACGCTATATTAGAAGTTGTAGCACCTATGTAAATTCGATTAATCAAGTACTTGAATATTTGAATAGACATAAGCAGAATGTGGCGTGAAAACATTTGAACAAGATAAACCAAAGGTGTTGTAGAATCACACCTTTATTTATTAAGCGACAATACTGACTATAGATCCAAACACTCTACAAAATACAGGTACTCCATATTATTATGATAAATTATTATATTAAAGTTAAATAGTATTCAGACTTCACTTATCTTTTTTACCAGACACTATTAACCGTAATATGTTAGTGATTTAAACGAACCAAACGTCGAAAAAGAGACAAGTTTCCAAGAACAAAGATATTTTAAGACAGACAACAGACTGTCCTATGCAATAGTAGCGCAATATAATTTTCCAAACTAATCCTATCTTGCTGCAAGCAAAACGCTCAATGAAAATTATTAAGCATCAGGAAAATAGTCCAATTACCGCAAAGTAACTTTATATATCTAAAAAATCCGACCTAAGTAACATTAATTTTTCAGAATTGGCAAAACACACCGAAAAAAATAAAATACACTCAGTTGAAGTGAGATATTTCAGCTTTACTGAGCTCTCCAATTGCGAGCCGGTTTAATTATTTCATTTGAAGTTAAGAAATGGTACTTTTATTGTGTTCCTACCACTCACAAACGAACATTGCAGATAAATTTATTAATTAAAACTGAGAATAAAACTGTTCAACGTCAACTACCCTACAAATAGTGAAACAGAAAGCTGCACTTAAAACTTACTTAAGGAAAAAAGCCGATGCTATATAAAGTCGTTTGAAAAATCGCACAATTATAGTCCTTAGTACATAAAAAGCGAAATAAAACGATAGCCCTGATACATATACTTCTACTTTATTACTCTTTTCCAATTAGCCAAACTATGCAGAAAATCAGTTATTACTGCTGAAGCAACAGTAGGCTCACACTTACACACACATACACAGTCTCTACTTTAAGTTATATAGGCCAGCTATTAGTAATAGCTCGCAATAATTTAGTTTTTATTCAAGAATTTTTAATCTAAGAAACTCTTATTACGCAGTAAAAACCCACGTGCTATTTTGATCTACCATTTTACACATTGATGACACTTTTAGTATCCCTTTCACTCGAACTTTACATATGCATACGCGAACGAGATGGTTATTTTTCATCGTATTGCAATCGTTAACTAAAGTATACCTTGTGTATGAGTTTGCCTTCAGATGCCTGTTAATACATTAGGCTATCATATATGTATAAAAGACACGAAAGGACAAACTGTATTCAAATCTTTTTGCTTTTGAAGAGCGTATAATTTTTAAATTCCCACTAAGATCAATACCTATTATCAATAGCCATAGGACGTCCGCTAACCTACCCAAGACATTTCAAATAGGAAGCAAAACTTATTTATAGCAAATTCAACCTCTAAAGGGGGATAGGGGGGTCACCCCTTTAGAGGTTGAATTTCCTGCGTTGATACATAGGTCAGTCGATCAGGACTTTGAATTTTATAAATATAGATATAGATAGACAGCCTTAGCGACGTCTTCTGTAACATAAAGAAACCTAACTGAATAGTACGACAGCGAATATTATCAGAAGGATTATCTCGTCGGAAGTTGGTTCTGCTTGCTCACACTAATATCTCAACTACGTGTTTACCAAACGAGACGCGTATTATATGGTAATATAGCCTTTACCAAGGTATGAATGCATTATTTTTCGAGGAACTATATTTACTCACTAAAAATTAGGAACATCATCATCCAAGTCAATTTTCATATAATAAGGTTCAATATTTTCTTCAATTTCACACATACACACGTATAAGTCCTTGGATAAAAAATATCAGTTCATAAAACGAGACGAGGTTGACGAGAAAAAATGTTCATACTTCTTAATTAAATAATGTATCTTCGGTTCACTATACGCCAATAACATATTGACTATTCAAATGATTACATATACACTTGTGACGTGATTGTTACAATGTAACTTGCATGTCTACTGATGATACAAGCACTACATATATAGATAATATATTTTGATGCTCTATTATAGCCCGGAGCTACGAATTTCGCTTTTGATTGATCCTATTACATGTAAGTTGAGGTAGCTAACAATATGATCCAACACTGCTTACCTTGCTTGCTTTGTAACGATAATAGTTTGAAACATGTTATATAAAATATTCATGTACCTAGTTGATGTTAGTGATATTCCTGAAGCTCGAAGAAAAGTGAAAAGGTTTTCCAAAGACTACTTTTGCTGATAATGTTGAACCATTACAAAAATTGGCATTTTAATCGCCTTATAGTTAATTTTTTTTATTTTATTGATTAAGTTCTCCAACGATTGGTTCCACAATACATTTAAACCTTATTTACTAAACACTTTTACATCTGTAACAACCACTTACTTGCTAACACACGATAAAAGGACAGGATACAAAGACTCCTAGTTTCTTCTGTGAGTTTGAGATCTACCAGTGTATTCCTTCTATTGATCTGTTAGAACTTTTCGTAACATACACAACAATACATATTTAATATTATTCGGCGGTCATAATATAATTAATGACGATCGAAAATGTCTCGTAGTAGTGGTCAAACTGAACAAGACACTAGAGATTTAACTGGTAATTGCTCTGTTGAATATTCTAAACCGTATGTCTGATCAGAAGCCGTGTTACATGGCTTTAATTAGACACGTAAATTATACATACAAATTTATTTTAAGAACTAAGGTATATATAAGGAAGAAGAAGACACACCTGAGTGGATAACTTGCAGAATTGGACTCAATTGGACGCTACCACACTTGACAAAAGAACTAACAATAGAGATGAATTCCAGAAGATAGTCGCTGACATCCAATAACAGGATGTGGCACTAGATGACAGAGAAGAAGAAGGTAATTACAAGAATTCTGGAGGTAAAGATTTTGTTCATCTAAGTTTGTCGATCTTTGCGTTTTGATATTTTCTTGCTTGGTAGAAGTTTGGTGATTAAGTATTACTCTGAGTTTTGCTTCTATAATTATAACTGGTTAGGTTTAAGTTTTGTATAAATTGTTCAAAGATAAACTAAGATTACTTATATTAAAATAGAAAAAGTCTATAATAGTCTTTAAAATTATCTTTCTAAACCAATATGTTGTATGATTTGCATGTAACAAAAGTACTACTTTAGAAATATTTGACGACAAAATGGATTTCAAAAACTCTCAGAAGTATGTGACTGTAATATGTAGATTGTATATTGTATAGCCCTACAAACTTTTCCGACACCTAACTCTTACCCGCAAACCTTTTAAAGTGCGGAAATTCTATATGAACCCAAAGAGCTTTGGAATATATTGGATAAATCCGTTTATTCGTTTAGCCTTTATATAAAAAATACCTTTGCTGCACGAACATACGTGAAAAACTACGTGAGAGAATAACTGCGTGAGTCTGTGCACGTAATTAATTAGATGATGTGGGGATATATTGTTAATATCTTCGATCTTGAGGGAATTGTACCAAGCTACACTTGTTTTATTAAGAAAGGTGGGATAAGAGATTACTCTCCAAAATTCTAGAAAATATCACTTTACAAAAAGTGTTGTACAGTAGAATATCCAATAGGCTTACTAGAAAAAAAAGTTGAAATTACGGATGATTCGTTACATTCGTCAGCACCATCTTCGGCGTCAATTTTAAAATTCTATTAGACGAATCACATGAAAATATTCATTCAAAATATTTGAGGTGATTTGTTTATTTTAAAAGATGACTATATTGTGATATATACTGGATTTATTCTGTCTAGTTGCGTGGTCAGAGATGTAACGTATCGAAATTAGAAATACACCATCTCAATGGTTCTAAAATTTCAAATACAGCTGTCAACTACCTACAATCAGGCTGTATTTCTTTAACATGGAAAACACGTTGTAATCATGACTTCTGCATAAAACGAAACAAAGTATGTACTTCGTCACATTGAACCCAGAATTTGACGGACATTATTTAAGCAGATTTGGAGGCCAAACGTTCCAAAAGTTCCCGTTCAAATTGTTTGAAGCTCAGACCTCGCCGCATGAAGTAGAGAAAATTTCACAGCTTTACTGAATTTCACGGACAAATTTTAGTCTACTATTTCTTACAAAATGCTGATTGAAGTTCTCGTAATATTTTCTTACCTATTGTAGTAATTTTAATGAAAATTTGGTAAGTTGATTATTTTGTCAAATATAATTAATATGAAACCCGGTCGGCAGTTCCGATTTCTTTACGTCAGCAACCCATAATTTAATATAAGACATGTCTACATCTCACGTTAGTTTCAAAAATATGAATAATATACTACGTGTTAGCAATGAGGCTTTAGCAATAAAAACTTCACCATTGGACATAATTATATACCGAGCTATATATTTAGTATCGCCGCGGGTATCTGAATATATTCAAGAAAGGCACGTTCGGATCAAAGCTAACATGACATACAACAAACGCGCCACGTTCAATACAATAAAGACGTAGGGATTGCTTCGAATGCCTTAGAAGCTCCTCACAATACAATAGAAATATTTGTTTGCTATTACCAGGACAAATGTTTCAATAAGACACGTTGTGTGTATAAATCAATATGTTTTCTTTTAACGGCTGATCTAATGATAACTTTTTATTATTTAATGGTTTTAAAACGTTAATAAATCTATAATTAATATTATAAAGCTGAACCCCTTTATTTCAAAATATGGACTAAGTATTAAACCATGTTTCAATTGACATAAGCTATTGTTTTAGTGTCAAAGTTGTCAATTTAAACCCCGTATTTTGTAATAAATGTAATAAGGGGGAATTAGTTTGTTTAGGATCTCAGTAACTAAAAATGCTTTTAGTGTTGGATAGTCCATTTACAGAGGAAGGTTATAGACATCATATCATAGGTCATATAACATCACGCTACGCCCGATAGGAGCTGAGCAGTGGCCAAATAAAGAACGATGGGAGCGAAGCCCTGCGCGACTTCTAGTAGTAGATAGAAAAGTACCTTTGCTATTTTTCTTTCAGCAACCTTTCTCGATAAATAGGCTATCTAAAACTAAAATTCAAATCGGAACAGCAGATCCTAGCGTTCAACCAAAGAAACAAACACTGCAGCTTTATAATATTAGTATAGATTAATCTTAAATAAAATCCTGTGAAAAAGAAATGAACAGAATGCACAATGATCCGAACTTCTTTTATCTTTCCGAGACAATATTATTATACGATTGCCAATTTTTTCACTTACATAGTAGCCTAACAATCTACATTGTCTTCCCCACTCTTATATCAGAACTGCAATAAAACGCCTCATTTACTCACAAGAGTGGATTAAAAACTCCAAATATTTTGCGACATTGTTACCTTTATGACTCCTTCAAAGTTACAGAGGCAGGTAATAAAGATACCTTCGTGTCACTGGGAATAAACTTATATTGCTCGAGTTGCCTCTTATGTGGAACATTTTTCGACTCGTTGCTCGCAGTTGGCGTGGAAGGATGGCTCTTAACAAAATTAATACACGTTATTATTAATCATATTATTTCATCAATATATCAGAAATTCTTTCATTATCTACTTTCATCGGAACTAATAATTATTATAGTTTCTTTTGATTGTTAGATACCTACTCTTTGGAAATAAATACGCAGTTACTTACCTTCAGGGAAACCTAAACTTTCGCGACTAGTAAAAATGTTATAAAACTTCCACCGCCAGCTCAGTCAGCCCGTGACCACAGTGGGTGCAAAAATCGTCGGGCCAGTAATTATTAAAAAATATAATGCGTGACGTTTTATAACATTTCAATATATTTACCTGTGTAGTAAAAAACATCCCGCCTGAATTAAAATACGGACAAATGACTTTGTGGAAAATAGGTACGCTGTTCTCGTTTCTACTAATACTTTGAACATTTAGGATGAATTTAAATAATAATTTGCAGAATGTAATGCAATTTGTCACGAACATCTGGTACTGAATATTGAAAATTGCCGCTGGCCTCATTACTTTACAAAGGTTCAACACATTGGAAATAGTAGGTATAGTACAAAACGTTTAAGCCAGCTGATAATGGATCTTCAATCATAATGAGATTTGTAAGTATTTTGAAAAACGAGTAAACACATTGGAAAATTAGTAGCAACTTATAATTATAAGTACCTAAATATGTTTAAAATTATTAACTAAAGCTATTCAAATGAAATTGCTCGCTGTGGCGGAATAATTTCCGCCACAGCGCCTTACCTAATTGTAAGGCCTATGTTCAACAGTGGACGTCATTGGGCTGATAATTATTATGATGATGATGATGATTCGAATGAATGGATGTCATACTCTTATGTAAGCTCGATACAATCACTGATAGATAGCATATTATATAGCATTATTTTATAAAATTATTAGGTTTTCATCGACGTAATTGAAAAAATTGTAATCGTAATTGTTCTCCGTGTAGTGACGGACTAAGAATACATAATGTCACTACCCCATCTCAACCCGTGGGTGTGTAAAAGGTAACTAAGAGACTACCTTATGCAGACCAAGAGCGCGATCCTGCTAAATTACACACCGATGGACTAATATCGACCAATCACAGGTCGCAATATGGCGCGATAGACTTAGTAAGCCAATCACAGCTTTCGAATGATACCATCAGCTTACCATATTACGATTGTGTTAGCAGGATTGGGCCCCAGAGCACTGCAAGAAAAGGAAAATTCGAAACAAACCCTATAGTAACCCGTCTGGCCAACGTGGTATAATAGGCTAAATTCCCTCCACATTCTTTAAAGGAGACCAGGGCCCAGCAGTGGAATGTTTATGGATTGAAATTATGAATTGTAACAAAAGGTACTTGTTACTTTATAGCCGTGTCAGCTACTTCAAAAGTCAGAGATGAAGACAACAATTTTGTTATTAATATAATATCAAACAACTTACACTTTGATCTTTGCTAGTATTTCCTTGTAATTCTTAGCAAAGGAATAGGGAACACTTTAAACTAGAAACTTTGTGATTATCAGTAGTGTCCTGAATTCCTTACAAGAGACAAATATTTGTATAGCACATAGTTGTTTGGAGTCTATGTACAAATATTAAACGATGATAATTATAAATCGATCGATTAGTGCCACAAATTTTCAGGAATTACACAAATCTATACTAATATTAAAAAGATGAAGAGTTTGTTTGTTTGGTTCAACGAGCTAACGAATGAGGCGCTCGTAGCACTGTGGTACTGAGATGTTCGTCACGATCATCGAGGTTAAGCAACACTCGGTAAGGTCAGTCCATGATGGGTGACCGTTTGTGGCAATTTCATTCTCGAGCGTCTCCGCGCTTCGGAAGGCACGTAAAGGCGTTGGTCCCAGTTACCACTTAATGTGGTAGTCGTTAAGTCAAGTTGGAAGCCTTATGGGTGACTTGATAAATTCCAACAACAGGGTCTGCCTTAAGCCCACACAATAAGAAGAACGAGCTAATCTTATAAAGTAGATACTTGTCTGATTTGATAAATTCATTTAGTGTTGGATAGCTCAGTTATTGAGGAAGGCTATATAATATCACCCTGCGACCAATAGGGGCTGAATAGTGGCCAACCAACAAATCCACGGGAGCGAAGCCTAGTTAAGCTAGTATAAAATATAAAACAGCAAAGAAATTCATGTTTCATGCCGAGGGATTGGAGACGCTAAATCAAATGTTTGTCGTATTTGCTAGTTCTTGGCAGTCGCTACTGTGGCCAGTAGTTCGTGCCCAACATGGCAGCCAGTGTAATATATCATAATCTTCCATCTATTATATTAAAAAGACAAAACGAAAGCGCCTTCAGACGATAAAAAGACTCGAATTTATCTGGAGTTCTGGACCAAATCGAAAAATATACTATGGACTTATCGCCAAAAGGCTATATATTATATGGAACCTGTTTCGTCTATAAAAACATGGGTCATGCATTTATTACATTGCTTTTAAAATTATTATTATCGGACAGTTGTTTTTCTAAAGAAAATTATATATTTCGTTGCGGCATCGGAGTCGTAATTTTACGAAAAGGTGTTATTATTTCTTCTTAAAAAAAAGTAAGAGCTTGTTATATTTGGTTTTTTATGGTTTTTATTAATGAAATCCTAAAATATTATCTGTATGATAAAATTAAAATTATTTTATTTTTATCGTGTTCTAGCAATTTAGTGAATCGAATAAACAAAAAATGTGATTGGGTAAAATTTGGAATGCCTTAGCTTTCAGACACACACAGCCTACTTTGCATTCGGATCCTTCATAGTTCTACTACATCTGTGAGAATATCGTGAAATACAATTATAATATTGAGGTATCACATGACCCAAGGGCTGGCCTCTACCTGGGGCAACGCATTAGCCTTGCTATCCAACGCGGTAATGTGGCTAGCCTTTTGGGTACGTTTTCTCAGGAATCTGATCTTAATCAGATATTCTATTTATAGGAATTTCCTGTAAATAGAGTATCTGGTTTTTTTTTCTTTTAATAGGTTAGCTGTGTATGTTTTTAAGTTATGTGTAAATATTTTATTGAATAAATTAATATTATAATATTATCAGTAAGTTGAATATGTCCTTGTAGTGACAGATTAAGAATACATAATGTCATTACCCCATTAATTTCAACCCGTGGGTGTCGTACAAGGCAACTGTCTTATGCAATAAGAGCACTGCTAGAAAAGAGAAATTCGGTAGAAAACCCTGTACAAATCAGCGCGATATAGTAGGCTAAATTCGCTCCAAAATGTTTGGAGGAGGCCAGCGCCCAGCAGTAGACATTAATATATTATATGGGTTCTAATGAAGTTGAACAAAGATGATTGGTATCTATTGTATTTAGAAAAGAAACATTTATTGGTACAGCACAGAGACAGAGTAAAGATACAAGGAAATGATGTAAAAGATACACACAAAAAGTAATAGGTACAAATAATTGAATATATAAATAAATAAAACAAAATACCTACCATAAAATACAAAAATCATAACAACAACTGTAGTAAATATGTCTCGCGGCTGCAAACAAAAGGCGTCCAGTTCAGCATTGAAGCCAGGTCACTAGTTATAGGTACCTGGCGCTGGTTTTCAACTGGAACCTTGGCAGTTGACATACACGGATGTCATATATTTAAATGTTTTGTACCTACATACTTTGCTACTCCCGATATTTCTACATAGTTCCTCGTTCAATGTAGTGTACAATTTATATTTCAACCTTTTCAACGTTCGTTTAACGTCTGATTTAGAACTTTGACCTCCCTCTATAGTTCAAACGTTTCCAGGTATAACTTAGATTTGTTACGAATCATTTGTAAAGTGCCGTTCAGATCTATATCCACTACATATAACAATAAGATTATATAGATATTAATTACCTATTATTGTTATTATTTTTTTTTTCTCTTATTTAGATACCTACCATATTAATGCTAAAATTCATACTAGATCAATCCAGTCTACAGTCTGTGTATTCAGTTGTTTTTGATACTTTTAATGGCTGAACACTGTCTCTCAAGATACAGGTTACCCTAGTTTGAGAGACAGGGTTATTTTATTGTACAGATTCCATGTAAAAAAACAACATCATTGTTAACCTATTTGTTTAATCTGTAACCTTTGGTGAATAAATTATATTATTATTATTATTATTATTATAGATGTATAACAAGCTGTTGCCCAGGGCTTTGCTCCAGTTGATTTTTGTTTGGCAACTACTCAGCTCCCATTGGTTTTAGCGTGATTATATTATATTAAGAAATACAGGCAGAATTCAATTTGACAAAACTAACTTCTACGTAGAGAAAAGAGGAGCATTAGCAATAGTCACTTTAGTAATAGCTCCACTTGCCTAGTAAATTTAACTGATAAAATAATATAATAAAAATAATATAATATAATATTCTACCACATTCACACAGCGCCATCCAGTCCCAAAGTAAGCAATTATATTTGCTTGTGTTATGGGCACTAAACAACTGATATACTACTTAAATACATTTTTTTTTTGTAAATACATACATATTATAGAAAAATTACACCCAGACACAGAACAAACCTTTATGCTCATCACACAAAGATTTGTCCTAGGTGGGGATCGAATCCACGACCTCCGGCTTAGCAGTCAGGGTCACTAACCACTAGACCAACAGGCCAGTCATAAATACCATCTATATGCGAGTTATGTCATTGTAAGAATGACTTAAAACATTTGTACATAAAATCGACTTGTGTTCATCATCATGTCAGCCCAATGAAAGAAAGAAAGAAAAAATATTTATTCTGTTCTCACAATACATATTTAACTAAAAGAAAAATGTTACAATAATGCAGAGAAACTGAATTTAGATATAACTAATCCACTGCTGGACATAGGCTTCACGTAATTTCGGCCACAGCGAGCGATTTTGTGCCGCCTATCGGCCGTTACTTACGTGTTTCTTAGCCGAAATCCAAAATATAATTATTTCGATAATATCTAAACCTTTCAAAGTGAAACAAAGTCAAAGTCAGATATTTTTGGCTTCAGTCTCG
Source organism: Laspeyria flexula (assembly GCA_905147015.1). NCBI lineage: Eukaryota > Metazoa > Arthropoda > Insecta > Lepidoptera > Erebidae > Laspeyria > Laspeyria flexula. The sequence continues at coordinate 12,690,191 of LR989950.1, read as the reverse complement.
CGTGAGAGCCATGTTGAGCTCGAGACGTGAAATTCATCTCATGAAAGGTTTCTTTTATTGTTTGAAGCACTCACCGTGAACTGGGATACATTAATTAATTAAACGTAATAATAAAACCATCTACTGCAGTACTTTAGCTTACATCAAAATGAAAATCGTTTACTTTTATTATTAGGGATACATTTCTTTTAATTAAATTAAAATATGCGCCTATTTAATGCATTGAACACAATAAGAATAACTTTTGTTACAGACACGCATATAATTTGCTTACCTTAACGCCTAACTAATTTTATAGGGTCCTTTCATATTTGACTGAAGAACCGTCACGTATCATCAGTCGCGTTACGCCTTATCAGTCAAATCCATACAAAAATATTCCACCTTCACACTTAACCGATGATCACTCAGTGCGCCCTTCATATTGAATGGATACGACGCATCTTCCGTCAGGTTTGAAAGGAACCATTGATATCTTCTGATTGTCGCCCTATGGAAACGATTCAAAGAATAGCTAAATTTAAGGAGAACTGGAAACCTACTGACCACTAGGAAGACCATACTAATTATGTTATTAACAGGCGAACTTCTGTTGTAGGTTCTTGTGAGTAGAATGCAGTAGTTATCATAAGTTATCTTTACAATCGGACTCTCTATAAGAAATAAATCTTACTTCGCTCTTAACTAATAAAATCAATATTTGATTTGTGATGCAATACCACAAATGCTTAACAAATCTATCTACTCAAGTATGTCGAGTAACCTATTATTAGCCATCATGTTAACCAATGTACCCAAACACGACTAGTGTGTTAATTGAAACACTCGTGTTAATTAACTATTGCACCTATTAGCCATAGATCGGAATAGGTAGAGTTTTTTCCAGTACTTCAACGCTTTCAAAGTATGGATAAGTTTCCGGAATCCGGATTGTAAGATACATTTTTTATATACCTTTATGTGGGTATATTTTCATTTGAAAATCATTATCCAAAAACCGGAAATAAAACCTATCTAGATAACTAGATAGGTTTATATATAACATAACATATCGCATAACATGGATATAAATCCATGTTATGCGAACATTGCAAAAGTACATGCAAAAACTCCTACCTACCTATTCCAGTCTATAGTCATTACATAAGATAGTATTAGATTTATATACCGAAGTAGTTAGTTCATTTATATTATTAATTCTAATATTCGGGGCCCTGGTTTGCCTAATAGCAAACATTATAGTTCTATCGACGAACAAAAAAGATAATGATGTTTCCTGATAAAACCCAACACGAATGGAAGAAATTTATCATAATATAATTTTCTTCTATTACGCACTTACTTCACGCTTGGCTTGGTACGTAGATAATAATATTATATCTATAAACCTTTTTTATGTATATGTATGCTAAGAATCGCATTAAAAACTGAAAATACAAAGCAACTTATTGAAAGGATCTGAACCGATATATTGTCTGCGTTGAAGGTATACAACTCACTAAGGTCTAATCACATTTCCTAGAGGAGATAAATGCTATACCATTGTCTACGTTACTATTGGACTACAAGCTGTCTAATTATCCAATCAAAGCAACTGACGTTGATCCAATAGATTATGCAGCAAACAGCATACAATTCAGTTAACGTTTCTCCAACTAGGTGGTTCTACGTGAATATCTTGTTGATGCTTCAAAGGCTGAATGATAAAAATATAAAAGAATTTTATTTATTTCTGGCTGTTCGCCGTTTTATCCGCAACAATATTAACCTAGTTTGATGTTCCATAACCTAAAGCTTACTTTATTTAATATCCTTAGCAAAACTCTTTTTAAATAACGCAAGTTTTTTTTTTCAGTACTATTACATAAGAGTGTCATAGCTGGATGTTCGCAAGGTTTTTCGTTGTTAAAATAATATAAAATAATTGAATACTTAAGCCGCATAAGCGAAAAGTTTTGCGCCAGGTTATTTTTGGTAGTGATTTATTGAAATTGTATAAACTTGAATACCATAGGAATGTGTTAAATTTAACTTTCATGGTTCCATTACAGACACTGCAATAGGCGACACTAATGATAAGCTTGTAAAATAGGAGTACGTAATATATTTCCATTATATACAGTAGAAATGTTCCAAAAATTACTTCGTTGGAAAGATGCTACTCCTATACGATAGGTAGAAACAGTAGCTCTGTACGTCATATCACTACAATGATGTCAGTCTGAAAGGCTTATGATGTAGCGCGAACTAATTAGGTGAATTACCTGCACATGCACAAAGCAAAAGCTTTCTCCGTCTACTCGACACGATCACTATGAGGGACTGAATTTTGTTACAATTTACATAGATACTAGTACATTATTCTACCTTATGCAACGCTAAGCATATTAACGAACGTGAAAAAATACATAAATATAATATAATATTTTACCACATGCACACAGCGCCTTCTAGTCCCAAATTAAGCAATTAGTTTTGCTTGTGTTATGGGTACTAAACAACTGATATTTAAATACACTTTTTTTGTATATACATACATATTATAGATAAATTACACCCCGACACAGAACAAACAATCATGCTCATCACACAAAGATTTGTCCTGGATGGGAATCGAACCCACGACCTCCGGCTTAGCAGTCAGGATCATTAACCACTATAGCAACAGGCTAGTCTATTAAAATTAAGTTGTTAAAATGTTTGTTTGAAATAATATTTAGTAGTCAAGTTTACCGCTCGCGGTGGTGTAAGTTAGGTAAGGGCTATGTCCAGCAGTGGACGTCGTAGGGCTGATATGATGATGATAATGATGAGTCAAGTTTAAAAGTCTATTGTCCTACCATTAAAAAAATCCAAGGTTTTAAATGAAATTCAAAATTCCGATATTTTTATGCGATATCATGAAAAATCGATATTAATAAATTTATTCATGTGAAAGTTGATCCGAGGTATTAGGCCAGGCACACACTTCTAGTTTTTTGTCATGGGGCAAGAAAGCGCTGCGGCATGATGTTGCACTGCAGTAATGTACGAAACAGTTTAAAACTTGTATTGCGTGCACTTATCGGCAAAAAAACCAGTTTGTTTTGGCGAAAAACTCGAAGTGTGCGAGGTCTTAAATTATATACAACGTTCTGTAATTTTATGCTAAGCTTTGGAATTTGATTTTTGGTAGGTTTACTTTTTTTGGTAGGTTTTAGATAACATCAAGTAGGACCACTTGATGTTCAATTTCAAAATATTGTTACCAATCCAAAATTGTATAAGAAAACAAATAGCAAAACGATTTAGCAATTTATTTGATATAACTGCTTAGCTCCTATTGGCTGTAGCGTGATGTTATATAGTCTATCTAACCCTAAAATATTTTTTCAAATCAGCCCAGTAATTCCTGAGATTAGCGCGTTCTACTAAACAAACAAAAAACCTATTCAGCTTTATAATGTTAGTATAGATTATTACTTTTATCAGCAACCCATTAAGTCCCACTGCTGGGCTCGGGTCTCCTCTCCTCTAACTAGAGAGCTGAGAGGGGTTTAGGCCATAATCCACTCACTTAAATTATATGTATATAATATAGTTATATCAATTTATACAATGTCGTTTTCTAAGTTCAAGGTTTTTGTGACCAAGACTATGCCTGAAGTAAAGCAAGCTTTTTCAACCTCCTTACATATCGTCAATCGTCATATATGCACACACAACATTAAGCTGCAAGCGGCCGTTGAAATATGATTCACTAACAAAATGAGAAAAGTAATTCGAATAGTATTTAATTATTCAGTACAACAGATTGTTTCCTGCGGCGGTAAAAGAAATTGCTGCGAAAATACTGCGGCTAACTTTCATACGCACTCACAGAACAGTATAAGACAGATAACCATGCATCACTCAAGAAGTATGTTTAGTTACCTGCTCTAACTTACTGCCGTACTCAGAGACGCTACTTAACTTTAAAGTTTATTTAGTAAAAAAGTACAATACTTAAGTCGATACGCCTAAAGACGATTATTCAATGAAAAAATTGTGTTAATGACAGATTACTGCTAATTACCGTCTCTGAATGCGGCCGTAAACCATTTAAATCTACATTCAGACAGCTAAGAAATATGTAGGTACTGCACGTGCTAGTACCAATTACATCTTTGTCGAATCTTAAATAGATTAATATAAATATAGTAATTCAGTGCTTTTTTTTAACTGAAACGTATTTTTCTGAGTTATAATATCTCGTTATAAATAAATTACGTTATCTATTTGATTACCGAATATACTGCCGTACTCAGAGACGTTACTTAATTTTAGTACAATACTTAAGTCGATACGCCTAAAGACGATTATTCAATGAAAAAATTGTGTTAATGACAAATTACTGAGTGCGGCCGATAGTTTTCATGGAATCTAAATAAAGTTTCAAATATTTTTTTAAACAATCCTTTTAGCACTCTTGCAGCAGGGACCACTGCACAAACTAAGGAACAAGCCACTACTTGTTCATTGATAATATAAATAATCGTACCAGTAGCATCAAAGAATTGAAACACTTAAATCAACCCGGCTATTTTGAATGGCTCTGCATACTTACTATTGTACTGTGCACACTACATTTACAACAATAATGATGAAATGGGTCAGCCGTATTACGGACAACTGAAGCATATTGCTACTTCGGGCCCTGAACAGGGAAAGTCAATTCCAACTGGCAACTTTTTTCAGAGAGCTTAAGCCGAGCGTCACTGAGTCGACCTTTTCTATTGATTTTTAACTCCACCGTACCTCATTGTTTTTCTTCTGATTGTCTTCAAGCGTTAAATAAAGGGCCCCAAGTGCACCTCGACACAAATCATGCTGCTATATAGAGCAGGTCATTTTTTGTATTCCACCGCTGTTCCTTTCTTATGTTAGTTGGAAGTTTCGCCTTAAACAAAGATGTAATAAAGTTTAGTGAACCGCAAATTGCGCGGAAGGCAACGGAGCGGGAGATTTCCTAACAAGAACGCGCACTTGTGTAAAACAAGTTTATTCGCAATGACACGAGGGAAGTATTTATATTACCTGCCTACCAAAATTTCCAAGCGGTTCCAAAAATGTACTGTATAAAGTTGAATTTTTTATCATACCCCGTACAAATTTAGTGACGCAAGTAGTATTACTAAATCAGACACATCCCAGGAGCATTGTGAAAGGAACGAAGTTGTGTAGTTAGTATATTATTTTAAAGCCATGCTGAAAGTAGATACTAAGTGAACGAGCGTGTATCTTAACAGGTTTGTTATGGATCCACGTGCCTTACGTACTGTATATTTGGGGTTTTTGTCGGCAATTGGCTTTTACCATTTAATATTTGGGTAGTCAAGGGTCAAGGTTGAACCTTTTCTCCTTCCCTTTAATACTGTTGATGCGGTATACTACTTAAGCCAAGAACTTATAACATAGTAACGTGATAAATACGATATATATAATACTGACTGGCCTGTTGGTCTAGTGGTTAGTGACCCTGACTGCTAAGCCGGAGGTCGTGGGTTCGATCCCCTCCCAGGCCAAAACTTTGTGTGATGAGCATAAAGGTTTGGTCTGTGTCTGGGTGTAATTTATCTATAATATGTATGTATTTACAAAAAAAAATGTATTTAAGTAGTATATCAGTTGTTTAGTACCCATAACACAAGCAAATATAATTGCTTACTTTGGGACTAGATGGCGCTGTGTGAATGTGGTAGAATATTATTATTAAAAAAAACACCCAACAACCAACCCATTGAAAAAACTAGAGTTCATGTACTTACACCTCTCTTAAACAAGAAGTCTTTTAAATGAGGTCACATTTACCTCCACTGTTTTCTCAGCACAGAAAAACTGGTAGTCACACATATCATTCATCTAAAATAATAAGTTTAATACGAAAGAAAAAAAAAGATCCCATTGAAAGTTAAAAAAAAAATCTATGACTTGGCGATGAAATTGAGTGATCATTTTAATTTCATATTGAAACAGTACGTGACTCATTACATACTCAGTACTCAGCAGTTTTACCGATACCTGTCATATTTTGATATTGGAAATCAGTGCTTGGTGTTTATTTAAGGTAATAACGATATTTGGTCATAATAACATCCTCACTATAACATTTAACTCTATTATTTTTGTCACTTTTACTCTAAATAAAATCTAGATAAACGGGAAGTACCCTATAGATTTTGATTCCTGCAAAATATGCGACAAAAATGGAGCATAAACGGCTGTATCTTTTGATTGCGTTTAGAACTCTGATTTTTAAGCTATTGCATAGCTTTTATCGCGGGCTTTGAAAAAAAAACCTAACACCCTCGTCTAACGTCGTTTCAGTTCGGCTGACTTCGGCTTCGGCACGGTGTTTGTGTGCGTGCGATTAGACGTATGCGTGTAGACTGTACGAAGCTCGCACGGATCGAGACGAGCTGCTCCGAAATCGGACGAATACAAAAAAAAAAAAGTAAGCAGCTGTTTGTGAGAAAGTAAATAAAAATATTATGTAATTATAATACAAAAATATTATAATTGCATAAGTTGATAAAAAATGCTATGCAATAGCTTTACCGCGGTAGTCCCCAAGTGCCACACGTATTTTCTCAATACTTCAAGGAATTGCAGACCCGAATATTTTATATAGTAGACCCGAGTAATTTCAGCTTGATACCTCAACGCGTTTCTGAGAAAATGGGTCCTGACATACTTACAGGCGGACTACGCAGTGATCCTATACGGGATCAGATTTTCCTTTTAAGATACGGCACCCTAAAACAAGCATTTGGTTTTCTTATGTGAAATTCACATATTATACTCTTACATAAACATAAGAATAATATTTCCAATCCTTTCTAAGCTTGGCAACACTGAAATCGCGCTCACAAAGTGTAAAAACGTTTCATCATATAAGCCGTAGAACGTTTACTATTAAGCCTCACCAAGAGATTACGAAACGAAACGGACGGCTTGAATTCGGCTTACATAAAAAAATTAACGTTTAGTCCATTATAATTAAACTGAAGGAAGTTAATTAAAGGAACCAATCTAATAAAAGTACATCTAAACTGAACAGTATCAATTAATCAATACATAATTGCTTCTTTATTTCAATAAATTTTAATAATCACCCATTATAGACGATTACAGAACAATGCCGACCATAAAACTTGTAAAACGTGGAGAATAGTGATATCCGAGGGAACGGCGCGGTATTTTCATGGCAGGACCTATAAAATCCACGATTCGCATGTCCCGGCAATATGGCCTGAATAATGAATGCCACAGCATCCGCTATTGCCCCGTTTTCGTTTTTAATTTTGCATTACTTACATGAATAAATTATAAAAGGGAAGCGAGACAGTATATTACCGTCTATTGATTTATTCATAATCATGTTATCAAGTATTGTACCGTCGTTTTGACTATTTCTGGAGGATCGTTGTGTACGAAATTCAGGGTAAATGCGATTTATTATAAAGGCTTTACTTTTCCACAGCGATTATTTTATAAATAAAAAATAATAATAAAAAGATTTTTTAAGGACAAGCTTTCAATAAACAAAAACGTGAACTAAAAGGTAAAAAATTTAAGGGCTGTATATAACAAAGATCTTTTCAAAATGTAAAATCTATATAAATTTAAAAGCTTGAGGAACTGATATTATATGCCATCTGTTATGCAGGTTTACTATCCCATTTCAGTGGCTCAAGCTTTCAAAATTTATATACTTAATTTAATTACAGCTCAATAAGATACATACAAGTAGTCAAAAAATTATTTGCAAAATTTGAAAGTTACAAACGCACATGGCAAGTTAATAGAAAGCTTGTAATAATAAAATATATTAACACCAAAACCAAACACTGACACAATAGAAAATTGTATTGTTTGCTTGACAACGCCGGCCGACATGGCATTTAGGGACTTAAAACGGTAGTTGTAACTTTCTTCTTCTTCTTATTGAGTGAGTGTTGGAATTTATCAAGTCACCTAAAAGGCTTCCACCTTGACTTAACGCCTACCATATTAAATGGTAACCAGGACTAACGGCTTTATGTGCCTTCCGAAGCCCGGAGACATTCTAAATGAAAGTGCCACAAACACCCACCCATCTGCGGATTGATTTTGCCGAACGTTGCTTACCTCGATGATCGTAATCAACATCTTAATACTTTTAAAAGCACTTACTTAAAACTTATAAATAAAAATAAATGTAACTGCAATAAAATACCTCTAAAAATGAAAAATTGCCCTAATTTTAATGTAGTAGGTACAAGTACCTACATAATTAAAACAAGTTGTATTATTATGCAATGGTTTCGCTGGAATATTTGTACTAAGTGAAAACAATTATTAATTAATGTTTAGCGTTTTAATAGTTTTAATTAAAACTTTGTCCAATTCAATTATTATTAGGGTTCCGTACCTAGAAAAATATGACTGCCACGAGAAAAAGAACTTAAAGGCAAAAAAAGAAGATGTATTTATATATCTGCTAAAATAAAAAAAATTAATCCATCACTACACGGATGTATACTTAGTTAGATAACATAACATAACATGATATATGTATAGTTGATACTTTAATGTAAATACGTGGAAAACCTATGCCTTTTTAAGTTGGCAATGATATTTTCAGTATTGAGATGTGAGAGAATGGTGGAGTAATGAAGGAGGGCCCACCTCGGTCGGAAGCCATTTCTCCGTCGCACGAACGTTCCGGTGCGACGATATCCGCTGCAGCTCAATTTCCTGAACCGTGGAAATTCCACTGAGTTTTTATTTGCCCTCCTGATTCCCACGTTCGTCCCTTTTTATCGCCAAATGTTATTGCTACTAACGTTATTCCAACGCTATGATTTAGGATCTCCTTTCTATACAACCGTTTATATATCACTGGCTGATAACAGACACAAATGTTTTTGACACATAATTTACAGAAAAAAGTCATATATTTCTGCCTCATTTATGCTGATATTGGCAAAGTCTTTCATAGTTTTTGCAAAACAATATTCATATTGAATTGTATTAATTTTAATCAAAGTATTCATTATACTGCCTACTATAAATATTAACAATGCCGTCAGGATTTGAATGCAGAGAGAGACTTATAAAGCAAAGGAAGCTACCGTTTACAACACGGTCTTTCCCGATATCTCAAGAAATAAATCTGCCTGGTCCTAATCAATATGAGACTCCGGCGATATTTTGTAAGTAGAAGGTTCCGTACCAAAAAGGTAAAAAGGTCACAGCGTTTTATATCGGGAACTACCCAAGGTTTCGACTTGAAATTTGGGAATAGTTTTAAACACTGCTGATCCATCTCTAGGATTAAAAAATTAAGAAAATGTTTTTATTTCTCTGCAAAGGAGGCCAAAATGGGGGACCATATTTTAAATTGAGACTATTAGGTCAAATTGGGTCTCAAATTTAATGAAAAAACTTTGTTTTGCACATTACAAAACTATTTTTTTTTTACATTGCACTGTTTTTGAATTTGAAAAAGTACCATTCGCCTCCGCCCCTTATCTCCGAAGTTTGTGAGGAGAAAAATTTGAAATAATTCCAGCTGATACATAATTAATACTTATAAATATTACAGGAAAAATAAAACGATGTTAAAAAAGCCTTCATAGCATAAATAAGTTTGTTTGCTAAATATTATATTTGACATTTTTTTTTGCCATAATACCTGATAGTACGGAACCCTCGGCCCGTGAGTCTGACTCGCACTTTACTAGTTTTAGCTTGTCTGCATATCTGCACAAGTAAGCTAATGTTTAGCTTCACTTTTTGCTACTTGTTACTGAGCCTTAGTGATATTTAAACTAAGACAGCTGATTCGTCTTTCTAGATGTGTACAAATACAATTTAATTTATGCACAAACAACAACATATAATGTAAACCCCGTTTGGGGTTCAGTTGATAAATTGTATCTATCAGGCCAAATCTTTAAGATGCAGTGTAGATTTACAGAATTGATAGCTAAAAGTCGAGCCAAATTTAGTCTTACATTAAATAAGTTGGATTGAATTCAACGCCGTGGTTTCTGTAACATAAATTACAAGAGAGGATAGAATAAAGTAGGAACTTGAAATGTTGAAATCAAGGACAATTGCTTCAAATGATCTAAATACTACTAAATAGAGCAGATACTGTGATTTATTGACAACTCAATTGCAAGCACATAATTATCAAGAGTGTTAAGGTTAATAAGGACCTCTTTCTGAATGTTTGCTGGATGCTATTAATTAGATACTGAAACTTTGGTGGTATTTTACATTTTTATTATATATATATATATTATATATTTTTATTTTATTTTACATTAATATTATTTTTTTAATTTTTAGGTGGACCGGGTTATTCAAACATAAAAAGAATGCCAGCTTACACGATGGGAATTAGGACTATGCCTATTGCCAAGCCTGCCGCGCGCGCAAATGCACCGATGTTCAATATTAGCGGCATGTCTCCTAAAGGTATATAATTTCTATAATGATGACTGTATAAAACTTCAGTAGACATTCTATATGTGTATTTACTGAACATAATAAGGTGGTTGTTAGATATAAATATAATATAGGAGTATATAATCAATAATGACTGTTATTCGTATTAAGATTTCTAAAACCGTAACCGGTTCTTCTAGAACCGTATATACTAAGTGATGGTGCCAGGATTTTAGTACTAACTAAAATAAATAATTATGTATTTTAATGTTATTCCTAAAATCCTGGCGCCATCTTAATACAAATAAGTGAGATGTACAGTTATCTCGCTTTATGTCTGAAGATACAAGCGCATCTCAATGAGTGTATATTGGTAAATGAATAAAATCAAAATATTATGCTTATATTGTTTACTACTAGTATACTATTCACACACAAAGTCATCAAATCCTCGAACAATAGACACTACATTCTCGCAAGCCAATCGAGACAGTAAAATAATTGACTAAAACAAAAATATCCTTTCAAAAACAGGTACCTATAGAATTCCTGGTAGCTTAATTACCCCTACTATAGAAGAGCCAAGTTCAAAAATGAAGAATCCAGGGCCGGCTAATTATGCTCCAACAGGCAAAATGAAATACAAACGACCACCTGCTTATTCAATTCGGCAAACGGCTAAACCTCCTTACCAGCCTGAGGACATGTGGACGCCTCCACCCAATATGTACCTCCCTCCCATAATTGAGAAGTATGCAAATTATATTGTATGTAGACTCATTCCTCATCCATGTAGTGACGGATACATAATGTCACTACCCCATCTCAACCTGTGAGTGTCGCAACAAGAGCACTGCAAGAAAAGGAAAATTCGAAACAAATCCTATACCAACCCGTCTGGCCAGCGTGGTATACTAGGCTAAATTCCCTTCACAATCTTTGGAGGAGACTCGTACACAGCAGTGGGACGTTGATGGGTTGGAGTGATGAGACTCATTCAGTCATTCGGGATTTTGAATGTGCATGCGCTTTTTTATATTAATGCGCGGTATCTGAGCTCGGAGCCATCAGATTAATGTTGCTTTACCGAATATAAAAGTAAGATAATACAACTATGTAGTTTTTTCATGCAACTGTCATTTTTAGGGTTCCGTAGCCAACTGACGAAACTATAAGGGTCCCGCCCTTATAGTTTCGTCATGTCCATCCGTCCGTCCATCCGTATGTCACAGGTTTTTTATTCAAAAACTACTCCATGTATATTTAATTTTATTGATGAAATTTGGAGAATCGGTGTCTTGTGTGGGCCGCCACTAGGTTTGGTTGGACCCCACCAGATGGACCGGCGACCTGGTAAAGTTTGGGTGGCCGAAGGTTGCAGGTGGCAGAAAATGGCACGCTTTGACGGATATTAGATGAGGCCTATGTCCAGCAGTGGACGTCACTGGTCTTATATGATGATGATGAAGATATTCTTATATTAGTGGTGCATAATATTTGAGTGTGTTAATATTTAAAGTGCGCCAAAAATATTTTCAATGATTTTAGTACCTAATAGGTATAATTTTTTGCAATGGTTTTTTTTCAGAAAACCGCCGGCGTATTCTGTAGGCAATAGTACCCGTACGGATCCACGTTCTACTGTTCCTGGTCCGGGTGAACATGAGCCCAATTTTGACTTCGTAAAGAAAAGAAAGCCTGCCTTTTCTTTTGGATTTCCATTTAGACAAATGAAGCCCCCTATAATACCAGCTCCTAATGCATATTGCGAGAAGAAGGTAACGTTTTTATATTATTATTTTACTAATCTAGGGATGAGGGTGATCACACGAAAAAAAAATGTTTATGACTGATAGATTTTCTTTCGAGTCTATACGGTGTCCTAAAGCCCTTCGTGATTTCGGAAAAATTTCATTAAAATTATCAAATGAGTTTAATTTTTTGTTCATATAAATTTCTAAATTTGTCTATAAGTATGTCAAAAAAAATGTATATTTTAATCTTGTAACAGAATAAAAATGAAACTACCCATCTACAATCAAGACTTTATACCCATTGTAACATAAAGCATGATCCTTACTAAATCGAGCTGGGATCGGGCCGCACTCAATCGTAATAAACCACAGGCTCCTGTCTTCCAAGAGGCGAAATGTGGGATGCTCCGTGTTCGGACATAGTATCGACTGTTCAAGCATGATACATATATAGGCAACACTTTTTGATTCTGAGTCAAAGCTTTCCTAGCGGCAATTGATGGTTCATTGATAGTATTTGTTATTTTATTTGAAATAACCATTTGATATATAAAAATATCAAATGGTTATTCATCATTCATTCATATTCATCAGCAACCCATTAAGTCCCACTGCTGGGCTCGGGTCTCCTCTCCTCTAACTAGAGAGCTGAGAGGGTTTGGGCTATAATCCACTCGCGCTGGCCTAGTGCGGGTTAATATATTAAAAAAACCGCCTCAAAACTAATATCCCAGTTTTGGTATCCAGATTTTATAAATTAGTATTGAGTTTTGCCGTTGGATGCGAGCGGCACAAAATCAGCAGAAAGAGAGAAATTAGGTGAGAGAGAAAAAGCAGAAATTAGGTGAGACCTATCTTCAACAGTGGACGTCATTGAGCTGATATGATGGTGCTTGAGTTTTCCTTATACATAAATGATTCCACTACGGTAGCAATAAGTCATACGGCCTGTCTGATTGTAAGCGGTTACCGTAGCCTATGGGCGCCTGCAACCCTTCAAATTCGTCATTCCTAATGAGCTCTAGACACCACTCTACTCACTAACAGAAACACGACAATGTGCTGCGGTCTTCTATACCTATAGGCCAGCAGTTTTTCCCCAGACGGGTACTCAGTTTGAACGGAGATTGCCCACTGTGTTCTACCTCCCAACGCCCGGTTTCTAAACCATTAAATAAAAGTTATTGATAGGATAAAATATAACTTAAACCCATAAAAAATTACAGTTGTATTGAATAAACTAGTTCTGTTGTTTTAATCGATGAATAACTTTCATTTTATGGTTCTGAAACTGGACATAATATGCTCACTGAGCTATCTGAGCCCAGCAGTGGGACTTAATGGGTTGCTGATGATGATAAGCTATCTTAGTGTAAGCAGCGGCAATTCGTCCAGTTCTTTAGCATATTTGATTTCTACGTGAAACGATAACCATTAGGCAACTAGCTCGTCGGTTGCTATTAGAAGTAAAAATCTTGATTTAATAATTATTTTGTTAATATTTCCACAGTTCCTTATTAGCAAGCGCACAACACCTGCACCTAGTTTCGGCATACGGCACACGCAATACTTGGGCAAGCCCGCCGTGCATTTGAAGCCGTCCAATCTCAAGGTTAACATTCTGGGCACCTAACTTTTTTAAGCATTTTATGTGCGTCATTAGATATTTCCCTTGAATAAAACATTTTATTTCTGGTAAATCTTTTTTTATTTCATTATATATTAAGGTCATTTATTGTTTCATTTAAAATTTGCGGGAACCACGAACATAACAAGAATAGTAATATACACAGCCTATTTCCACCATCAGTAGACGTTATAGTATTTTAATAACGAGTAGTATGTGTGAAAGGGGAAATTCCTGATATATATACTATATTTATACATATTACTATCTTCCTTTCTGAAACAACTTAAACAAGAGGAACCGCGTCTTTTATTTTATTTTATTTATTTGGGAAAACAAACAGTAGTATATTATGAGTACAAATAAACTTAGCAATAAACTTAACAAATGTACTACCCACTACATTCTCCACAGATTAACATAACTGTTGTAACTGTAAGCAGACAATATTGCTGTCGTCACTATTACAATTTCATTAAAGACTAACTTGATGTTTTCAACTGCTTCAAAGACAATTAAACATTTTTCTGTTTTAAAATCTCACTAATCAAAGAAAGAATGAAGAAGGAATGTAAATAAACACCAATAACGTTTTGTGTCAATTTTACCTAAATTTGTATAAACAAAAGAAAATTATGTGAAGTACTTAAGTAACTACGAGCATTGAAAAGGTTATCTTAGTAACAATTTGTACCTCTCTATAACTACTACTAGTTCTAGGCTTAATGAGATAACTTTAAAACGAATTCATAAACTAGTTGAATAAAGACGACGGTAATAAATTGTGATTTAATACTTCAGCACCCAAGCGCAAGTATTAAAACGTGATCAAAGTTAATTTAGCAAACTTCGACATAAAGTCGGTCAGTGCACTAATTTGTATGCAATGTTTCGTGGGTATAGTAAAGTCATGACTCCCGCTTCCGCGGCCACTCTAAACTTCACCAGTTTTTGCAGCGCATTATGTCTTCGCTATAAGTTCAACCGTCTCCTCTGTTTTTAAAATACAGATGAACATTTTCATTACCCATAAATATTAATCACAATGACACGTAAAAAATAAATAATTAAGAAACACGACTGCCATGCCGAATACAGAAACTCACATTATGTATGTGAGTTTCTGTATTCGGCATGAATCCAGAAAACCATCACATTCCTTGTTTGGGGAGTCGTGTATCAAGCGATAAAACACCTGATTAGAAAAGTCAACGGTCAAGACCGCGTGTCTAATGCGCCAGTGAGGTGCATGTGCATCGTGCAGAAATATATACTTTAACTATTCACTATAGTAGTCGAAACCGTATCATTATAGAGAAAATAAAAAACATTACCAAGTTTTCGCTAGCGTTCTGTTTTCACTCAGTATGTAATTAAAGGACTTAATGTACATACATACATAATGTATTTTGTGCAACAAAGGCAAATACACCCCTTATTCACTTCAAAGAAAAACCAACATTCGGAAATTTAACAGAGGGATATTTTGCTATTGATACTGTACTTCTCTTTAATTTATTTACTACGAAGTTCGATTTTATTCAGACTGTAGAGAATAATATATTTTAATTTTGAAATAAATAAGTGATACTTGAGTTTGTGCAAATAAACAATAATTTAATTCGTATAAATTATTTTGTGTGACTTTGAAATATTTAAAACCGCATAAGGATATTATTTTAATATCCTACATTGCCCATGCTCTTGTTAATGAAGAATACTCGTAAGCTATCATAATTGATGTAAATTAAATGTAGCTTATATTAAACCGCAGTTATATTTCTGTCTATTGTAGTGATTATTCAGTTACTTTACAAAACTGAGACAACTTAGTCCATTCATAAGGTTTCAATGGAACATCGAACCAATTGATCAAAAGGTAGAAGTCAAACATTTCATGACGATAAGTGGAAGTCCCTACACTATTACTGAGAGTGTGTTGAACACCACAGTGTATGTACCTAGTAAGTATACCTAAATAATATATTTATCTTAGCAATGAATTTGCACGAGCAATTAAAAAAGGCGCGAGTTTCAACATACAACTTCCTAAAACAAACTAATTCCTGGCATTGTTTTAAACGCTGTTTGTAGGGTTTCGTAGTCAAGTGAGTATGTTCTTTTTCTTGCGTTTACCCCTTATTGTGAGGTGTCCTTACAAAGGTCTTTCTAAAATACTGTGGGTTTGGAAACATTATTTTTTGATTAAGGGCTCCGTTTGCAAAATTTTAAGGCTGAAAGTGCTGTTTTTGTTATAGTCAAGTGTGTCCCTCCGCCGGCAAAACATTGGGAATGTGAAAAAATTAGTGGTGATTAATATTTAACTTCCACATTAATTTCGACACCAAGATGTGCCTCAAACCCATTCGACGTGAAAGAAAATTCCTAAATAGTCACTTATCACGACATTTTTTTAGCACGGTTTTTTATATCATCATCATCATAGTATCAGCCGTAAGACCATTGTTGGACATACGAATAGGCACCACCAAAAAATTTCGAGTAGTTACCTAGTTGGTTTTTCATACACTAGCATTCAATTACTTCTTGTATTCTGCCGCCAAAATTCAAATAATACTATTTTATAACAGTATTTCGAGGAACTAAATAGGTATCATTAATTGGCCGTTAAGCTTATTGCGTTTTGGGTCGTGCAAATGGCGTTAAATTGGATCGGCGCCGGCGCTGAGTGCATAATCACTTCCACCGCGATAGTGCTGTGGATTCACTCCCAACTCGCTGTCGATTGCGTTCTTTCATCCGTGTAATCTGATACTACCTTTATCCAACCTACTCAATGTTTTTGAAGCTCATTTGTGGTACTTGAATTTCTTTCTTTATTTTTCTCTCCGTTTTAACCAATGTTTTACTAACTCGTAAGTGCAGGTGGTGCTTGTTATAACCTCATACGATCAAGTAGTTGCTGCTGCATACAATGTGAAATTACGTATGGTGTTATTGTGACATCATAATTACAATGAAAGCACATGATCGAATAAAGAAATAAAATATTTAAAAAAATATTAGTAGCAAAATAACGCTATTTTCGTCTCTATACATACAATCTATGACATCGCATAAAATTTTAGTTTTCATATTCTTTAATTCTTAAAGATATCGATAGATTATGTCTTCATCCCAACCCTATTACAGACCACAGGGTGCAACCCTAGTTGCACCGAGCTTAGTGGTTTATACGGTTATTTCCTCAAGCTCTAAATAATTTTATTATTTACAAGCTTTGCAAGCACTAGCGTGGTCAACGTTACTCAGAGCTCAAACTGTCTAACCCAGATTTATAGTTTTGTATGCTGTCTGATTGTAAAACTGGAAAAGGAATGTGCAGATAAAACTTGTATTCAGTACCAGTTATACTCCGAGCACTACTTCAATGTCAGGAAAATTGGGTGAATAGAAAAATGCACGAAGGATATAAACAAATAAACATTATAGTGAACGATTTTTATTGTAGATAAAAGTTTCTAGCAAAATTAAAAAAAATAGGTACTTACCTATTTTATGACCTCTCCACGAATAATTCCAAAACAATAGAGCTTACACCATAGATAAATACACTATAAACAGCAATATGCCCATTTACGTCATCGCTAGATTATTTCTCCATTAATTTGTATGGTAATTAATCTTTTTCGACATTAACGACTGGGGCTTTTCGATAACAAAGAATGTACCGACAGTAAAGGGTCATTTGAGCTTTGTTAACTGAAGCAAGAGAGACAGTTTGATCTCATTGTTTAGCGCTGAAATATCATCCCGATCGCTAACAAGAACGAACATACTTTGACCTACCTCTCGAATTTCTTTAAATGATTTAGACTTTGTATTTAACTTCAAAACACCAATGAAATTATTTTTATTTCAATGTTGCAAAAATCTATTCACATTTATTTATATTATATTTTAAAATAGCGAAAGAACAAAGTAGAAAAACAGATATCAATTCCAGTAAGCAATTACTATGAAAAACGTGTAAATAAATGTACCGTAACTTACGCCACTGTATGTGTTCATAAAATTAAATCGCTACACTAGCGATATTCGAAAGAGCTTTGAGGACTAGTCAACGCATAATCATAACACTATCTGAGTAGTGTTATTACACACTGACAACCGTTCCTACACACGGAGAATTAGCCGTTGATTTTTACGCCGGAAAAAACGTATGTGAACAAGCCTTACTAGGCTCGTCTCGCATGGGGCCAAAAGGCGTAATGTGGATGCCAAACAAATCTGCCTACTCCTTCGGGAAAAAAAGCGTGATACTATGTTATGTTATGTTTTTACTATTAAATTAAAAACTAATTAAGATTAATGCCACGAAATTTCATTTTCTACGTCAGGGTAAAAATAACAACTTACAACAAAAAATCTTGAATTTCAATAGCGTTTCAGATCTTTGATTAAAATGTGCCATTTTATGTCCCCTCGCGTCACAAAGTACGAAACAAAACAATGGAGTCGTTATTACTTATTTTTACAATAGCACTTCCTTTTACTACTTTCTTCATACAAATTCCTCTCCATTACGATATCAAGTTCTTGTCCCTTAAAACATTTTTACGAGCCTAAGCCAGAATTTATTATATCGCCTTTTGCTTTTAATATTGTCGTTTTTGTGTCTTACAATGGCAAGAAAACTTACGAGTATCAGTATTGTATAAATATATTTTATTTCCACTTTCACGCAAAACTAAATTATTCCGTAAGTTATAATACCTTGGCCCTATTTTCATATGACCACAGAATAGAGATAGGTTACTTTTATTGATCTGTGCATATAAAAACTAGCTACCCGTATTATGGTCTCCATAAGCGATATCGATAGGACTTTATATCTATTTTAAAACGTTGGGTTTTGAAGTCATGTATACCAAACATTTTGATAAAACAATGATAAAAAAGCTTCATGAAATAGTTCTATTATGTATCCAGGATGGTGGCATAGACATTTAAAATAAAAATGAGGCAAACTTAGCTCCACCTTGAACCTTCTTCCAGCAAATATTTGAAAAGTTATATTCAATTTTATTAAAAATCTCCATAAAAACTTTCTTCTTAAAAACCAAGCGTAGTCCCTTCCCTTAATTTATATCTTTGGATTGATGGTTCTTATTATATTTATGTATCTATTTAATAATCTTTCTATAGTCTGTAGATGACATAATTAAACAATTGTGTTGAAAAACAAAAGAATAATAAATCAATATATTTAGTTAATATTTTCAATAGTTCAAGTTGAAGTTAATATTATCAGCAATTTTACATTCTGTATCATTACATAAGATAATAATATGTAAATAGTAGTTTAAGAAGCTACATATTGTAAGCTAAGCTAATACCCGACTGAGTTTTAAATTTCTAAGCACGCAAATATATAAGAACACCTATTACTTATAATTACATCGTCAAAAAAAAGACAACTTATTCAAATTTGTCTTGGACACCACAAACAATGTTGTTTTTGGATTTAAGAAGAAAAAAAAAATATCAACAACCAACGTCAAACCATTTCATGGATTCACAGATTCACAAACAATTCATAAAGCTATACATAATTTATACGTAAAAAAGAAACTGAGTGCAGGAAAAAAAATGTTAGCCACTTGTATTAAAAGTAGTTTTTAATTTGCGTGTTTTCCTAACGGATACAAGAAATGTTATTTCGCTGTCAGAGTAAAGAATAAAAGAACCCGAAATCTTCTCGACGCTTTCAAGGCGGTGACTCGATTTAATTTATATTATTTTAATAATATATCCATTTTAATCATATATTAATCCGTGTAGTGACGGATTAAGAATACATGATGTCACTACCCCTTTTCAACCCGTGGGTGTCGTAAAAGGCGACTAAGGGAGTTAGTACCTTAAGCAGACAAGAGCACTACGAGAAAAGGAAAATTTGAAACAAAACCCTATACCAACCCGTCTGGCAAGCGTGGTATAGTAGGCTAAATTCCCTCCACAATGGTTGGAAGAGACCCGTGCCCAGTAGTGGGACTTTTATGGGTTGTAATGATGAATAATATATATCCTTTGTTGTTCTATTGATCTCAAGAATTTTGTACTTACTGCTAATGCTATATAAATTGTCAAGGAAACTGAATTAATCCGATTAATTGAGTACAAAAAAAGGTAAAACCAGCAAAAAATAATTACTTACAATCGTTTAACACTAAAATTACGACACAGTTGTTGAATTATATAACACTTACGTGTGCATAAATGCCTACTTAAAATAATAGTTAATGATTTCATGTATTTTTAAAATTTGCTAAGTCGAAGAACTTTTTGTTACTTTTGTTATAAATTATTCGTTTTATGACTCACTAAAAAAATATTCTGGAAAATGTGATACAAAATCACATATTCTAGAAAATCTTTCTTTTAAAAATAAACTCTAAAATTTATATAAAATGTTAATATTCTTCAATAACAATAGCATAACATTCTTCCTAAATAAAAGTGGTAGACAAAGACAGCAATACATGTGACATACAATTCGCTACAATTTTTTCTCTGTATATTTATCGGTACTATTGAGTTCATTTCGATTTCCGGTCGTTATTTTGACATTTTCGATAGCGGGACGTAACCTTTTCATACGACAGGAAATTGAATGTTGACGAAATATTGTGTCCAACCTGTGAACGGCATATTTCATTTTACAAATTTCTCCTTCATCGGAATAAAAATATATTGACAGTTTATTAATGTATTATATTTTTAGGTAGTGTTGAAGTGCCACAATTGTATTACGATACTATTTGTCAAGCGTTCATAGGCTTATTTCTAAGTCAGGCTGAGCTCAACAACCTATTTGCATTTCTCATTTTCACCCCTCTTCTTACACTCCCTCGAGTACAATTTTCACTCTACGCCACACGAGTGTTTCTTAGGGTACCGTCAAAACGAAAACCCTATTAGTAATGAAAAGTTACCTCTCCAACCGAGCGTAACGTAGCTATAAAAATGCAAACCAGGCGCTTTTATACTTGGACGGTATACTACAAAATAAATCTTTAAATAATGAAGAAAATAAGAGTCTTCGGTGATTGATTAAATATGCGGTGGACAGAACCCGTAAAACAAAAACAAAAGGAACACTGCAGCTGTTATTAATTTTAACATATACCTAAACACAAGCATGAGTAAACAAAATCCTTGAAAGTAAATTCTTATGTGTAGGTAAGTACCCACCCAGAGAGAATACAAAATTATTAAACCGTGACGCTTTACATTTACGATTCAGCGAAAATGGTTTATTAACCAGTTATTCTTTTAAAGCAAATACATTTTTTAATTATTCCTTCTATTATAAAATTTAATACGTTTTTGAGACACACTTTTTCATTTTGATCTTTGTATCGCTTTCTTTTTACGCAGCCGTTTGTCTGTAAATGCGAAGTTCTAAATCAAGAACTAACACATACATTTTTTTTTTTGTGTTTGTTGCTTTACCGAGCCTGAAAGCCTGAGTTTGATATGGCCTTATATCAGTATACTGTGTAAAAGA
This sequence comes from Laspeyria flexula, assembly GCA_905147015.1. Taxonomy (NCBI): domain Eukaryota; kingdom Metazoa; phylum Arthropoda; class Insecta; order Lepidoptera; family Erebidae; genus Laspeyria; species Laspeyria flexula. Next base: position 12,668,818 of record LR989950.1, on the reverse strand, counting down.
AGCTATCAAATGAAGTTAGTAGTCAGGAAAATCTTCATATTTTTTCAACATCAGCAATTCACTATTGTTAATAACGATATACCGAAATATGGCTACCATTTTGGTATCCCAAATATTTAAATCTTGTAAAGGATCTATTTATTACAAGACCGATGGTATTAGGTCATTACTAAACCTTTCGGATCAGATTATGATATTATTAGTTTTGGGACCTTTTTCTTCAATAGCCTACTGAATTTTCTGATATTAGGGTAAAATAGGAATAGAAATGAAAATATATAGAGAAGTGTATACGATACGCAAGCTGTTTTAAGCTACCTAAGCCATAGTTGTTTATTAGCTGTAAGCACATACATAGTTCGGACTTCAACCACCCGTGGTAATTGCAGGATTAAATTGTTAGATACCGATAGAGTTATAATAGACTTAGTTGAACATATATTTAAGCCCGCCAAAGATCGTGTACCTACATATATTTATGCTGAGATAACTGCTGGAGGAAATGGAAACCTCTCGGTACTGAAAATTAAGGATAGTGTTCGTGATTTTTAACACATTAAGGAAGATGATAGACCACAATAAAGTATACTTACATATTAGGGTTACTCTAAACAGGGCTCTCGGAAATTAAGTGCTAGTGTTCAAATTATTAGGTGATAGAATTGCAAAACTAGGAACAATTAGTCGAGACACGAAAAGCTTATTTAAAGGAATTTAGTAAAGAGATTTGGATAATCGGCTGATTGATGTTTATCAATCATAGAAGATCATGTCGATCCATTGGCTACTGATGTTGTGACTAGGTAACATGCCGAAAAATTAACAAATAACGTTATTATAGGACGTATTAATATGAAATCGTTCCATGCTGTGCCTATTCACTTAAGTAAAACAAACTACCTAATAGTGTGTTAGAAAAACAAACCCTATAGAAAGAACATGCGGTTTATAAGATAATGTAAGAATAGTATTCTGAATGTGTGTTCTTTAATCTCAACCCGATACACAATATCGAACATCGGCGAACGAAGAAAAGCAATAAAACGCCTATTTATTTGAAAGCCAACAGGGCTCACAGTAATGAAATTCCTCGCGAAATATTAACGCATTTTTTTTCCAACAAAGTGGTGATGTATTATCAGGACGAAAGCCATCCCTATTCCCTTGTCGCCACTCTACTGCATAATAGCAAAACCTGTTTTTATCGAAAACCACACAAGTATTAATATACTTCAAAATTATTTTCACACACCATACTTCATAATATTTTGATTATAAATTGTTTCATCGGATATAATGAGAGATTTTGAATGAATCCGGTAAGCGTGAATGTTACAGAAACATTTTATAAATCTAAGCCATTTATTCATCGGAATCCCTACAAATTACATGGGCTGTAACTGGCATCGAAACAATCACAGCCGATGATCCGGGCCGTGTTATGCAAATCTGGGCTTTGCGTCTAACAATAGACAGCGCCACATCTGACGGCTCAATACACGCTAACATTGCTAGTTACGCTTTGTATTATTCAAGATTGTTTTTGTTGGTATTTTACCCATTTTAGTTATTCGAGGGATACATTCAAATCCGTTTTATACCAATATTTGTTAGTACTTTGGGCGATTTCCTTTTGGATATTTCCAATAAATTGTACATTACTTAAAGCTAGAGGCTATACAATAAGGCGTTTTTCGTATAGTATAATCTGCGTTAAAATCAGGGGCTTGGTGGAGCTAGGGTTTGTTGTGTGAGAGTTTGTACGTGGGTATATGTATGGGTGTAGAGTAGGAGTCAACAATAGGGTGTGTTGGAGTGTCGTCGCGCCGCGGGGTTGCAATGAGAGCTTGTCACTCCGCTACAAATCACGAGGTACATGCGGTGTGCTACAGTCGCGTCTCGAGGGGACGCTCCTAAGAATACTACAAATGTACAAGTTTCAACGCTAACTCTATCAATATACTGCGGTGGTTGTATGAATATTTTATGTGCGGTGCTATTTGTTTAATATGTTATCTGAAGTTGTGACGGTGCGTATTTACTCACTAAATAAGAGAATATTCTCGATTGAATTTGCACACTTTACTTCAGAGTGACGCCTAACATTTTACTATAACCATATTCTATCTAATCTATACTAAAAGTGTAGATACACCAAAAATCTTTAATGTCAAAAAAGATAACACAGTCAATAAGGCCGTCAACGTGGAGTTGGATTCCCACCAGGACTTTTTTTTTCTCCTCATAAGTCCGCTGGACCTTAACGAATAATGAATTTTTAATTAGCCGACTTGGGCAAGCAATTTTCAAATTATGGCATGCATGACCAAGGTAAATAGGAATTCATTCAAAGGTAAAAAATATATATGTTACAGTGAAAACTCTTAACCAGACAAAAGTAGTTTTGACATATAAATAAAATAAGAATAGGCTTTTCAAAATTATGTATAAAAAAGTCTGTATCAGTTTTAAAACTGTGAGTATGAGCGAGTCGTTATACTATGTATAGACCCAAGGGAAAAGCTTTTAGGTACGGTACAATAATAAAACACTCGAACTAAAGACACATTTACTGAAATAAAATACACTAACCAAATACATAAACAAATAAAAAGTAAAATAACAATGGTAATATTTTGCCACGATCATTGAATGTACAGCAAATGGGCTGTTTAGAATGATTTGTTATATATGAACATCCATTGTTTTTATTTGTTACACTGCCAGTATTGAGCTTCAAAGTGAATTAGTTTTTTTGTCCTTGATTTTATTTTAATGGATATTTATTTTCTTGCTTCCACAACTAGGTACTTGTATTTAGAATCTCTTTATTAAAAACATTACCCTCCTTTTTGGCAGTCGGGTAAAAATTGAAAGCATTCTAAGTTCAAATATTTTAACCACTAAGTATATACCGACTTATTACTCCGTTAGATTATAATTATTTCGCTACCTCATTCCCATTTTTATTAAATGGTTCCAGTTTTCTTAATTTAAACCTTTTTACTCACATTTCACATACATATTCTTCAAAAATGTGTAAAATAGTTTTGATTGTTCAAAAATGCTTAAATACGTACGGAACCCTCAGTGCGCGAGTCCACTCGCACTTGACCGGTATTCTTAATTCATAATAAAATAATGCATATTAGAATAACAAAGTGAAAACTTCATACCAGCAACCATAAATTTCTAAAGCTCATAAATTGATTAAACGCCTGATATGACGATTTATGCTACAGCTAACGGAAACCTTAACTAATGGTAACTTGACATGCGCATAGACGTTTATTTCTGTAACTTGAGAACGTTGAGCAGAGGATTGACGTCTCTAGACAGACTGAAAGGTAAGTAGACAAGAGAACAGAAATTAATTCAACACTTAAGCACCTTCCCTAAATTCAAATAATGTTCCTAATGGATTTCTATAAACGCGGGTGGAGGGTTTAGTATCTCAAGTTAGAGATATAGAAAATAATACATACCGCCGATTTGATGAAATACTATCTTAATTTATTTATTACGTATATATTTTATTACGATTCGTATATATCGATATAAAATAATGCATAACTTTGCTAAATTGTGTATCCGTTTGTTTTCCCAAATAAAAAAAACTTCCATAACCTTTTAAGCTGCGTTTACTACTGACACGGAACGTACCGTTTCAGACAATATAATTATTTTTCTGTGCGGCCATGTTACGATAGAAATAAATGGGGAAATATTAACTTTAAGAAGGAATCTTTTTTTGTCTGATACGGTACCCGTCTGAAACGTTACGTGTCTGTGGATATAAACGTAGCGTTAGCTATTTATTTCATCCCATAAACGTCCCCCTGCTAGCCACGGGTCTCACGGGAAGTAATTAAGCCTACTATACCACGCTGGCCAGATGGGTTAGTATAGGGTTTGTTTCGAATTTTCCTTTTCTTGCAGTGCACTTCAGTCTTCAGACACCCACGGGTTGAGATGGGGTTGTGACATTATGACATGTATTCTTAATCCGTCACTACACGGATATTTAAAAGTTAGCATTTAATTCATTTAATTCGTGACTGAACAATGAACAATATGATAACAAAGTAGCACCACTAACAGACACTCAAACACGCTCATCAAATTTGAAGTACACGTGAGTTTAATTGGGTATTTATACCGAAATCTAAATCATTTTTTTACTGTCACGTACCTTACAGCAGCAGTACCTTGTTAGTAGATCGCAACATCAATATATTCTCCGCATTCACACAAGAGTCTGCAATTTACACGAAGGTTGAATGATGCAATGCACTTGCACGTCAACTGAATTGCTGTGATATATTCATGAGTATCGCTTGATCAGTCACACCACTCTAACAAACCTTAAACTAACAACATAGAGTTTAAATTCATTTACAAACTTTCTGCGGTCCGAACTAGTTTAGACGTTGATACTCCTCCGGTTTCCATTAATAGTTTTAACGCGAACTCCACACTTGATTACACGTACATTTTAAAATTAAAATTGCTGTAGTATTTTTCAGCGCTCCGTCAAGCGTTCGTGTAATACGCCTCAGAAGACACGTAAGTTATTGCCCTCGGCTGATGTTGCCAAAGTTTGGACCTAACTCCCACGTATTTACGACGCTCGAATAAATCCAAATAAAATATAAGATTTTGCAGATAACGGTTAACGGTTAGTGAAATCTTCCGCTCTAAGTTTTAGCCAATCGTCCGGAAACTTCCAAACGTGACCGGCACTTAAACTTATCATAATGCTAACCAGACTAAACCGCATTAATGCGGGAGCAACAAGTATAGAATTAAAGTACGCATTAAGTACTAAATGTCTCCATTTAAAGCATTTTAATACCCAATAAAATTTCATAACGGCCTTTTGTCGTAGATAATTACTCAATAATGACTTTCTAAAACATTAGCCAGTGGACAAAAAAGCTCGAACTAACTACGCGCATTAGACCCTCATCAAAGCACAAGTGCCATTTTATTCGGCGTCCTGTGTAAATAAACGATCGTTTTGTGCGACTAACGAACTAGTGTAAGCAAGGAAAAATCGTCTCCGAAGCTTAGGCAGCGTGTTTACGTAAACAGGTGTAAAATAGATCGTTATGCGGCCAAATTACCATAATGTTTGTTGTCGAAATATTCGCTCGCCGAAACGGAATACGTAATGAGAAGGCAGAGTCAGCCCGCCAGATTTTACACGTTTATACGGCTTGATGTTCGTTAAAGGTACACCAGTAATTTTATGCACTCATAAATTTAATTCATACTTTGTTTTCGAGGTTAGCCTTGCGTGCGAAATAAAAAATGTTTACGTATCACTCGTAAAGCGTTTTACCCTGTGCTCGGGGATGCTCTGCAATATTTCTTCTAAATAGTCGACGATTTAGAGCCCTTGGAGACGCTCTCAACTTTTTATTTTTGCAAGTATGGTTAGAAATGGGAAAACGTAAAGTTGTACACGAGAACTTGCCGTAGGTATACAGCTTGTACATTTTTCAGATTTTATTTTGCAATTTTAAATGAACGTCTTAAGTTAATCCTAACAGCGGGTCATAATGAAGATAAAGAGCGGTATTCTTGCAGCGAAGCATGTATCTTTAGCTGGCGCGGGTCCAGGCTTGATGCACGCCCCACTCGCCTCATCGGCCTCGCTCGCTAATATTTGTCCTCCATTAACAACCAACACAAATTTATTGTTAATTTACAAATGTATAAAGCATTAAGTTGGCACAGCAGCTGAATTTAAACAAGCGTAAAATATGATATTATTATAATTTAATTTGCATACAGGGAAATGTAATATTTCCCTGTATCCAAATTAAATTATAAGTAAGAAAGTATAGAATTTGAAGCTCGGTGACCATTTCTTATTAATTCACATATTTGGAATTAAGCGGTCGACCCATACCGTGTACTGTGATAATAAATTTTACGCCTTTTCATCCGCTTACAGACCTTCAAACCCGATCCTAAACGCTTATATTAAGTAAGGAATTTCAGTATATCAGATGGTCACATGGTAGACGGAAAAATATCAAATATTTATTACAAGTCATTTTAGTATGCTTGTTCATGCATACTAAAATGACTTCCTAGATATCAATAAGAACTATGACTCTTATTTACTCGCGTTTTGTTATTTTCTATAGCTTTTTTAGTAGCAGACAACTTTCTGATTACAGGTATCTTAATTTAAACTAATAAACTGTCTAAAAATATTTTTATTTAATTATATATTACTTTGGATCAATAGTCAATTTAAAGACATTCATAAAATTTTCTGTGATACTATCACTAATTCAAATGTTATGAAATATGTCATACGTAGGGTAAGTACACGCGCCATAACCAGAGACGTCAATAAGCAGTAATCTGTCATTGACACAATTTTTCCATTGAATAATCTTCTTTAGGTGTATCGACTTAAGAATTACACGGTTTTAATAAATAAATTTGAAAGTTAAGTAACGTCTCTGAGTACGACAGTTAGTCATATAATATTTTGTGCACAAATATTATATCTATACATACAAATAAATAAAATTGGTGTGTCTGTTTGTAATAATAAAATAACCGCTTTTTACTACATGCATTTGAATGTGTATACGGTACATATACCAAAATAATATTTTTTTCAATTTTTGTCTGTCTGTCTTTCTGTCTGTTGGTTCCAGCTAATCTTTGGAACGGCTGGACCGATTTCGACGGGACCTCACTGGCGGATAGCTAATGTCACAAGGAGAAATTTAGGCTACTTTGGTTTTGAAAAACTATCAGGTTTCCGTAAAAAAAATTAAAACTCCATGAATGCGGCATAAGTTGTCCACTCGAACGAAGTCGCGGGAAATAAATTCGATGGTTGCATTTTTGGTTACTCAATCACGCGAGAACGGCTGAATGAATCTGTATGAAATTTGGTACGCTATAGATTATAATAGGAATAGCACATAGTATACTTTAAACCGACATGCAGGTGGAAGCTATATTTAATATATCGATCTCCATTATCGGACCTATAACCTCGTAACCAACAAGCTCATTTCACTCGACCAACGACTCTTTCGAGTCCATATATAGTGCATAAGTAGGTTACTTGAATAATATACGGCGGCTAGGTATAATCTATTTTCGAAGTACACTACTGAAGGTTCACAGCAGAAGTTAACATGAAACATAACAAACCAAGTTTCGGTCTTCATTGTCATATTTACATGTATTACAGCTGGAATTTTGGCTGAGTTCCAAACATAGACTGTACTAGTATAGTTAGGACAACAATCTTCGAGATTTCTACTGTTAATCGTACGAGATAGAATTGAAGCACGTGTTTTTCTAAAAAATATAGGTGAATTTTATACCATAATATTACACTTCTTATTCTTCTGTCAACAGTTATATTTATGACTAATAGTTTAAAGGTTAAACTAATAGTATAAATATTGGTTTATTATAACGAAGTACCTATAAAAACTTACTTAATTTTCGTTGCTCACTAATTCCTTTTAGAATATATTTTGATTATTATTGGACAGTAGCGCAGCGACAGTAACAACTACTGTGCAAGAGATTCTAGGTTCGATTCCTGGGTTAGACAAATGGGTATTTGGTTTTTCTGTCATTATATTCATCATCATTCATTCATCCTCCATGCCGTGCTCAAGCTACATAAAACCATTCCCTATGATCCTCATCGTCCCCAAAAGAGAAGAAAATATTGTGTTGCACCAACAGTTCGTATAAAATCCACATGTGCAAAAAGACAATATGTCTACCAATCGGCTGTATTATATAATAAAATTAACATTGACGTACAACAAAGACATATAGGTGCTGTCATTTTAATAGCATAGAGTCCTGTCGGGACTTGACACACATGTCCGTATACCCAGCAGGACCCTTCGTCGATTCGATTGACAACCAAAGTTTCACTTACATAATATTTTATACCTTTCGAATAGTGTAAGTAAAAAAATAGAGTACTAATAGAATGCTGCTAGGAAATATAATTGTCTGGACTGAAAGCCTCAAAAGAAAAAAGGGAAAAAAGAATGTTGTAGGTATATTTCTTATAAACTAATAACTTTTTTAAGAAAACAAAGATAATCTCAAGGTACTAATGCACCACTATACAGGGACATACACTACAGGTCTGAAGACCTTTAAACCACGGAGGGTCCTGCTGGAATGTAAGTCAATTTTCTTGTATAACTGTTGATGTACTATTTTTTTACTTACACTATTCGAAAGGTATAAAATATTATGTAAGTGAAACATTGGTTGTCAATCGAATCAGACGAAGGGTCCTGCTGGGTATACGGACGGGTATACCTACACAGGAGGCATTCTGACCGCCTGCATCTTTTTTTTTTTTTTACTTGGGCAATGCCTGACGCATACCCCTCGGTCTTGGGGAAAGAACCGAGGGGTTATGTGGGGCTCGCACCCATTAAAACCCCAAGGTGTTCCTCTCGTCGCGCTCTGCTGTGGTCACGGGAGCGCAGGAACATTCGTCGAAAGTCGAGTACGGCACTCACAGGATTCGATACGTCAATCAGTGTATTGTGAATCCACTGTTGCAGCCACTAAGCTACGTCATTCTCTGACCGCCTGCGCCTCGGTCAACCAGTACAAAAGTAATAAAACACAATGAACGCAGAATGCGAATACAGAACACATTAATGTGTGAACGCGTTCAGTGACAGGTCCCTCACTTGTAACAAAACAACAAGCCGCTCGACATTTTGTTACGGAGCAATGTTACAGGTAATTACTCATTCTCTTTGAAAATTACTTTTCAACACTATACCCATTACAGAAAAGCTTTTTTAAATGAATATTTACAATATGCTGCTCTAATCCTAATGTATATTATTCACCGCTTTGGTAAAGGTGCAAGATCGAGCCTACTAGATGGGAGACACTAGCCACCAAAAGACCAGAGTGGAGGTCTTTGATCAAATCTAAAGTCCATGACTTCGAAGCTCAACGGTGTGCTGACCTCAATAGTAGACGCAACGAATTGAAAGCCCGACGACCTGCGGCAATCAATTATAATTACATAAACAGTGTGCTCACATGCCCGTAGTGTGCGAGGACTTTTGTTAATAAGATTGGCTACGTTAGCCACATGCGAGCACACGAACGGAGTTGAAGTAGTCGCCGTGACCGAAATCGGTCGAGGAGGAGGAGCAGCAGCATATTATTCACCTTTCTACTCGCTTTTTAAGGTGGCTGTGTAGAAACCAGCTGAGTTCAGGTGTAGCTTAAAATTTGAAATAGTTTTGAACGCGATATTATTATGTCACTGTTGACAAGAAAATGTCTGCCGAGCCAATTAATTTACTTTAAATTGTAATTTCAATGTTTTTGAATTCTATTTCATCACATCCTGTTGTTTGTTTCTAGTTTTTTATGACACGTTAAAACGAAATAATGTTTGCCCAAATAAAGACAATCATTATTTCAAGTGCTCAAAATTCAATAGTTATCTTAGTCGCTGCAAAGGACCATTAAATCCATTTATTAATGGTTATGATTATGACTCAGTCGTCATTACATCTTGCCATCGTTAAAGCCTCGTATGACCCAAGATATCACACCCTCCAAATATTATGAAGTCGAAAACGGATCCGTTAACTACATTATAAATACATAATATGATTCTTAAGTGAGAAGGAAAATTGGTTTAAATAAAGCTGTAACGTGCAATTCTTGCAGAATAAACAGGTGGCGCTCTTTCTTTATGAATTTGTTATGAACATACTTTTCGCTGTGTAACGTATTCTAAGTAAATATTTAGAGAATGTTGTCGTGACTTAATCTAATATCTCTGCTTTCAGTGCAGGTAATCTACTAATACAAACAACTATTTTAGTGGATAAACTTCGAAATAATAATAATAGAAATATGAAACAGTCAATAATGTATTTTAATGTAAAAAAGTCTTTGATAGTTTAAGATTCTTATCTGCCAGCGGTGAAACAGGACTAAAATATTATCGTAATATTTTAAATAAGTTTTTTTGAAGCTTTATTGCGACTTCTTTGTTCTTAAATCGACTTTCCCCAAAAGCCAGTTCCTCCTTACATTTCTCGTTCAAATTTCAATGTAAACAAAGACGTAGATAGATATTACACTTCCCTCTAATTAAATATAATATTGGCTAGGCATCTCAACATTTAATTTAAGTTCATCGAGAACAGTTAAGCCGCGCGGCGGCGCGCATCTTTGCGAACTTTCTCAAATATTGTTGATAGTATAAGCTCCTTGGATCAACTGGTAACACCAGTTACCAACCAAATAGATTGCTTTCTTCCAATGAGAAAAGGAAAATGAAATCAACAAGTGCGAAACTCGTAATTACTTTTGTACAAACGAGCCGTGAGTTGTTGACGATGGATCAGTATTGCTGTTGCTATTTCGTACTACTAATTAAAGTTCAACGGAACAGAATATCACCTTACCTCATTGTATGTAACAGATAGTTACAATAAATTTTAATATCGTTGCTACTTATCCCTCTTTTTTATTTTATAGAACTTTTCAACAGACATTTCAACGTTTCAACTTCAGAGACAAAGAAAGCAAGTAAATTAACGGTTCCGATTTTCCAATACTTCAACGGAGATATTTTGAGGGAAATCAATTTCATTCTAAGCGAAAACCGATTTCCATAAAAATAGAGGGAACTAAAAGCAGGAACGTGAAGAGTTTGAGCGTGAAAACTTTTAGTTTTCGTCGAGATTTTTAATAACTTTGTTCACTGAAAAAAACGTTGTGAAATAGTTACTTGAGACCAAACGAATGGAAAAATTCTTGTTGTTGAATGTTAGATATAATAAGTTTCTCCATTTGTTTCGTAAATAACACAACCTTAGATAACAATTTTTCAAGGCACACAATTATAAATATTATCTATTATTTCTGTTCCAAACATTGAGTTATTATGTACATGGTTCCAAATCGGTTTAAATGAATTTAATCGCAAGGTGTTTTTCTCATACCAACTTAATAAACATTTTATTAAATTATCATAAATTTATTACATATTTACAATACTATAAATAAATAATAATATAAATGGTACTGTGGGCTAGGCGTCAAAGTATTCGTCGGCATCACTGTCACACGGGAGAGTTCCCAGAAGGATAGCAGCATTGCCACGCTGGATGGCAATACTGATTCTCTGATTTTCAAGGTGTTTCGAAAAAAAATGTATGTTCGTAAATAATAATATAATAATGTAAGTTCGTTTGTTTCCGTATTGTTTCTCACTTATATTATTATGTTTATAGTGTGAGAGAAATGGTGGACTTTACAAATGGCCCCGAATTAGTTTTCTATTAAATACCCACTTACTCACTTACGTAATCTTTAGTAAATTATCGTACCGTCGATTGTATGTACGTGACAGTAACTTAATATATTATATACTTTATGTTTCGTAATTATCTTATACTTATATCGCACACATAATATACGCACACTCCAAGGACTCCATTCATCCATTATGAACAAAGAACAACTCATATTTAGTTACATAATAATAGCGAATGTCGACATAAATTGGAATATTATTTATATTATATAACTTCGAAAATATATTAAAAGAGAAGATAATCAAATAGCGGAGACGGCACTTTTCGCAAGTTTAAGACCAGAATGTGTCAGTGGTTATGGTTTAAAAAACATCTAATTCCTCCTTCTACCAAACACAAACTAAAATAAACCTGTCGACTCACTGTGTCCAATTTTCTAAGTATACAACAAATCGAACAAGTATGTAATATCGAATAAAAGGTGTCAATATTGTTGTAACTGAGAGCCATTATAGAAAATAAAACTCCGAGAGAAAAAATATGTTGAGGTATTGGTCAGTTTTCCTTCGATGGGGAAAATACCTGCGTCACGTTAACTGCCGTCATAAATCTAGTCGACTTCCGAGGAGATTTCTCGTCGGACCGGCCATCTTGCAAACTTTTAGTACGCGTGCTCAAGACAGCCGGCCAACATTTTCAAGTGCTCCTGAGTATTTTTGCCAAATTACTGCCGAGACCTTTTTACCTCTGACTGACGGATCTGATGTGGTGATTTAAACTTTCTTATATACACACATTCTAGTTTTATTTAGCTATAAACTTGTACTTTGTGATTGGTAGTAAAATTACGGGATATGTTGGTTAAGAACAGAAGCTACTTTATTTTATTGTTTCATTATAAATAATAGATACTTAGTATTAGTTTTAATATTACCATAGAATAATTAGTCAATAATATGCCTAATTAGTGAGGCCTATATCCAGCAGTGGACGTCGTTGGGCTGATATGATGATCTTCGTAATTTTTTTATTCTGATTCGGTCGTAAATTGTGAATAAAACTGCTCGTATTTCTATTCAACATTTATAATATACAGAGGCTATTATAATAAATTTGCGCTAGCTACAATCACGAATCTCTGCAGCAGCATTATTCTAAAATAGATAGAAGATTTTGTCGCTCTTTGATCTTTTAATTTCGTATATCAATGAGAAACAATAGTACGCCATCGTGAGGAGTCAACTGCAATATATCAATATTTGCTTTGATACAGAAACAATGAAGGCTCATTATTGCCTGTCAGACACACGTACAACTAACATTATTACATTGATCTTCAGTCATTATTATATATATTTCGATACCTATAATAGCTCAGCCTAACAACATACTTGTCTATTCTATTTTCTACATACTTATATCACCAAAATATGTTTTATATAAGCATCACCATGATTGATTTTCCTTCGGCGACGACATAAAGAGAACTTCGTATTATGTGTGACTATTTATTTCCATACAAAAGGTATTTCGTCAAAGTTATTTGAATAGAAATAACGCCTAGATTACATACACCACCCCAAGATTCAATTTCAATCTTTTTGTTTCTTTGTAAAATAAAAATAGAAAGTTAATACTATGCGGCGTTATACGTGCTCTACGCGACAATGTTCGGCTTCCAAACTTCTAGCTAAAAGAGTTTGTTAGCAACAGAACCCATAAACATGCCTTATACATCTTATAACACTGAAATGGTAAACAAGACGTCTAATAAGTAGGTACTGAAACTATATAAGTATATAGGTACCTACCTATTCTGCTTTAGGCGCTACCACGTCATAAGTATAATTCATTTGCAGTTAACTCAAAAGACATAATTTTTCCTGCCACTAGAGAGCGTTAGTCTTATAACAAGTCTACCTACAGAAACACGACGATCAATTATAATAAATATAAACTTTTAAATTTAAACAAACACATAAAAACAACGTCTTCACGGGTTGCCTTTGTTTCTGTAAAATACAGCGATTCATTAAAAGCCTTAGTACTGGCGAACGGTCGAGCATTGTTTAGCTCATTCCATATTTTTCCTCGTCGTTCTTTATAATACACGCCCCAATATTATGCAAATACTAGGGTATAATCTTTAATTGCGCCCGAGCCGCTATAGCCGCGAATACGCCGGTAAAAATAAAATCTTATAACATTAAAAGTTTTCTTGGTGTTTCTGTATTTGCCGTGTTAAAACGCCTTTTTGTTTGAGTAAGTAATAAAACATGCGAAAACAATTTGCACTTTCCCTCGCTGTATATTTTGAGCAAAAAAAATTTAATGTAATCGCTACTTACACCAAAATAAAATTATAATATATACCTAGAACTAGTAAAAGTTTCATGAGAAATACCTAAATTTTGTAGGGTACTTCGCCGTTTGACAACATGAGTTATTGGCACCATGGTGTCAATCGCACAAGGACGTTTTTGAATTGGCTGTTTAGGACCATTTTCATATTAATTTTGTAACATTGTACCAATTAGTGTAAAACGACGAATATCTTATTTGCCTTCTTCGTTTCACACCATGGTGATTTGGACCAGTTTAATAATAAAATGTCCTAAACAACAATGCCAAAAAGAGTCCTACGCTGCAGCTGTTTCAAACCTAGGTGTAAATCGACAAAGACAAACAAGACATTCGTCGATTGACACCATGGTCCCAAACAGCCAATTCAAAAAACGTCCTTGTGCGATTGACACCGTGGTGCCAATAACTCGTGGTGTCAAACGTTGAAGTACCCATTTTATAGAACAAACTGAACGCGTGTGCTTTTAGACAATTAAACTACCATCATCCCTAGTTGATGAAATTATAATAGAATATTTTTACTGCGGTAAGCTTTTTAACCGACGGGAAAGTTCATCCACTTGCCGTCCACTGAAAATGAGTGATGTCAGTTGGCCAGTAAATTATGCACATCCTTTTAATACGTCGTGCTCCGTTATCTATATTTTCATCGGACTAAGCTACCTTCTCTGGACATCGTTACGTTTTATGACTGGGTACAAGGGCACATGTACATTTCACCGTCTAACTCCAGCTTGAAATATTAATATTATAAATAAATAATGTTTGTTGTATTATTATATAAATTATATACCTTTTTTTTAAGTTTAATGATACATTTAGGTAGTTTTTATTATTTATTTACAAATAAATTAAATATTATTGGTTAAATTTAGTTTAAAATATTGTAAATATTTAGTTAGTTATTATTATGTAAATTAATTTTACAACCAGTAAATAAATAATTACATAATATATAACACAATATAAAAGCTGGAAAGCTAGTTTTGCAAATACTATCAACTATTAAAAAAATCCAAGAATTAAAATACATGTCTTGAACACAACTAAACCTTATGACAAACTTCTTAGACACGGAAACTAAAAAATAGTAGCTCACATAAGTTCTTGGACGTTTTTAGTCGATAACGGAACATTTAACACTGTGCCGCTGAAACTTCGATAGCATTCAGTATTCAGCGAAGAAAATTATTTCGGGGCCATTACCTCTTACAGCTGCCACACACAACTTTTATGTGTTTGCATCACGATATGTAGTCACTATGTAACAGTTTCGCATGAACCAGCTCTTTTCATAGTGTTGCGTTTTATAATATGCTGAAAGCACACCTTTTACTGTCCTCCTGCACGTTTTATTGGGCTATAATTTTATGGAAACGGTGTTTTTATATTCAGGTGTAACAGAAAGAGTAGCGTACCTTGATAAAGCAGTTGATGTGTGTATTATTGGTGTACTAAAGCTCAGTGCTTCTTTTCCAGTTGGATAAAGTGGTATTGGGTTTCATTTAAAAATAAGTACTTTAGGTATATCAACCAAGAATATGAAATTTGATCTCAGCGCTATTCTGTTTTCAAATTGAATGCCAGACCGGCGCCTATAGCAAATTGTATTGTTTGTCGGACAACAGTGTCCGATATGGCGTTTTCATACCAGCCAATTCAATTTTTAAATAAATAAATTTCAAAGTTTATCGTTAAATTTATGATCTGGTTACTGAGATATCGCTTAGTCTAAAAGTTAGCCTTTGCCAGGGGCAAAGCTTGTCAGCCAGCGTAATACTGTGGCCAGTCTTTCCTCTGGAGTCAGACATCATCAGATATTCTATTTATAAGAATCATCATCATCATCGTCATTATTTCAACCCATAAACGTCCCACTGCTGGGCGCGGATCTTCTCCAAAGAATGTGGAGGGAATTTAGCCTGCTATACCACGCTGGCCAGACGGGCTGGTATGGGGTTTGTTTCGAATTTTCCTTTTCTTGCATTGCTCTTGGTTGCATAATATATATTAATATTATCTATATAAATATTTCAACTGTATTATTACATAATTTTTTAAGATGTGTTATAAATATATTTTGTATAAATTATAAAATACTTGTAGATATCTTCATTTATTTATAAAGCATTCGACTTTTAAAACAAGGTTAAAGAAAGTGACTTCTTATAAATTGGTTTAAATAAATAATATAAGTAGTATTTGAATGTAAAGCAGTTCCGAGCAACCTCAGTTCAGGATTTTTTGACACGAGCTGTGTTAAGCTTGCATGAAAAGCTCATGTCTCAGTTATTACGTATGAGTACATGAATTCGTACGTTTGTAAAATACCTTTAGATACCCAACGTCATCTCTCCAACGAATAAATTTACCTGCATAATTATATAACAGTGTTTACAGCTTTATTTGGGTACACAGGCTGGGGTTGCCTTGTATTTCTCTATTATATAAATTTAAAACATGACGTATGGTGTGTGCTTCTTGCAAATATTTGTACTGGTAACTCGCTTTATAAAACACACATGAGGACGGTTTTGTTTTGTATATGTCGTAGGATGATTTGATAACTCGAACTTTCGCGAAATACCTAGGGATTTTGTAAATCCACGAATAATTAGCAAAAGTTCACTTCGCTCCCACTCCACCTGTCTTCTAACCAAGCTTATCCATGTCAGATCCGCTCTATAAAACTAGATTTTTCCAAAGATTGAAAATCGCGCCATTGTTGCAGCAGGCTGGCCACTGCGGCCGGGGCGGTTGAAAGGTTAATTGTTGTTAGTTTTATATGTATTTTATCATCATCATCATCATCATCTCAGCCTATTGCAGTCCACTGCTAGACATAGGCCTCTCCTTTTCGAAAATTCGAATTCATCCTAAGACATAATTATATTGGTAAATTATTTAAACAACCAAATCGTATGCACAACAGAGCTGGGAAAATGAGTTGTAATACACTTCTGCCAACCTTTCGGGAAAAAAAGCTTAAAGTTAGTATATAACTTTAAGCTTTTTTTCCCGAAAGGTCGCAAAAATAGTTTATTACTTCACCAGATGTACAAGTTTTTCGTTAAACGTCATGTAGGCCACATTGGATCTGCGTCACCGTCATATCAAACGCCCACGGGAAATTAAGTGACAATATGAAACTATGTATGAGAGTACTTGTGTCAAATGCCACGTGTAAAAGGGACTCATGCCTTCAAGGTACGAAGGAAATCGAAACAGTCAACCGCTCTCAGAGCCTTCTACACAATTCATTCTCAATGAGACGTTATTTGATTTCGTATAGATCTTTTATTATTAGATATTAACTAAATGATTATGAATTCTTTTTATTTTAAGTCTTTTTTTATCACCAAGCATAATAAAGATTACAAGTGATGGCGACTGTACCTATTCTGTTGTCCTCGTTTCTAAAAACAGCTTAACTTATTAAGGCTAATTGGCTCAATCTATGCCAATTAATCTTGAAGCCGAAGTTAATTACGAGTTAGGTATTTATTGGCTATAGTTATATCTACTTACTTTTAATATATGTGACATAAAAACTGTATTTATAGGCAAAAATACTTTTATTTCAGATTAAGGCCTTCAGCACACGGCGGGACGGCCGACCGCCGTGAATCGAATAAACTAGTTTGTATGTATAGTAAGTAGTTAGTAATAAAAACAATCATAATGGTCATATATCTATTTTCACAATTATGTATATTTTCGTTTCAACAGAATAGCAATTGAGACACGCGGATTCATAATGAAACTGCTCATAATTTTAACTTAACCTTTTTAACGCCATTGTCACAAATATGTGACAATCGAAAGCAAACCCTGTACGCCAAAGACGCAAATATGTGACCAAAAATACATTGCACTATTACATGAAATAAACAATCAAAGCATTGTTCTATAAGTGCCCTTTACTATAAAAACTTAAACTCTACCTTGCTCATTGAATTATGACTTGGCGTGGAGTGGTAAAACAAAGATAGGATGCGTGAAGGGACGCCCGCCGTCACGTTTATTCTCTGGCTATAAAAGGCTTACATGAGTTACAGCAACAATTTAGATCATATATAGGTAGAAGTTCAATCAAGAAATAAATAAAATTCAATAGAGAAAAAAAAGAAAAATAACAAGTTTACAAATACAGTTAACCATAACCATATTCATCATCATCATCATCATCATCATTTCAACCCATAAACGTCCCACGGCTGGGAACGGGTCTCCTCCAAATGGAGCGAATTTAGCCTACTATACCACGCTGGCCAGACGGGTTGGTATAGGGTTTGTTTCGAAATTTATTTTTCTTGCCGTGCTCTTGACTACATAAAGTTACTCCCTTAGTCGCCTTTTACGACACCCATGGGTTGAGATGGGGTAGTGACATTATGTATTATTAATCCGTCACTACACGGATCCTGATAATAATAATAAATAATAATATTCTACCACATTCACACAGCGCCATCTAGTCCCAAACTAAGCAATTATATTTGCTTGTATTATGAGTACTAAACAACTGATATACTTCTAAAATACATTTTTTATTTGTGTAAGTACATACATATTATAGATAAATTATTATAACACCCAGACACAGAACAAACCTTTATGCTCATCACACAAAGATTTGTTCTGGGTTTGGATCGAACCCACGATCTCCGGCTTAGCAGTCAGGGTCACTAACCTCTAGACCAACATTCCAGTCAAAATAACCATACTGACTTCAACAAAACAAGCAGACATGTGATTTCTATCACACATAATTAGGAGAAAAAGCAACTAAATTGTCGGTAATCTCACTGAATACGGACTTAATACAGTTAAGTGAGACTAGGCAGATAAATAGTGCTACTAAGGGACGTGCATTTACGTGAATAGAAGCGCAGTCACGCCGGTCGATATGGCTCGGACAAATTTAGTTCAGCGCGACCTCTCTACTAACTACAGCTCGTTCGTTCATGTGATATTCCTTTATCATACATAGACGAAAAAGGATTATTTATTTTTCTTTGAAAAAAGTACTCGAATTAATTCCAACATAAAGGCATAATCTCTTCACCACATACGGTTTACAGCTCCAGAAATCCTTTGTTAACATATATGACTGACTATATAGCTGTTTCCCGTGGCTTCACTCCCGTGGATCTTTATCTGGCTACGCATGATGGTATATAGCTTTCCTTGATAAATGGGCTATCCAACACTGAAATAATGTTTCGGTTTTGATCTTTAGTTCCTGAGATTAGAGCGTTCAAACAAACAAACAAACAAAATCTTCAGCTTTATAATATTAGTATAGATTTTGTAGGAGTCTGTTGTTGTCACTATAAACAGAAAACTAAAGCCCCTTTGTTACAAAATATGGACTAAGT
The DNA here is from genome assembly GCA_905147015.1 of Laspeyria flexula. Lineage (NCBI taxonomy): Eukaryota > Metazoa > Arthropoda > Insecta > Lepidoptera > Erebidae > Laspeyria > Laspeyria flexula. Next base: position 12,649,746 of record LR989950.1, on the reverse strand, counting down.
ATTAAACCAGGTTTAAAATGACATAAGCCACTGTTTTAGTGTCAATGTTGTAAATTTAAACCTTGTTTAATAAGGGTTAATTGTGGTTAATGTGTTTAGTTTTTTTGTACAATCAGTAACAAAAATAGCTGAACACATTCACAATTTCAAATCGCATGTTTACTGCAGCACACATAAACTACTTAACAAGACTAATGTCAGAATTGAATTACCTATCATCGTAAATTCTTTTGTTGCTGACTGTACCACAATGGTGCCAAACAGGCTTGGGTACGGATAGCCTGATTGTAAAAGACACCGTGGTTTGTGAATGTCGGCAACACCAGCAGCATCACATGCGCATTTCCGACCCTTGAAAAATCTATTAATTCCTATTATTATTATTTACTACAGGACTTCCCAACCAGGGGTTCACGTCCTTGGGGGGAATACAAAATGTCAGGGGGGTTATAGGTACGTTTACATTTCCGAAAACGTTATATTGTATCTGTAGGTATTGTACCTAATTAAAATTCAAATGAAAAATGTAATTGATGAAAAATATGTTTCTTAATTTTGTTGAAACTTAAGGGGGGCATGATAATATTACTTGGGTTCGGGGGACTCAGCGAAGTAAAGGTTGAGAAACCCTGATCTACTGTGTAATCCACCAACCCGCACTAGGCCAGCGTGTAGATTATGGCCAAAACCCTCTCTGCTCTTTAGATAGAGGAGAATAGACCCGAGCCCAGCAGTGGGTTGTATTTAACGGGTTGCTGATGATGATTATAATATAATAATATTCTACCACATTCACACAGCATCATCTAGTCCCAAAGTAAGCAATTATATTTGCTTGTGTTATGGGTACTAAACAACTGATATACTACTTAAATACTTTTTTTTTGTAAATACATACATATTATAGATAAATTACACCCAGACACAGAACAAAACTTTATGCTCATCACACAAAGATTTGTTCTGTGTGGGGATCGAGCCCACGACCTCCGGCTTAGCAGTCAGGGTCACTAACCACTAGACCAACAGGCCAATCATTTTCAGATTATCTACTGTTTATTTAATTTCTACAAAAATCTACCTATAATGTAGCTGATATAAAATACAAAACCAACATTATTCTATCTTTGTGGACATCCGTACAATATTATAAGTTGAACGTCGAAATGCACTCAATCTACACGTCGCTCGCCCCAGTTTCACCGTCCGAGGGAGAGCTTTTAATGCAAATCACAGGTGACATTGTTTATTTTAGCTGGTATTATTTTAAAATGGGATTCCTGAAAATTATTCGCAATTCTATTGTTTCATATGATATTACGTTTGTAATACGTTTGCTTGTTTAAATATTATGCTTTGAACAATGTACATAAACTATTAAGTATATTCGGAAACAAAATTCCATTGAATATTGTAGAAATACATAAATAATCCAACGATAGAATAATCGAAATTCAAAGAAGATATTTCTTTGAATTTGGATTATTCTATCGTTGGATTTTTTGATGCATGTATGACAACTAAGTAATATTTAATTTAAATATGTAAAATACAGTGATTTCAATTCTGAAAATCCGATTCAACCAAAATAATATTCATGAATAATTTCACTTCAATAAAGATTTTAGTTTTACCACGTCTGAAACGATACCAATATGTAAAAATAAATTAAATATTTTCATCTTCTCTATTATGTTATAGATAAAACAGAGAAAATAAAAACATTTCATCACTCCTTTTCCCCCGAAGAGGTAGGCAGAGGTGCACCTATACATACCTCTAATGCATAACACCCACATTTCGCCTGCTGCAGCTATGTTTGGTCCCATGTTATCCGGAGCGAGCTTACTGACATTTACAAAACACATTTCCAGACTGCGGGTTGAAACTGAGAATCTCAGAAGATAAAAACCTATATATCAATTTTGGAACCAGGGACCTCTTCCCCAGTCGTCATACACATTCCTTCAACGGTACTGAGGGAGTCATAAAGAACCTACACCGAATTGTTTGAGAGATAGACCCTGGTGTCGGCATATATCGAGAATCACCCAGAAGGCTTCCAACTTGACTTTAAAACTACCACATTAGGTGGTAATTGGGACCAATGGCTTTACGTGCCATCCGAAGATCGAAGTTCGAAAATAAAAATGTCACAAACGGTCACCTATCTACGGACTCACTTTGCTGAACATTGCTTAACCTCGATGATCGTATCGATGACAATGCTACGAGCGTATTCATAAATATAGGTCAATATAGCTTTAATAATGTTATGTTGACGTCATCGTCATCGTCAGGGTAGAAATTGTAATTAAGCAGTTGAGTAATGTTTCCTATGTGTATACTAAACATAATTAGATTTGAAACGTTAGCAATTTGGAATCTGTTCGCAACATATTTAATTTAAACTTTGTGTAATGGTAATCTCCGATGACACTTGTTTGAAATACGTTTAACTTGCAAATTATAAGAATACAAAATATTAATATAAAACACCTTTTTTATAAGATTTGTTCCTGGTATTTTACAAAAGTATATCAACAAAACATTTTTCAAAACATATTTTCTTCTTTACACTTTCGGCACATTATATAATGTTGGTCATACATGCTATGTATCAAGTCATACTTGACGATTATACATTTAAAGTTATACTAATCATGCATGCGTTTACGTCTGTTTTACATTGTTTTATAAAATAACAGAATATTCACAGGATAAAGCTCTAAAGAAAGAACAGATCATGAGTACCCTAAAGCGGCGAGATTGCATGAAAAGACTGATGAATGTTGAAGAAACCAAAGATGTATGTCAGAATCGTATCAAGTGGAAGAAAATAATCTCTGCCTACCCCTCTGTTGGGAAAGAGGCGTGATCTATATGTATGTATGTATTCACACGAAGCGATGGTGGTGAATGGATAAGGGACCGGGACCGACAGTACCAATGTGGATTTCACTTTGTGGAATTTATATGTACTAGTCAAGTGACTTACCATCCACTAACAGTGAAATAAAACATCGTGAGGAAACCCACATACCCTAGAAGAAATTCTTTGAGTATGTCTGATCCACCAACCCGCACTAGGCCAGCGTGAGTGGATTATGGCCTAAACCCCCTCAGCTCTCTAGTTAGAGGAGAGGAGACCCAAGCCCAGCTGTGGGACTTAATGGGTTGCTGATTGCTGATGATTCACCCGAAACAATGAGAACGTAAAAAATAGAAAATAATTCTAGGATTCACTATCTAACAAAATGAAGGTTCACCCATTTCACACAAGTAGTTTAATAAAGTATCAACAAAAGTCGAAGGTAATAACGCCGTAGTCAATATTGTCATGAATAGGTATAACTGCGACACATCCATTTGCTTTACTTATGTAACCTTCTATTTGCGAGCAACCTTTTTAGCTTTTATCGTATTTATTATTTGTTACATGTCAAATTCATATAAGATGCTTTTGCGATAAAAAATACTTATCTTACACATACATGAAAACACACATACTGGCTGTGTGTCAAAAATAACACAGTGATCTTATACAACATCATATGAAAAGTAAAACTGGTAGCTGGGTTTCGTAGTTGGCTTTTTGAAAGCCCAAAATTGAACCCATTGAGCCCCAAAATGTATTCATATTTTTTCACAAAAAAAAAATTAATTGTGCTTAATTTTTACCAGACTGTCAGGACGGGTATTGTTTTTCGTGCGTATCTTGTATGTTTGTAAATTTCTATATTCCCACGAATCTGCCAAACGTCTGGATGGATTTTGACAATTAGGGTATCGTTAGATTCGTCTAGAAAACCCAAGTGTCCTTAGATAGGTTTTAAGAATAAAAAGACTTAAACGGCGGGCTTTTGACGCCAAATTGTAAGAGAGTTTAATTTTTTTTTAACCTAACCTATCGATTTCGGTATCAAAATAAAGAGAATCAAAAGGAGATTACATTTATTCAAAAAGAGATTATACATAATTGAATGGTTCCAAATTGTAAGTAGTTCTAATTTTTTTTAACCAAACCTATTGTGTAGAGTATCAACATAAAGGGAATCAAATGGAGATTACAAATATATACATATGTTATGTATTTAAATTTAATCAGGTGTAAAAATAGTACAATAGTATTACAATAATTTTACGGTCTTTTTTGTGCGTTGCTCTCTGTTGATTTTTTGCAATCGGGTTATAAATTTTTTTAATTATATGTACTTGTTAATTAGACATCTCTCAATCCTACATGTCCTATAAACAAATGCATCAACATAAAATGACTCATGCAACGCTATTCAGCATGTTAATTATTTATCATTCAATTACATACTACTTTTATATGTAAATTTTATCACAAACCGAACTAATCTGCAGATACAACTTAGATAGCCCCCTATAATCGCATTAAAAGATTTATGAATTAAAAACAAGATGAAAATGCAGATACGTTAATTTCACAAAGAGAAAATTGAAGCTGCATTCAATATTACTGTTCAAGGCGAGTATAATTCAATTACGTACAAGCATTACATATTCATTAAGTTAATGTTAATTAGGTCTCGACGCCGCCACCCCACCAGCGTTACCTACTGATGACACGGGTTTATATAAATAAGTAAAATGATATACCTACCAGTTGTATGTATATGTATGGTCACGCTTTCGTGATACTCCTCGAAATCCTCTTCAACAGTGTATGTAGATAAGATTTGAGGTAAGCGTCACGAGAGGTAGGGTGCAGCAAAATTACTGTGAGAGCTAAGGTACAATGAGATTTATCACCCGTATTCAGTTCAGACCGACTAGCGACTGGAAGAGTATCATTCTATTAACAAATATTCTTTAAAATAATAATATTCAGCGTTGTTAAGGCCACATGAGGAACTATGCCTATTAGACTGTCTCTTTTTGGCAGCCCGATGCACATGACGTAATGATAATGACTCGATGCGAAATTTTTATACGAACTCTTTTCCGATAAATGCGTATCCTTTATTTTTATTCCTTTGTTCCGAAATCGACATAGACTGCTGGGCTCAGGTCTCCTCTCCTCTATCTAGAGAGCTGAGAGGACCATAATCTACGCTGGCCTAGTGCGGGTTGGTGGATTAGACATACTCATAGAATTTCTTCTGGGGTATGTGGGTTTCCTCACGATGTTTTCCTTCATCGTTAGCAGATGGTAAGTCACTGGACTAGTACACATTGGTACTGCCGCCGGTCGGGATCGAACTCGAACTCGATTTGCACGCCGGTCCCTTATACATTCAGCCACCATCGCTTTTTATCGAAGATACACCATCGAACATATCTAAAAACGATTCCTAAAACAATAGTTGGCCTATAACAAAACAGCAAATTTATTTCATAATTATTTCATAACTCACTAAGTTACAAGTTTACATTTTAATATTAAGATAAGTGTTTAGATACCAAATAGTTTACCAAAATGTTGTAATAATAGCCCATATTGTATCCTTGAATGCTGAATACCACTCCCCAATATGAGATTTTAATTCGATTTTGTTGAAATAAATTAGAACGTGTTCCGTAATCTATCTCGCTGACGTTATCCGTGAATTTTCCAACGTCATTATACGAACGTAAGTAATGAATGACTGTTCAATTTTGCCTCAAAGTTTATTTAACCTTGAAAGCAGAAGAATGCCTCGTAAGTACTTATATTGTGAGACTGTAAAGACTAGTTTTATCGGCACAAAAATCACTTTTAATACAAAGTACGTAAATATATTACAACACATAACTTGTTAAGCAAATCACTAGATTTATTTACAAATCACGATCATAATGACACAAAGCAATAAAAGAATCCTTTTATTATCCATCGTAATCAATAAAAAAAATCATATCATTTCACAATCTTCAAAGCCAATCAGTGTAGAACGATTGGCTTATTACCATTCGCTTGACGAACCATAATCCTAATGCTATTGACGCGACGGCCACTAACGATGCCGCCACAGAAGATAAGAGTCGATTGATACCTACAAACGGTCGATTCATCGCAATCGCTGCGCTTCAGTCACTGACAGTAAATACAACTGATAGTACTGTGTAAACTCAACCCTCGAAGTTCAAAGTACGCTGTTTTGCTGCTCAACAGTGATGAACTTTGCAAAAGTTGAAGACACTACAAAGTTCTTATCACAAATAATATTTCTCAAAATTGTTGATTTAGATTAACTAAGAAAAATACTGCGAGAAAATTAAAACGAAACATGGTATGCCCAGTGGTGGGACATTTATGATTAGAAATGTGCTGAAAAATAAACAGCAATAGATAAAGCGAAGGGAAATTATATTAAGCAATAAATAAGTCAAGCATATATCATCATCATAATTAAATAGGTTTTGGGTGTCATATCTAGGTCTTGCTTAAAGTTAGAAAAATCGAATATAATAAATTCTAAAACGTTCGTCACATTCAAGGGATTAGGGATATAGTAATTGTTAAGAAACTCAATTAAAAGCATATTAGTACATAAAGTATGGCAGTTATCATCAAGTAAAATTACAATCTCCGTTTACTCGCAGTATTCTCTAATTGCAGCCATTTCTATATAATCCTTTATTTTTTTCGAATATTGTAAGCTCGCCTGGAGTTGCCCTGCGCCAGAGCGGCGTATGTGTAATTAAAACGAGAGTCGTTAGGTGCAACGAGCGCTAAGGCCGGGCGGAGGCGGGGCGCGCTCATAGTCACAAATGTAATCCATCCCCTCCTGCCCTCTTTTCCCAGGTGGATGGAACTCAATTAGCAACAATTATTCCGACGACGCGACGCCAACCCAAAAGTTTTCTCGACTATTTCGTAATTAATTTTGTTTCTACGACCGCCGGCTGAACCCACTCCTGACTCGTCTCACCCTTAACATTTATTTAGCACTAAATTATTTTAAAACTTTGTCCCGTACTAGTTTTGAAAACGGAATAGCTATTGTAGAAGAATTATATCAAATGAAGCGATAAGGGAAAGTTTCCAATGGTTTTCACGCCCGTTCCTTCGTAGTGGTCCATAACGACCATATAAGGCCGATTGCTTTCTTAAAGTTATCCCATTTGTAGCCCCAGCGTGAAGGAATTGGAACTTCTTTATTGTGCCAAAGTTGCGAATGAGAACGCCTATTTCCATTTCTATCGAGTTGGTGAGCCCAAACTAATAAATTATAATGTCATATCTATATTGTATACGTATGTGTAGGTTTATAGAGAGAATCGGACGAGCGGTTATGAAAGTTACGAATGATAAATAGTACCCCAGCTCTGGAAGAACTTCACGAATACGTAAACTGACGGAAACTTGGACATGTCTAAATTAAGCGCACTACGAACACTGCAACAGATATCATTGAGACGTACAGTTAAAGGTAGTTCATAACAAGTTTAATTTGTGCTAGACACTCTATTACAGAAGTTACTACTTCATCCTATCAGCTCAATAACGTCACAGGGAGCGATTTTGTGTTGCCTGCAACTAACGGCCACCCGGAACCTTATTACCTAGTTGCCACTTAATACCTACATATACCGCAAATATTTGTGAAATGCTGATGATTATTCATCTAAATTACGACTACAACCATGGCAGGTGGGATTTCAATTTCGTTAAATATTCTTATAATTTCTTCTGTTTAATTTGTGTCGTTAAATTTTATTATGTGTGTAAAGTACCTAGTAGGGTACTGGAAATGCTTTCACTTACGAGAATTAACTTTAAAAGTAACGTATTTTTTAGGAAGTTTTGTATGCCTAACCTACCTACTTTTTCCATGAAAACTACACACTGACTATATAAATTTTATCGTCCAAAATAAATATATGATTTTCACACAAACGTTACTATATTTAACAGTGATAACTCTAACGAGAAATTTAATCTGTAATGCTGAATTCACGACCTTCAATCAGAAAATAATAAACAAGGAATCCCTAAAATTCGTTCCATGTAAATATAGAACTGACAACATAGCGAGCTTTGGTAATTGGCAAAGCGATCACGTCCCCGATGCACCAAATATGAATAACGTTCTCAATTTCCTATGGTGGACAACTGTGACATATATTCTATTCTATACATATTAAGCCAACATTGCTATAAAAAAAAAACAAAATTGAAACATTCAAAGCATATATTATTTGGTTAACATATGCATGTTCCCACCTACATAATTACCTTGATATAATCTTTTTAGAGTGCTATTAGCAACATTTAGTAGGGAGTAATGAGTCGGCATAATCAAGGGCTATTCATAACATAAACGTTAATACCGCAATACCCTGCCTTGCATATTGCTAGGAACAACGCGTGAATTGGTCCGCTCGGTGTAAAGTCCCATATTAACATAGTGAGGAACCCATTTCCATTATCATCCTCAATTTCGTGCTCGGGAGGCACTTAAGCACTTAATGGATCTCGGCTCCCCGTAATTTACCGGGACGTTGGATTGAATAAAATCGTAAATCTTAACACAAACCGAGCGAAGGTGTTATTACGAAGAATGATTCGCGCTCTTCTTTGAATGAAAGGATCATCGCTAGAGACAAATTACCACCGTCAAGATGGCTATGATCTAATAAAACAACGGTGCCGAAGAAGAAATAACTTCCAGTGTATTTTTCGTGATCTTCATAACTTTATTCATAGCCATGTGTAACAAAATGAAATATGATCACGAGACATTTACGCAATAAACTGGCGGAAGCTTATTTTTAGGTCGTAAATCCGTATCTTTTGTTGGCAATCACTTAAATTCCTGTTAAACAAAACATGCGAGTCATATATAAACTTTTCGTAGTGTTTCCGATATAAAGGTGTCCGTTCTCGTTTTAGATCAGCCAGACCTAATCTTTATTTAGACAATTGGGAGGATGTTGGGGTGGCGGCAGACGGTGGTGGCTAAATGCAGCAGTCCACAAATAACTCGAATCAATACCATTATTGCGCGACTCACACCATCACTCCCCACCGTCCTTAAATATTTACAGTGACTGTTATCACGTTGTAATAAAGATTTTTATCCAAAATCATAATCGTAGGTATAATAAGATATGTTGGTATTAAGATAACGAATTAATAAATAAAATAATTCGTAGGGCTGGAATTACCTTTATACCTAGATTTAAAAAAAACAATCATAACGTTCAAAGCCATTTAAATTAAATTAATTGACTAACTGACGAACCTGCGTATGATAATTACGCACTACCTAATGTATAATTCATCTAATTACAATAATATTGTTAAGACTATTACCGAACAACAATGTTCGTAGGTACCTTATGATATAAACTCACAGTTGTAGAAGATTTCTTACACTTTCTATTTGTGCAATTAATTATTTTAATACAAAATGTCATAATTATGCTTATAACAATACAGCCCATGAAGAGGTTTATGAAAAAGACACAATATTTGCTGAGTAAAAAACTTCCATTTCACTAAAATATTCCAAGTGTGATTCTACAACTACAATACATGTATACGTAGCCGTAAAACAAATGAATGTCTGGCATTTTCAGCGTCTACAATGAGTTACAAACCGCTAACGACTGACGCCAGAATTTAACATCATTCGTATGAAAATCTCGCACGTAGCTGAATATTTGACTACTAACTGTACATTAATTTAATACTAGATCTACCAATGTTACACGCTCTCTCTTAGTCTGCGTGTTACACGTTACCATTATTAAATAAGATATCTCCAATTCTTGAATTATTATTAAAAATGTTGATTTGTTGGTAGTGTCTTTTTCCAAAGAAGGATAAAATAGCCACAGGCTGATAGGACGGCCACGGTACACGACCAGAGAGTGAACATCCGTGGTTTACTAGAAAATTCGGTATTTGATTTCGATATAATGTCAAATTTTTGCAAACCGAAATTCTACGTAGTAGTCAGACAATAATATTATCACAATTACGTCGACCATGAACCTCTGAACAAATTAAGGTCTTAAGGTCTTAATATTTAATCAGTTTTACTAAATTTAAAATGCATAATTGGTAGTTGCGCTAAGCAAAAACCAGAACCGCAGGTAATGTTAATTCATATCTTCACAATATTGGTTTTTATTTGGTTTCGAGTTGTGTGACCTCGCTGACCTGGGGGAGAGAAACCACCCGTTATATATTTAAATATCATGCTACTGGAAATTTCACACTGCTGATGAATTATAAGCCACGCCCCACTGTTTAACAGAGAATACGTATAAGTGTCATGCAATAACAAATTCATTTACGGTTTTTTATAGATCCATATTTATATTTCTTTATTTTGTTTCCCTTAATTTCATCTTTAATTAGTTTTACACTTCTTTTGCTTTCATGCTATATTCTCTTTCCTGTATTCTTTTAGTTTGCTGGTAAATAACTCAAGTTTGAATTAAGCTCTTTTGTTTTTTTATTTTAATGTTTTTGTATACTGTTGCTATTGTGCATTATGCAATTATAATAATACAATTAATTATAAAAATCGCCCACATTAGGTAACTAGCCATTAATCATTTTGGACCTAAATATCTATTTTCAGATTCACACAAATATAATTATGAAAAAATTAAAAGTATATGTTTGCTATAATTTCTGAACGTTAAAAGAATAAATAGTTATCCTCTGATACGAAGTAGATCACCTACTTCGTAATTGAATCCGTTTTATTAGTCTTAGTATCCACATTTATGTCTAATAGTCTAGAGGTCGTTATAACTATTTCATTAATAACCAATTTATCCCTCATTACCCACGACGGAACGGAGACGGTATATGCGTTTGGGGTGAGAGGCTGTGTGTTTGTGTGTTTGTGTGTTTGTGTGTTTGTGTGTTCCAACATAATGCCTTATAGCACGGAAACGGTTTGACCGATTTAGATGCGGTTTTCTGTAAAGTGTGTGCGGCTCTTGGGGACAGGTTATTAGATAGGTGTTATGTTAATAGCTCGCCAGGGGGCGCTACAATACACTGATTTCGTTGAATCCTTTGTGCCCTCCTATCTTTAAAACGATTAGACTGATTTCGATACGGTTTTCTGTAATGTATTTGTGATTTATCGAGGATTGTTTTTGGATTCAAGATTTTGTATTTTTTCGCCAGGGGGCGCTGCAATAGACTAGGCAAACCTATGTTGATTTCGTTGAAACCTTTGTGCCCTCCTATCTTTGAAACGATTAAACCGATTTCGATACGGTTTTCTGTAATGTATTTGTGATTTATCCAGGATGACTTTTAGATACACGATATTGTATTTTTCCGCCAGGGGGCGCTGCAATAGACTAAGCAAACTTATATTTACAGTTATCTGTAAAATAATTAGACCTGTTACTGTATAGGGGCACGTAGCATTATAGTACTGAGATATTGATTACACTCATGAGGTTAAGCAACTTCGGATAAGGTCAGTTCATAGATGGGTGACCGTTTATGCAATTTTAGGGTTCTGTACCTCAAAAGAAAAAAACGGAACCCTTATAGGATCACTCCGTTGTATGTCTGTCTGTCCGTCTGTCTAGAATATTTTTCTCAAGAACGGATAGAGGTATAAAGCTGAAATTAATATCATTTACTTGGGTCTGCAAACCCTCGGCGTAAAATAAAAATCAAAATTCTAAGTTAACGCAATCAAAAGATACAGCTGTTTATACTCCATTTTTGACGATTTATCTTGACGATCATAATATATAGGGAACTTACCGTTGACCTAGAATCATGAAATTTGGCCAGAAGCAATAACAAGTTGCACAAGTAAAGGAAAAAATCCGAAAACCGATCTTGTGTTGTTATATCACTGAATATTAGTACTGAGGTATACAATGATAAGCCTAAAAAAAATTAGTAAGAGTGAGAGTTTATTCCAGACTGACGTTATATAAACACCTACCTACCTTATTTATTCTAACTTACAGGTATCCCGTCCCCGGGGTGTAACCAAATTTTCATCATTTTTGCGATAGCACTCACCGTTTTCGAGATACAAGCTATTATAAGTGGAAATCTGCGCTAACGCCGGCAGTCCGGCTACGGCAATTAATGTGTGATAGCTAAACTTAACACCCCCCGATTCAGAGCAATCCGAATCGGACTGGTTAGGTTAGGGTTATTTTTTTTTTTCAAACCACCCAGAAGTAGGAGCCCCGCGAAGCGGGGCTCCGGCGACCTTTGTGCGACGGATGAGCATACAAGTCAACAAAAAATAAAATATATATAATATAGTCGAAGCTCCATGCAAATTCCATTCATTCTAGAGCTTACGGATGATATGCTTACTTATAAGGCGCTCCTTAAAAAGTTTAAAATAAGAAAATTAAAATGATAATTTCAAGTTATAAGACTTACTGCAACAGTAAATTAAAAAAAATGTGTTTGTTCTATAACTTAGTATAAAACTTCTATTTATCTGTCAAGGTTCTTAAAATTTTATACGAGTTACTTACAGTTAGTAAGATAGGGCGCTCTTTGAAAATATTTAAAATAAAAAACAAAATTAAAAATTTTGAAAAAACCCACGACGATAACATCTATACAAAATAAGAAACGTAACATATAAAAAGGTTTAAATAACTTTATTTTAAATCCCCGACGAAAAGATAATAAGTAGCGTAAAAACAATCCCAAGAAAATTCGTCGGGGGCTGCCAATATCATTACTGTTTCTAGTATTAAATATATATTGTAAACTAAATATTGTTAATAATTAGGTAGGTATCAAATACATAAAACTGCAATACTTTCGTTCATTTCAAGTCAGGGTATGGCAGCCCCCGACGGATTTTCTTGGGATTGTTTTTACGCTACTTATTATCTTTTCGTCGGGGATTTAAAATAAAGTTATTTAAACCTTTTTATATGTTACGTTTCTTATTTTGTATAGATGTTATCGTCGTGGGTTTTTTCAAAATTTTTAATTTTGTTTTTTATTTATACTTAAAACTTTGCCAATCTGGCATGTTCTAATTTATCTAACTATCAAAAGTACAATAACAATTATGAAGTATGGATAATACTCAATAAGATATTACTTAATCAATATCTTTGGATCTTGAAACATTTTGAAAAGAAAATCCCCAATTCATTATAATCTTACAAGAATTTATTGAACATTATTTGAAGTGGCTCTAAACTTGCAAGAGGTTTGCTATGCCAAGAATCTGAAGTATTTATATCATACGTACATATCAGTTTTAAGATAAGCAGAAATTTATAGGTGTAATTAACAAACAAAGAAAAAATAGAAGGAAATCTTTGAATAAACTTCGGACCGGGATGAGTTTTTAAGATAATTTGGCCGCGTCAGGTTTTTCTAATAAATCCGACTTGCAAGTGTGGTGCCATTCTACAAACATGCCCTGCGTGTGTGTCGGACAAATTGTACCCAGGAGGTACTAATATCGCTATTGACAATGCCTTAGCCGCCGCTAAGGTTTGGGTCGATTCAGTATAAAGACTTTGCTGTCGACACGAAAAGAAGAAGAAAAAGAATATTTGTTATTCTATTTTTCACACATTCATATAACATCAACTTAAATTTTATTTTCCTGGACGATAATTAAATATTTATTTGCCCGACGTTTTGATCGAATTGTGATCATTTTATTTGTTATGTAGTAACATAACAAAGTGACCACAACCGGTGATCACATAGCAATGTGACTGATGTGTTCAAGTTGCGAACTATTAAAATTTTAACTAACAACACTTGAGTCTACATAATTCCTACCCATGTTAGGTGTTAAAAATGACCAATTCAAATAGTTCAGCTCCATAATTTTGAATAGATGCATAAATAATATACTTATCTAGTAATAATGTGTGTATCTGAAATGATGACCTTTGCAATTAAAATTTGTTGATTTGTTTAATGAATTTACGGGCGTAAGGTTTTAAGGTCAAAATTTGCAAATGTGTGTACCAAATGATATTGTATGTTAAACATACAATATCATTGTGTGTACCTATAACAAACACTATTATTCGCTTTTTAAATTTCAGGATAACGACTTAATAACTTCAAGCACACAACACACGTTTATTTATTAGTACAACCTGCACACATAACTTTTGTTCCTCATTGTATTATGGTAATTGACATTTCTGATATGTCTGTTAGCCAAATCTAGATGAAGAGAACCAGGTAGGTTCCACACAACAGGCAATTCCAAATACATTTCAGAAGCCTTTTGGGAAATACAAACTCTAATACAGTCGGGCAATAAAACATTGTTCTGCGTGTTCCCATGTAAATCCCATAACTACATTTGAGCCACGAATCCCGGGTGGCGTGTAGTTTCGGGCCTCAGCTTTAGGATGTTGTTACGTTTGAATGGATCTGTAGGTTCTGTAGCCTATGCGATTGGATAAGCACCAGTCGTTACAACGTGGGTAGGTTTAACAAATAGAATAACAGAACAGATCTATCAAAGAAATTCCCGGAGGGTAAAACAGTGTTTCTACTTGTAATAACGTTGGTAGTTATGCTGTTAGTATATTGCCGTTAACCGCCGATACTTCATGATTGAATTATCTTTCTTTATTGCTTATGTTATACGTAAATTGAACATAATATTTTATTTATTCTTCTCAAATTTATGACCTTTCTACATCATTATCTTTCATATATTTGTTCTAAATCGATTTGATGGACGGCCATATTAGCTTAGATTAGATACAAACTTTGAAGTAGACTAGCACTCATCATCATCATATCAGCCCAAAGACGTCCACTGTTGAACATAGGCCTCACCTATTTCCGCCACAACGAGCGATTTTGTGCCGCCCGCATCCAACGGCCACCCGCAACCTTTACCAGGTCGTCGGTCCATCTGGCGGGGGGCCGCCCCACACTGCGCTTTCCAATACGTGGCTACGCGAGAACTTTTTTGCCCCATGGAAAGGGCTATGCTTGGAGTTTCCCTGTGTGATCGAATCAGAAATGAGGAGAATCGCAGAAGAACTAAAGTTACCTACATAATCCGACCGAATCGCGTCGCTGAAGTGGCAGTGGGCAGGCCACATAGCTCGCAGAACTAATGGCCAACTAGCACTCAACCCTAACATAATCTCAACTTAAGAAGTTAAAAGCGAAAAAAAGAACTAATTCAATATTCGAAAGTTAAAAACTACATCATCATTATCATCTCAGCTAATTGCAGTCCACTGCTGGACATAGACCTCCCCTAACACGGAGTGGAGACCGTGACTCAGCAAACGTAGAGTAGGACGCCCTCCAGCTAGGTGGACAGATGACCTGAAAATGGTCGCTGGATCTGACTGAATGCGGAAGGCGGAGGACCAAATGTTAAATAGGTACTACATAGTAAAAAATTGACTCGCATAGTTTCAATGTAAACTATATAAAAAGAAACCCCAGGGTGCAGCTTCATAGGGTCCTTATAAACTCGCTTCTTACCTGAATTGGCCTGCCCTTTATGATAAAAATACTAGATTTAAGATTAACATGAACCGTCGTATCGAAATCATTGATCAAAGTAAAGGCGAAACCCCAATCAATTCAAATTACACTGTCCAAAGACAAACAGCTCATAAAGACAAAGTCTCTTCAACTAAAGAATAAATTGAAACGTTATATTGAAAGATTATGTCTATTCCATTATGCAGTGATGATAGGGCATTAAACTAGCATCTTATACGACCTACAAGACTTTGACAATGAGACCGTATGTCAAGCCCGGAGCTGTATTTGAGCCATCAATTACTCTGTAGTTACAAAGTAAATATTAAAGTGAAATAAATTGCTATCTCACGAAGTAGTTGTGAATAATTTGAGGACATTTTGTTCGCCAAATGTCATCAAAGTAAGTTTGAGGAGATAATGTGTTTAAAGACGCGATTCAGGAAATGGGTAAATTCTATACAGACATTATGAGGTTGGGTAGGTACAGAGAGACAGACAAACAGAAAACGGGACATCATATAAGGGTCTCTTTTTTCCTTTTAAGGTACGGAACCATAAAACAATTTTTTTGTTTGCCACAGGATATGTCTGATATGCTCAATGTCAAGTTTCAAAATTGACACGTTTACATTAAATGCAAATTTAAAAATCCCTTATCAAGTCAACGAGACAACAAAACCAGTAGGGAATAAGAGAACAGAATGTAGTATTAATTCGTACAAAGGCATGTGATGGCAGCATGGTGTCACAGTGCACAAAGCGCCGATGCAGCGATGGTAAAATACCCTCCGCTAATTGGATTTCCTCGAGGGCCCAACTACAACTGAAAATGAAATGTATTGGAATTAACCAAGTTGCGATTTTTTAATTTTTTAATTATTTTCTTTATTTTTTATTCAAAGATTTAATATTTCTTTACTTTACTTTTGTGACAAGTTTCATTGTTTTAATTGTATACTTAATTACGACCTCAGTAACTCATTATTATACCACTGCTGGGCTCGGGACTTCTTTTCTCTGTCTAGAGTGCTGAGAGGGTTTTAAGCCATAATCCACACAAGCTGGCTTAGTGCGGGTTGGTGGATCAGACATATATCAACAATTTTTAGAGGTTTCCTCACGATATTTTCCTTCACCGTTAGCAGATGGTAAGCCAATTGACTACTACATATAAATTCCACCTTGGTACCTACTGATATGCATGCTCATATAGTGACATATTACATGTCACTAAACCATTCGGCCACCATCGCTTCGATTACGTTATTGATGAGCAATAATTGATTGAGCTTTCGTCGATGGCAAGCTTTTTTTGAGCTATTTCACAGGTTGAAATCTAATTTCATTTTACCAAGCAGTTCTTGCTTTTAGATCACATAAATTTTAATAAAACAGTATCATATACTACCTCTATAATTATACCTTTGAGAGATCTTTTTCAAGAGCACGCAATAAACACAATATCTTATTCCGAAGTTGCAATAATACATCACAATAGCAGTAAAATACTGAGTAATAAAATGCATACATTTTACAAAACAAAACACGACGATGGAAGATTGCACATTAGTGTGTTACGAAGCATGTTTACAAGCTACCTATATTTACCTACTAAATATTGATATATGCTGTATATATATCAGTATTAAAATGTAAGCTACCTGATAAATAGTGAACATACGTCAAGTTTACTTGGAGTCGAGCCGGTGAGAATACCGATGTAATTTATTGTAGCGAAACTTTGGAGTGTTTTGATGTAATTTTCTACACTATTCGGTAAAGTCTGCGAGAACGCTGAATGAAACACTTTGAAGTAAGCACACAGAGCACCAACAGAGCCTCGGTAGGTTTATAAAGTAAAAATTAAAGCAGTACTCATATTTTTTTTAACATTCCCTTTCTTTAAATAAGTAAGGAATATATAGATGGATATCACGTATGTTGGATATATCGTTTTAATTATATTGGTATCGATACACTTTCATTTGTTTAAGTACCTATAAATTCTACTAGTAACTTGAAAGGTGTCTCTGTAATTAAAATATATTGATGAGCATCGTGACGTACAGATACGTGATATTAAATGCATTAGTGTTGGATAGACCAATTTATGGAGGAAGGCTTTACTATAGGGCATACTATAGGCTTTATAACATCACGCTACGGCCAATAGGGGCTGAGTAGTGGCCAAACAAAGATCCAAGGGAGCAAAGCCCCAGTTGACAGTAATAAATGTACAGTTCGCTAACTGCTAGTAATGACCAGACCCCTGATTCGTACTTGTCGGATTGCTCCAAGATCGTAAACTGTATTTTTAAGGCTTATGTTATTCAATGTTAGAATATAGTCTACCGTATAGAAAATTAAAAATGGATTAATTTAAGACTTTTTCCTACAACAATCAATTTCTTCAATATTATGTTTAACTTTAATTAAACTGACATTTCCAGCCGAAAATTTTCCGACAGGGGGCTGGTTTGGGATCAGTAAATAATATCTAACAAACCTGTGCCTGTAACTTGCGTAACAATATTTTTTATGATTTGAAACTACAAACTTACTCAAAAAGTATAAGTATATTTACACTATAACTTAAAAGATGTATGGCCAACAAGGGTAGTATAAATTGATTTCTCGTACAGTTCAGATAACAGATATTATCCGTACATCAAGGTGTCGATGAGAACAGACCTCACTCTGTGCTCGGCAGCTCAAACATGCAGGCTACAGTTCGCGCACAGCTGCCCATCGCCCGTAATCCGATTACCGACAGTGCACTGTCGCTCACTACCCGTTCTCACCATCAACAAGGTATGCATCCTATAGTGACTGATCTTGTTTGATCTATTACCATAGCAGATTTGGATCACCTCTGGTTAATTAAATCAACTATTAGATCTATTATTATTCCTTAGCAAGCGTTTACAAAATCAATGGTTGAATGTAACTTCATTTTATGCACAATGAACGTTGATATTTTAAAATTTTATTTTGTTTTGTTCTTCTATGAATTTTTTTTTAGATCCCCCTAAGGTAAGCAAGAAGGTAAGCATTTGTTTACACAATATGACTAACATATTTTATTCTTAATAAATCCCTTCAGTCCAATAAAACAGCCCTCCTAGACTTTTTCTTTTTACTTTATTCGTACACTTCCCTGACATAAGCTATCGACATGTCACGTGATAAATTATATAATATAATATGTTGTTATAATATATAGATCAGCTAGATTGTCACTTGTCTAGTATATACGTAATTACGTCAAAAATATAAAAATATATTTTAAAAAGGTAACATAATAAAAAAAAAAAAACGCGATTTCCTTCAAAAGTTAGGTTGAGGTGCACCACACCTACATTTAAAGCCTAAATTAAAGCCAGCTATGTGAGGTCCCATGATTGAAATTTACCGAGCACTTCTTAATTCTAATAACCGACTGATACTGAGAATTTCATGACAGAAAAACCCGATACCTTTTTTTCTTGACCCAGGAATCGAACCCAGAATCCTTGCGCAGTAGCCAACACACTCCCGTTGTGCCACCAAGACAGTTTTGAAATAAAAATAATAAATATGAACGCTCAGTTAAAGAGAAAATGTAAAATAATGTTCACAAACTACTTACGTAAACGAAGTTGTGTCCAACAGCTGCATAAAAATAACAAAACAAGGTACAACATGTTCATAAAGTTTCATTTACGAGTAGATAGAAGGAGTGTAAGATAAAGTTGTAAGTGCATCCAACAATTTGAAACTTCGTTTACATGTAAAGTTGTTGACAAGACTGACGCGAGCTGCGCGCACTGCCTGCCCCTATCACTCCTCTTTTGTCCTCAACTAAAGTTAAACAACTTCAAGAAAATAATATAAGATGCTTATCTCTAATTTTCTTCCTACTTCAATTTTTCCTCATATTTTCACTCAACGGATACTTAAATTTTAACGATCAGGTGTCATACTTGATTGATTAACCAGCGACATCAATAAAAATTGTTTAAGAAAACTGTTATTTTTAGAAATTGCTGGAATTTTTAACGGAAAATTCAAGCAACTCTACTCTATCTAGAGAGCTGGCCTAATGCCAGTTGGTGGATCAGACATACCGTAGATGTAGTTCACTCCTAGGAAAAGTATGTTGGTTGCCTCAAGATGTTTTTCCTTCACGGTTAGCAAATGGTCACATGTAGTCACATGACTACTAGTAATAAGTACATATAAATTCCACAAACTGAAATCCATTTTGGTACTGCATGCCGGTTGGAATCGGACCGCATGTTTTGCATGACAGTTGCTTACCTATTCGGCCAGCATCACTTTGTTATTAATCTGCTAGATTGACTACGTCAGCAATGATTATTATCATATATTTAACGCTAAAATAATAAGAACTTTGTAAATTTTTAAGAAACTTACCCAACTTTGTATGCAACAACAACTTGGAATACTAAACGAGGTGTCAAGAATTTAATAACACAAGAATAAGTAGTTACCACGAAATAAAAGAAATTGAACGAAGCGAATTCATTTCCATTCTTCCTCTAATTACACTTTTTGCTTCATAGTAACGCCTGGCGCGGTTTAAACCGGCAAAAGTTTATGAAAAACTTCACTTGCATACAAACTAGTTCCATTTGCGTGTGTTTTGAAACAAGCGTTTTACCCGTAAGGTTTTCGATGTGGTTTCGACATGCGCCCGTACAATTAGAGTTTGCAATCGAAATTTGCTCCGCGTCGGTCTATACAATGGATGTTGTTATTTCGGTGTCTGTACCTACATATTACAGTTTGGTTACAAACCCTTGTCTGGTCTATAATGGACTAACTGGCAATTTGTGAACGTGAATTCTAACATCGGATTTTTATATGTTAACCTCGTTAGGCGAATTCGCTCGTAGTGTGTGACTGCTGAGCGCGAGTTTGAGGGTTAGATCCCTACAAGGTCCCTCGGGATAAAGGGCTTGGTATTGCGCATGTTTATTGACCAACACGTTTAGATAAAAATATTATTATGTTGGTTACGTGGTTTAAAACAAAGTTATCAACCAAGACAAATCGATAGTTTATGTCAGAAATGTGTTCAAATGTCTTAAAGTGATATTTCGAATTGAATCATCGAGTACCCACTTGTCTAAGGTTCTGGTGAGGGGGGATGCACCTCTACCTACCTTTTCGGGGATAAAAGCGTGACACTACGTTTACAATGTAGGTATGTTTAGCGGACCACATCATTTCCATCAATGTTAAAATTCAATAGGACTTTGTTGACGTCGTAATTGATGACAACTTTCACTACACTGACGTCACTTGCAAGCAAAAATAGACATTATTGTTTTGTGATATGCAAACGACATTTACTCTAAGGGTGGTAAAGCAATTTTATTGTCGACCATACATAGAATGGAATAACTGGTGAACTTTCATCAACTCTCACACATTCACACGGATTGTGACCTGGGTGTAATACTTAACTAATAACTTAACAACTTAGTAAAGTTATTGGTTAATCGGTTACAGAATTATTAGGGGACCAACAAACAAACTTTCAGATTTATAATATTAGTTCGAGAACTATGTGTGTTCTTGATTTATTGTGCAAACACACGGTACTTACGATATCACTTGCAGCAAAACAATAGTGAAATATTAGGAAACAATATATCATCATGAATATTATTGAAGTATTGTTTTAACTTATTATAATATTATCTTACAAGTGTAACTGCGAAAGTTATGGAGGGATGTTTGTTACTTATTCACGCCAGAATGGCTCAAAACTCCCTCCACATTTTGTTGGAGAATACCCGTGCCCAGCTGTGGGACATATGAGGATTGTAAGCATGATGATAATGAATACTCGAATTCACAGTCGGAAGTCAACACCAGTGTTACTCGTAGTAGAACCAAATGTCTGTATTCATATTCCATTCACGAATATTTCAGAACACGTATCGTAACAGACTAGCAAAACATCCAGCGACCCGCATTGAAACAGTTACACAAAGTTATCTACGATCGTTCTCTCCAAATGTAAAATAGAGCGTTTTACTGCACGACAGAACTAATGAAATGACTCATTAGTACTTACTTGCATTAGGAGCTTTAAGGTGATGGTGCAAGTAAACCGTATGATCTAATTGTAGAGACTTACATTTTTGAGCCTTTTGGGGTTGAAACTCTTGAACTTTAGGGGCCAAACGCTCACAAATTTTATCGTGAAGTTTGGAAGCGTGTTTTGACAGCACATGACCCAAGGGCTGGCCTCTACCTGGGGCAACGCATTACCCTTGCTATGCAACGCGGTAATGTGGCTAGCCTTTTGGGTACGTTTCCTCAGGAATCTGATCTCAATCAATATTCTATTTATAGGAATTTCCTGTAAATAGAGTATCTGGTTCCTTTTTTAAATAGGTTAGCTGTGTATATTTTTTAAGTTATGTGTAAATATTTTATTGTAGAGATACGTTTTATGAGGGATGTTTTGTTTCGTTGTTTAATCATGGCTATATTTATTGTTTTTTTAAAAACTTTATGCACATTGATACATAGGCGGACTTAATGTCGTAGGCATTCTCTCCCAGTCTACCATGGGTGATGCAGAGTAAAAATAAAATAAAAAAGGAAATACAAAAGTACCTATTCTAACATACAAATAAATAATATAGAACTAAATATATAATTGTTGTGTAATACCATAATGTCGATGAAGATAATGACGCGAATAAAAGAGCTAGAAGGGTATGAGCGGTGTTTTTCTTATCTATAGTTCTAAAGTTTCTGAGCTTGTGAGGTTATAGAGGGTAATCTCGAGATCTACTGAACCGATTTTCAAATTCTTATAGTGTTGGATAGCCCATTTATCGAGGAAGGTTATAGGCATAACCTTCCTTAATTTAACATCACGCTAGGCCCAATAGGAGCTGAGCTGAGATCAAGTAAAGAACGACGGGAGCGAAGCCCCGCGTGACGACTAGTAATATTATAAAGCTGAAGAGTTTGTTTTGTTGAACTTTTTCTAGAATCTCAGGAACTACTGGTCCAATTTGAAACATTCTTTTAGTTTTGGATAGCTCGGTTACGCGTTCTTTTTCTGATGCTTATACACTATACAAACACGTCAAATCAGCAATGACAGTACTTAAACAATGTAATAATAATAATAATATAATAATATTCTACCACATTCACACAGCGCCATCTAGTCCCAAAGTAAGCAATTATATTTGCTTGTGTTATGGGTACTAAGCAACTGATATACTACTTAAATACATTTTTTTTTTGTAAATACATACATATTATAGATAAATTACACCCGGACACAGAACAAACCTTTATGTTCATCACACAAAGATTTGTCCTGGGTGGGGATCGAACCCACGACCTCCGGCTTAGCAGTCAGAGTCACTAACCACTAGACCAACAGGCCAGTAATAAATATTTACTATCAAGATGAAAACCAGCGAACCAAATCTTCTCAAGAACTCTCAATAAAATCCAGTTCTACACATCTAAAGATAGACTGACTAATCTTACTTCTCTTTGAATAACTGCCGCTTTAAATTAACTACCCACGTAGGAAAGTCGAAGTACATTTTAAGCGCTTTAAGCAACCAATTAACTGACTGTGCGTATCTTGAGACGTTCAAGTGACGTAATTATACGGCTATGTCTGTTCTGGCTATAGGTAACAAGATTGTTGTCGAATTCCCATCGAGCTAACAAACACTAATTAACCAAATTCCAACATTCATACGAACAACACGTATAAGCGCTTCCTGACGGTAGACAGGTATAATTCCACCTAATACAAACATATACTCACAGCAACAGTATTAGCTCCAGCGGCAATAACACACAAGCTATTATCACCTTTATCGCTTAGAATTTAACGTACAAAATTCTGTGAAACATTTGAACGTTTCAATACGCAATATTGCAGATATTTGATAGGCAATTACCCACTATTTTAATCTAATATTCCAAATAATTAGTGGCATAATAGAATTTGTTTAAACCAATTCAAATGACATAGTCTTATATTATTCAAATTTTATTGAATACTAGGTTATTTTAAGTAAATTTTAATAGTGTTAACGTATCGGAAATATTATATTATCATTTAAATTTTACTACCTGCAAACTAAATTTTAGTACTTAGGTTGTACCAGTTCTAGCTCACTATCCAGAATCCGTCTGGCTCACTAGCTCACTATTCTCGAGTCGACAAAAACTAAAAAAAAAAAAAAAAAAAAAAAAAAAAAAAAAAGGTTTTGCCATGCTCTGATCACGAATCTGCGGTCCGTTTTTGTCTAGGATGTGTGGTTTCAGAGATGTGGAAATCAATTAAGAAGAGTATCTAATCGATATCTAATCCCGCACCCTCATTAACGTTTCTTTTGTTCTCCTATTTCCTATTATCTATTGTTTCTGGTAGACCCTCATTAGCATTCTTATCTATTACTCATTGTAAGCCCTTATTATCACTGCTATTGTTTAAGAACTTCCATGCTATTCTGAATCATCAATAAAACACATTCCTTCATTTCTACATTTTTATTGCTTATTAAAATATGAATGAAACATCTGATCCACTAAAATATCATTGTATACTGTGTTCTCTGTAAATATGTTCGTAAAACTACGCATTGAACACCCCTGAAACTTATATAGCAAATACATTAAGCAATATTCGCCGCAAACTGATGTCCACTCATTCTGAATTCTATCCACATTCCAGTCCCATCTTTTACAATTCCTTCTTAAAAAGTCGAGATGATATCGTGTAGGTGCACGCCCATATGAATCAAAATATTGACCAATACCATTCGTATCGACATGTAAAGCTATCCAATGTGAGCCTGGTTTATCATCCGTATCCAAATTGCATATTGTGTACATAGGTACATGAGTGTAAATGGGTAGTCTATTAGCAGCATACACATTATATTCTAGACTGGGGTGAATCTTTTTCAGATGTTGTTGTACATCTAGTGTATCCATGATATTACCAATCTATTCAATGGCTAACATAGGAATGATCAATTATAGTCACTTGTTACGACTTGTATTAAATGTCATTCGCTTGTGGAGAATTTGTATGATTTATCTGTGCAATGCACTACGCATTACGAAAGAATGCGAGATAAGTTTGTTAGTTCAAATTTACTATCGGTTGCACTGAGGAAATGCTTTAGATAAGATAGAACTATATAAGACCGAGTGGAGGCAGAGCCATCAGTCATTCTATGGTCTCGTTTGACCGCAGTGAATCGATATATCAATACTAAGTGTGTGCTACTTCAACGCAACAATAGTCATGGACGTAAGTGTTATAATATTTTATTGAAAAACTTACTTTTCTTTATGTTGTTGATTCCTTACGTGTGTGTGATTAAGTGTAATTATGTGATTGATATTAACATGATAACTGTGTTGTTGCAGAAAACATTCAGCTTCATAGACAATGAAGAAAATACCTATAAACAGTATTACTACCCGCCACTCTCCCCTAATCACGAAGAAGAGAGTGATGACATCGTTATTAATAACACAGGCGATGGGGGAAAAAGGAAATCGCAGTCGATTGACCATTTTTTTGAAGTGGAACCTAAAATAAAGAGGAAGAAGCTGTTGTCGTCAACCGTGGCACGAGCCGCTAGAGGTGGTGTATCATACATTTCTACTAATTCTGACGACGGAGACCAAGCGACGCATCTCATAAAAATAGAAGTGTACGATGTGAAAAAGCTATGCAAGGTTCCAACTACTGATCATTGGAAACATGCTACCACGAGGATTAAATATTATGTTGGGAATAATAGGGATAGCATCTACGACAACACAAACGCCCTCGTATACAATATTACAAAGACAATAGCAGAAAGTGAAAAAGTGAAAAAATACTTTTTCAACAATGACAGTCATTAGCTGATCATTACTGAATGTGATTCTGATAACATAAATTACTTTTGTGTACTCATTAGATTCAAGGATTGCATCTTGCGATACTGGGAGAAACACGAGACCAGAAGGAAGAGATGAGTGTGGTATACGTGAACAGAACTTGTCATTGAATAGCAAAACTACAACACTGAGTGGAGAAGAAAAAGAGAAGAATATGCAGTATCCAAGAGCTGAATATCCATTCTTCAGTTCAAAAGCTAGACGGTTGCTCAGTTTCGAACACTGGCCTCTCCTTTTGCGACAGAAGCCTGAAGATCTCGCAGAAGCTGGTTTCTTTTATACCGGCCATGGAGACAGGACCAAGTGTTCCCATTGTGGTGGTGGTTTAAAAAATTGGGAAGATGATGATGATCCTTGGCAGCAACATATTCAGTGGTTTAGTCAGTGCGCTTATGTAAAGTTTAAATTTCAACAGCGTTTTGTGTAAGATGAAAGGTGTATAAAGAAATAAAAAATAGTATATTTGATACAATTTGTTTTATTTAATTTAATAATGTTTTCCCATAGTTACATAGGTACACATTTAAACATGCATTACACATAAATCTAATACACAACACACATTATAACCTTAACTACTGTAATCTACAGTAATATTTCTGTTTTTATCTATTTCAATAATATTATCAAACTCAGCATAAACTATACAGTTAATTGTTTGTATAAGTGAGGATTCAAATCGTATTTCTAATCTTACACTACCATGCTTTATGAGATTCCAATGAGCTGATGAGTTAGCTGATAAATCAGGAGTTAAATCAAATGCTAATAGGCAGTAACCTTTGGGATACTGCTCACGAGAAATTGCATTTCCTTCATTAAGAAAGTGAATACCAGTCCCCGAGAATAGAGTATGATATGCTGATGTAAATATACTATTATTAAAAGAGGGTTGCAAAGCTTTTGAGGGTATTTGTTGACCATCAATATATAAGCAGAAAGAATTAATACCATAGTTTTCAAAGTTAAATGGATTTTTAGTAATAGAGCCATTAAATGCAGAATTGTTTACAAATCCAACTATACATCTTTTTGGTATCTGTCCTAGGAATATATTATCAAGAGTTTTGCCTTGAACACCCGATGGAATTGTTAAAACTTTGACTTCAGCCCGAGTAATAGGATATTTAGCAGTAGTAGAAGCTAAAACTTTTTGATGTGCGAGTAATACACTTGGATTAATTCGTGCTCGTCGGACAATAAGAGTTGCATCCGTAATGCTAACTTTAAACTTTACATCGTTTGATCCAGCAATTAAATTAAAACTCTCTCTCGATCGAACTAACTTTACACTCATTTCAACACCATTAATTAAAAATTTATCTTGATTGAAAATGTCACCATGGAGATGTCCAATCATTTCTATTTCTTTACTTTCATTAATTAACTCCTGTCTTTTAACAAATCCTATGTTTTTCTCATCTGTAGAATCCATTTTTCCTGCTGTATCCTCATACCAAAGGCTACAAGTAAGATGAGATTGTTTAGCAGCAGGAGCATAGTTTAAAAGGGTTTCCATATATGCTCGATAGGCATAGGTATTATTCGGTGGTGACACAAGTTTTTGGTTTAAATAAACATCAAGTTGACTAAAAAGTGAATGCAACCAATTATTTACAGGTGCTACTACTGAGGTCGATATCAAGTTACTTGAATCTTGATTTAATACTTTTGCCTTTATGTTGAGTAATGTATGAGACAAATCTATGTAGTCATCGCCTGCCCCAGGAACTTGAAACTCAATAGGTCCATCATCAGCAAGAGATGAAATTGGTTTATAGTGAATCCACAATCCATTTTCAATGCTCGTTTGTGTAGATGGTAGTGCAAATAAATCCAATTCTGACTTAGCGCACTCACAAGAATGATTATGAAGGAAAGACATATCTAGTTTGAAAATATATCTAGTTTGAAAATATATCTTTAATATTTTTTGTTTTTAGACTAGGTTTTTTCGTAGCTCTCACTCTAACAGTTAATGGTGGAATGAATGAGGCCAATCGTTTTCTTTTAGTTATATATCCAGATCCTGTCATGTTAAATCGATCAATTTTATCATCAGCTTTTCGTTTTAAGTTGGTACTAACTTGCTTTAGACGATCTTTTATTGAGTTTTCCATAGGACGCGCTTGTACCATATCCGATAAAAGTCCTACTCCAGCGTTTAATGCCTCTTTACCAATCACTCGAGCGCCACTTGAAAGTAAAGGTAAAACTGATCTAAATAACCCCCCTAAGAAGCTCCCAATACCATGACCACGTTGATATGATGAACCCTTATAAATTACTCCAACTCCTGATCCAGCTTGGTGTGTATAATAATTTTCATATGGACATTTATGATGATGATCACGAAGAGAATTCATTATTATAATTTTCGGAAATGTAGTTTAATACACACGGTTCCAAACTGGAATGGTATTTTGTGTCCTGTGTTCGATCTTATATCTATTTCCAGCGTATCGAACTCTCTTCGCATAACAGGTAAGTAGTGAGGTGGAGAGAAAACGTGCATTTTATTTGCACCATAAATGTATTTTGAAGGATCTAATGAAATGACTCTTAATAAAGGAGTCATAACATCACCCACAATCTGAGGATCGATAATGTCGCAATACACAAGTAGTTGAGATGGTAATCCTAAGTGTAAATTAGCAGGACACTTCCCAAAATTTCTCTCTAGGAGATTTTTATTTGGCTCATAACCTAGTTGTAAACTTAATTTCGGTGATAATGTTACGGATTTAATATTTTTATCCAAAACAGAAACAGACACAAATTTTGTTATTTCATCATAGCGAAATTTCAAGTTCTCTCTGATACCATTTAACGCCCCTAAAATATGCTCAACGTTATCATAGTTGGTAGCTGGAATATGTTTTTTGTAGTAAACTGTTGATGGTTTACCTTCATTAGGTATTAACATGGTTTTTGTAATGTATACAACATTTTCATGATCTTGAACAGTAAACATGGTACATGGATATTGAAATTCGGCAACTCCAACCGACCATTCACCTTCTAGTTTAATAGGTTTTGGTAATTTTGTTGAAAAATTTGTGGTCTTGTTATCTGGAAAGTACTCCATTGAACTATTGCTGAGCAAAGTTAAATAAAAACTTTCTTTATTCATAATTCTTTTAAGCTGGAAGCTAAAATCCAACTGTTAAATTTATCTGGATAACCTTTCCACTTCACTAATACTTCTTTTCTGTTACCCGAATAACGATTGTCAATTATTTTATCTATTTTATATTGTGAGGTGGGGTTGTAAGTGACCTTCTGTAATTCTCTTTCATAAAAAGTACCTACTATGGGGTCATTTTGTAAATCTGTTATTGTATAAACAACCCATGGAGATCTATCAATTATTGAAGATATAATAAATATTTCATCACTCCAATTTGATTCATATCCTTTTTGGAAAACGTGTTTATATTTGGTTATTCGAACATAGTCTCCTACATTGAAATTTGGTTTTTGATTCTCTAAAGAAAGTTTGTTTGACTTCCCATAATAAAGATTAGTCCAAACTGTCATAATATTGTTGGAATTTACATCACATGGACACATCTTAATACTAGAGTGAATGCTGTGATTATAAGAGTATATTAAATCTTGTAAAACATCTATATATCTATAAGTATTACTATGAGTGAAATAACGCCACATTTTCATTTTTAGAGTTCTTTGAAATCGTTCAACAATACTGGCCTTAATGTCAGGATTGTTAGTGGTATAGTAATTAATCTTTTTGGATTTAAAGTATTTTTGTACATCTTTTGAAACGAATTCTGTACCTTTATCAGATTGTATGTGAGTAGGTGTTGTATTACTTTCAGTAAATATACTTTCGAAACATTCTTTAGTTGTTTCTGAGTTTTTCTTTTTCATTGGTCTTGCAAAAGCATATTTACTGAATACATCAATAACACAAAGTATGTAGTTGAAACCATCATTATATTGAGAATAAGTTCGCATATCACTTAAATCAGCTTGCCACAGTTCATTAATATTTGATAGAATGTACCTATTACGTGGGAATTTTTTCTGAATGGGTTTATGTAGTGTATATGTTTCTTGTGATTGTAACCACTCTTTTACTTGTTTTTTATCCATTTTACCATTCATGGCTTTTGATAGTTTATCAATACTACCAAAACCAGCGGGATTAGATGGATCATAATAAATCCTGTTAATTTCTTCTAGTACGGCGTCCATTTTTCCCAATCGATCTTTTTATGTATTTTCGTTATAGATTTTTTACCTACACTTCTTGGCGTAGAAAACTCTTGATCTTCAATCTCAGAGGTTTTGTTCAGATCTTTTGCTTGGAGTTGACTAATAAACTCACATCTCTTTGGATTTCCGATGTAAGAAAGTGGTACTTTGATATCTTTTAATGCTTTAGCAAATCTATCCCACCCTATTGGATCACTTCTTTTTAGGGGTCTGAGTGAATCATTTACTAAATCAACAATATTACTTCCAGGAATCTTTTCATTATCAATTATGACTGTGCCTTCATTATCCCAATGTATTTTACTTTTACTTGTTCCAACTAAATTTAATAATAACTGACCTTTTTTATTATAAGTTTTCGGTATTAAACTGAGGATTTGAGTTGGTGAGTAAAGTGGATTTGCATCATTCTCCTCCAACAAAGATTCAACATCAACTGAACTGTTTAGATCTCTATCTTTATTTTTAAAATCAATTTTAGACTTATTTGAATCTTCATTAGATGTATCAGAATAAATTGGTAATCTGAGTGGTTGACGACCCTCCTCGGTAAAGTGAAGGTATCTTTGTAGTGTTTGTAAATATAACATCCACTTCTTTCGATCTTCCGTCTTACTATTCATAATATTTTGCATTTCAATATCTAATCGAGACAAATTACTATCAACTTTATTATCTTGTTTTAATTTTTCAATCAATCCAGGTTCGATAAGTATCATTTTCTTTGCGTTTTCCATGTTAACTGGCTAGTCCACTTACTAATCCACTCAATATTGCACCTAATATTATTGGTAAGAAAGCTCCTCCTTTTTGTATAATTATATTTTTTCTTAGTTTATGTTTACACTTTTGCATCAGTTTACGTAGTATGTTTTTGTGTTTATTTAATTTTTGTTTATCTTGATCTTTAAGAGCTACCTTTCCTTGTAGAACGTTATGAATACATTCACAAATGCAATTTATTTCTTCTTCATCACACGTTTTAAGTAATGCTCTCTGATATTTTGGTTTAAGCGTATGCAGAGCGTTTAGCAAATGTTTATGCGTTGTGAGTCGACGATGCATCATTTACAAATGATTTGAATTGTTTGATTCTTGGTGTATTTAAACTCTTTTGTTGGAACGTAGACAGTACAGTAACCATTAAATGGAAAGACATTTGTCTTGATACGACAAAAATCATTGGTATTCTGTTTTAAATCTACCATTAAATATCCATGTGCTGCTAAAGTTGCATCTTTGTATGCATCTTCAATGAATTTCGGATTATCTGGTGACACTTGCCGTGCTAAATATCTTATTTGAGTTTTATCTCGAGGGTTTTTAAAATATATTATATAACTTGAGTTTAGAGAAATGTCTCTTTGACCTTTACCCTGATGAAATAAATTTTGTGTTAAATAAAATACACTAAGATTCCTGTGATGACTACCTTTTGTAAATACATCCACAATTCTTCCATCAGTCTCTCTCATTAGATCATCAATTATGATGAGATGTGGGCTTTCACCATCAAACATATTAAGATTTGGAATTCCTTGATGATAGTTAACATTTGACAAATTATATAAAGGTTGCATTTCATCAAAGCACCATGTGATCTGATTAAAATTACAATTACATATTTCTGTAACTGATTTTATGAAATTTGTTACAAAGTTTGACTTCCCACATCCACTTGGTCCTGCCACAATAGCAGTAAACGGATGAATAAAGTGAAACATTACACACGTCTAAAGTTTAAAGGAATGAAATAAAAAATGAAAGTGTTGTTGTAAAAAATTATATTTATATAAATTGCCGCTTCTCTACTTCATCACAAACTTTAGACAGCTCAAGATTTAATTCACTGTTGAATAGTTCAATATTCTCTTCCATGGGTGTGGAAAAGAAAGCACTGGTATCACCACTAGCGCAATTTATAATGCCCCCAAGCTAATGTTTCAATATTATTATCTAAAATATGTCTCTTTGTGTCATTATACGATAAACCAATCTTATTTAATTTTTGTGTAAATATTGTGTGTTTAATTGATTTAAATCTTAGCATACTATAATATTGCACTTCTTTATTAAATAGAGCAGACTTATAGCTATTCATTGTCATCTTTTTAGTGGTATTTTTATTTACCCCTTTTGCCTTGGCTATAGTTTTATTTTCTAAGTTAAAAGCGTACATTTTAGATCGTAAACCTACAAATTCTTTCATGATTTTACCATTATTTTCATCTTTGAAGAAACCTAATTTCTTTTTATTTAATTTTGGATATTCAAAAACATTATTTGTATCATAATCTGAGGTATCAAAGTATGAGCAAAGGTCAGGTTTTATATCAGTGTAAAAATCATATGTAAATATATGATATATTAAACTGTCTGTATCTGTATACAATAATTTGATTTTACTAAATTTTTTAACCATATAATTATAATGAAAGTCATACATTAAGGTTTTTGAAATATCTAAAATACAAAACCCTAAATAAATTGGTTTGTTATATATTAACTTAGTCTTTCGCAACTGAACCGCAACTAGGTCTTCCGAAAATATTGAAATACTATGAAATTGTGGTTTAGCGACTAGATCTTGAACACCTAAAGCTTTACCCTGGTTCTCCCAGTGTGTAACTAATTTTACGTTAACCCTTTTTTCAATATTCTCCATAGTCTTTCCGAAGACTGAATTATTCATTAATTTATAAAAATCTTTTTCAAAGTCTGATTTTGCTAACATTCTTAATTTTGTATTTAGATCTATGTACATTTTTAACCAAGGAGACTGTATAAATTTTAAAATTCTATGAATTTTAGTTAATTTAACCCCCATTTCTATGCACTGCTTTAAATTTCTGTAATGAATAACATATTTATCTTTATTATTTAAATTTGGAACTAGTTTATTCTCATTAGTATTGCCTACACAAATGTTTTCTGGACATAAAGGAAAGTCCGAATGCAAATCATGAAGTTCATCTGGATATTTCAAATCAACTTCTAAAATGAAACCTACGTCCGATGTCTCAGACACATTAAAATCTGAATTCGGATTAATCCATTCAAATCCACCAGTAGGAAGATATTGAGACATAGCCCAACCATATAAATTGTTGGCATCAAAATAAGTGATATATGAATTTGGTTTCTCTGCATCATAATCCTCCATGTATTTGTTATTAGCTCTAGCATAGCGATTACTACATTGAGATACACCACCCCTGATGCCTGATCTAATAAATGCGATTTTTTCATAATCTGTTAAAAGTTCTAATTCTATTTTTGTATATTTTAGCATTGCATCCCAACTTAAACCGGGAGCTGTGTAATAATGAGCAGGATCTAAATCATACGTATTAATACATAGCTTTCTAAAGTTTTCAAACACATCGGTCAACAGTAGAACATCTGTTTTTAAATACAAGTTTGAGTAATCTAACATATTACAACAACCAAAGTGTTCCCAAACATCTTTAGCATGACTGTAATCATCATTTGAAATATGGGAATCTGTGAGCGAATTATAAAAAAAATTTTGTTCAGGGAGCGATGTTATGTTTAAACTATCAAAACTAGTCATAAATTCATATGGATAAACCCCTTTGCGTTTTAATCGAAGGAAATCTTCATCATTAGGGAAATTTCTATGTAATTCTTGAAATTGATCATTACTGAGATTTTTGGCTAATTGTTCTAATTTACAAGATAAAAACTTAAATGAATCTACGAATCTCAATGTAACTTCATTGTTATTTATTTTTATTTTTTTGGAAAACGATACATATTTTTCTTTATTTTGAGGGATGACTTCGA
The DNA here is from genome assembly GCA_905147015.1 of Laspeyria flexula. NCBI lineage: Eukaryota > Metazoa > Arthropoda > Insecta > Lepidoptera > Erebidae > Laspeyria > Laspeyria flexula. Next base: position 12,616,313 of record LR989950.1, on the reverse strand, counting down.
TTTCACCTTTACAGAAGTTTAATGCGTGAACAATAAAATGAGCATCGTAGTGACTAAGGTTGTGTAAAAATATTGGAATATGACGTGGTGTTCTGAACTTCGAGCTACATGATTCATGAGCAACACCTATAAAACCACCAGTGTACCAATCAAAATCATAAAAAGGTTCTGCTAACTCTGTTTCACAGATATGACAACAGGTTGCATCTGAAATTTGATTTTTGTCTTCATTTGTTAGTGGACCTGGACATTTTTGAAGATTAGTTTTTTGATTTATTTCTTTTAAATGGTTAAATAAACTTTCCATAAACACTTGTACACAGTTTGGTCCGCAATATGTCACATATTTTGATAATTTATCATCATATGAACATTTTATATAATAACCAAAACTATACACTTCATGTTTCTGAATATTGTGTGTGAAAGGTTTAGATGGATCGTTAGAACATGATTCTATTGGTTTTAAAAATGCCTCAAAATCAGCATAAACTACGAATGGTATCTTTAACTTTTTTTCAAAATTATCAAATTTAATTTTATCATTTGAAATTGGTTGATCAAACCAATTCTTTTTTGAAGTTTCACCGTTTGGTAGTTCTGTACAAATGTGCATACAATCGTATTGTTCATGGTTATTTAACCTTTCCTGGGATGGAAAACGAAGTAGACATGCTTGGCAAATGTACATAGCGTGACCATCTTTTGAAATTTGATTACTAACTAACCGCGATAAATTTTTTATGTAACAATAATGATTTTTCGTATCCTTAGAAAAAAATAATAAATTGATGTGTCTAGCTTTACGACATTTTGTTAAAAATAATGGACCTACAATAGAATTACATCGTTTTTCTTTATTATATTCTAATCCAAATACATTAATACTAATATCATTTAATTTCTCTACTTTTGCGATATCACAAATTTTTACCGGAAAGGAAATACCATCAAATTTAAGTTTATTTGCATGTATAGCGTACGATGATACCCGATCTGCGTTTTTGTTTATGGGAAATAACGCTGAGAGTAACGCCCATTTAAAACAAAAATAATCTTTGTTTTTTACATTTATAACAGCCTTTTTTAATTTTATGTCACGGGGTAGATCTATGTATGAGGTGCCACGTAGGGGGTTAAATTTATTAACATTCATGTCTATAGATTTTATGTTTTTTAGACTCCATCCACTATCTTTTTTTTCAAATGCACTAATTTTACTAGTAATTGTATCATTTAAAGATGAAAAAAATAAATTTAAGTTATCTCCTTGAGAAATAATATAGTTAAATGTTTGAAAATCGAATGTATTATGAATATCTTTAGTTTGTTGAACAAAATCAGCATGTAATATAAAATTTACTTTAAAAATTATATGTTGAGCAATACTCTCTTGTATTAAATATAAAATATCATCTTTAATAGAATTTAAAAACAGCTCAGGAGTTTCAAAATTTATCAGTGTCGAACTATCTACTCTACTTTTGATTTTATAAGTTAAAATTCTATTTCCAAAGGCAGACTCAATAACACTAACGTTTGGTAAAGAATTATGTGAATTTAAAAGATTATTTTTGTGGATATTACTTTTAAAATGATTAGCTAGATACCTTTTCTTGATAAATACATGACACGTTAGACATTCCACTTGATCATTGTTATCAACACTGGTCCCTACCCCCGCAGAGGTAGACGTTTCTTCTTCCATTCTTAGTTGTTTTTTGATGATTTCGGGTTCTTTGCTGCTAGTTCGCTTCTTTCCTCTTCCAAGTTGTAGTGGTTGACTGTTAAAACGATAAAAAAATAAAAAAAAATATATTTATAAAACAATGTGCAAATTATAATCTAAATTTATAATTATTTTACTTACTTAAACTGTTTTTCAACCGTCGCACAGTGATTATACAGCTCATCATCATATGATGGATCGAACATTTCACGCTTCTCTCCTTCATCGCAAACTTTAGACAGCTCAAGATTTAATTCACTGTTGAATAGTTCCATATTCTCTTCCATGGGTGTGGAAAAGAAAGCACTGGTGCACACTTCACTGAAGTTTTCCATTGTAAAGAATAAAATAGGGAATAGAGTACATAACAGCCCTGTGTTGACAAATGAAGTGATGACCAATTTCAAATAATGTTCAATATTTATAGTTTAGCAAAAAATTAGAAAGTCCGTTAGAATTTAAAGAATTTATGTTATCAGTAATGATCAGCTAATGACTGTCATTGTTGAAAAAGTATTTTTTCACTTTTTCACTTTCTGCTATTGTCTTTGTAATATTGTATACGAGGGCGTTTGTGTTGTCGTAGATGCTATCCCTATTATTCCCAACATAATATTTAATCCTCGTGGTAGCATGTTTCCAATGATCAGTAGTTGGAACCTTGCATAGCTTTTTCACATCGTACACTTCTATTTTTATGAGATGCGTCGCTTGGTCTCCGTCGTCAGAATTAGTAGAAATGTATGATACACCACCTCTAGCGGCTCGTGCCACGGTTGACGACAACAGCTTCTTCCTCTTTATTTTAGGTTCCACTTCAAAAAAATGGTCAATCGACTGCGATTTCCTTTTTCCCCCATCGCCTGTGTTATTAATAACGATGTCATCACTCTCTTCTTCGTGATTAGGGGAGAGTGGCGGGTAGTAATACTGTTTATAGGTATTTTCTTCATTGTCTATGAAGCTGAATGTTTTCTGCAACAACACAGTTATCATGTTAATATCAATCACATAATTACACTTAATCACACACACGTAAGGAATCAACAACATAAAGAAAAGTAAGTTTTTCAATAAAATATTATAACACTTACGTCCATGACTATTGTTGCGTTGAAGTAGCACACACTTAGTATTGATATATCGATTCACTGCGGTCAAACGAGACCATAGAATGACTGATGGCTCTGCCTCCACTCGGTCTTATATAGTTCTATCTTATCTAAAGCATTTCCTCAGTGCAACCGATAGTAAATTTGAACTAACAAACTTATCTCGCATTCTTTCGTAATGCGTAGTGCATTGCACAGATAAATCATACAAAATCTCCACAAGCGAATGACATTTAATACAAGTCGTAACAAGTGACTATAATTGATCATTCCTATGTTAGCCATTGAATAGATTGGTAATATCATGGATACACTAGATGTACAACAACATCTGAAAAAGATTCACCCCAGTCTAGAATATAATGTGTATGCTGCTAATAGACTACCCATTTACACTCATGTACCTATGTACACAATATGCAATTTGGATACGGATGATAAACCAGGCTCACATTGGATAGCTTTACATGTCGATACGAATGGTATTGGTCAATATTTTGATTCATATGGGCGTGCACCTACACGATATCATCTCGACTTTTTAAGAAGGAATTGTAAAAGATGGGACTGGAATGTGGATAGAATTCAGAATGAGTGGACATCAGTTTGCGGCGAATATTGCTTAATGTATTTGCTATATAAGTTTCAGGGGTGTTCAATGCGTAGTTTTACGAACATATTTACAGAGAACACAGTATACAATGATATTTTAGTGGATCAGATGTTTCATTCATATTTTAATAAGCAATAAAAATGTAGAAATGAAGGAATGTGTTTTATTGATGATTCAGAATAGCATGGAAGTTCTTAAACAATAGCAGTGATAATAAGGGCTTACAATGAGTAATAGATAAGAATGCTAATGAGGGTCTACCAGAAACAATAGATAATAGGAAATAGGAGAACAAAAGAAACGTTAATGAGGGTGCGGGATTAGATATCGATTAGATACTCTTCTTAATTGATTTCCACATCTCTGAAACCACACATCCTAGACAAAAACGGACCGCAGATTCGTGATCAGAGCATGGCAAAACCTTTTTTTTTTTTTTTTTTTTTTTTTTTTTTTTTTTTTTTTTTTTTTTTTAGTTTTTGTCGACTCGAGAATAGTGAGCTAGTGAGCCAGACGGATTCTGGATAGTGAGCTAGAACTGGTACAACCTAACTACTAATTTTAATTGCAAATTTAATTGTTTCATACAGATCATTCAATTTCATTCAAGTCTACTAATTTACAAATGGATCAATTCAATCGTATCTAGGATATAGGATGTAATAGGTGTTTTTATGCATTCTGTTTTATATTTTCATACTTCATTCATTTATTGTTCTTAAATTAGTAGCAGAATACCAAAAATGTTTAAAACTGCTATTGAAATCCAATTACGATTCAATAGAGCCATTCGTAAATTAGTAGACTTGGCGCCCTGAACTGCTTACGGGGGCACAGCGGGGGAATATACGATTGCAGGTCCTGGGTTCGATTTCTGAAGTGAGCACAAATGGTATTGGGTATTTTTTTCATTAAATTATTAAAAAACTATGCTATGAAAGTTTTAGTAACAGTCGTATAATTTTTTTTTTAAGTTCTAAAAAAATATTTATTAAAAAAAAAATTACACATAACTTAAAAAAATATACACAATTAACCTATTTAAAAAAATAACCAGATACTCTACTTACAGTCGTATAAATACTTTCTGATACTATTCATATGATTCAGCTCTGAAAAAAGAGTATCTCTGACTCACCTTTAGTACGTTATGTAGGTAAGGCTCTCAACATAAACCACCAGTATTTATATCCTTGTAAAATAAATAGTAAACAATAAAAAAGCTTTATTTCCGTGCGAAAGCCGTGAGTGGACGCGTTATTATAAGCACCCCATTAAACTTGTCGCGAGTTGTGTATCGCGGATGTGTAGCGGGACCTGGGTACGGCCAAAATATTCAATTGGCGTATCCTACGTTGGCCGGTGGCCAGCCGCCCCTGCATATTGATGTGCCAACTTTTACCGCCGACTCAGCTCATCGACAAACTTCACCCGCCAACCTGCCAAACTATAGGCTATGCGCGGATTCACGAGTTTAATGACGTAGCTTCAGACTAACAAAATGCCCATTACGTTGTACGCTGACGTCTCGTTCCGCATGAAGCGCATGTTATTAGAAATTCCATCGATATTGAAATATCTGTACGTTGTAAAATAGCTTTAACACACACACAAGGGGTAGATATACCTTACATAATTATGTTATTAACTGACAGTTCATGACCACGGTTGGTGCAAATCAATTCTGCAAATAAATAAGGGATTTAGTAATAATTCTTTAATTAAAATACGTGACGTAGACCCGTTTTGAAACAACGAAATATGTAAATATTTTTTATAACATATTTGCTCGTAAAGGGTCTCTTATTTCACCAATTTCAGTGTTGTAATGTATCTCATTACGCACTAGTGCGGTAATGTAAAGTAAATTGCACGGCTTCTCATGCTCACATACCAATAATCAAGGGGCTCCGTCTAAATTGAACGGTACCTACTTTTTTAAATCTTAGCAAAGAATTTTTATGTCAGAAAAGTGGTCAACATTTTATGAATAAAATTAACTTTGGGAGATAAAATAATTATGATATAATTATATAAAATAAACATCTAATTCTTTAATTTAATTAATTTAGACCATAAATTACAACCATTTATCTGTACTAAAATACAAAAATATTAATTTACTTTATTAGTAATATTGGCTGTTTTTGTGTTTTTGCCTTAAAAAAAAAGCGCTGATGCGCGCGCATCGATAAATAATTTGTGACAAGTAAAAATTATTCCGCGCGCTTTTTCTTTTCGCTGTATTTGTTTTTTTCTAAGAAAGTCTGAATTTTGTTTATTTCCTCGCAAATATGTTATAAAACGTCGTATGACATTCGTGCGGTTTGATAATTACAGCCTCTGCTTTCTTGTAGCATTATCGCCTCGGCTGTAATTATCAACTTACCGCACTTATATCATAATGTACTATTATTTATATTCGTAAAATAAAAAAATAAAAATTTCAAACATGTTGCGTTTTTGTTGCAAATATTTGCTGATATAACATAGTTTGCTGGACCAAATGCGTTTTGGAGTGGTGATTTTGACTTCGTAAACATAAGTTATTTTTCAAAAACTTTTAGGTAGAAACGTAAACAGTAGCTGGCACAAGTTAAAACACATCAACTTATAAAGAGTTCTTATTAGGTATTTATTCGTGAAATTGATACCTACTCATATTTTGTAGGTATATACTTTATTATATACAAGTTACAAGAAATACAAGAAAGTTGCTAAATCTCTCCTTTCAAAATCTATGAAAGGGCAATAAAATAACACCGCATTGCCTGAAATTTCAATTCAAACTTTCGCCCATTTCATTAATAAACGAAACAAATATTGGCTTCACCATGTTTAGAAGAAAAACACGAAGAACTCCTGAAGATACCTCTAATTGAATCACTCGCAATCGAGACGACAATATCGCTTTTAAACGAATACATTCTCGGCGGGCGGCAAAAAGCGTCGATTCTTCATAAAGTTTTCCAATATGACAGACGTTATTATGGGGGCACGAAAAGCAAACTATCGGTTTTCATAAATCGAACAAAGATCAACTTTGATTTGATGGATGACTCGGCTACGTTTACGTTCAAGTAAGTTCTACTCTTCTTCACAGACGCATGTACATACATATTACAACAGTAGCGCCGTGGTCACTCATCACACATAATTTATTTTTTTGCGATCAATCTCTCTGGTTATCCACGCTTTAGAAAAATTCCACATGACGTAGGCAAATTAATACATGAAAAAATTGTTTACTGTTAACTTTTTTATTCATCATAAGACGCCTCTATCTGAGTGCCGAAGTCAATAAAAATGCTGTGATTTGAAAACAATGCCGAATTAATACACAACAATCTCTTGTAAAAATATTTCATGTTATTAAAAAAATCCATAGCGTAAACAAACAGAAAACAATAGCAAAAATAAATCATTACCTGCATTCAAACAGGTAAAGAAATAGACGAACAGAATCGACCTTTCCCCAATGAAAAAAGATGAAAATATTGAGAACAAAGAAACGTTTCAAGTTTAAAAATAAAGCCTCGTTGACGCCTGCCAACAATTACAATATCAAAAGAATCGCTTTCTTGACGTACACAGGGTTTCTCTCTATATTTTCCTTAAATACTCGGCAAAAGGTCCGTAACATGTATTTTTTTATTGAATACAACTTTATAACTCAACTTCCTAAATAGTCACGGACACCGCCGACGTAGCTGTCCAATAAAACAAACGAAGTTGCTGTTGGCCTTATATTTGTGCTAGTGTAGTGCAAAAAACTAGTATCAATCATCAATAACACCTCACTGCCACAGAAGTATTGTTGATGTATGTTGCTGAGATCATCTGAATAGTAGGGCAGCTTTCTTCTTCCTCAGTCAAGTTAATACATTTGAGCGAGAGCCTTCGCTTTTGATTTCCCTGTAGTTTCCTTATTACGAAAGTATAGCAGAAATGTTCTTGGTATTTCCAATATTAAATTTTTCACATCGACGACTAGCGGTACTTTTCAATCTGGTCCAGTTTCCTTCAAAAATACTTGAGATATTTGAATACAATATATATTATAATACATATAGTACGATGGAGTATATTTAGTAAGATATATTGATAATACATTTAAGTTGATTAAAGTAAATATATAATACTAGTCGTGACTTCACTCGGGTGCAACTTTCCGATATATATCAAATAGCGTTTCGTTCTGACAATCACGAATATACCAATAAATAAATTATCCAAATCGACCGAGGCACTGATTGCTGCTCTTACATACGTTCATAAATTTATTTTCATTAATACAGATAAATAAGAACAATTGAAGTGACCTTTAATAGCTCTACTTTCTACTTTACTCCCACAGGTTGTCTCCGAAGAGTTCATGAACATTTATCACTAAAACAAACTGTTTCATACCCCGTTTATGTTCAGAACATAAAAAATCTAAGCATCTAGTCTCGAAATTTCTCCAGGGATCAATAAAGTTGGATACCGTAAAATTGTTACAATTAGACCAAAAAATAAGACCCATCACTGAAGGTTGTTATTGATTAATAAAGAGTACATAATTTGATGAGCCGTTGCCTCCGAAGCCTTGTAAAACAATCAAAACTTTTACTTTTAAATAATAGGTTATAGAACAGTTAATTAAATCAGGGCAGGTTAATAATAATCCAAGTAATTATAAAGAGGTATAATTCACTTGGGAAGCTAATAACTGTCGGATAAATTTGCATTTACTACTACTCGTAGAAGTTAAAGAGGAATTTTGTTAGAAATTACGGCGGTTCGCTGGACGGCGCTGAAGTTACATAGGTATATTTCTCGTAACGAAAGAGCGGAAACTGAAAACTTTCGCTGGCTCAACTCGTTTCACTGACGCCGAGGCGCACACCGCGTTGCTATCACGCCGCCCTAGAGACCTAACCTCTTTCTTACAGCCCTTGTCTAACACTTTCCTGAATAACTATAACGGCCAGAACGTGTTTGTAATTACGTAATGGTTGACATCTCACTTAGCGTAGAACAGTTTTAAGACAAGCAAGGATTCGTTATATGTAGTAGGTACAAGTAATATGGTAAAAGTAATTTATTCTAATAGCAGGATATTTGCATTAAGTATTATCCATTGATAAATAAATTCAAAATACTATTTTAACTACACAAACGGCATGGTTTTGTTCTGAACGTATGCCTATTCATTCTTTTTCTCTCAGAAAGCAATATGGCCGATCTATGAATATATAAAATATTATTTCATTCAATATGAATATTCAAAGTACTGCCAGTCTGAATATTGCGGATGCTGCAGAAAACTAAACTATCGGCTTTGAAAATTAATTAAAAAGGCTTGGTATATTCTAATTAATTGGCTGACAAGATTGGTTTCCAATAAGCTGGTATGGTTAATTATTGGTTAAGTATGTAGTAGTAGACAATTAGCATCAGCAAAGTGCCTATTAAACGTACTAATTTGGTTGTGTTCAACTAATTATAGCCATAATATATATGTCGATATCTGCCAAATTGATCAATTTACTGCTAGTATTATTACAAAATTACAGATAGTTAAGAATTGACAACAGATTATGAGAGAGTAATGTTTTAAAAAAAATATATTTTTATATTTATTATTGTATACATAATTTCTCGCATAATATAATCATTTTTAATTTATTGATACTAAAAATTTGCATCCTACAACAAACTTCTGTAACCAATAACTGTTTAAAATTCAAGTAATAACATCTGAGGAATCTCAGTGAACTAAGCTACCAATGCATAACGAATACCCAATAGTATGAATTTTCCATCGCTGGATAAATTTGCACACAAATATGAAGGAATACGTAATGACAGGAGTCCGACGAAGCTGACCATTGCAATCAAATTGGTTGTCACATCGATTCCCTGTCTCTACGATTTGCTATTGTGAAACCTTCTCAAGTAACACGAGCCGAGAGAACTGTCGTCCTGGGATACTTTATTTTTAATATAATATTTATAAACTTAGAGTTTATGGTACTTTTTCAGATGATCAATATTTATCGAAATAACTCTTCATGTGCTCTAAATATTTTTGTGATGATTTATCTATTATAAAAGACTGACTGATATGACGAAAAATACTTTTAATAGTTTGGTTTTATTTTCACCTGGGATGTGTTTCATCATTACAATCCATAAATGTCAGACTGCTGGGCACGGGTCTCGTCCAAACTATTTGGAGAGAATTGGGTGCATTTATAGACTTATGAAAAACAGACGAGCAACTAAGACTGAATTTAATGATGATTTACTATTTTATTTTTTTGTTTTTTATATTGTGTAGATTACTCTCGTGTTCACGGTCTCTCCAGTCTGTGGCGCACTTTGCCCGTTTTGCCACTGACTGACTATATTAGACAATTTTTAAACTTAGCGTTTCTTGCTTCGATGTAACAGGTAGATAAAAATATAGATGCTAATTGCAAGCGTAAGCAATTTCATGAGCATTTTTTTTTTATAATATCACAAAACTTATTCCAAACAGTTCCCACACTTCACAATGTCGCAGTTTCAAAAACAGTCATTAATTTTTTAACATCGTTTTTAAATTATTTGAGCGCATAATCTCTCCTCCTCACAATGTAGTATTTTCAAAAACACTCATAAATCTGTAAGCAGATAAAATATGTTACGATAGTGATCCTAATATGTCGCGGAACTCTTAAATAGTCATAAAGTATACCACCCGTAACGGGGAGCCTCGCATGATAATACGGCAATTCTAAACTTTACGACATGCATTATCCACTAACAAAACTTAATGGTTTCATATCATAAAGAATATTTGCTGTTAGTGTTGAAGTGTACACCACTGCTAAGCAAGATACTTCAAACACTAGCCCCCATAGGCAAGTTACAAATCGGTGATTCTGTTAAAAATATTTAAATATCACTTCAATACATTTCAACCAAGAAACTTCAATATGATTAAGAGGGTTCATAATTCGCAATTTATTGTTATATTTCGTAGTTCTTGATTTTGATTATTTAATAGGAGCTATTTTTTTATATGCTTTCAATACAGTTTATAGAATTATGTGCAAGCATGTGCAAGCATTACGGATGCTTACTTTTTAAACATGTTGTATTAAAAAGTTAGTAGGTATTCGTAATGCTTACAGTTATTTTACTATGTCTATAACGCCTGTCTATGATGCCTACCCCTCCGAAGTAAAAGGCGTGATTAAAGGTATACTTTTCATTTTTAAGTTTTCTAAGATATTCCAGATCCCACGCGTTCGTCGCGTAATAAGAGTATGCCTAAATTGATTTATGATTAAAAAAACCTTTTAACTTCCTAAATTATGTTATATATTGAACTCAGTCCTCCTACCAGCCCCCTGATTCTGACTCGTCGGATTGCTCCCGAATAGTAAACTTTTACGAATCTTACGACGTATTTTTACGGCTTATGTTATTTAATGTTAGAAAATTGTCTACGTATAGAAAATTCAAAACTGATTAATTTAAGGTTTTTTCCAATAACCATTTATTTCTTTAACAATATGTTATTTAACTTTAACTACAATGACATTTCGGGCTGAAAATTTTTCGATAGCTCAGAATCAGGGGGAAGGAATGTCTCCTGAAAAAAATATTTCGCCAATAAAAACAACTGACTTTAACTTTGTAGAATAATTTACTGCTATTTACTAGTTAATTTTAGGCCAGATACGAAGATACAATAACACATCACTGGTTCAGGTGAATTTTTGCTATTAACTTTTGTTAAGGCGGTGCCTCTCTAGACAAGTGGCAATCGATTGGCTCTTTCTCTTCGATAGCTTATGTCAGGAATGTGTTCAAATCATTTATTAGCGCCAGCGGGCGAATCCTAGGTCTATGGTTTTGGGCATTTAAATATTTTGAATAGAATCAATCAATCCTGATTCTTAATAGATCAAAACAGAGTTGGTTTCAATAAAAGAATACAAAGGCACTTACAAATAATTATTTATAATTGTTTTTTAATTGAAAATTAAACTTTTTGAGTCGGAGATTCTTTAAAACTAGTGCCTATTAACTTTTAGTTGACGCAGAGATAAAAACGAAAAGATTTTCAATCTTAGTTATAAACCAAACCTATTGTAACATTTTTTCTAGATAAATAAATGACGAACGTTATGATATAGATATTGATACACTTGATATTATAGTACATTATGATACAAGTGCGGTAAGTTGATAATTACAGCCGAGGCGATATTGCTAGCCCGAGCCGCAGGCGAGGGTTATAAGAAAGCAGAGGCTGTAATCATCAAACCGCACGTGTGTCATACGACGTTTTATAACATATTTGCGAGGAAATAAATAAAATTCGGACTTTCTTAGAAAAAAACAAATACAGCGAAAAGAAATAGCGCGTGGAATTATTTTTACTTGTCACAAATTATCGATGTGCGCGCATCAGCGCTTTTTTTTTAAGGCAAAAACACAAAAACAGCCAGTATTACTAATAAAGTCAATTAATATTTTTGTGTTTTAGTACAGATAAATGGTTGTAATTTATGGTCTAAATTAATTAAATTAAAGAATTAAATGTTTATTTTATATAATTATATCATAATTATTTTATCTACCAAAGTTAATTAATTTTATTCATAAAATGTTGACCACTTACTCTTTGCTAAGATTTAAAAAAATAGGTACCGTTCGTTACGTACGGAGCCCCTTGATTATTAGTATGTGAGCATGAGAAGCCGTGCAATTTACTTTACATTACCGCACTAGTGCGTAATGAGATACATTACGACACTGAAATTGGTGAAATAAGAGACCCTTTACGAGCAAATATGTTATAAAAATTATTACAGACTCGTTTATCGTATATAACATTACAAAATGACTTTTTAAGAGCGTCCTCACGTAAGTATACGTGAGAACGCACTTAACAAGTCATTCTTACTTACATATCTGAAATCTTTGCATTGAATAATAAATAAAGCCAAACAGATATTCATAATTTTACCTTACTTCATACTGCTTTCGCGTTATATATCTACATAATCACTCAGCCTCCCGGCATTCTTTCAACATGTCAGAAACATCAGAGAAACCCTTCGCTTCATACAAATAGAATTCAAATATCACTCCCCCAGATTGTTCCCGGGCAAATTCATATGGGTACTATAAAGGCGGTAAAAATTAGAATGGTGACTTTTAAAATAATATTTTGAAGTGTTACTATTAAAAAAACGTTTAGTCTACTCCAAATAGCTGGGAAATCAATGGGAGCTCCAGCTCTAAAAACTCAAACGAAGTTAAAGGTATAACTTCTTTAATCTCATCTATACTACAGAACAAAGAAAGAATTTACTTGCTTTTTGACTTTTACAAAAATTGTTGTTGTTATATCTACGAGAAATATTTTTGAAAAAATAGGACAGTATGTTTGAAATCGCCAAGGAATAGGCTAGAGAAAATATTTGGAACGTATTCTTTGATAACTGTAAGCGTAAGTGCCCCACTACGAACGTTAACAACAAGGAACTGAAGGGAGCTGAATTGATTAATTAAATTGAGCCAATTTACGGACATAAATAAAATAATTAACTTGGGCGATACAAAAGTACTATACAAAGCACCTCCTGGGAAATAATATTCTGTTAATAAGTTTTCTGACGTTACTAACTGAAATATTTTGATTGACCTTTTCAAAATTAATTACAGTTTTGTTTACAATTTATATTTCAGATGCAAAGCATAATATAAGGCAATTTTTTACTGTATAATCCACAACTTTCAAAAGCGATGGTGGCTGAATGGATAAGGGACCGGGCGTGTAAATCACGCAGTCCGAGTTCGATCCCGACCGGCGGCAGTACCAATGTGGATTCCACTTTGTGGAATTTATATGTATTAGTCAAGTGACTTGCCATCTGCTAACGGTGAAAGAAAACATCGTGAGGAAACCCACATACCCTAGAAGAAATTCTATGAGTATGTCTAATCCACCAAACCGCACTAGGCCAGCGTGAGTGGATTATGGCTTAAAACCCTCTCAGCTCTCTAGTTAGAGGAGAGGAGACCCGAGTCCAGCAGTGGGACTAAATGGGTTGCTGATGATGAATCCACAACTTTTAGTTTTATGTTTATGAATAAAATAGCTATAAGTACTAAGCCGTGTGAACAACTATGGTTATTTAGAAAATACCTTTAAGTGTCTGTAGCTAAAATCGTTTTTCGAAATATTAAGACCTATTAGATCCTACTTCATAACATTATTCAAAAATATCACAACAGTCACTAATAATCTCTATCCAAAGTTAAACCACAAAACACATTAAATTAAATTGAAAGCGCAATACAACGATTAATCACAACATGAAACTATTAAACCACGATAAGCAGTAACAAAACTAATATTAAATCAACTGTATCACACAAAGTTACTACAAGTTGTTGCGTGTAGTGAATTTGCTTTCATTAAAATGGTAGGAGTACTTAATGACTTACACATACTATGAATATTCAGTGTTCATATTAGTAGATGAAGCTTCAAAGGGGTTATCTAAGCGATAAATGCTTTAATTCCCCGAAGCATATCGTTATTAACAAGCCCTTAGTGTATTAATATGTTATGGTATACATTTGTTTATTAATTTAGCCGACATTTTGTGACTTTGGTGTAGGAATTGAAGTCGGGAATAGGTATGTCGACAAACTTATAAGAAGGAAACAAGTTCAGATGTCACGAATAATTCTATACGGTCATGGTATAATGTATTTATTTACATATTTGAAATGGGCTTTTTAGTAGCTTTCAATAACAAAATAGAAACTAATTTTGACAGCTTATATATGGTACTGGTACCTTTGCTGTCACAAAGTCTCAAATTTCATCTCAAATTTATTATATCGGGATAACAAAATTAATCTAATGCCACTTCATTTTTCAAGTTTGGTCCATCCGTTCTAGCTTATAATATTTTATGTGCTTCAATCCTACTCTGATTCACATTTGTTCATTCCGAAATCCGAATGTACATAGGTGAAAAATAAAACAATATTCAAAAAGCTTTAATTTTCGTTTTTTTATGAGTACACGGCTACGAGCCCAAAACGTTATGTTAAAATTAACATTACTCGCTATTTTAAAAATAAAATTGTATTCTATTTTCAAATTAATAATAATTAAAAATAAATCTAAAGAGAAATATGTTTCACATAATATATTGTATTACAGATAACATAGCCTACCTAGTTCACTACATTGACATGACATTATGTCTAACAGAATGTTCTGAATTTCGATAAAAATAGTTGAAACCACACAAATTGGTGGAGAAACAGGACAAAGTTGGATTTGAACAAAGAAAACGGCGGATAAAGCAACAAAGTGCGTAAACAAGTGGGTCTCATTGGTTTTATTTGAAAAGTTTCGATGATCGCGGTTTACTGCCGTCCCACTTCCACGAACAAGGTCTTCATTAGATAAAATCAGGTTAGAAAATTTACATTATCTTTGATAAGAAAATCCTCCTTTATAGTGCGGTGTAGGAAGAGGCGGAAAATGCTGAGCGTTCTGATAGAAACTTAATAATTAGTCATTAAGCGTCCCCGAAACTAGTAACGTAATAATTTATCACACGTCGGAAGTTTGCTACAGAAAAAATATTACCGAACTAGTTTGGGCTTAAATCATAATATTGTGAACAATAAATAACCCGTTTGACTAAAGATATAGAAACTATTGTTGTCATATTCGGCGAGCACAATAGCAAACAAAACGGCTCTGAATAGAATAGTGCCTTCTGATGACGGGGCGTTTAGACCCAAACGGCTCTCATAATCTATTCCGTCAATAGCGTCAGATAAGATCGTACCGTCATTATTGAGCTGTAATTAATCTTTGTCATTGTTGCCTCCTTCTGCAGATCTGTTCCACAGCGATATAGACCTTTGTCATTGTTATACTATTACTTATTCTGCTTTATGAGCTTTGCAGCGAAATGCGAAACATCTTCAGTGAACCTTGTATCACTAGTCATTACGTCTGAATGTCTGCACGATCTTATTGGAGCGATGCTTTTAGTGCTAGACTCCTTGCTCAATTGGATGTTCGCATATATAATTATATGGTATGCAGTAATGTGACTGCATCTATTTGGTTTAAACTAATGCACGTATACAACTAACAAGTGATAATAATCGCATAGACAAAATGTAGAAAATAATGGGTACGATATTTATTTTATGCTAGTACAGGTGTTTTTACCGCTGTCTTTGGAATAAATATTATTATGATGGACGTTCAAAGTATATTTTCAGAGATTATAGTAGCACGAAATTCTCTATGCTTCGAACGTTGTCTTAAAGTATTCGCACAGATGTGACTTCGCGGTCATTTGAATATAGTAAAATATAAAGTTACAAAAACACCTCAAAACTATATGATATTTTTATAGTATGATTTTGTATTTTTTTTTATTGAAACAGAAGTTTATAAAGATTGATATGGTTTAAAATACCCGTGACACTATAGATAATCATTATCTACCTATAAACGTCAATGCTGGTAACGGAGCTCCTCCAAAGAATGTGGAGGGAATTTAACCTACTACCATGCTGGCCAGACGGGTTGGTAAAGGGTTTATAAACTTTCCTTTTCTCGAAGTTTTCTTTTCTGCATAAGGTTACTCCCTTAGTCGCCTTTTTCGACACCCATGGGCGATGGGTTGAGCCACCAGATGGGGTAGTGAAATCATGTATCACGCATGACTCTCTAGATCTAGAGAACATCCTCTTATTTAAAAAATCCGGTTAAGAGCATATCGGACTATGCTCAATGTAGAGTTCAGCAAAAGAGCGTATCTTGATAGCACTTACGTCCTTTTGTGTCCTTTTTTAATCGGATAGTGTAAAATAATTTTCGTTGGAAGTATTTACTAAGCAAAAAATCACAAAGATACCTTAGTGATTGTTTTCAAATTTTTTGGTCTTACGATTTAGAAAATAGAGGGGGGAGGGCACAATTCATGCTACTTTGGGAGCGACTATTTCCGTAAAAGCATATTCTTCATCTGCAAATCAGTTTTAGGTTTTAGGTTTTCAGGTCAAAATATAAAACATTAGCATTATAGCATTTATTGGTTTAAACCTGGTTTGGCTATAAATACAAACCCCCAATATGTTTATAGCAATAAAGTTCGCTAACCAAAGACTTAACCTAGTTATAATACAAACAATGTCACCGGTGTCGGCGTCGAGACAGCTCGTATATCTCTTTTGTAGGTGAGATTAAAGAGCCGGTGGCGTGGGCACGAGCCATCCATCGATCTCAGTTAATGTAGTATCGACGGCACCGCTCTATCGGCCCCTACCTATGCGATGCACGACTGAATCAAATGCGTTCACGTTTATTTTAACTTCATTAGATTCAGGGCTTGTTAATTAATTAATTCTTGTATAAATATGTTTATAGTCCCATACGACCACATAAAAATTGTATGGGGTTTGATGGGCCTGAAATTATTTTGGATTCCCGTCGAACCCCGTCATGCGTCAGCGTCATGGGGTCCGTTGGTAAAAATTCCTCGTAATCGAAACCAACTAATATTATAAATGCGAAAGTTAAGAATCAATGTTTGTCACTCAATCACTCCAGAACGCCTGATAGGATTTGTATGAAATTTGGTACATAGATAGATTATAATCTGGAATAGCATACACGCTACTTTTTAACTGAACTTGTAATAGACAGTTATATTCGTTTATGCAACTGCACACTTAGTGTCGGGAGTGTATAAGACTGCTGCGCAATTATTTCTATGTTTAATTCCCGGTTTGGGCAAAAAGATATTGTTTTTGGCTGTCAGAAATTCTCAGAATCGGCCCAGAGTTTGGCTCATTCTCTATTAAATGGAATACAACATAGCTGGCGAGATGTGGGTGTTGCACGTCAGCCTACCACTTCGGAAAAAAGGCGAAGGACACAGGACAGTCAATGATGAATTTATCTAGATATTCTGTCGTTTCATTTTACTTTCTATCTATCCAAATTCAATTCCAAATTAACCTTCTCTTTATATTGATTGATGAACATTTTAACGAACTAATCCTTTTAAAGTAACCGGGAAAACTGAAGTAAAAACCATATATTTGTATGTATTTTTTAATGTTCCGTATAAATACACTCCATCATTCAAAACCACATACTCTTAAATAACCATATTATTGCACTATCTATATTGTTGTTTCAGTCGGTTGGTTTAGCACCAGGGATCTTCGACGATGTACGCTCTCCTGAAAAAAAGAAAATAAATTTCAATAAAGTGGCAATTGTCAATTGAGCCTTAAAACTTTTTCGCCTTTCTTCACCTACGTGTTATCTTATAGATATACATAACTACTGCTATATCGTGTTATTCCACTTTTGGGAATAGGCTTTCCAATGTTACAGTAATTAAATTATTGGTACTTATTTGATTTATCAATGCTGTCAAAATAATGTAACAACTTTTTTATAAGACAAGTTTGCCATTCTTAAACAAGTGTTTATTTAAAAAAAACCAAAAATCCTACTGCCTTGCCTTGCCAATAAGTAGCTTTCGTCAGTCAATATTATTAATTATTATATATATTATAACTTGATTTTTGATAGTTCAAAATCGGTCAACCTATTAAGGTTACAAAAGACAAGTGGAGTCGCGCGCAATAGTTAGTGCATATATAATTAGGCTATTAATTAGCTTTCATCTGATACCCAAATTGCGATAGCACTAAAAAACGTATGTTTTGACAGTTTACGACCGCCATATTGGTTTTTTCTTGACGTCACATAGCCTATAACCCTCGGGGGTAAATACAAATCTAATGACATCTCACACTTTAAAATCAGCCAAGCCGTTTAGGCTACAGAAGGTCACAATGAAACAGAAATGCCCACATACAAAACTCCCTTTTGGCAGTCGGGTAAAAAAGTAAAAATTAAGAGAGGCATAATTTTGTTTTTTTTTAAACAGGACTGATTAACACAATACCTGATATGATTAATGACAATTACAGTACAAATGTATTTATGAAATAATATTTACCTGCCGTAGCCGGAGCCATAACCGGAGCCATAACCTCCGTAGCCACCGCCATAGCCGTAACCGCCACCGTAGCTGTAAGTGGGCGCGTAGTATCCTCCATAACTGCCTCCATAACCGCCTCCATAACCGCCTCCATAACCGCCGCCATAGCCGCCGTAACTTCTGCCGAGAGCTTTACCAGCGATGGCTCCACCTACGAAACCAGCCTTAGCACCGATGAGTCCAGCGCCAAGGAGGCCGGCAGCACCGAGACCAAGAGCTCCAATTCCGAGGGCACCAGCACCAAGGGCACCACCTTTAATAAAAATATTATATTTACACACAGCTAAATTATAGTCTGGATAACCAAGTAGACTAATTTTATCGAGATACCACAAGGGTGGGAGCTGTATTCATTGAATATTTTAATAACTAAAAATTAAAACTTGACTTTTTTTTGAACTTTTAGATGATAAAATGTCTTGGGAATAATGTTATCTTTGATTTGATTTATCTTGTTTGTGTAGAATGACACTTGTGACGTGGGGGCACGTTGCGAATATTTATGTCAGTTTTCTCTTGCATTTCCTTTATTTTTTTTGTATCATTTTTTTTAAGTTATGTTTTTACAAAATTAAAACAATATTTATTCACATACTGTCCCTAATGGCTGCATAGCAATGTGTAAAGTGATGCAACCACAGAGCCTTACTTTTTACTTTCTGTTTAATATTTAGTTTGTAAACATTCATTATAATTCGTTAACCTAACGGTGTAGTGCTCTGCTGCATCACTTTACACGCTACCCAAATTGTAAATTACAAAAGATTGTAACTATCCATTTTTTTAAAAAGAGTGGCGTGAGTTTCTTGCCAGTTCTTCTCATAGCTCCACCCCATCAGCGAACTGGTCGTAGGCAAATTTGCTGACACAACTTTTCGGATAACCTGTTACATTCTTGTGACTTTCATAAGTGTTACCTTGTAACCTAGATAAATAAACGAGATTTCATTTCATTTCAATAATACCTAATTGTAGCTTTCATCATAGAAAATCAAGTATATAATAATTGGCGATAATGTTTTGATTAATACTTTCATCATTAATTGAAATTTATATTCAGTTTATATTCACAGATAACTTTACAAAAAATAATACCTTATGCTGTGTTTTATAAAATTATTGTATTCAAAATGGTACCTACATATTTTAATAATACCATTTATAATACAAAAAAGTTTGCTCGAAATGCATTTTCATCAAGAAATATTAACATCGCATCATATTGTTGTCACAAAACAATTATTTCGGACTACCTAAATTCATCTATGATTAATGGATATCAAATTAAATTGTACTGCATCGTCAGAGAGTTAAATCCAAAAACTATGTTACTAAAAAATTTAATACCAAATAACGCTGAATATAATGGAAACAAAATATCAAATTATGCTAATATTAATTTTTGCCTGTACGAAATACATTAATATATATTGATAACAACCGATTTTATTAAATTTGCCGCAGATTGTTAAAATACATAATGTTAACCTAATCATTTATTTATTTCGTTAGCAACACCTGTTTTTTTTTAACAATACTTAATAAATTTTAACTATTGGTACTTAAACAATATTCAATGTTGTGAATGTATTAGAAGTAAAATATTCTACTTATTTATAGAATTTAAAGGATTGATATCTATGAGTTATCAGTACCTACGCTTTTATATATTAGTCTAATTTTACATAATAATTCGCTGAATTTGACCGAAAAGTAAACAAAACACAGGTAAACCACCATTAGCGCTAAAATGTACGTGAAAATATACGAGATTATCTTATTAAATAGACAACGCACCTAATTGTTCATAAAAATAAATTGTCCAACAGATTTGCATTCGCGAGTTTTTCACCCCAAAGGGCCGAGCTCTATACAGATTTTTATGGAGGTTTTAATTCCTTTACTTACTCTGCTTTTATTATTTATAGCTTGAGAAATTTACATTTTTATGGTTTTTGTATATCCTGTTACTAAGCGATATAATAAAATTATAACAGTGACGATAAAAGTTCAAGGCAAAATGTTAGAGAAACTGTTTATTAATTCAATATATTAGCATAATAATATATTGTATTATTATATGGATGGCCAATCACGTTATCCGTCTAAGGTTTCTACCTAATATTACGTCATCAATCTCCAGGGCTAGAAAGTGAGGTCTTCAGGGATCGACATGACGTATTTGTTACGCAGCTCAGTATCAATTTCTCACCGACAACGACCTTACAAAATATATGCCCGTCACGTGTCAATATTCAACCGGGAATTCCATAACTTGAGTGATTGACTAGTTAAACATAAACCTGCGTAAGTGTGCAAATTGATACTACGTACCTTCGTCATGTTCAAACAAATTAGTGAAATACAAACTTTACACTGATTCATAAAATGAAATAGTCTCGTCACGATGAATATGCTTTTTAAATCTTAGTGTTGTGATAACAATTTAAGTCATAGATTACTTACCTAAATTCTGATCTACTAAAACAAAAATTTCTGTACTTTTACCTAACAAGAAGGATTATTAAACTTAATAAGATCAATTACGACGAACAATGTAAATCAATTTTGATTTCACATTAACATGTTTTATGGGCTACCAATTTATACTTGAATATTTGAAAAAAAAATCTAAATAACTGAGGTGGAATTCTGAATGACGCTTGAAAATCAATCGGCTAAGAAATAATTTTATAAAATTGATTTAATTTCCTTTTACGAATTATTTTACGTACCAGTATCTTTAAAACCCAAAAGAAAGTAAATCTAGTATATCATGCCCATAATCTTCAAAGTACCCTATGTAAAACTCTAATCACACGAACTACAGAAGGGATTTTAACCCTTATTCTTGCCATTGCAATATTTCACGGAAAGTGTAAGGACGTAACAAATCTCTCCATGACTTTAAGAGGCTAGCAGGGAAGCACGAAGATAAGTGTACGTTCGTACAAAACTACGACCGATAAGTTCGGGTCTACACTTCGTCATCGTTAATCCAATTAAATCCAACCAACCCATATAACACCTATGCTCCTTATACTTCCTAACCTGCGGTATTATTCGGTTAAACCTCATAATATATTGCGGCTTATAAACACTTTATTGATGTCAAAATTTTGGACGTACGATTATTTAATTTGAGCCCAACGTTTGTTGGCATTTATTTCATTTTGATAAAAAATACATATTACTTTGTTAAAGTTTTAAAAAAAAAAAAATTGTTGTTTGTTGTTTGTCCCCTGCGCGTCCATTGGATACATTTTTAGTTTGTTCAGGCTAAAGATGAAATGCCAAGACGCAAATTAACATGTCATCGAACTTTAGCGGCTTCAATTTTAACCGACGTATCTTAAGTTCACACCACTGTTCTCACTTTCAGCCATGTAACATATATAAAACATCCAAAATATTGATTCGTGATTCTACTTAGAAAATTACTAGATGAAATTTACATATTTCAACACAGACACAAAATTAACATAATGACGCATAAGTAAACACTTCTTACGCGTATTGCGTGCATTGCTATTCACCTTGAACACATTATCTGCATGTATAAGACCTGATTGATTAGTAATAGGGGCAGCGTGAAGGAAATCACCTAATTTAGGAGAAACCAAGAACGTGATAATCATCAAATTAACTCATAACAATGTACTGACATTGTTATGAGTTTGGAAATGCACAGATTTGTAATTCATATCGTGATGACTGATCACGTCTTTCACGACTTGTCTATAAAGTGAAACCATGAATTTAATACAAATTACACATAAAAATTTTAAAAACAGTACTTTATTTCTAATATCCATGATCAATTTTTTCGTCTAAATGGAAGCTAGTTCCCACAGACGTATACATCGCTTAAATGAGAAGCACAAATATGTAATATCTTATTATTATCAGTTTAACGCTAATTAAATATTCACAAAGAAACGTGTTAATTTTATAGGCAATATGTGCTGAATAATCGTGATGTGTACGCGTGTATCAATTAAATAAATAATACTTCTAGTTTTCAGATAAGTATATTCAATTTTTACCTTTTAGTGCATTAACTGTTAAAAATCTCAAAATATTATATTACTATCACTATCACTTACATTAAATTCATTCATTTCATTTCAAACTTAAACACTTATGTATTATTATTTTTAAGACTCTCGTGAAATTGTACCTTTTTAAATTGAATAAACGTTTATTATTATATTATTATTATTCATACGTTTACATAAATTGCATGTAATTATATTTTTATTTTCTAAAAAAATCTAGCAATGCAAATATTTGTCCAAACAAAAATGTTGGCGTAGCAATAACTTGGTGACATAGACGTTAATTATTTAATAATACATCATAAATTTGCCAGAAATAAGGGCACATAAAGATTTTATATGATAGCATTTCTCAGTACTCGTACATATACCTTACATTACCTGAGCAGGTGTTCAAATTATCTAAATAAAAAGAGAAAATATTTCTATTACTCACCAAGAAGTAAGCTCCTCTTTTGTCTGGTCTGTGGATCAACGAGGACTACTTCCCTCACTTCAGCTTCATCGCGGGGCTGTAAAGCGGTCAACAGAGGACCAGCTTCAGCCGCCATGCATGCTACACACGCCACCAACACTCCGAACACAATTGTGCATACCTTCATGTTTATCTAGAACAAAAATAATCAAAATATAGTAGAGATTTTTACACTTATCAAAATCGTAGGCCGTATTTCGTCACCGCTGGCAGTATGCTTATCTGAAACTTAGTTGACAGTTTTTGACATTTTATTTTTATGTAAAATCTTTCAATTCAGTCTCAGGCAGTTTTTCAGACACTTATCTACAAATGATAAAATATTCTTCTAAAGATGCGATAGTTATTATGTGTTTTGTTCACCTATATACACTATTGTGAAGATTGCTTTGTATTAAACTACAAAATGTACGCGTCGATTGTTCCTTGTCTTCAGACTTACAGACTTACTATTCGAAATAGCGAATTTGAAAGTTCTTATCAATAAGTTACAGCCACTAAGATACCTATACTTGAACCGGCGTATTCTCTGATAAACGATTCATAAAATATTACTATCCTTTCTAGAAAATGCTGAAGAGATTTTTTGGATACTCCTTGAAATATTTAAGCTACTCAAAACTACCGTGATGTTATTATTTCTTTCTTATATTTCAAGATCTATGTAATTAATGATAAATTGTGAATATATAATACACGAAATAATAAAAAGCGATAAATAGGTATCTGTAAAAGAATAATTTACAAAAATATATTCATATAAATTAATTAATAAAGAAAAAACTCTATTTGCTAATTATTCATGTAGCTTTAGGCACCAATCGATAACGTTTGAGAATAGTTTATGTAAATAATAGTTAGCTCATTCGAAAATGTATGCATACATTAACAGCATTTTTATTTGCATGATTCGCTATTTGTTTTTTTTTGTACTGGATGAAACTTGAACTTTGGGAAACTATAATTACTTGAACTAGAAAACGATACGGATGTTAACATAATAGCGGTAGATATGATATCTAAAGTTTTCACCGCACGCAAAATTGCCTCTTATGTAAAAAAATATTTTTTATTGAGTATGGTTTTTGTGAAGTGTTATTTTGTAGGTAAGTATTTAAAATTAAATGCTATAATAATTTAAAAACTAATCTTTTGACGAAATTTAATAATCTACACACGAATTATAAAAAAAAACACTAAGTATAAAAAAGTTATTAAAAGCAATTGTTACTAAATTTAAAAAAATAAAATAAACGCATTTCAAAAAAATAATAAAAACTAACCATCAAAAATAATCATTACTAATAATATTTCGAAATTAATTAAAAACATAATACCTGTTTAATTAAAGATCACCGTTGAACACAACACTGACCACTGCTCTACTGTACAAAGATGTCCTGTCTATGACTTTTATAGGTCGACGCTTCAAGCACACACACAGATCACACATAACTCGTCTTCAATGGGATGTTGTTGCCCCACCAAATTAATATAATAATAACACGCACACAACCTACATTATAGTTTCAGATATTCAATATTCATTAGATGTTATTACAAACACGAAATTGTTGATGGGCATAGTTCAGAAACTCAACTTTGTTCGGCGGCTCTAAAATTCCATAGGTAGATATTAATCAAAAGCTACCGTTACAAGTACCTGAATATTGTGTATTATGTGCTATGTGGTAATGTTATAAGTAATAATATTGATATAGTTTAATGATATTCACCACTTAGTGTAACACCTGCTAAATTTACATGACGATTTTACAAGGAAGAAGTTTATTGTAGTATTTTTAGGGTTCCGTACCTCAAAAGGAAAAAACGGAACCCTTATAGGATCACTCCGTTATCCGTCTGTCTGTCCGTCTTTCAAGAATAGTTTTCTTAAGAACGCGTAGAGGTATAAAGCTGAAATTAATATCATATAGGTACTCGGGTCTGCAAACCCTCAGCGTAAAAAAATATCAATATTCGAAGTTAAAACAATCAAAAGGTACAGCCGATTATGCTCCATTTTTGTAGAATTATCCGGTTGAATTCTTACAATTTAATCCCAAAAAAGACTGACGTTTAAAAAACAAAAAAAAAATTTTTGCACGTAGGTCGCCGGAGCCCTATTCGCGGGGGCCTTCGTTCTAGTCTTTTTTTAAACCTATATTTTTCGTTATTTTGAGAAAAAAATGTATGTTTTTATTGCACCTCCTTTGGTATACCCGTTACCTACTCATTTTTTACAATTTAATCACAAAAAAAATATCCTTCTGGAACCCTCGTCGCGCGAGTCCATCTCGCACTTGACTGGTTTTTTTATTACTAAGCACTTTTTTTTATATGGCAGACGAGCCAGCGGCATACCTGGTGGTAAATATTGACCTGCGCCAATGGACAGGACTGTGTTCTCTTAGCAACACATGCAAGCATGCCAGCCAGGCACTACAACTCGCAAAAAAATAAAGCAAATTTATTATATTATTTCTTCAGCCAATTGGCAATCTAAAAAGCCTTTGAAATAATGAATGAGATCATTGCAGAAACTGTTTTAATATCTAAACAATATTATCTATCATTCATTGACCTATTACACCATATCTCACTTTGTCGTCAAGCGGCAAAGTTAGCCAAAGCAAACTGAAGTCATAGCCAATTCAAACAGAATTTTTGTCAGCATCCGCAAAGCCTACGATCCCACTTTGTGTTTAACATCAAACAATTTATGTACGACAAAGTGAACGACCTAAACAGGAACATTGTGGTTTTTTCTCACACTTCTCAGTAATAACAAAAGATGCCGCAGAAAATATACTAGGTGGTATGGAAACGGTACGTTGACAAAAACTGTAGTGCTACAAACAGTATGTTGGCATTGGCACCCTACTCGCAATTTAGATATTCTTCTTGTCGATATCATTGTCAAATGTTTGAAAATGGCAGTGACGATGTCACCAACGGAATATTGAGATTCCAATAGGCCAGCAGCAAATTTCATGCAATACGAGCATCTGTACTTTACCATTTACAGCGACTCATAAATAATGAAAATTTAAAAAGGGTATATTTATTTTTTAATAAGAATTTTGTATCAATTTAATACAAATGAATAAACGAGTAATAACTAGGACCTTAAAACATCAAAATATATCTCAGTTTCTACCATTCAAGTGTATCTCTCTACAGAGCACACTCGAAATCTTCTCATTACCTAGTTGGAGTCGATATCGCTGCCAAAAATATAATATATTGTTGTCGGTGTCAAACATTTGACAACTATTGTATATCGTTATCCAATCTATGTCAAAATTCAGAATAGACCATCTGCAAACAGTGTGCGGCATGAAGATACTCGTTTCTTTAAAAATAATAATTGTAAATTTTGTCACATGTTAACGATACTATCAAACTAATGCCATTTGTAAACATCTATGTAGTACTTAACCTACATAATCAATATTCTATTCAATGCCACGCATTCAATGAATTTAATTTCAAGTATAGATTTGGAAAGTGGTAAGTTTGACAATTACTCAATAAAATATTGCCGAGTACTACTATACTAAATACTATATTAGCTGTTTGTAACTTGAAAGCCAAATTTAAAAGCTATTGAGTAGTAAATTTAATCACAATACACCTGCTATTAAAATGACGCTCGAGATGAAACCCTGGCCGGAGTTTAATCCTCCTCTTGCTAGGAGTAACCTGATTACCTACTCGTAATTTTGATATTCGATTGGTCGATATTCGAGTGTTCGAAATTGCGAGTAGAGTCATAAAGATATCAATTAATATGAAGACATTAAGACCGTGCTGACAAACAATTTGAAACATTTTCATGTAAAAATAGGCTTCGCGATAATCGTGCATTGAAACTGCGCGATTCCCGCTGTGTTTATACGAACATTTAGTTGGGAGTCGATATCACTATTAAACATTTAAAACTGACAGCGACCCATTGATATACACAAAAAACCGTAAAAATATTTATATATCAATGCAGCAACCATATTATTTAAGTTCAAACATTTGACAACGATATCTACTGATATACTATCGAAATTCTAAGTAGGATCTCCACAATACTTATAATAACTTTTCTGTTATGACATCGGTGTCATGTTTGTACTTTTATTTCACCTAAGT
Organism: Laspeyria flexula; assembly: GCA_905147015.1. Lineage (NCBI taxonomy): Eukaryota > Metazoa > Arthropoda > Insecta > Lepidoptera > Erebidae > Laspeyria > Laspeyria flexula. The sequence goes on along the minus strand of LR989950.1, from coordinate 12,589,061 downwards.
ATTAAATTAAATTCATCAGGAACTTCAACAGGAACACATGGTTACAAAGTTTTGTTTTTAAAAAAACTTTGTACTGTAACGTTTTGTTTTGCATTTAGCAAAGAGCAACGTGAACGAAGTCGCGGATCCCTTTATATAAATAACATTACCCATAATGCACTCAGCATCCAAATAATGCTACATTTTACGCCGAACACGGGATTTTGATCCAATCAAATAAAGATTATGTTCACATCGCTGACACGAGCTATAAATCAATTAAGGATATATTTATAGGCCGCTTTTTATTTTATTTTCATCAATAAAACATTAATAAATGTGTAAATAAATTATTTCAACAATATCTACCGTTAGAATAATATAATGCCACATAGAATTCTTTTACAATGTAATCGGATTGAAAAAGTCGAATCTTTTTATTCATAACCATCTCACACTAATAAAATGAAGGCGTGAAATATTGAGCTACGATGATCAAATAAATTTTGGATTATAATCATAAGGATCTTTTTATAAGGACAGTTACGTAAGGTAAATTTGAGGTATTTTTTTTTCCTTCAAAATACATAAATAGTATATGCATCTGATAATTCCCACGAAATAAACGGTACTTCATCCATGTAGTGACGAATTTGGAATACATATTGTCACTTCTCCATTTCAACCAGCGGGTTTCGTACAAGGCGACTAAGGGATTAACCATAAGCAGACAAGAGCACTGCGAGAAAAGGAAACTTCGAAACAAAACACTATACCGACCCGTCTGGCTAGCGTGGTTATAGTAAGCTAAATAGGCCAAAAACCCGTGCCCAGCAATGGGACGTTTCTGAGTTGTAGTAATGATGATGAAACGGTACTTTTACTGTGTGTGCATCGTGTGAGTGTCTCCGCCAACATTGGCAATAAAAAATCTACAACATTTTAATTTAAATTGACGTCAATGAAGGACAAAATATATCAAAATGGTATGGACATATTTCACATCATTAAATTAAGTATATAGAAACTGTTATTTAATAACTTAACGGTTCAAAAGAAGCACTAAAGAAACTGTGTGAAAGAAAATAATTATCTCGTTATTACACTCAAAAACTTCATAGATAGTCTAATTTTGAATAACACTTGTCTTTCTGTTAACAACTTAATCCTGTAAATAGAACAGAATTTCATAAAACTATCCAAACTTTATATGATGGGCATCAGTATCAGCATAATATATAAATGCTGCCCAATATTCTTAGACTTTATTTTCGTCAGCAAATGAAAGAAACATAACATACCAAAGCTTCACGCCTGTTTTCCCTTCCCGAATTAGGTATAGGAGCATCACACCCACAATTCGCCAGTTATGTTTGGTCCCATATGATAGGAGGAGAGCCTATTGTCATCAACCGGGCACAATTCTTAGAAAACCCCGGGCAGATGCTAAGAATTTCAAGATAGAATAACCCAATACCATTTTTGCCCAATCCAAGAATCAAACTACTGCACAGTCGTATACACTTCTCACTGCGCTACTGAGGCAGTTTAATTATAATAATAATATCTCATCTTCGGTGAAAAAAAAATTAAAACGATACGTATTCCGCTTCACAATTACCTATCAACTTTATTGTTATAAACATAAAAAGATATTTTATTCATTATAAATATTTTTTGCTGACAGGGGGTAGGTACCAATTGAAATTGAACCTAGTTACTATATATTATTTTACACGTGCGTGATTGAATCAATGCGTGATTTATGTACCCATTGCGTGTAAATCATAATCGTTACTTAATATCTCAATGACCTCTATCGTCTATACATACATAATTCAAACTAAGTGCAATTGTAGAAACTTAACCCATTGAATGCCGTAGTTGCTGTTTCGGTTGCAGTGAGTGGCCACCACAGAACGTAGATAGGTTTTTTGTGCCCACCACAGATTTAGTTACCTTTACCCACCGCGCAGTTTTAGTGGTCTTACAAACTTTTTCAGAATCATAGTAATCACATGTCATATACAATACCATAATAAGCAAACAAAAAAAAAACAAGTTTTTCTTTAGGTACACGGCTTGTGTTTCTATTGCGATCCTTGGTGTGATATTTTTAGTACCTATTATTTTTTGTTAATTATGGTTAGATGTATTATATATCACTATGACCTAGACAAAGTTTGCAAGTCCACCTCAAGTGTATTTGGAATCCGTATAAAAAAAACACAGGTTGACAGCTACCTTACTTATACAAATAAATCATACATTTTTCACTGTGACTAAATGTCAGCTACTGTGCAATATGTTCAATGTACTTCTACGTTAATATCCGAATCGACCTCCTGTATAAATTTTAACTACGTGTATATACGTAATTGGTAATCAATGTGTTAAATTTCTGAGCTCCTTACGTAGAGTAAACAATCCTAGTATTTGAATTTGCTACAGAACGAACATAACAGGTCTAATTCTCAAACAGTACGACACTCCTGTGGCTTGTTTGCAATGTCACGTATGAAACTACTGCAAGTAAGGGTGTACCGAACTGTTTTGAACTTTGATACTGTCGACAACTGTTAATATCAAGATTCACAAGTCACAGTTAATTTGATTGTGTCAGTGTTATTATTACAATACTAAACTTGTGATACGCAAAGTTTGTATTAAATTAAGGTAGAATTTATTTTTTTATCAAATATATCTTGTCTTAATACGTTGATAAGTGTTTTGGCGAGATATTTTAGCTCATGATAATAATGATGAAACTAAAAATATATAAAAGTCCAGTCTAAAGATTGCTTGCAAATCTACATTGCTAGTACAGAGACAATAAGTAATTATCATATCAAGTTCATGGTAGAACACCAAAACAACTCCAAAATTGCAGTTTATCCAACAATACTTATACGTTAAAAAAATGCAGTTTCTCCAACAATACTTATACGTTATAAACAAACAAAGATGGTACCTAAATGAAAAAAGAAATCTCAACTTGTGTACTGCTACTGCTAACCACACTACATACAAAATGTATTTAAATATCCAACTAATGTTTACAGATCCCAAAGCAAACTATCGACGCATTTACTGTATGTTACAGAAAATACCTCTAAGTCTTTAGAAAATAATTTTATCTTTTTCATGCTTTTCCAAGACAAGCTCGACATTTCTTCGGATTATCCTCACAAAAAATAACGTGTGTACCAGCTTTCGTTCTAAATACATTGCTAGCCCATAAAAACTGTAGAGAAACACAATCCTGTAGCGACAGTATATTCGTGCTGAAAAATTGAGAAGCGAAACCATTATTTTGTTGGAGAGAACGAACATTTTTCATGTGAAACTGGGCATGGAAGAAAAACATACTGTATGATGTCAGTTTAATCGATCTGATTCTCACAAATCGACGGAGGGATTAGGATAGGCATGCAACTTGCTAGTTTGTGCTGCAAGATGCTGAAATAATTGAATTTTTCTCTTTGAAAATTCCAAAGACGAGCGTAACATTATATGTGAAACCATTTTGTATTTAACATTTGAAACCACAGAATCGTAGGGTCCACAGGACAGAGATAGGTTTTACTAATTTAATTGTTCTGTGGAGCCGTCCCACGGTGCGTTTTTCATCATTGGCCGTCACTCCAGAACATTTTTCCCCATCGCATCGGCCATCAGTCAAAATCCAACGTATCTTCGCATAAAATAACACTACTCCTAACATAAAATCAAATCATGATGTGCAATTTGTACAATCTTGAATTAAAAGTACCGCTGTCACAGAATTGACCTCGGTTCAAACTTTCCTACGTATTTATCATCAACCGTACAGAAGTACTGTTATTCGAAGTCACCGCTAATTTACATGAACAACTCGAAAACTAGAAAACATTGAACCCCCGTGATTAAAATTAATAGCATTGGACTTGAAGAAATTGTATAATAATGAAAAAATTGTGGGAGGTAGGTAACTATGTTTATTATAAAAACATTTTAACCGTAAGGCGCAGGTATATGAAATTTATATCCAGTTTCAATACTATTAGTTAAACATAATGATAACATGATATCATCAAAGGACAATCCGGATAGATTGTCAACCCATAAAATACTTACATAATTTTCTTGTACCTGTTTCTTGTCTAAAACAGGCTGTTTCTAATGTCAATGACTTGTCAAAACCCACCAAAACTTAAAGCTGAATCGCTGAATCTGCCTTTGACCTGTGAGTTGAAGATTCACTGCCATTTGTATGTAAATACTTTATACCTGTACGATTTATATTTACAATTATTATACAAATTTCTTCTTTGTTGAATCTTGATTGTTTTTAACCTTGAATACCGTCTTCCTATTCTGCAAGTGTAAACATTGCTATACAATTTTCTGTAGTATTTATATATTTCACAGCAAGTAAATAAAAATATATTTTGTTGAATTAGGTATCTGTTTGTTAGATTGCTTAAAAAGTTATTAGCTTAACTGCCGCACTCAGAGACGTCAGTTAGCAGTAATCTGTCATTAACACAATTTTTTCATTGAATAATCATCTTTAGGCGTATCGACTTAAGTATTACACGTTTTTAATAAATAAACTTTAAAGTTAACTAACGTCTCTGAGTACGACAGTAAGTCACAGAATCTTAAGTTAAGATAGTTTGCCTAACTATAACTAGCTTCATCATCATCATCATCATCACATCATGACAGCCCAATGGTCGTTGGATGCAGGCGGCACAAAGTCGCTCAGAGTAGCGGAAATTAGGTGAGTTCTATGTTCAGCAGTGAACGTCATTGGGCTGATAATAATATGATGATGATAAGTACCTACATGTTGTCATAAATAATTTTAATTACCGTTTTAAGAGCTTATTGGAGTTTGAAATTATAGAATCAATATTCAATTTCATCACGTTTTTGCTTTCATTGACTAATTAAAACCAACTTTATAATAAGCCTGTTAAATATGTATTAAACAATTTTCCTCATCCTTTTAACTGAATCTTAAAATTGACCTTAGAACCCAATTGTCGTAAAACTTGAACTTTTAAAAAGCAAAGTATTAAGGCTTATTACACTATAAGTAGGATCTAAGTAGAAAAATCAATTGTGGCAATTGCGTCACCTATTTCAAGGTTAAGGGCTATATTAGTTCAAAAAAGATTTGAGAATATTAACGTTTATTCGTTAACTTATTCAATCAACTGAAGAAAAATAACTAGCGGTCATTGGCATTTCTATCACCCACTAGTTAATTAATAATCCTTTATAAATCATGGCAGCTGTCGTACTAATTTACCGTATTCTAACAAATAAGATAAACACACGTGTTAGGTATGAATTTAAGAGACCCCCCACACTAGCGTCTTTCGAGAGTCGTCGTCGTCGACGACGCGACGTCGACGCTGCGGTGCAGTGGCGTCACTCCAGCGCTGGACGCGTGCCGAACGCCCCGAGCTAACGCGGCGTCAGCGCAACGTGTTTTACGCCAGCAAAGCGTTTAGTAGCCGGCCAGCGTTGACGTCGCGTCGACGCTGTGCGAACGCTGACACAATGACGTCTCTCGAAAGACGCTAGTGTGGGGGGTCTCTAAGAGTTAACTTTAGTAATCATAAAATCAACTCACAATGTGTAAAGTAATACGTTCACTTTTGACTTGACACGTTTTTACAGTATCTATGTGCTTATTCCGAACGATTACTACCAATGCCTGAATGATACGACTGCTGTTAAAGAGGTTCTGGGTTTGATTCCCGGTTAACAAAACGGTATTGAGTTTTCTGTCATGATATTCTCAGATTAAATCAGGAGTATGTAAAGATACCAGGTCAACGCCACTAGGCTCGTGCCCTAAAACTTGGAACTTAAATGATGGCTTGATGTCAGGCTGGAGACGATGCATTGCGATGCAGAGAGAGAGTTATTATACAGTCTTGTAAGATTAACAGAATAACAACAATTGAGAAATTAGACTAGTCCGATGGATAATCTTAAACACCGATATATGACACTCAGGAGTCCCAGAGAATTGCCTAAACTTCTTCCTATTTTGGAAAAAAAAGTAATGGATAATATTAACTATATATATATTGTTAGTACTTAGGAAGATTTATATACAATCAAGTTATAATTTATACAATTGACAATATTTCTTAGACTATGAATTTTTTAATAATATTATACAACAGTATCCACATTCTATAATGAAATGACAGAACTGGAATTTATTTTAATATACAATTAAAAAGAGATTTATTATATTACGACAAAAATAGTTTTAAACTTATAAAAGGTGAGTCCATTCTCATTTAATATTACAAACAAGCTTGTTCATAGGAAATATTTCATAAAATAAAATAAACCTATTAAATTTCATTGAATGTTTAATTATGTGTACGCCACACCTATCATGCCAAGAATGCGTGTAGTTAAGAAGCTTAGCACCAAGGTTTCGGAGTTCTCATAAAAGGATTAGAGAAGTGTAACTGGATAACAATACATCATCATCATCACATCAGCTGCAGGACAGTCACTGGCGGACATAGGCCTTCCCAAGAGATTTCCAATAGGACCGGTTGTACACGGCTTGCATCCAGCGCGCTCCCGCGATTCAGATCAGATCATCTATCCACCTTGTGAGTGAATGTCCTATACTGCATTGCTTAGAAGAATAGATCTAAGAGTTATTTACTATTTCTTTAGTAGACCTTGGAGCATCAAATTTTTTACTTTTCTATATTATTAATCCAATCCATAATTATATTTAACTTAAAATGCGGAAAATAAATTTATTTCGATTCTAGATGTGATTCGTGTCGTGTTGTGTGTTACGTTGGAGTCTTTTTAGTACATTCTTGGTGTATTTGTAATTTCCATGGATTGTTTCGGTGATTCAATTAAGTATAAAATAATAATAACTATGTACCTATATACACTTTTTTTTACCACGACGGTGGCAAACAGACATACGGCCCTGATGGTAAGCTATTGAAGCGGCGCCCTTCAACACCAAGGGCATAGGTACTTAGGTACCCGAAGTCAAATATTGTTAAGGTTGCAAGAGATGGGGTTGATTAAACATAAACAAAGTAAGTAGGTATATCAGTAATCATTTAATCATAGTAACGATGAAACTGTCAATCAGCACTTAATGTTATAAATAATAATACCTAATATCGCTTAGGTTCGTTCACATTTGACTATCAATCGTAAACTATTGATTAATTATTACATCTTTAATCAACTTTATCCACATTTTTACAACTGACTACAATACCTTTACATTTAAAACAAATATTACAACAATTTTCCTAAATCAAGATTGTAAATAAATGTAAAAAATCGTGGTAAATTCACCAACGTCACCAGCTGTCAAATTCATATTGACATTTATAAGTTTTAAATTCAGTAGGAGGTCAGAACTCATACAGTCTCCTAAAATATCTACTATGGCATTTGTTCAGATATTTTTAATTAAAATAAGTCTTAGGTTTATGCAACAGGTACATACATATATGTACGTAATGCAAGTTTACGTGACGAGGGTGACATAACAATACACTTATCGAGACTGATTTGCCATGCCGTGTGCACTACTGGTTACCAACAAGGATATACCGTTCAACCTGATCATTATGACTACTGAATATGTATGATTTTCATTGTTTAAGTAACCAATGACGGCATTACCATATTTGTTTTATATTTTTTGTGGATATTATCAACCTTGCGAGCTTTACATGAACCAGTTTAAATCGTTTTATATTTCGTCTGGCAGATCAAGATACACAAAATTTATTTATTATAAATATATTTATGTATGCAAAATTTGTAAATAGTACATCACAAAGATTGTTTTCAAAATAAACTAGTTATTTTATCATGAATCGTTGATTTCGTATGAATATAAAATTTACATGGCAGGTTGTATTTGCGTATCGTGTCTCACGGGATCTCTGCCGCTTTCACATGATCTACGGTTCCATAAAAGCTTCCACTACATCATTGATACAATATGCATTTATCAACAATGTAATTACTATTTGTAAGAGATTTATAGCGGTCGAGTAACCTCTTCCTTGTTTTACCTGTATTATACGTCACCGACCGTCACAAATATGGTATTTAAGGCTATGTATATCCATAATACCCATTACATAAAAGCCTCTCAAGATCAGCTAGAACATAATTCTATACATTAATACTATTTTATCGCTCCTGGTTTATCATAGAACGTAGGCACGATTGATGCGTTTAAGAAAATCCTAGAGCGGGAGATCACCAACTGGAAAACAGAAAAACACATTATTAATGATACATCATCGCGTTAGAAGAAGCATTCGTCGTGTTATGTAAGATAAGATGATCTCTTTATGGCTCTCTTATGTAAATTGAGGGAGCTCAGTCATCTCTGGGCGTGTATTAATGCCCATTTCGACAACCTTCTGTACTATTTTAAAATATGACATCAAAATATTATTCGTCAGAAAGTTTAGGCATTTGTATAATAGGTTAAAATCACTTTTATTAATGATGTAACGGAATTGGAAGATAATGGAGTGCTTAGTAACAAAGAATATCTCGGGTGATAGGGACGAGTCGAATAGTCTAGAATACTTAGGACAATTTGTACAGTAAGTATATAGTCTAGACAAGTAACGATATAAAGGTTATAAAATAATGAAACATGCAAACCAAATCCAACCTAAAAAGAACCAACAATATTTTTAGTTATGGCGTTGTAACACTTTGTTGTTTTGTAAAAATACACGCACACAGTTGATAAAACAACTACGTATTTATAAGTTATTATTAGTATTATTTTCTAAATAGGTGAACGATTTCTTTATTTCTCCAGTGATATTATTAATCCTAAATAAATCCGCATTCCAATAACATTTTGGTTTTACCAATGATATCGGTCGATCACGGCTGTTCGTCGCATCACTACGAAATATAGATATAGTACCGGTTTTACTATATACCATACAAATAAAACATTAATTAAGCGGACGTGACTAAAATTTCTTAAGTCATTCAATGTCGTACGTAATTTCACACATTCATTAAAAGACATACCTACGTTGAATTAAGGAAATCTCATTGTACCCAAGTATTAATTTGCTAGTGCGAACATTTCTACTGAACCAATTTTATAACTTTAGCGTTACTTAATTGTGCGCGAATAAATAAAATATAAAAGTAATATTTTTGGAATGCACTAATACGAACATTGACACATACAATACAATTCAAGTTAATCAATTTCATAATGATTATAATATATTACTGTTTTGTTTAATTTAGCGATAGTGTTTGGCATACTTACCTAAATAAATCCAAGAAAAATTAAGGAACACTTTTATCATATTATCCTACTTACACTATTACGATAGTAGTAAAAATAAATAATATATTTGGAACAGGCATATCTAAAACGATTTTCCCTCAAGCCATTGTTTGTTGCTAAGTGGTATTGACAAATTGTTTCTCTGTTGTCTGTTAAATTTTGCGCCTCAAGGGATCATTTAGCTAAAAGATAATATTATTATACTCTATTTCTTTTGTAATTCAAATTAGGAACATTTGGTGTTTACAAATAATTATATAATTGCTGATGATTTTATTTTACACGAAATTGTGGTGGTATCAGTTGCTTTTAGGAATGCAGAAGCGAAAGTTTCGACGTAGTCTGCTGATGGGTTTTAATTAGTACGAGTAGCTCATGGAGCGTATTTATATATTTATATTTCAAAATATAAAATCAACATAATTTAATTCAAAAATAAATGATTTTCATTTTTAATTTAATATATTTATAAATACTTTAATTTAATAAAATATTGAAATTTATAATAATAATCTTATTGGATTCTAGGAAGTAAATTATTATAACTAACGAAAATAAAATGTTGTAAATATTGCATTAGTAATTTATTTATTATATTTATTCACGTTTACGCAATTCAATTCTAATTTTTAATATACAAAATACATAGTACCTTTGTGCATAAAGTTCCTTCCTATGCGAATAGCTTTAAAAATGTCGTGAAAAAGATAACTGAAGCGAATTTTCACCAGACACATGCAATGCGACGAGTGTTTCCAAGAAGGTGCTGGCTATATTTACATGTGCACAATGTAAAACGAAATTCAAACATTACTAACATTCTACTTCTTTCCTATTCAACGTGAAAATTTATGAACAAGTGGATCCCGCTCGATGTATTCACCTATGTAAATACAAAGGTTGAAGTAAATAACCGTGCATTTCAAGTTCACTGTGCTCCCTACTACTAAAGGTCTTCACTTACCGATGTACTTCCACAGCGACATGAGGATGTGTGCTGCAAATATTAACCTTTTAGTTTACATAACTAAACACGTTTTAAGACGACCAAATAAGCCAAATACTTTAAGATTGACACTTTAACTTGGAATGTGTGGAATTCGCATAAATTACAAGGACACTATTACACTGTCCGGTAGTAAAAACCCAAGACTGGTTTTGTAAAGTTGATGTCGAAGTAATGTGTACCGTTGTTGCACTGAAACCTTACAACCCATAATAGTAGCTTTTATGTAAGTATTAAATTTATGAATCTGCTCCTACAATAGAAACCAAACTAAAACGGAATCCTAACCGTTCAGTAGATATTTATTGAGAATCATTTTTGGATTACTTTGGGAATAACCCCTTTTATTTTGTTTGGCAAAAAATAGTTTTAAACTTCTTTAAAATCAAACTGAAAACACTGAAAATTGACCTATAATTTCAGATATTTCAGTCTAATTTTAAAGAATTGATGGTAGAATAGGTTTTTAATTTAATCCAGACTGAAACCAGACAGTTGATTGACCGATAGCGTTAAACACGATAGCAATAAACGCAATGGAAATATACGAGTATATTATTTCTGTTGACTAAATCGATTCAAAAGCCAGTAAATTAGAACACTATTAAAATCTATTTCGAGCTATTCGACGGCATAAATAGAAATGGTATTGGATTTAAATGTGTTATTACAGTGAATTACTGGATCGTGCACTCACACCGAGTGATTCCCAATCGAACCATCCGAACATTCTAACAATACGAGTTTTAGGAACTGCAGTAACAAGTGCTGGAATAGTGGGCACATACAAAAGGATTCGTAACGTAAGTGTTAGAACCCGGTTAGTTTCTTAACTCAATATTTTCTCTGAATATTTTTTTGCCGGTTATTTGACTAGTATAATTGTTTTTATTTAACTGTTTTTTGTATTTATGCAGCCGAACCAAAACGACGAAACTATATTACAGTTTAACGTAATAAAATTAAGTACAAATAAATAAGATAAATGTCTTTGCGTTTGTAATATTGCGATAAATACCGAAAATATTATCTACCTGCTACAAAATAGTTATCCTAATACGAAGTAACGACTATCATATTTTAAATAAAATTAATAGAACTGTAACTTTTAGTCACTATACCTAATTGGAATTTGAATTAGCGCTAATAGCAGTTAATAACAAAAAGCAGTACATTGAATACGGAGTATTGGTTTTCAAACTACGTTGAAGTTAATTGAATGAATAAAACCGTTGCATTATGAGAACAAAAGGGATTGCAGTTATAACTATCATAACTAAAATGTTTACTTACCGTAATATGTACTACTATACTCATAAGTGAACTGTAATGTTCTTGAGAAATAAAGTTCTTTAAACCTAAACCTAACCTATAAAGCGAATTTATTAATTAGTTTGGTATTAATTTTTGTGAATAGTAATGGTTGTTATGTATTAACATAAACTATAGGAATATTTGAATGGATGAAAGAGCGTTACGTGTATTTTACTGTTTATAAGATTAAAAGAGGTCTGATAAATAAAATAATACGAAAAATATATAAAATTATACATCAACACAATGAACTTAGTTGAGCAAAACATGACAATCTAGATTCGAATTTGAAAATTTTCTTCAATTTACACCTGATTCAAAAAGAGCTAATAGTCCAGTCAACGAATGCTCTAAAAAAATCCTTCTACTTAATTAAAACTTATTAAATATTCTACAACTTTAGTGCTGTACACTTTTCCAAATTCCCAACCGTTTTTGAGATATAGTGCACAGAGCACGAACCTTGTGCCTCGATAAATAATCTAACCTAAAAAGTTACTAAAATACAATCAATCCATGATTATTTTATTAATTTTTTTTATTATAATTAATATATGTTTTTGTTTGTTGCTTTCCACGCACTCTACAATTCTTTTATTGACTGAACTACTCGTATATATTTAGAATTATTTAAATTTTAAACCCTTGAACAGCACTATAACAATAGACTCTCTTACTCTATAATAATTAATAAATATGTTATAATACAATTTTATAATGAGTAGTGTTTATTTTTTACTTCTATAAAAAAATAGTGTTGTTTTGCTCAACGAGATTAAAAGTTAGTATAAGCCAGTTAGTTACCCGTGATGATAGTATGTGTGAGAAGGAGCAGGTGCATGTTGAGCTGACTTAGACTTGGACTTCAGTGCCAATGCGCCTGCTGCAGCTACTGCGCCGACCTTCGCCGCTTTCAACCCGAGAGCACCTGTAAAAAAAGAAACATGACATGTTAGGTTAAATCACAAGTTTCTTATATTTTTAACTAATTTCCACCCGTAACATGTAAATTATAAAATTATATACCTAACCCTACCCTATGACTCACTCTATCTATTGGAGAAAACCTCATCAAAATCCGTTGTATTATTTAGAAAATCTGAGCGTATACAAAGCGGGAAGCTAACGTATTTCTCATTATATTATTTTTCTTTTCCTTACCTATAACCTTATTGTCTTCGCTAGCTAAATAAAATATGCCATTGGTCCAGGTACAGAACAGAGAAAAAGTGGCTACAGGTATAGTACAGCTTTGCCATAAAATTAGTTGCGCCACTTTAATACAGCTTCGTAATATTTGGTGCGTACTAATTGTAACGTTTTCCAAAAGCATCGTATGCTGGTCTTGCTTATCAGGGCATCATACTTTCCCTACTACATACATCACAGGATTAGCGCGGCCTAACGATCAGAATAATGATGCCAAAACATGTTTATATTTACGTAAAGGAAATAAATTTTCGCATTAAAGGTCGGAACAAGTTTCCGACTTTCCTTTTAAGATTTTAAGCATCGTCTCTTTGATGGTTATAATGAAAATTTATTCATTTCAAACGAAGGTTACGCCATACGTTACCTAATTTATAATTTTATTATGTTACTCCTTAGATCATTGTAAATAGAGTTTCATTACTATGTCGCATATACTCGTATTACGGTAAAAGAGAACCTTTCCGAATAAAAATACTGGTGACACCTGATACCATTGAAAAACCGCCAGGGAAAATATATAGAAATTTACTTTTATTTATGTTTTGTGAAGGCCTGTGTTTCTAGAAACGCTACCTTCGATTTGCAGAATTTCATTTTCAGAAGCGGTCCGTTTTGCACATGAATATGGAAGTGTTTGATAGTCCCATTAGTAACTATTATGTCTACAATCGACTGCATTACTAACCTAGTGATTATAATTGGGCACCTATTGAAACTACTTCTAAATGTTGTGGTTTTGAACCCCATACGGGACAAATATTTGCGGAATCTGTGAGTCGAGTGTAATAATTTGCGAGCATAAATTATTTCGTATAGCCGCATTTGTAAATCTATTAGGGCTTACGCATACATACTTACATCTCGACACTCGAATGGTCGATTTAATATTGCTGTCTAACTGTTCAATGTTCGAACTTGTTTGATTGAATTATACAGGTTTCATTCTTTTCATTATTTTTTTTAATATTTAGTTTAGCTTAACTAAGTATGGTATTTTGATTCTGTATCATTCCATGATATTTTAAAATGTAACCAATTTAAACTGTAACTATTTTGGCTATTAAAAAGAGTCTTGAGTTTCTTGCCAATTCCTCTCAAGGCTCAACCTTCTCAGTGAAACTGGCCTTAGGAAAATTTACTTCACCTTTTTGGCTCTGTATGACGTTCATGTATTATGCGATTGACTTTGACTTTGAAAAAGGTTGTAAATTTAATTTAAAATATAGTTGTTTTCATTTTCAAAAATTTGATAAAGATATCATGATCGATCCACGACGACCCGAGGGATCCAGGTTAAATTTACATATTATTTATGCATATACTATTTTTAATTACCATGTCCTTATGCAGGTCACAATATTAGAGTAACTACAAGATATACCTATATACTATAATATTATAAAGCTGAAGAGTTTGTTTGTTTGTTTGAACGCGCTAATCTCAGGAACTACTGGTCCGATTTAGAAAATTCTTTTAGTGTTGGATAGCCCATTTATCATGGAAGGTTATAGGCTATATAACACAACTACAGCCAATAGGAGCTAAGCAGTGGCCAAACAAAAGCGACGGGAGCGAAGCCCCGCGCGACTTCTGGTAGGTTAATAAAGTTTACCTTCGGTATTAGCATTCTAGTATAACGCGGAGTATTGACATAACTAAACAAGCCGAATATTAAGTCAAGGCTTCCGCGAACAAATACTTATCAAGTCAATAGAAAACTGATGCTCTATTTACTTTGTATAACATTAAATGAATCCGTTAGCTTCGGTATATTATATGATATTTTCGAAATGTAGTAATGTTTTGTGAAGAGGTTCAACATTCCTAAAATTCCGATAAGGAATATCGGCTCACTGAATCATCATGCGTAGCTAGAATTATGTTTTTACCCGACTGACAGGAAGGGTATTGTTTTTCGCGCGTATCTTGTATGTTTATAAATTTCTTTATTCCCACGTTTCTTCCAAACAGCTAGATGGATTTCGATAATTAAGGTAATTATCGAAATCCATCTAGCTAGTTAGATTCTTCTCAAAAAACTAAGTGTTATAGATAGGTATTAAAAAAAACGGCGGACTTCAACGTCAAATTGTAAGTAGTTAAAATTTTTGTTAAACCAAACTTATCGAGTAGGGTATCAAAATAAAGGGAATCAAATGGAGATTACAAATATATACATATTATGTTATGTATTTAAATTTAATCAGGAATAATAATTACAACCATTTTTTGGTCTTTTTAGTGCGTTGCTTATCTGTTGATTTTTTGCAGTCGGGTTATTTTATTTTTTTAATTATATTAAGTTGTTAATGCCTGAAATGGGATGTACTAAATGTAAAAGTGTGTGGTGTGTATGAAATATTCACATCTAACGAATTAATCAACCAAATAAGACTACCTATGTTTAATTGGAATATTGAGCAAAATATCTTAACCTCACGACAATGAAGGATATAAGAGGATTTACACATAGCTGGCGAAATGTGGGTGTGATACACCTCTGCGTACCCCTTCGGGGAAAAAGGCGTGATGCTATGTTATGTTATATTTTTGCATTTAAAATGCTCGTATGCATATCGAAGGATAAGATCGTTCATGCCAAATATGCATTGGTAATTAATTAGTAATTACATATTTTAGAGAGTAGAATATTTAAAATGAAGATAGTTGTTAAACTAAGGTTAAATTAATTATATACAAATACAGTACTTATGCAAATTACTTACGAAGCAGCCATTATTAACCAATTATTATCTTCAACACTTATGGTCACAGTATAAATTTAATTTCTATAATTTTGTGCCAGTTGATAGTTAATTACAAACAATGGTTTCTCACACTAAACTATGATATCTACATTATAAATGGTGCTTAAAAATCGTTAATACTTAAATGGTAGTTCTTTTCTGTCCATACTAAAGTTACTCGTACGAAATTGTACAATTTTATTTTAGTTATTAAGCCCTAAAAATGCTCTTTGCGATGTCCACCAATAATTTGTCCACTGCTGGCGTACGGGCTATTTTGAAAGATAATTTGAACTAGACTGTTCTATAATAAACAATAATATGAGGAAAATATTAATCAATAAATATACATAATTATTGTAGGAATAACAATTGTTATTTGTCTAATGTAGGTAACCCATGATTTTCTAGTAGCGTAAAAATTCATAATTACTTCATAATTATTGCAAAATTTAACACCGAAAACAATTTATTGTTCAGCTTGTTCAGCAAAATAGGTAAGATTTTTCGGTCTTTTCAGTAAGATATTGATTAAAATAGCCCGTACGCCAGGAGTGGACAAAGATAATGTTGTCGTATTAATAGTGACACTGTCCCCCACTGGTGGACAGTGTCAGAACTTTTCAAAATGTATTCCTATGTCCACCACTGGTGGACAGTGTCAGAACTTTTCAAAATATGTTCCTATGTCCACCACTGGTGGACAGAGCAACTTAATTTCATAATTTGTCCCTCTGTCCACCAGTCGTGGACAAATTGGTGGTGGACACACTGGACACCGGGAATAATCCTCTTTGTGGATTTGGTTAGAGGTGAGTATACAACAACCAACACGTTGTATGCTGGGCAAGCATTTATACTTTTAACTATTTAGGACCCTTACCAAGGAAGTGCCCCATATTAAACGAACCGATTCGCGCCCCGAGTAATATACAATAAAATGCTGATCAACGAACATTCTGCGACATATTCAAGTAAATTTGAACTTTAAACAAACATAGACGAGGTCTATAGTTGAAGTATGACAATGACCTGATTATCTCTAATATCATCTTTGAACTACCTTGGCAGTATGTTAAAAATAAATATTTACGAAACGTTTGTCGAATATTTAGTTTTTCGCAATATCAATTAATATGTTGTATGTATGTATACATATTCTCTTTGATTTGATTAAATACAAGTAAGAACTTATCTAACTGTTGTAATGCTCATTTAAGCATAGTTCTGAAACATTAAAGAAAATATTTAGTAAACAAAGCCAGACAGACGCTTATAAATATTTAATATAGTGAGTAAACAAACTCAATGTAAACTGAAATAATATTCATTATTTAAAGTAAACGTACTTTTATACTAAGTATCTAATGATTATCATAAAAAGAACGAGTTTAAATACTGAATAACAAACATAGAGAGAGCAGATAAAACCTAAATAAATAAAATAGGTACTATAATAATATGTAGGTACGTCAGTACAGTAGTTATAATGATACTTCTGCTGTACAGACCTACTATAAAAATAACATTAATTATGAATGTTTGAAGAAAACCAGAGACAGTTGCCCAACCTCGGCATCGAACCCATGACCTCTAAGACAGCAGTCATACACTACTCCCACTGCGCCTCTGTGGCTGTTAGAATAATTATCACACACCAATCATCGTCATCATCATCATCATTTCAACCCACAAACGTCCCACTGCTGGGCACGGGTCTACTCCAAATAATGTGGAGGGAATTCAGCCTACTATATTACGCTGGCCAGACGGGTTGGTATAGGGTTTGCTTCGAATTTTCCTTTTCTTGAATTGCTCTTGTCGCCCTAAGGTGTAACATAATGTGTTCTTAATCCGTCACAATACGGATCACATACAAATAAATTAGTAAAATAATTACCAAGGATAAATTTCTTCTTAAGAAGCAGAAGTCCTCTCTTACTCCTGGGACTGCTGTCGTGTTTAGGAGTTTCGAACATGCTTCCTAGGAGGTCGGTCACCTCAGCCTGAGGTTC
Source organism: Laspeyria flexula (assembly GCA_905147015.1). Taxonomy (NCBI): domain Eukaryota; kingdom Metazoa; phylum Arthropoda; class Insecta; order Lepidoptera; family Erebidae; genus Laspeyria; species Laspeyria flexula. The sequence continues at coordinate 12,571,439 of LR989950.1, read as the reverse complement.
TTGTATCGACTTGGCGACGACTACGGCCAGCAGGCAAGCGAGGACTACAATCGTGGAGGTCTGCATGGTTGGTTTCTGTGAATATTAAACATATATATCAAGTTATACATTTTACGAAAAGAAATAAACAAGTAAATATAATTAAAAAAAAATTAATAACCCGACTGCAAAAAAACAACAGAGAGCAACGTACTAAGAAAACCGTAAAATTATTGTAATATTATTATACCTGATTAAATTTAAATACATAACATAATGTGTATATTTGTAATCTCCATTTGATTCCCTTTATTTTGATACTCTACTCGATAGGTTTGATTAAAAAAATAATTGAACTTCTTACAATTTGGCGTCAAAGCCCGCCGTTTAAGTCTTTTTATTCTTAAAACCTGTCTAAGAACACTTGGGTTTTCTAGACGAATCTAATGTAACCCTAATTGTCAAAATCCATCCAGCCGTTTGGAAGATTCGTGGGAATAAAGAAATTTACAAACATACAAGATACGCGCGAAAAACAATACCCGTCCTGACAGTCGGGTAAAAATAAGGTAGGTAAGGTGCTTGCTTTAGCATATTATATGTATTTTTTTTTTAATGAAACAAGACAAGAAGCAGACAAGCTAGCGGCCCACCTGATGGTAATTAGTTACGAAAATCTAGCGCTTTATGACCATTTCAAATTCAGAAATATAAAAATGTTACTCCTGAAATTTGTAAGTTTCTCAATAAATAATAGCATAATTGATTTTTGGATCATCTGCTCTGCCCACTAACACAAAATTTTAACCATGGGTTTTTTATTTGTGAAGCTATTCACAAAGAAAAACCCGCAAACACGTGATAAGAACCTCTTGTGAACCTCGTGAAGAATATAATCATGTAGGAATAAAAAAACAGCAAATACTTGATGATAATTTCATTTTACATTCACTACATGTGTCTGACATGATTAAATTCCCATCCTTGAAAACTACTTTGGTATAATGTTTTTTTTAAATACGGGAACGATTTATAAAAGGACAATGGAGAGTATGGATTGACAAGTCTCAATTAGCAAGAAGTGTTCTTATAAAAACCGGTGAAATCCGGTTTTACATCCTCATGCACCGGACTAAAGTAACGCTGCCATATTAGGTAGTATGTCATTACCTGCCGAAATTAATAACTTTAAAGTATTGATTGGGTTAAGTTATTGATAGGACAATTTATTTATAACTTGAAGAAAATAATGAATGAAGACAAGTTTTTGATAGCAGCTATTCTTACTACTGCAAAGATCTTTAAAATATGTATGTTACATTTAAAATTAATCTCATTAGTCCATTAGTTGATAGCCTACATGTTACTACTCGGCTCCAACTGGTCGTAGCGTGATTATCTATTGCCTAATCTTCCTCAAAAAAAGAGGATCATCATCATTATCATATCAGCCCAACGACGTCCACTGTTGAACATAGGCCTCACCTAATTTCCGCCACAGTGAGCGATTTTGTGCCGTCCGCATCCAAAAGGGGTATGAAAAACCAAAATAATTTTTCAAATCGAACCAGTAGTTTTCTGAGATAATAATATATTTAATAATAAAGATAATAACCTTCAACCAAACAAACTCTTTAACTTTATAATAGTAGTATATATTACATTATAGACAGTACGTAGGTTTACTTTCGACTTTAAAGCCGCATACTGTCACGCACGACATATTAATTGTGTGATGTTATACAAAGTTCTAAAGTAGTAAGTTAAGTCTAAGTTCGTATTTTTATTGTATCACAAAATCGTTAACAAAATTAATGAGACTAATTTTGCTTAAAGCTTTTGTTCCAAACACCCGTTCAGTAATTGATCCGAGATTATCTTTACAACGGAGTCAAACGTACATATTTGTATATCGACTTGCCTCTTAATATATGTTAATTAACTCAGAGACAGCACAGATAAAATTGAGATTACTGGTGATGAGTAGATAGAATTGCCGTACATTGCCAAGACAAGAATTTTAAACATAATAATATTATCCCATAATAATCCAAATTCTCTTTGTCAAATGTTAGTACAAACATCATGGAGTCTACGGGAATACTATTCCGATATTTGTTTAAAATTGATATCAACGGAAGATATTCAGGTGCAACATTTTTCTAAAAAAGAAATGTTGCAATTCCACTAAGAAGCGTTCCAACGGAAATTGAGACATTTCTATTTGGTTTTCGTTGAACATTTCCTAGCCATCTCCTTGGCGATCCGGTTGCGGCTGCGGTGAAAACATTTGCTTCACTACCTATCGACTGATGTACGGTATACAAAAATATATTAGGAAAAGGAAAATTGTAAGATTGCTTTTCCAATTCTGTATTCGATGTTATATGAAAATTACGTCATATACTCGTACATACAAATTGCAAAAATAAATATCGAACACGTGCTAACACTGATATTACAAGATAAAAGTGTTGAATAATTCATTTATTGAATCATATCATTCCGAGTTCACGTGGTCATTAGGTGTGTCAAATATTGAATGTAAATGACCGATCAAATGTATCATTAAAGTTTAAATGTCCCAGCTCGACGGAAAATTTACGAGCAGCTTAGAGTTAAAGTGAAATCATTTTTTAATTTTATTATATAAAAGATAAGGTGATACTATAATAAAACTATGCTTTTAAATTAAAATGATACCTTAACTTTACACTAAATTAATAAATTCAAAGACTAGATATAAAACTCCAAACACGCCCTAAAATCGCAACTGTTACGTACCTATAGGTACTACATAATCGTGTATTCACTGGCTTTATAAGGTTAAATACGTAATGAAGTACCTTGGTTATCTTGTTAACGAGCACACAACACAGCACTGCAGCTACTGACACACAGATGACAATGAGTTGGTGTTGAATTCTTTTATAGATTGCAATAGCGATGTACGGGGGAGGGCAATCGACCGCGTCGTGTACGTCGGGTTCAAGGAAAACGCACAAGTACCATGTTACCACCTCCCTTTTGTTCATTAAAACCTGTAAAATATTTTTTACAAGGCTATGTCCATATATGCCTTGAATGCATCTAAATTGCAACGAAAATTGTCTTCCGACATTAAAAAAATGTGACGTAAATTTATAGTTTCGTCAAATAAATAACAATGTTAATTGTATTCATAGCAGTTAATCCATTTAAAAATATATATTTGTTTATTACATATAATATAGTATATTGCATTGTTAACTCATATTTTAATAACCAGTGTAACTTAGTTTGGTAGTTAAATAATAAAAATATTTTTTTAAGGGGCTATACATGTAACAGAAGTTGAAATTATTTTTCAGCAATTATTTATGAGTTGTGAGAGTGTTACACATACTTAGACAAATCTTTTAAAAAATAATATAAGGTTTCTGAGAAAATTATTTAATAGTGTGAGTATTTTGGATATAAACGCTCCAAAAATAGCACAACCCATAAATACTTTCAACGAAACTTTTTTGATTTTGATCGGTTATACTGTTTTTGAATTATTGCCAAAAACTGCGCTTCTTAACAAAAGGACGTAAACGCTATGAAGATACGCTCTATTGCTGAGGAACCTTACATTAAGCATGGTCCGACATGCCCTTAACCGGTTTTTTATGTTAAGGTAATCATACGTTAACAATAAACAGAAGCACGAATTTTGCGAACTAATTGATAAGAGAATCAATAAGTTCACAAAATTCGTAAAAAACTTAACTTTTCGCAAATAAGTAAAAACAGAGCGGCAACCCAACCTGATTTATGCATTACGCATGCGTTATGCGATATGCATTACATATGCGTTATAAAATAATTTAAAGACAAAGAAATTTGATGTTATAATATTTGTTTTATCATAATGGATGGATTTTTAAATTAATCATAATTATTAAAAATCTATCCATGCAGACCCGAATGAAACCTGTCTTTCTAAAAATAATAAAAAAATATTAAAGTTGTATTTAATCTGTAAACAAGGAACAAACACAGTAACGCATAAAAAAACTCTTGTCAAACTACATTTACAATCAACTGTATCTCTACTTTTCTGACATTTATAAAAGAAACAACTATAAACATTAGTAATGGAGGTCACAAGACTTTTTATTGTCACCACATAATTTCAATTTGCCGCCTATAACAAATAGCCTATAATAATTGTCAACAAATTAGGTATATTCAATACTCCGTACCGCAAATAGTTTGCCGCCATGTGCCTTAGCAGATAGGATTCCCTTTGTTCTATAGTTTGTGGTGAAATTGAACGGTTGTTTGTTAGGGGTCTTAAAAGAGAGTCTGATGATTGCAAGCGAATCTTGGGTGGTTATAAAATAAGACGATACAACGACCGACAGGGCCAACCTTGTAATTTTCGATATTTTTTTCTTATTTCAAAAGGTTCAAATAGTAAGTCCAAAGTTTTAATTTTTTGTTAAATGGAGAGCAAGTCCAGTCAACTGAAAATTACTGATATAGGATCCAAAGAGGCCAAAGTTTTATCACCTTGAATTCAAACTTGACTTTAATTTTAAGTTTGTTTTCAAATTACGAAACAAGTGACAACCGACAGGGATTTAAAACTTTAATTGCTTTGAAAAAATGCGCTTTTCCTTCAATGCGGTTTTTTGTTTAGACAATCTGCTCTACGGTTGGTGAGGAAATATTACGATAGCAGTGTCAAAGACATGAACCAAAAATCGTCTAACCTGATATTGAAAGTAATGACTTTCAATAGATTGTCAACCTTCAATCTAATATGTTATGTTCTCTTGTGACAAAATTAAATCGGGTATACTGTGGAGATAATCCTATCCTACTTACTCCTTGCAAAAACGCTTGATACGAGTACCGGATTAGTGTTAGTGTGTCGGTAACAGTTATTGAATGTGAGGGCTCAAATTAGACTATTACCCAAACACCTTCAAACAAAAGTTTCATATGGATTACGGATTATTTTTGAACACGTTTAGATGACCATCTACGTCATCAATTTTATAAAGTCTTATGAAATTTTAGCAGTAGATGTAGATCCAAATTCATCCGAAACTACGGAATATAGGTTATATAATAGGCCTAAACTTTAAGTTAGCTTTCCATTGTTGTTCATCTCCAGAGAACGGGAGCTTCGGTCGTATCGGATTGTCGTCCCATTGGACTATGAGTGCTAAGGAATGAAGAGTGCTTTTATGTTCCATTATCTCTAAGTACATTTTAAGATATGCATATTTTTTGTTGTTACTTATAACTCTCCTTTTTAGTACGTAAAACGTTTAAACAATAAAACGCTCTCATTGCAGAAACTTCCGCTCCTATATTTTATCTTACAACATTTAGTTAAGCCTTAATCCGTGGCATACAATATTAGTTGTATAGGTATTCCATTATATTAAAAGTAATACCTCATTAACTTGACAGTTTCATATTGTAATAAGTAGGTAGGAGTCGGGTCGTGTGTAGCATCTTTTTACCTAGTACAAGCATTAAGGTCAATGCCAATCATTTAAATGATAAATCTTTTGTACATAGAGTTTCTTTTATAGGCTCTCATCAATGGTCGAATGACAGAAAACAACAAAAGCCGTCAAGTAATCAAGGATAGTGTCTTTTTGGAGTTGTTGGTGCATACACAATATAATAAACATAGGTACAAGTACTAAGTACTTATTATATATTAAAAGTTATAAAAAGAATAATAAATAATCCCTTGAACCATTATATTTAAAATTGCGTCGAAATTAAAAAAATATTGAGATTTCGAATAGTCAGTCCCCTTGCATACTAGTATTTTACAACACATCCGCTCTCTTTTCGTCTGTTGGGTACAATGTAAAATCATCCTTTTCTACTGCAGATAAGTAACTGAAGTTTACAGCTAAAGCAACTAATACTGATATGTTTATACTTTTAATTGTTTCTGATTACATATTGTTTTAACTAATGCATAAATGATTAACTCGTAAGTAGTAGTATAACATTCATAAATTGTATCGTGGATTATCTACTAGTTATTACCTACTAATATTGTTATGATATGACTAAAATACAGTATAGATTTTGTATGAGTGAGGCAGTAAACCAGTCATCGATAAATCTAAATTTATTACCCAAAAATTGAGCCACAAGCACAACGCATTTTTATCCACCCTTGCAAATAATATAGACTCTTTGGCTAGAAAGATCGAATGGAAAATGTGTTAGCAATTTGAACCTTATTTCATTTATAACAAGATTAAGATTCCACACACTTATCTTACGTCTTTTTACCGAGAATACGATATGCTAAATTCGGACAGTACGTGGCCAAGCTTAATGGATTTGTTATCGTAAAAGCCCCAACGAAGGTAAATCCTAAGATTAAGTAGTAAAACCTAACTCCACTGTTTATAGCCTTTTGGTTTTTATTAGGGTGTCTTCAGAGTTACGTGCGTGTACGTATAGTTTCAAACGCAGTGAACAGCCATAACAGGCTACAGACTCCCTTATTACTAGCGTTAATGCATCGAGCATAATATTGAGGAACATTGTAAACACACGCAAATTGCTCATATTTGGTCACGAACATGATTAATCTGCTTTCTTAGACGTAACAATGTGAAGAAAAAAAACTAAGAACTAACCTCATGCCTGCTTGTTGCTGCTGCTAGACTAGTAAGCCTCCTGTGTGAATTCTTGTGACTTAATATTTGTGACGTCAATCAGAGGGTCTACTTAGAATCTTGTTATTGGACTAAGTTGACAAGTCGTGTCACTTTATCGCTAATTTTATTTATTTCCCCAGTAGACCAACTTTTTGAAATAGGTTAGATGACGTTTTCGAGATTTTATTATTGACATGTTATTATTAATTTACAGGTCAAATGTAATGTAATTTCATAATGTAACATCGACATTGTGTTTTTAGTAGAATTACTTAGGTTCAAAATTTCTATTTCATAGTTTCAATTAATTAAATCAAATTACAATTAAATATCAATTAAACACTTTTTGGGATTTGCAGGGTACGTATTAGCCTCAAAGAACCGCATCAGCATCAGCAACCCATTAAGTCCAACAGCTGGGCTCGGGTCTCCTCTAAGGAGCTGAGAAGGTTTAGGCCATAATCCACACACGCTGGCCTAATGCGGGTTGGTGGATCAGACATTCACTTAGAATTTGTCCTAGAGTATGTGGGTTTCCTCACGATGTTTTCCTTCACCATTAACAGATGGTAAGTCACTTGACTAGTACATATAAATTCCACAAAGTGGAATCCACATTGGTATTGCCGGTCGGGATCGAACTTGGTCCCCGTGATTTGCACGCCGGTCCCTTATCCATTCAGCCACCATCACACTACTCAGCCATCATCGCACCATATACATATACACAAAATATAACAAAAAAGATGTAAGTATAGTCGACCACAAATTTACTTTACATTTTTTGACAAAAAATTCCATCAAAATTAAAATTCAATAAAGACTGTTGATGTCGCGTCATTTATGACAACTGCCACTGTACTGATGTCACTTGCAAGCAAAAATAGACATTATTGTTTTGTGATATGCAAAGTGTATGCAAATGACATTTACTCTAAAAGCAAAAAAGCACTTTTATTGTCGACTATACCTAGGCGAAATTGTAGCGAGCCTTATTATACACATGCCTTTATAATAAATACTTATTGTTATAGTAATACATACATATAAAATATGCGCAGCGTCGATTCACAACGTGCTTATAGCTTTGACCAATTTTCTCTTACATAGTATTTTCTGACTGAGTCTTATCAACAACTAGGTACGTTCGGCTAACCCTACTAATATTTATAAATGCTAGTGTTTAGATGAATGGATGTTTATTAATCAGTCTGAACTCTCAATCAGTCTGAACTAAAATAAAATGAGACTTATTATTTCAACAAACGTTAATTTACCATCGTCGCAAGTCGTAGGAATTATTGTTTTATGAGTATCTATTAGGTAAATATTATTCACCCTATAACAGAAAAGTTACATAGTCGACTAGTATATAATAAACAAGTCCATATTTGAACCCGGAACCTATAATTTACATCGAAGGGCCCAATGGAATGTAAAATATAAAATTCTTAAAAACCTGTTTCGAGGACGGTCCATACTTCGCGTACAAAATACAAAATCCCAATATGAATTAAATATTTACTTTAATAATTCACATTTTTTTATTGATTGGCCAAAATCGTAGTTTTATAGTATACTATGCATATCTTAGGATCTATTTTAGGATATTCTGTACAAAAACTATGATACTTTGTTTTTTCAAATATAAAACCCTAAATAACAAGTAAATATAATTAAAAAAAATTAATAACCCGACTGCAAAAAATCAACAGAGAACAACGCACTAAAAAGACCGTAAAATTATTGTAATATTGATTAAATTTAAATACATAACATATGTATAAGTATATTTGTAATCTCCATTTAATTCCCTTTATTTTGATACTCTACTCTACTCTCTAGGTTTGGTTAAAAAAAATAATAGCACTCCTTACAATTTGGAACCATTCAATTATGTATAATCTCTTTTTGAATATATGTAATCTCCTTTAGATTATCTTTATTTTGATACACAACTCGATAGGTTTGGTTAAAAAAAATTGAACTTCTTACAATTTGGCGTCAAAAGCCCGCTGTTTAAGTCTTTTTATTCTTAAAACCTATCTTATCTAAGCATACTTGGGTTTTCTAGACTAATCTAACGATACCCTAATTGTCAATATCCATCCAGCCGTTTGGAAGATTCGTGGGAATAAAGAAATTTACAAACATACAAGATACGCGCGAAAAACAATACCCGTTCTGACAGTCGAGTAATAGTTATTTGTGCAACAAGAGAGTAAAGTCGTTTTTTGCTGCGAGTGCTGATTTTGAATCATGAGCAAGCGAAGGATTCAACCATTGAATCACGAGCGTAGCGAGTGATTCTAAAGTTGAATCCTGAGTGTGGCGAGGGATTCAAAGACACGAGATGCAAAAAAACTTTGCTCTCGTGTATCACACATAACTTTTCACTTCAGCAGCGAGAACACTTTAGGAGAAAAAATAATAAACAGGAATAGATTGAAATAACTATTTATTGTGAATCAAAATAATTAACATTGTATGTAGAGGTACCAATTCAATAAAATGGAAATTAAGTAAAATTTTATTTAAATTAAGGTGTGTTCGGAAATAGCACCCATGATATTTTATTATTCAAAATATATTATGTAACATTATTGAAACTAGAAATAAATATTTACAGGTTAAATATCAGTTTTATTTGCAGTAAATACTTATTTTCGTTTAAATACAACAATAAGTTAAAAATTCAATAAATTACATTAAAAGACATAATTATCTTATTGCAAAATTTCTTTAGTTAGTACGAAATTCCGAACGTGTTTGTCTTTGAGGTCGAATTCAAAATCGGAACTTCGAAAGGGCTGATCTTTGTCTCTCTCTCCTTCTAATGGCGGGAAAGAGATAGAGTGTGAATGTTTCGAATTGTATGATTAACCCAAGGCTGAATAAGATTTACGCGGCTTTCTGAAAAAAAAAATTAGAAAGTTACTTTGTCTCACTCAGTGAGCAAAATCGCATTTTGCTCACTGATTTCAGGCAACAAAACCTACATGTTTGAGCTACTGAAGTGAAAAAAGTATTACCTACTTTTTGTAGGTATTCTTGATAAAAAAAGTCGTTTCTCAAATTTAGTTTCTTTAACTATAACAGTCAATTCGTTAAATATTTAAATAAATAATAGCGTAAGATAACCGTCAAGTTCAACGTGTCCCAACTCATTCACATAAATTAATTATTAGCATAGTTATAAGCGTGACCACACGACCTTCCCGTTGTTTACCCACGGTTCGTAGTGGCCACAACTTGAGCTATCATTTCGCAACCTAATGAGAAGACGCACCCATGATAACCGCAAATGTTGTTCTGTATTCTCTTCGTGGAATTAAAGACGTTGCGTTATATTTTAATTATTGATACTAAATATATTTAAGAGCATTTACGCGTAGTGGGTTGGCAAAGTTGTTTTTTTTAATTTTGTGGTTTTAAAAGAAATGAATATAAAATATTTTCTCTTTCTCTACTAACTTTCAGCCATATACCAATAAATATGTAAGGTACAGATTAATTTTGCATAATATTTCTATATAAAACTAGCCACTTTGTTAGGTATTGCAGAAAACTTGTTTAATAAACAAATAGTTAATTTTGCTATTAAAATTATTAGTAAAAATATATGCATATATGCATATGCAGAAAAAAACATATAAAACAAAAAACACTTCGATTCACAGATTCGATTTTTGGTACCTTTTTTTCCGTATATGCAAGTTGTATTTTTTTTTTGCCTTTAGGTAACATTTCATTTTATAAAATTTAGATGGTTATAAGGCCCAGTTTTGACCAAAACGGAGACGAAAAGAGAGCTATTTCAACAACGAATAGAGAAAACAAACGGCTGATTATGTCAATCTTTAAATTTCATTTATTCTTGAAAACCAAAATAACTCTAACAACACTATGTAAACAGTCGGGTAAAAACAATATGTAATTATTTACTGCGATGGCGCAGCTGAAAGTGTACCTATAGATACGACTATTTTGCAAGAGAACCCGGGTTCGATTCCCAGGTCGTGTGAAAATGATAATAGGTTTACATGAAATTCGGTAATTAATTTTTTCGGAGTTTGGAAAACAAATGATCCCGGTTGATGACAATAGGCTCGTCCTCTATTTCATGGGACTAAACATAGCTGGCGAGTTGTGGGTGTGAGACACCTGTGCCTAACCCTTCGGGGAAAAAGGCATGATGCTATATGTTATGAACCTTTCGTGCTTCAATTAAGGAAATAAACATGCGTATTGATACGAATATAACATGCAATTGCTACCAGTCTGCATACAAAAATCTCATGAAAAAATTATTAAAATAGCACAATAGTTTCAGCTGATTGCCGATCATGTTTGGTAACGGTCGGGTGGTTGCTACTAAGTAGAACCACATGACGTTGCGCTTGCTCATGTAATTTACAATTACGTCAAATTGCGTGGCCGAAATGATATAAGGCTGTTACATTTTGCAGTACAAATTAATGCAATACGTGAGGTACGAGGCAGACTACTAATGGCCTTACACACACGCCTGCCTACACTTATTCTTTACTAATCAGATCGTTTGGTAAAACACTAAGTAAAGCTGCGTAATTTTCACCCATTAATCTTCGTACTCCAAACATATACAGGATGGAGGAAAATGTCATATTGTTTTTTTTTTATACCACGTCGGTGGCAAACAGACATACGGTCTGCTTGATGGTAGGTAAGCTTTTACCGTAGCCTATGGGCGCCTGCAACACCAGGGGCATCACGAGCGCGTTGCTGACCCTTAAGAAATCTATTCACTTCTTTTTTAAAGAACTCCATACTGTAGTCCCTTGGGAAAACCTCGTTAGGGAGTTCATTCCACAACCTGATAGTTCTTGGGAGGAAATTCCTGGTATGGTAATAATACCATACCAGGAATTTCCATAAGGTATCAAAAACTAGTGATTATTTCCTGTAGCAGTAAGTACAAACCTTTTTGGTTTAGATATGCTATGTCGACTAAATAATTTGCCTGTATTTTATAATATGTTAAATAAAAATAAATATAAAAAGTGATAAAATACAATGTAATAATTGTTTGATGAATAAATAAATAACAACAAACCCTATACTAACCTGTCTGGCCAGCGGGGTATAGTTGGCTAAGTACCCTCCACATTCTTTGAAAGAGACCCGTGTCCAGCAGTGGGATGTTTATGGGTCGAAATGATGATGATGATGAATAATAAAATGTCACTAATAATACTAATATTTTTGAGAGTACTGTCAAATCAAGTTTTATTAAGCATGAGTATATGATGAAAATTGTGACAGAAATATATTTATTTATTTTTCTTCTATAAATTAAGTAGGTACATAGCAGCGACAAATTTGAAGTAACACAGCTTGTTTGTGAGTTCAATGACCCGCACTTTCTGCGCCTGTATAGGAGTAGGTATTTACCACGGCCATTGTGTGATTTACCTTGCGCATTTTATTAAGAGTCATACTATTTCCAATCCAATTTTCGGTAACAAGAGGTCTGCCCATCTACCCAGCATATGTGAACCATGTGTAGGTACGCTAATTGTTAAACATAGCATGCTTGGCTTGCAACGTAACGTGTGGAAACATGCTAGTAGTAGGAAGATTTATGGTAAAAGGTGTTACTATAATTTAACTTCATGTGGAATGTCTGCCTTGTTATAAAGGTCAACTTCAGTCGTCACAATATAATTGTAGTACTGTGGTCCAGTTCAGTTTCGGCGATCAATTACTACAATTGATTATGTAAATATGTGAAAAGTATATAAGTCAATAAAGTATATAAATCAATAACTGCCTAACGCCTTGTGCATTTGCTGCACCTACTTACTTGCAGCGATAAATATAAAGCGGCAGCAGTGAGCATGAAAAATGCTTTTAAAAATTATATTTTTTATTCTGATTCTGCAAATAAGTAAAAGACGTTTGGGGTATTTCAGCTTTAGCTTTAGCTTTAACCCATAAGAATTTCGTTTACACTTCCGTGTCTGTCGATCATTCACAGCGAGAATGCAGCAGAATGTGATTTATTTAAGAAATATCTTAAAAATCAAACTGCTTTTAAAGACATTCTGTACCAGTCTATCTAAGGGCAATGCTTCATTGCTTATGGGCACGTACCTAAGTACGGTGCGGTTCAACTAGTGTCATGATTGTAGATATAGGTATGATTCTACACTGCTACTAATAGGCACAGGTCTCTCAAATTTACTAAGGTAGTATTGATTCAGAGATATTATCGTAAGTTGTTTTCTATATTATTGTTTTCTTTTACCACACGCCGAGATTGCATATGCATTCTAATTAATGCAGCTTCTTTAATTTGTCAATATCGTCTTTGAAGATACTTAGTTGCCCAATGAATTATAAAGTCAGTGACCAACTTTTGGCGTCTAAAAATACTTTACAAGCGACCATATATTATAGTTATAGGCTAAGGCTATATATAGACTAAGGTTAATTATTATTTTTCTGTATCTCATGCATGCAAGCCGAGTTCGATTAATACAACAATCTAACAAGAAATGAATCATCAAAATCGGTTCATAAAATACGGTGTTTGAACTGAGGAACACTATTTGTGTTACGAGGATTTCGCTCGATTTACTCAGGATCTCATCATCAGATCCTGATTTCTTTGACATGGTACCACCCTGGACAACGGAATAAGGGCTGAACATACATCATATTATTATATTTACTCACACGAACATAGAAGGATACCAAAATTTATAGCATTTGTTTAATAGTTTATATCGGTCGAATTGAGTACATCTTACGCCAAATAATAAACGTTGGAGAGATGATCATTGAGGCAGCGGGACCAATGTGGACAAGAGTGTTTCAATCTTCAATCTTGTAAATTGGTTAGAAAAACTAGAACAATTGTAAATTCCAGCAATAATGGCTTATTTTATTTATATTATTATACTTATTTATACAAATAAATAAAATTGGAGTGTCTGTTTGTAATATTAAAATAACCGCTTTTTACTACATGCATATGCATGTATTTACGGTACATAAACCAAAATAACAATTTTTGTCTGTCCGTCTATCTGTCTGTCTGTTTGTTCCGGCTTATTTTTGAAACGGCGGGACGGATTTGGACGGGATTTTCACTGGTAGATAGCTGATGTAATAAGGAGTAACTTAGGCTGCTTTGAGAAAATTAATGTTGATTTTGTTAAATTCCACGCGGACGAAGTCGCGGGCACAGCTAGTTCCTTAATATAATCTCTGTGCCAAATTTCATAGATTGCAACCGCATGATTATATACAAAAACCTATTCATTCATATAAAATTATATAGTAGGATACCTACCTAGTATAGAAAAAAAATGTTTTTGGTGAATACGTAACATAAGCACACTTTTATTCATGAAAAGGAAACATATTAGGTACCTAATTATGACATATTATATAAAATATTCTGACAATGCACGACCACAGATTAGATACCTAATAGTTACTACGGGACGACTTTGACAATAACCATTAGCTGCTGCTCTAGCTGTCCCTTTTAAAATAAACTAGGTAGGTAATTTTACCTTTAGTGCTTTCTACCTACTTAGTATGTATTCTCTAAACGTACTCAATAGAGTGATGCCACAGTATTGATACATTGAATACAAAGTACTCCGATAAATTAGTTTTAAGCGATTACTCACCAAACTTTCTAGACTGTGTGAAACTTGAAGTCAACCTACGAAATGTTTACTTATTTTTGACGTAGGTTTTATTATTTATAACTAATTTTGTCCGTTTTTTCCTCCGCCATCTTAAATTCCGTATGACCGTATCGTTTGAAGCCTCCGTGGCTCGCCCCAGGACGTGGGTTCGATTCCCGCCCAGGACAAATCTTTGTGTGATGAGATTATTTGTTCTGTTTTTGGGTGTAATGTATCTATAATATGTATATATTTACGAAAAAATCCATATAACAAACATTAGCTTAGTTTGGAACTAGATGGCGCTGTGTTTGAATGTCAAAATAAACGAAACATAATAAACATAAGAGAGACGTATTTCAACTTTGTAGTAGAACTTTAATTTTAACAAGCTTTTCAAGGCGGCCTCTTGGTCTAGGGGTATGATTCCTGCTTTGGGTGCAGGAGGTCCCGGGTTCAAATCCCGGAGGGGCCCATTTATTGTGTTTCCTAAATTTTTTTCTAGAAACAGCAAAAAAAAAAATAATTTAATAATTTCTCCATTTTCAAACTCTTGAGCAATACAAAATTTATATTATTATAACATATTCCAATGCTAATTATTGCCAAGATTATTGCATGCACTCGTTTATTGCAAACAATGATGTCCAGAATATTTTATCTAGTTTTTAAAACTATTGAATTCAAATATTACAAATTGACAATTTCATTTCAGTTTTTTTTTTTAACTTCCGAAAAGAAAATGCCGCGCTTATTAGGTTTAAGCGCCATCTATTTGAACTAGTCAACACTACCAACAATAATTTCAATGCATCAATTTCGCATCCATTAGATACAACGCCATCTACCAATTTATGTATTCTAGAAATTTCTTTTTGGAATGTATGCGCTGATTGCTAACAAAATTAAATAATTATATTCAGCCGTGGACGTCATTGAGCTGCGCTGATAATTATGGCGATGATGATGATGCTCAGAATTTTAATGTTGATCTAGATTATAAAACTATTGAATCCAAATCTTCCCAGATAATATATATTCCGTGTAGTGACAGATTAATGTCACTACCGCATCTCAACCCGAGGGTGTCGTAAAATGCGACTAAGGGAGGAAACAAATCCCAGACAAGTAGGTACGGACTACGGAAAAAAAATGCCTCACTATTTAATTTTAAGCGCCATCTATTTGAACTAGTCAGTACCTACTACCAACAATTATTTCTATGCATCAACATTCATTGGATACAGCGCCATCTACCAATTCACGTAATTACTAATAGTACTCTGTAAATTGTTTTTGGATTACATACACAGATGTCACTCACCTCGTTAGAACAGCTGTTTTATGATGATGTTTTGCTTTTCAATTGCAGCTAACTTCATGTCACGCCAACCAACCAACAACCAGCCCAGCCAGTGAGAATTCGTATTCGATTTCGTGAGTTGTGTGAGCAGTACTCAGATTCGTTCCCAATAAATTATTTTTGTTAGTAATTTTTTCACCAGTGCGACCAATATTGTTTTCCTTACCAAGTTTTACACTGTGAATAATTTGCCATATAAACTGTATAAAAGTGCATTACTAAAACCCTTGTGTGTTCGACGAACTCCTTTCACAAAGGATAAACGGGAGACTTCGTGTTTTACCCGTGCGCATTTCACCTAAAAAGACAACTACACCTTGCAGAAAGTAAGTCTAATATTAAAGAGTACCTGCTTTATTACAACTTGAGACAAATATTGTGTAGATCTAACTGAAAGTGTTTACCGTTGCAGATTTAGTCCCATATTGATTGGTTTTCGAGTAGCCCGAAATGCTTACTAATTTTACACCTGTAAATGAAAATGGTACTATTCATTTAATGATTTCTACTTGTGAAGCTGTAATATTGGTTAGATTTCCGATATTGTATACGTTTCTATACTGAATGATCGATATATTTACGTTTCATGCATACATACATAGACAGCTGAGTTGACAGCTAATATTTTGTACGAAAATATGTTTTATTTGCGGTTATTATGTAGTTTGGTGTATTCAATGAAAAATTATTATTATTGACACGCAATCAAATCTTATTGAGACAGTATACATAATAACTACATACTCTCTCCATCCTCCAACATAATCTAACTGTTATGTAGTACATAACAGGCTGTTAGCTTCATGGGAATGCTAAGTGATGAGTTTTTGTATCAAAACAGTTACTTTTATTACAGACCGGACAAATAGAATGTGCCAAGGTACTCTGTACTCGCAAAGTGGGCAGATATTTAACCTAGATTATACTTTCTCCTGTATAAAAATACAGAATATACAGATATTTCTCCTCTTCTATCATTCCTAATTTACAAAAACATAGATGTAATGTTGCAGCTGTGATAGATTGCTCGTAAAGCTAAAGAAGATACTATTCTTCTACAATTTACCTGAGTCATTGCAAAATTATAGAAATACTGACCTAGGAAATTATTTAGAATTCACTTTGAATTATTTGAAATTATCTTATACAAACAAGAAAATTTTAGTAAATTTCTGTAAGTGTCTAAGTGTCCGTAGATTGTAAACTTAGTATTTTACATTCTACTTTTAAACATAAATAATGTTTATTTACTTTTTATATTAACTTTATCTTTTTAATCAAAGAATAGGTATAATCATATTTGACTGTAAATACATAGGTATCTTTTGCAAACTGCACTGGAAGAACTAAGTAAGTTATTTATTATTATCCTACAACATATTTTGTTTATGATAATATTTTTTTAGGAAAAATATAATGCACTTTGCTGTGCAGTTAAAACTTCAAAAGGAATACTTCCTTATATCATTCTGTTTGACCCATTATTGTAAATATAAACATCTTATATTTCTAAATTAAAAAGCTTATGGATCTTTAATGTAGTACCTAGCACCTATTATCCTAAATAGGTATGAAATATTGATTTTTTCTTATTCTGAATCTTCTTCCAACTATTGGAAAGTTCAATCTAAATATTAATGTAAAATACTTACTATTAGGTTAGGTATCATGAGAAAATTCTATCTACAGGCACATTTTAAATGATCCAGTTGTCAACTGGATGCATTCTAAGACTTTCCTAATAAGGAACGGGATCCATACTCAGTAGTGAGACATCAATAGATGGTTCTTATTACTTTTTTTTTAAAGTATTAATATTTTATCCTAGCTATATTTTACTCCGAATCCCTCACTCTGTTAAATTGTACTAAGTACCACATTCAAGTGGTGGTACTGGAATGTGGTAGTACAATTTATATATTTGTAGAAAGATTTATATATTTTTGTTACCGAACCAAGTTTTCTGAATACAACTTGTCACTACTACTATTGCTACTCCCAGCTGTTTTCTATTTTGTCTATTTTTACCAGATTTAAGTATATTGTTAAATGCCTATCAATAAGTAACCCATAACTTATAACTCTTCATGGCTCATAGTTGCTACTTATTGTTATCTTTAGAATATAACATTCTGATTTGACCCTAACCAGGTTGTTGCATGAGATCAAGTATCAAAGTATCAAGTTGATGGATGGATCATTGAAATGTGCCTATAGATTTTTACTCATCACATAGCAAGTAAGGGGATCATCATCCCCTTATTTACATAGTGACTGAGTAATGAGGGATTCTGTGTCTAAGATAGTGGATTAACATGGGCTTTAAGCCCATATGGTTGGGTCGGGGGAATAGTTTCTGATGTGTGTTGAATGGAGGGACTTGTTCCAGGATAGTAGAGATTATGTGTCCACTGTTTGCCATCAAATTTCTGATATTGGGTCAAATTTCATTACATTTAAAAGAATTTAGAAATATTCTATTAATATTAGTATAGTTAAATATGTTAAAAAAAAAACATTTTGTTTAAAAATAATCCACACCAAATACATGGCAACCTATAATTAAGTCTACACTGAGTTTGTATCCTTCTTCGCATGTAATATTTTGTATTGGTGTAAGATTTGTTGAGTTGTCCTAAATAAATAAATAAAATAAATAATCACGAGATCCCGAATGCAGGAGGGTAATACTTGATCATTTATAATTGATAAATAAAAGTAGGTTCATAATTCACATAATATATAAGCATGAAATGCAATCAGAAAAGTATTAGGTATAATTACTAGTATTATCTCCATACTGACTGATGAATAGGCATAACTAAACTATTTATCTATAGAAACTTTCTTTCTTCAATTGATTTAATGATAATTGAAATTATATGAAAATATTGTTATTACAATGCTATTGTTTATTGTCTATTAATAGGAAAAGATAATAGGAAATAAAAGATAATAGGCCAGCTATTATAGACCAATCACTTGACTAGGTACCATCCGTCTATAAGTACCTACATCCGTTCTGAGAGTTAAAATAACTAAACTTAACATAACTAAACTAACTTCTAATGTACGTATTCTACAAAATCCACAACTACCTATTATTACTATACATGCACCTACTTTGTCATATATCTCTGCATCACCCAAAGGTAGACTGGTAGATAATGCCTTAGGCATTAAGTCCGCCTATACATATAAAGTTTTAAATAAATAAATAAACATACAGATGACACAATAATGTCTGTCTGTAAATCTAAGAGAAGATCACTAAGGAGGTCCTTCTCTTTCACTAAGGAGCCGAAAGGATTTGGCGACATGTTGGATAGATTATAAGAAAGCGTTTGATGCCGTGCCGCATTCATGGCTCCTTAGGGTGCTTTAAATAGAGAGAATAATAAATAAGCCGCAGGGCAGCTTGAGACGAGCTGTTGGGGCGTAGCGACCCCACGGACCTGAGTGCTTCCTGCTCATCTCTAGCTTGCCTCCATTGGCCGGCTCGAGTGAACTCTGACGAGGAACAAACCCCACTTCTGACCTTGCCTTAACCGGCCGGTTAGAGCGGAGTCACGAGAGCGTTATAGCTCGAAAGTGGATGTGAAACAAAAAGAAAAAATCTTCTGTTTGGCCACTGCTCAGTCCCTATTGGCCGTAGCATGATTATATATCCAAAACTAAAAGAATTTTTCAAATTGGACCTGTAGTTCCAGAGATTCTAGCGTTCAACCAACCATACAAACAAACAAACTCTTCATCTTTATCATATTGGTAGGTACCTATATATTCAATCGCTAGTAGTATGACACATCTGAACCATGCATGTTTCTAATTTGAACCTTAAATACATCTTTCTTGCATAATTATAAGGTTACAATGCAATCTTATATTTTCCTCTAACCACTCACTTTCGCCCAGCAAAACATATTATATCCTTTATTACAGTCTACCACTCATTCATTTATAATAGTGTCCTGCCAGTCGCGTTGTTATTATGCCTACACTGTATTTGACATTGCGTTTTTACTTTATGCGGTCTGTCGCACCTATTCTAACAGAACATTCACCTTCATAATAACTATTACTCGCGATCTACATGTGCACTCCTTTGAATCAACAACTAGAATAATATAGCTATTTAAATTTTTCAATCTGGAACCTCGATTCAAATGCAGGGTGTTACAGATACATTTACTTTGCAAGCTGGCTGAGTAACAAAAGTATAGTAGGTCAGTATACGCTTCCGTATTGAGACGTAGCCGTCGCCAGCGCAGCCGCAGAAATGCGTACTACTTGCCAACCGACACACTCCTTAAGTATTTACTACCTACTGTTTCTCAGTATCAACTATCGGCCTATTAGTAATGTTACCCAATACGCTGTATGTTAATGGGGTTGATTCCAAATGCATGATTTAATTGCCTATTAATATAGGCACATTAGCCAATGTCAATTCGATCGAGCAGCTTCTTACGTCAAGGCTTGCCACTGAATAATTAACCTAGCTATTGTAATTTTTCATAATATTGTTAAATAACTTATGCTATATTTTTGACTTTCTTCCACGTGGTCTGATCTCTATTTGTGGAAATGAGAACTCGTTCCTCAGGTAATTACATCCTACAGACTAAAGACTTGTACCTAGTTCCTATAGATTAGTAGATATTTTCTGTAGATCATCAGTATTATGCAGCAAATAAAAAAATAAATTAAAAAAATTAAGTAATTCCAGACGCAAACCCTAAACTAGGTATAAAAAGACATTATTTCAACCCATAAACGTCCCACTCCTGGCAACGGGTCTCCTCAAAAGAATGGGGAGGGAATTTAGCTACTATACCACGTTGGTCAGACGGGTTGGTTGGTATACCTAGCCTAGTTTGTATCGAATTTTCCTTTTCTCGCAGTGCTCTTGTCTGCATAAGGTTACCACCACCCACGGGTTGAAATGGGGCAGTCAAATTATGTATTGTTAATCCGGCTCTACACGGAGTCTCTTCTTCGTCTTCTATAAAATGTAATAAAATAAAAAGTGGAAAAATAAAATTATTCCACTTTCATGAAGTTACCGTAACTTTAGTTTCCTCTTTATTAGAATTAGGTACCATTATATTGTCTTCACCATAGAAATGAAAGTTATTTTATCCGTTGGCCGTGTCCCCTTGTTGGATCCGACCTGACCTTCACGACCCTGCTAATCTACTCTAACCATCTGGGTTATGCAGATACTTGTTTCGAAGATCTAATTTTTCTATTTGTTGTTTACTTGCTGACGTCATAGTGACGTATGACGTATACATATCGCATACACTAAACTTCTGTCCGACGCCTGTTGTTATTGTGTACAAACTATAAAATCGAACTCGGCTCTGTCCGATATAATGCCGGTCGGTTTCTTTCGACGTTTGTTTCATTGTATGTTTATATTACATTGGTAATCAGAAGCATTAATGTCAAGGGCGATTTTCCACCGCAAACTATACGTTACTCAGCGACACAAATTTTCCATTAGGTGCGACGAAATTGGCTTTAAAGAAGGGGTTTAATTTAAATTAGAGTATCACGAATCGATGTGAAGCAGATCAGGCAATCTTATAGAAACATGCAAGGTCAGCGTAGAGTAAGCTCTTATGAATTGTTTGGAAGTACTTGCTGATATTTGCACGCACCACGTAATCTTGACCCAGATGGTCGAGTCTAATTCGTGTTAATTCATTAATTCACTTAACCGCAGTTTATCACGTGTTGTTGTTGTCAGCAGAGTCGGCGTTACACTTACAACTCTTTGTTATAAATTGACCCTTTTATCACTTTGATAAGTCAACGTAGGTACTTAATATTGAGGGCATATGATATGTTATGGCACAGTGATTTCCGTGTATTTAAACGATAGCGGGGCCGTTTTAGACCACGAAATTCAATAACATTGTTCTTGAATAGGTACTAGGCAATTCATTGCCATATTTGCCATGTGCTACTGTAAGTTTTTAGCTAATTGAAGGCTCTAACAAACTAGTCACGTTTATAACTAAAAACCGGTCAAGTGCGAGTCGGATTTGCGCACTGAGGGGGAATTACCCCTGAACTCTGATTTTTTTATTGCAACAAGGAATTGCAGACCCGAGTATTAAAAATATTCTTGACTGACGGACAGACAGACAGACAGACGGACAACAGAGTAATTGTATAAGGGTTCCGTTTTTTTCCTTTTGAGGTATGGAACTCTAAGAAAGAAAAGACCGTCAGCTGCATTTTACTTGCAAGGCCCTTTGTACGAGCTGTAATCTTATATTACATCTAAGTGCATTTAATGTTGTCCTTCACTCGAGCTCATACAATCCACTTTTAGTTGATAGTGCAACGTTTCTAAGCTTGCGGTAACTGGGCCCGAGCGCCAAGCAAGAGCAGTGCCCTGACGCAATGTATTGCGCAAGCACAGCAGCTCTGTCGCCACTGCTACCCATTTAGACGTACATACTACGAGACTATCGTCCTTTACTGATTTTATAGACAAAGGTTACTTTATTTATTTAAAATTATGTCGTTGCCTGGTTTTAATTTGAGAACTATGCATCAAAGGAAAAACGTAATCTGCATACCTAGTCTTATAAGAGTCGTTAAGAAAAACATAACCTGCGTAGTATAAGAATCGTGTTATATCCTGTTCTGCATGTATAATTTTTTACATGTTATAAAAACTTAAATTTAAATTAGTCTAAAAGCTTTAATGCTATAAAATTATAGAGTACCTACCTATACCTAAAAACTGTATAGTGTGTCAATAATTTCGTTTACATACGTCACAATGTGCTTGAGAAAATGTTACAACTAGATCAATACGTAAGATGATCTATAAAAGATCAATCTTGGATCTGTGACCTTAAAAAACATTGCTGTTTTTGAAGCAACATCAGTTCTTTTAAAATACTATTGCACTTGAAGAAAGATATCGGTAGTAGGCATCAAATCATTAAATATAAAGGAAAAAAAGAATAATCCTGCAATGATAATAATAAAACATCGCTTAATGCAGTATCTGGTTGTCATAAATGGCATTTTACACAAGGTCTGCGGACAAGCAACTCGCGTAGGAAAGTTAAACCTAACGAGGCCGTCCAGACTGAAACGTGGACTGCATAATCATGACGAAGAATACTATTGTAAAATTTATCTGGAGACTGAACTTCTTTTGTTGTAGAATCTAGATAAGGTTGCAGTCTGACAGTGCAATCTAAATCATAACTGGGGCGCAATAAATAAGTCTGAATAGAATGATAACAGTAATGATTATAGTACTGTGAATTTGTTTCATTCTATACTATAATATTATAAAATTGAAGAGTTTTGGGTGAACGCGCTCATCTCAGAAACTACTGGTCCGATTTGAAAAATTCTTTTAGTGGTGGATAGCCCATGCATGCAGCGGTAGCCAAAAAAGGACCAGGGGAGCTAAGCCCCGGGCAATAGCTAGTAATATTATAAATGCAAAATAGTTAGTTTGTTTATTACGCTTTCACACCTTAACCAATTAACCAATCTCCATGAAATTTCACATAGAGATAGTTTAGGACCGGTTACGTAACTTGTTATCGATTTTCCAAGCGAGAGAAATCGCGGGCAGAAGCTAGTTCTAATTTAAATTTGTATACCTAATTCGCAAATAGTATCTAGTTTGAAATAAAATAGATTAACTATAGATATATATAGATACCTTTTCGTTTGTAAAACTTAAAGATTCACTTTACGTTCGAGCACAGGCCTTTTCATCTTACAAGTTTAGGAACGTCTTAAATCCAACTATATTCAAAGCACAACATTGTAAAGTATATCACTTAAATTAAATATCAGGTTAGAAGATTATAATCTTAAACAGCTTTCCGCATTGTAAATGCCAGTTAAGGAAACTCGTCGCTTACATTATCTTAATCGTAGGCGGTAACTAAATTGTCCTCATTTTATTTTAGATATTACTATATTATATGTATATGTGTGTATCCTACATACATGCTATCGAAAATTATATTATAAAATCATTACGTTTTATCTCCTAAGAAGTCGCACGCGGCTCGCTCCCCTCCCGTCATTCTTTATTTGGACATAAACAAACTTTTCAGCTTTATAATATTAGTACAGATTAAACGAAATTTTAATCAGCATTCATTCGACTGTAGTGACAAAGAGATTTCCTGTCTTGTCATTAGAAAATTATTTTATTTTATACGGTTAAGGCAAGCCCGTTAGGACTAATTGTATGCATAAATATTTACTCAGCAGTATCCGCCATATGCAACCTTCTCTAATACACATATGGTGTACCGTTAAATGCTTCGCTTGTGAACTACTTGATTTCATAACTTATTACAGCCAGTACACACCACTAGTCTCCCTATTCAGAAAATAGACCAAGGAATAGAACGTCATAAGAAAAGGGGACTAAAATTCTTCTCCGTACTACAATATTTTATTATTCAAAGGCATTATGTGTGCTATTATCCTATGATCAAGAGCGTATAACGGCATATATACCAAGATTAATACCATTTCTAAACACATGAGTTAACTTGAAAAAGTCTTGATGAGGCTATTGATAAGTCTGGTCAACATCATGTTTATATTTACGGAATTCAGTAAACTTTAGTTTACTTGTACCACTGGTTACAACTTACACACTTGTGCCTTCCTTGTCATTATGCATAAAATGTTGGTGTGAGTCAATTTATAAAAACCAGAACTGATATTATTTCAAAGGGTCATAAACAACTTTGTTCGCATGCTGAGAAAATATACCCAATTACCTTCAATGAGATAAACGACTGTAAAGTGTTAACCAAGATAAAATACACTCATGGATGATATTCGTTCAATGACAATGTAGAGGGTACGGCTCCTTGTACAAATGTACATTCACTGGTCCAACACATACTTTTATAAATTCTACTCAATGAATTGATGATTTGGTTTGGTCTGCGTATATGCTTGTAAAACACGTCGACGACTTGCTATTGCAAATTCTCCGTTTGTTTTTGTTGATAATCTTAGAAATGGACGTTATGCATATATATTGAGTTTCTGGATGATATTCTTGAAAATACGATTTGAAACTCTAATAACCCTACTTTGGAGAGTGACGCTTGTGATAAAATTTACTGCAAATAATGATCTAAAAACAGATTTTATCGTCAAAATTCTCATATGGAGTTTAATACTCATGATTTATACCATTTAATTCTTCTTCACCTTTGTCTATCAATAGATATTCTTATCATCTAGTCACACAAGTATGGTTTTTATCATCAAAGGCGAGAAACTAGTCTATTGCCATATTTGCCATTCATATTAACCGTGTCAAACACAATAGGTTGAACCATTGCAACCATCCAACATACCATCAGACACTGTTTGTTTTATCTTTCATTGTCCTCCATATCGCATTGTTTAGTTCATTATACAGACTTCAACAAACATGAAAATCGATAGAATGTAATCTTGTGGCACACGTAGCCGTTCCTAAAGGTCGACGGTATACGGGTTCACCTCCAAGCACCTATTAGTGAGAAACGGTCTGCGAATTTTATTAATCCTTTATATTAAATTAGCTACCATACGAGTACTTCTGACTACTCAAATTATTGACGAAACCTTCGAAGAATTCTAATCTTATACTTTCTGAAGGTTTTATATATTTACGCAAATCTGTACTAATATTATAATGTTGTACAATTTATTCAAACGTGCCAATCTTAGTACTGGTCATATATAGAATATATTTTTGGACTTGATAACCTGTTTATCGAGAAAGCCTTAAAAACATCAAGTTGCGAAAATTAACAGCAGAATGGTAATATTACATATCAACAAATCTGCAAGTTATATGAAACAACTCTAATTTATTTAGTTTCTCACCAACGAAAATAGTAATAGTAGTTTAGCTCTTGAAGTCCTGATACGTAGTTATTTCTTCTAAATGTGATATTTCGTGTATAATTTTTTAAACTTTGTGTCCGTTAGTTTCATGTTTGTAAAGCTCCCCGCGACACAGGGCTTGTTCCCTAGTGCGGGCGTTGTCTTTTAAAAAAAACAAAACAATTAAGGACCACATTATAAAGTAGTTAGTAAGTTCCGGAACCAAAATCGGTATGCGTTGAATAGAATATACTTGTTCTGTTGGAAAGATATAAGACCTCGACACACGAGCGACCTGTCATGAGTTGACAAGGTCACATTTACTTTTAGACTCAACGTAACTTACGAAGAAAATATTTTGAATATTGAATATTCATATTTATAATAGTGATTATACAAAATGCTTTGATAAGTCTAGGGAATTAAGCTTTAATGAATATTGAGTAACTGTATTGCTTTATTGTTTAAGGTCAAACTATGATTGACCTGTTTGGAATAAGTGTCCTGAAGTCAAACTATAAAACAGATACGAGTCACCAGATTAGTTAAACATTCTAAAAGGTTGGTAAATTTGTAGATACTGTGAGTTTTTGAAATAATTGAACTTATTTTATTTAATTTCTTCATTTTGGTCGTTAAGACACGCAAGGACCGTGTGATTACTAGCTTGTTCGGCTTTAACCGCAAGCTTCAGTTATTTCGCTATTGGAGTACCGTTAAGTTCAAACCATTCCTTATTGTGTAAAACAACTGTCTGACGTAGATATAAATTAAGTTATTAAAAAATCTCGTGGTAACTGAAAATTTCGAAAAGGTCTAATTTATATTTTATTCAATAAGTATTCAAATAATAAAAATATCTTGAATATACAAAAAACTACGGAACGTACATATAAAACTGCATTATGACCACAAAATAAATGCAATGTAGATAACACAATTTGAGTGTTTTTACTCGATACTGCAACTTTGAAACGCAGTCACGCATATCGATCTCGTGTAGTGTAAGCTTGTCATCATATTTCATGTTATCAATAATATCGATACTATTGTTTCCTGTCGCTCGTTTCGATACCTACATCACTACATGGTCGTCATGGCTGGTGATAATGTCAGTTTTAAGGTAGTCATTAATCTATAGTGCTAACTATTAAACCAAGTTCAATGGAATGTTTGTTTAAAACTTTAACTTTGTGCATATCCATGGTCAAATTATTATTGGTCATGGTATATTTATATTATTAGTTAGATCAAAAAATAAATTCAAAAACACAAGGCGTCACCTTTCTACGAGCTACATCCAAAACTGTTCAACGGTTTACCTACTCGTGATTGAAATACAAACAATTTCTTAAACTTTCTCAATTATTATATCATTTTGTACGATTGTAGATATACGACATGATTGTATGTTCATATAAAGAAAGCTACAAAACAATTTATGGCTACCTAAATACGTATACGTACCTATATTATTCAATTACTACATGCAGCGTACGTTTGTGGACAAACGCTGCTGCTGACTCATACACATATTTATCAAATATCAATTTTTAAAACTTAGTTTGGTGTTACTACTACTCACCTAGTATTTCTTATAAACGGACGTAACCTGGTATTTAACTTTCTTGAATTTGAATCAGAAATTTGCGAATAAAATTAAAGTGAAACGATCACGTAATGGCTGTCAGATTATTTAGTGGGGGTTGAGTAAAACTTGCGACCTTGCAAGGTCGTTGGCGCCGCTATGCTGTAAAAGGGGGGTATACGCAATATAGCAAGCTTCCAAACACCACAGCACCCGCAGGCCCGTATAACTAGGCACTTCTAAACAACTTATTATAAGTTTTTCGTGAAACTTCCGAAAACCTAGGTTACTGCAATAACTCTACAGTAAGAATTGGATAACAGCCAAGGACTGTAATATTAATGCCTAACTCGTTATATGATTATTCCGTTTGGTAACTAGAACATGAAATCATAAACGATTCTGAATATCGCAATTAGATCCCTGCCTCTTAAATTTCTCTTTAATTTTTAATCCTATAGATTTCTATCCAATAGATTACGAATACATTGACTGTCACATGAAGGCAGACAGACACACGAACAATCCTTTATAAGTGTGTTTTTTTTAAAGCTGACGGGATAGATTTTGTTCTTAGCTACAATTAAGGAAGTTTTATTCAAGGATTTCAAGATCATCAGCCATTTTTTAGCTGCTGTAAGAATCTTAGACACATAATGTTTATTTAAGAAAAATTTAAGTACAGTACTTCTCTATTCGAATAAGGTTCAACAAATAATTAAAAAAAATTAAATTACTGGTGGAGGTTACCTAAAATGTTTAATTTTATATTATTGAGACTTGACACATACATTAGTCAGCAGAATTACGTTGCAATATATATTTTGCTTCACACGACTAGTTAGTAGTTTTGGATACGATATTGTATAAAACACGGGTGTGGCGAAATAGATGACGGCCTTGGTTATATACCACCTTATCGATTTCCGCACCACAAGATTTTTTATAAAGATAAATTGCAAAGGTACAGCCTTTTTGTTACATAATAGTAACTATTTAATTCATTACGTATACATAAAAAAACCATGCATATGAAGACAGCACATAAGGCAGTCAAATGTCACAATACTTTTAATGAACTTAAATTTATTATTATGATAAGCTTAGGCTACCATTAATACATATTTTCAATGTTAAATCTGCGCAGTTACAGGTCGATTATGGAAGAATTCTTAAAAACTTGACCCAAAAGTACAATAATTTAAACGCATTTGTTAGTCTTAAGCTTTAAATGCTTAAGGTCGACATTAATTACTTTTGAATGATAATATAAATTGCCATAAAGTCTACCTAGTAACACTCTTAGACGGATATAGATTTACGCAAAAAAAATACCTTGATGACCGGGATAACAAATTTAATTGTTGGTTTAGGAACTTAGAACCCAACTACTGTCATTTATGAATGAAATGTTCAAGATATCCAAGAAATATTGGATTCCAAAATTATAATCTATTAGCTGGTACGGTATGACAGTCGTTTAACGCCAGACAAAAGTAAATTATAGTATAGTAGCCGTATTACAATGTTCATGGTTTTGTTCATTTATACTTTGCTGTAGTTAATAGCAATAATCTATATGCCTACGTTCTTCATAAAATGTCTATTAAGTATAAAAAAGTTTGGACGGCATACGTCATCATCTTCTTAGCCGTAAGACTTATAGTTTATGCCCACCTTACGTGCATTTATTTTTACCGGTATCTTATCTTTTTTGCCGTCTGTTCCATGTAAAATAATAACTATAATTATACTAATTGCCGCGAATAACTAGCTAGGTAAAAATAAATTTGTAATATGTTCAGAAAAATGTGTGTGTGACGGAAATTAGGTGAGGCCTATGTTCAGCAGTGGACGTGATTGGGCTGATATGATGATGATGATGAATATCTTCAGAAGATGAATCAATCAACGAGATACTCGAGAAATTAGATCTTGAAACAAAAACGTCAAGAATGTCCAAAATATACAATTTAAGATGTCATCGTATTTCCTTATAAAGTTATAATACGCGGCTAAGGTAAGGCTAAGCAGTCATTTGCGAGTCAAGAGTAAAGACGACCCCTTTTCAGATCCGGTCTACCCGGAATTTATTGAATTATTCGGATATTATGTAGATATTTGTAATAGGCAATAATGCATAAAGTACACGTATCTGATTTCGAGGACACAGAAAGGATTATTTAAGTATTCTTTCTACGGACATAATAAAGAAAGAGCCTTTTTAAATCCTCTAGAGAGGACCCAAGATGAATATAAGTGGAAGATAATTTTCCACTTCCATAAACAGATTCTTACGTAAAAGTAATTTTTAAAGCAAAGAACTTAAATGACATTATAGCCAGTATTACCACACTATGTTTTAAAATCAACCCTAGCAATGAGTAGAGCACAGCTGCGCAATGCGACGATATGCGAGGTCATTCTCACAAACAGTACTGATAAACGTTCGGACTCTAGCGGCCTCGTATCGAGTGCTCTGCTAAATTATTAATGTGTAATTGCCCTTTGAACCACATTTAAAAAAATAAAAACTTTTAAAAAGAAAAGCATTGCTTGTTTTATACATTTCTATGCTTATAGGCTCTTTAGCAGTCGTATATGCTCGGTAAATATGTTATAGAAGGCTATGCTAATATATCGTAAAACATAATGTCACTCTACTCTAGAATCGTCCTTTGTTTGACACGACTCAAGTTATCGTAATTTCAAAGCATATTGAGTCCTATTAGTGACGTTTAAAAGCTGGTTTTGACTGCAGTTTAATTCTCTATTGTTCGATGTAGAAAGTGCACCACGATCTGGGATCACGACAAGCATTCTAATTGCAGTTATTCTACGAAAGGACCACTTGGAACATATTTTTTATGGTTCTTAAGTCGTGCCCATTGAAACCGTCATTAAACCTTTTAGTTTTTCATTCGAAACTTAAATTACAGGTGGTGCTTCATTTTTGAACCTTTAGTTTTTTAAATATTTTAATATAGGAAGATTTTTCTAAACATTAATATAAATTAAGACAAACAATACAACATTTCTACACATGAGAATTATATTGTAACACGGCTGGTCCTACCCAAAATATCTCATTGTAAGGGACAAAGAGGGCAAACAAAAAGATTCTGTGACGTTATCACAGGCAAATTTATCCTTAATTTGGATGTTTACTTCGCTTAGGCAACCAATGCGACTTCGTTTAGGGTGATCACTAAATAACAATGGACAAAATGACAAGTAATTTCCTTCGTTCTCAGGAAAATTTTGTTTGTTACGTAATGTCACTTTCGCCTGGATCAAAGAAGGCAACTGTGATTTCTAATCGATTTCATACTTTTTACTGATTTTACCTTGTTGATTACTTACTGAAACACTTGTTGGTATAAAACAACATAGTTAACATTGTTTACCGAACATGGCAAAAATGTAATCATTGCTATTACCTCGTTGGTTCTTCTAATGAGGTCATTACTGATAATAAAAAATACTATTTTACAGAGCTAGTGTGAATTTGTGACACCATATCCATTGTATTCGTAAATTATTGCATCATTTAATCATTGGAACGGTAAATATGAATGCTAGGTATATTGTCTGCAAAGTGGCTAACTCGTAACGTACCCTCTGTTAGCTAGCTAACGTTTGTATTGTAACACATTGACCGTACTCTATTGTTCCGAATTATGCAACTTCTTTATGCAGCATTGAACTTATGTACTAATACCGGGAATAGAATACAATGCTTTTATTAACTTTAAGAATCTGCATACAAATCAACATTCTAAGAAATAAAGAAAAACTCGATCTCTTTTGGCTACCATAGTGGTTTATGTATTTATAACCGGTTTATCATCATATTTAAATTTATTGTAAGCCGCAGTATGATAATATACTGGTTTAAAGATTTGAGTATTCAGCCTAGATTAATATAAAACTCGTCTCATTGTGCCGTTAATTCAAAAATGATATTTACTTAATTTTCAACAAAAGTTAATGGTCGTCCTAATGGGACTAGTTCGTAGAGTTTGACCACGCAGTGAGTAACCCTTAAACTGTGAAGATTTACACTACTCCTAATAGTTTGAACACACATAAAAAGGATAATTGAAAGTATTGCGCAAGAAGGAGATGAATCAGTGCAAACTAGCCGTGCGACGTTGACCCACCAGGCGGTCGCTCACCTCCGCCACGAAGTCGCTACTCGATCTGTTTACTGCCATCACTAGGATATCACTTATAGAATCGACTTAGTATCAATTACAAGTGTCTTATATACTTTAACTTCTTACGTCGCTCTTCTAATATGTATTAATTTCCCCATTTCATTTATTTTTAAAGTATTAACACCGGCTTTTAACTGATGAATAATCCCTAATTATTTATTTTACCTATGTACTCTAATCCTACTTACTTTAATGTTAAAGCTCTCTTATTATTAGATTTGTTGCTGAATAAAAGCAGTAGGTACTCGTTCCATTAACTAATACTTTTTAAATTGTCCGTGTGCTATCTTTATCGACATTTTAAGAGTGTTTTACAGCCCCACTTACCTTCTCATAGCATTTGTTTAGCAAATTAGGATGTAAGTACCTATAGTTTTCTGGATGCTTCATCTTTCTAGCCCCGACAGGTACGAGCGCACCTATCAGACAGTTATTTTTGAAAGTTTATGGTCAGACTGCATACAATGTATCCGGATACTAAGACCTGGTTTATCTCTATTTTGACGTCATTCGTCAAAATACATGTTACATGGTTATTTTGACTGAATGCAGTAAATATTGTGGCACTTTCACATGTGAGTCACTTAATTAGCGAGTATTATAGCTCCATCATTGATTGTTGATAGTTTTTTTAAGAAATAGGACTCGTTCCAAAAATATGAAAGTTTATATTTTATATATAATTGATAATGTGTAATTGAACCTGTAAGTACTAAAAATATAAACTTTTAGTCCAGGAGCCATAGAAAGACTAATAACTTTTTTAAATACGAAGAGCGTTAAGTTTTATGTTAAGTAGAGCAGGGAAAGTAGTGTCTTCTAAAATTATCCTCATAATTGATTACGATAAGAAAGTCATCCGCTGCTTCTGTGCTGTCGGAATGAGGACGATTCCATATTTAAGCATGCGAACTAAATGGTTTTGCGAATTTAGAAATTTTTATTTGCATGCTAAATGCGATTGAATGTAAACAAAACTGCAAAAAATATTATATTGTAGATGTTTGTGGAAACGAATTCAATGAGCAGATCTATTATCGTTTTATGAAATGTTTGCGCCATGTTACGTACAGATCTGTGCCTACTAGTCTGGCATGTGGGCGAACCAAAGAGCCGTCATATTTCGCATTGCATTTCTCAAAGATATCTCTAAGCTTGACAAAGATATTTAACCTTTATTCCATACTTCAAAGAGTTTTCATTTATGGACGTTATCATGGATAGGTCCAAAACCGTTAACGTTCATAAATGATTCTTCTATTGAAATCTTGAAATAATTTATTATTTTACCAAGGTTTTAAAAACAAATCGTAAACCCCATCCGCTATTACCTCATTAAAGAACGCCTGCATTTTAATCATTACTCACCCAGACATTTTCCATAGTCTCACGTGTCCAATATTTCTGCTAGCTATTGTAGATAATTCTAACCGGATCATACCTCTGAATACAGACTTGCAAACTAGCTACGTAGTAGTATTTTTCTATTGCTGGAATTCATATTTAGTTTATTAATTTAGTTGGCAAATATTTTCAAATTCTAAAGTTATTTCTAAATGTGTCTGGCAATAAGCTTTGGTAAATGAGATGATTGCTATGTTTCATGTTGTATGTTTTAGGAAGGATCATCATCATTATTTATTTTAACATCCAGTTAACTAAGAGTTTCACATTCAGCCGTGGAGATTTGAATGTAGAACTCCTAGCTTTGTTAACTCAAGAACAGGCGCTGAGCCACTGATAAAAACTAGTAAACAATTTTGACACGTTCGCGTTGCCGCGTTGCTTTGTCCTAAAAGGGTCTTGTAAATGTACCTACATTATCCTCTAAAATTGTTATCTAAGATAAAAGTTAATTGGAGGCGGCACGTGAATTTAGGAAATATGTTAAAATGATAGTTAATCAACCTCTCGTGTTCCATATTTGGAAAGATTACAAGGTATACTCACAACTAGCATACTGTTTACAGTTGTTCGTTTTGTTTGAACTATGATAATTGATAAGTAGAGTGAGGCACGATAAGGGTGCCATTATAATTATAACATAACTAACTATATTTTTTTATGATAACAGTGTAAAATTAAGTGTTCTAAGTGACTATGACTACTGTTTAGTTATCACATGTTTATCTGTTTAACTTATAAACTCTTGTGACCTTATTCTCGTTCTAAAACAATGCCGTGAAAACATTTGTATTTACCAAACGAAGAATAATATTTTATTTTTCCAACGAGAACCGTATTGATACCGTATTTATTTATTTATATGCAAATATAAATATTTATTATTGAACCTACGATAATTATAGGTAGGTAAGTCGAATTAAATTATATTTTTCTTTTTATAAGAGTCTCTCGATTTAGAGAGACTATTGTAAAAAGAAAAATAACTAAGTAATGATAATCTTTCGATAGATTTATTTAATTAATTAATTAATTAGCATGGATTAATTATTTATTTTTTATTTAATTAACAAATGTTTTAATATTCAGTAGCAACAACTATATAATAGCAACAACAAATCAACCAAACACATTATTCTGCTGTACACTAGTAAGTACTGTATGTAAATGTATTTTGTGACAAATAAAGATTTTTTTTTTTCATTATCTGGAGAATATAATTGATATTTTTCATAAATCATATCAAATTGTTAAAGATTTTTGAATTACGAAGCTAAATTTTAAATTCGTTTATATTTTGTGAATTACCTACCGACATAAATAAAATGTTATTGTAAAATTGTTTATCGTAGTGTAAAATCTATATTGAGCGTTGAAAAGTTGAAAAACAGAAAACCTTTTAGCAATCGATATAACTGTAGAAATACATATACTCACGCCTATGCACTTTTCATTACCAATTATATCATATAGGTATCAACTAGGTAAGTACACCAGTTTTCTATGGCTTTCTAAAGACGTGGATTATGCGATAACCCAAATACTAAACCGAATTGTTTTTCCACATTCACACTCTTTCAACAACAGTGCCACGCCACTTCTGTATTAGGTACAATATTCGATCACACGTGTGTGGCTGAGTCCTATTGAATTCTTATATTATAAAGGTAGGTACCTACTCCCAGACTGAATATCGAAAAACCCAGATACCTACATCTGTATTTCGACAATATTTTAGTTCGAAGTAACTTAAGCGCGTCTACTGTACTCCGTAAATCGTTTCTTCGACATGACTTGACTAAGAAACAATGTGAGTTCTTATAAAGGAGTTTTAATAGTATTCTGTTCCACAATTAAGTCTTTCTCGGGACGTTCAAGTCTTGCCTTTATTTGGTAGGTATTTCATATTTGTAACACTTAAGACTTGTTTCACCACTAGCAGATAAATGTCCATGATGAGTGATAGATTTTGTAACAGAAATAATGTTAAAAATTTGTCAACTGAGTTTTGGATAGGTTATCATCATCACTTCAGAAACTTATGTACCTAAGTAAGTGGTGTCACAGGGCCTAAGCAAATATTTTAAAATCACCAAAAAAACTATGTCATGTTTAGATTACATTTTAAGAATAGATGTAAAACTGTAATGTAATTCTGACTTGACTAGAAAGATGGCTTTGAGTATCTACTCAGAGCATTGTTTTTCTACTACCTATATAATTATCGTAGGTTCAATCTATAATTAGAAATATTTATATTTGCGTATAAATAAATACGGTATCAATACGGTTCTCGGTGGAAAAATAAGATATTATTCTTCGTTTGGTAATTATAAATGTTTAAACCTTGAATAGATAGAATCTTCTGTTCAGATAAGGTTTTTTTACACAGCTTTTAATAGCCCTAGGTGTGTACCCATTGAGCTAGACAAGACAATATGTCTGCCGCTATGATGCGTACCAGCCTTAATAGGAACACGTGTACCTCCTTACATTTTTAAACATGGAACTCTTTTTCTTTTCAGATTGGGAATGCGTGCGACGACCGTCATAAAACAAAAGTAGTGAAGGTACGCTTTTCTGATATTTTATATCTTTCGCTATACAGCTGTGGTTCGGTTTGATATGGAATCTGTATTTTTATATGTATATTTATGTAGGTAGTTTGAATGTTCAGTTAGTTTGAATTGAAATACTTGTGTCGTAGGTACTCGTATTTTGTATAATGCCATAGCTGTACGTGCGCTAAATTATTTATTTCTTATGTTGGTAAATACTAATTTAACACGTAAACAATAATAGTTGTTCATAATCGTACCAGATAAGAATTGATGCGACAAAAATCTATGAAAAAGTTTGCACATCTATATTGATGTTTTAAAGAATCAGATTTCTATTTCACACTCAGTCCACTAGGGAAGTATCGAAATCCACTTAACCTGAACCATATGAAAACCGCAGTCAAATACACGAGCATGTGTTTCCTCTTGGTACTTAAAAACACCGCATGAAAATTATAATAAAATTCTGAATAAATACATATCTTTACTAATATTACAAAGCTGAAGAGTTTGTTTGTTTGCTTGATTGAACGCTAGGATCTCAGGAAAGACTGCTCTGATTTGAAAAAATCTTTTAGTGTTGGATAGCCCTTATATCGAGGAAGGTTATACTCTATAATATAACGTATAACGTCACGCTACGACCAATAGGAACTGAGTAATGGTCAAATAAAGAATTACGGGAGCGAACCCCCGCGCTATTTTACTTTTTTTTTACCAATTGTTTAATACTTTTAAGCATAAAATAATGTTAGTGCCACAATTACAATCAATTAGCATTTTGGATCTGTTTCTATTTGCATAAAGGATTACGTTAAAAGGTTTCTATCACGACGGTAAACATATCATAAAATTGTAGTACCTCTTTTTGTTACACTTACTGATAATGAACACTTAAGTCTTAAGCAAAGCCCTTTGAAGTGTTTATTATATTTTCTACTTGAATTTCTGTTTGAAAAGGTTGAATATGTACATAATTGGTAAGTGGGCTTCTGGATCTCTTTGAGGTATCGCTGAGCTTCCAACCAAAACTCTGATAGTGTGACAATACGCAAGTTTGACCAACAAAACCAACGTGTAGCTAAGAAAACGGTGACACTTTGACAACTTATCATCTGATTTGTCATTGTAACAGAGAAATGTCGTATTCTATAAAGTGATTCCTCCGTTTTAATTAGCTTTTTTCACGGAACAATCATACTAAGCAATATAATTTTGTAGTTGTTTGTTTAACTGCCGCACTCAGAGACGTCAATTAGCAGTAATCTGTCATTAACACAATTTTTTCATTGAATAATCGTCTTTAGGCGTATAGACTTAAGTATTACACGTTTTTACTAAATAAACTTTAGAGTTAAGTAACGTCTCTGAGTACGGCAGTAAATATATTATATTGTTTTTAAATCATGAACAAATGTTGACTCTTATTGTATTACTCAATAATGGGAAAACGTATGTCAAGATGCTACATCTGCATTGTACAAGTGAGTCATCATTCAATATGAATGTGTGTTGTCTGGTCGACACCAAACCGGTCCTCCGGTTGACTGCCGTCCGTTCATTGCCACTGCACTCAAACTCCTCGGATGGTGCCTCCTAAATTCCTCTAAACATGCAACTATTTTTATGAGTCATAGAGACGAATTAAACTTTTTGTTTTATTATTTTGTTCGTTTTACCTGCAAGCTGTATTTTTGCAAATGAATGAACAATAATTTGAAGTAATTTCGTCATTAGGATTGTAATCTATTTTGTAGGAGTCGCCTATCAAAAATGCAATAAGTAAGACATTACTACATAGTGTGCTCTATGAAACTGAGCTGTAAGATTTATGGAACCTTTATGCAATGAAACCGTCCATTATGAGGTTACACACCTCTTGCAGATGTGTCAATACACATCTGATGCAGTTTAAAAATCACATTGTCGGTATGTCAATTACTGATTCCAATCCGCTTTGTCATTCAGTGAGTTGAGAATATTCAACCTGTCGATGTCGGAATGTTAAAGCTACAGTATCATAATATTATAATCTTTTAAAATTTGAGCTCTAAAAATTGCGTGTTTTCTTGATATTGTAAAAATAAAACTTAATGTTTTATTAAATTGCAAAGGACTTAGACTTATTATATCGGACCTAAAATAATCTATTTTTCTGATCAGATTCATAAACAACGGAACAATTCCTCCTACAAACCCATAACTGTGATTCCTGTGAGCTAGGATTAACAATGATGTACCCCTGCGAACACCGAGCTATGACAATCGGCAGTCTCAGGAAAAGCCTAAAGCCTCAAATTAAAAATGACAAGTCGATCCAAATACCGCAGTTATGAAGTTAGATTATGCAAAAGGGTTACTTGCCTTAGCAAGAATCTATAAACAAACTAAAGTACACGAGGATTGTCATGTGATATGTCACTACCACAGCGACGAGGTCAAACATTATATAATAATAACGAAAAACATCTCATTGTTGTCTCTGTCCTTAACAAGAACACAATACACGCGCTCATGATTACTTAGTATAGATACACTTTATCATCATCATTACAACTCATAAATGTCCCACTGCTGGGCCCACTTTTGGAGGGAATTTAGCCTAGACACACGCTGGCCTTTTCCTTTTCTAGCAGTGCTCTTGTCTGGTTAAATAAGGTAAGTAATAATTATATGCGATTTCATGCAATTTTTGAAATCTTGAAATAAGAGATGGCAACGCAACACTTTAATTACATGTATGCGCGTTTCTTCTGCGGAAATGACGTAATAAGAGACATCTATTTTCAGCAATTTCCACCTTGTTTTAATCAATATAAGGTTAAGTTTGCCTAGAATCAATCGTCATCTTTTTCATTGAAGGTGGTGATTTAATTACTGCACGTTCTAATGCAATTTGATCTTTAAATTCCACTTCATATCTAGAGTGCTCGACTTGAGTGTATTTAATAACACTGTACAAAGGTGTTATTAAATATTTATATCTTGAACAACATACTATAATATATGTGTGCGTGTAATGTAATGAACATTATTGTAAAGATAAGGTTTGTTTGATTATTAAGAAACTAATGGTTCACCGATACCAGATAAAATGTACATAGCCCTACTTTGATTACCAAATAGTAAGATTTTAACTATTTAAGAAAATACTTAGAAATCGAGCGGGGCTTCGCTCCCGTCGTTCTTTATTTGGCTACTGCTCAGCCCCTATTATCCGTAGCATAATGATATAATATAATATTCTACCACATTCACACAGCGCCGTCTAGTCCCAAAGTAAGCAATTATACTTGCTTGTGTTATGGGTACTAAACAACTAATATACTACTTAAATACATTTTTTTTGTAAATACATACATATTATAGATAAATTACACCCAGACACAGAACAAATCTTTATGCTCATCACACAAAGATTTATCCTGGGTGGGGATCGAACCCACGACCTCCGGTTTAGCAGTCAGGGTCATTAACCACTAGACCAACAGGCTTTTCCATTCGTGGCCGTTTGAAAACAAAATCAAGTTTAAAACAAACTCGGAGTGACATAAGCGGTGTGACATTTACACTGTTCTGATCAACAGCGTCGTCACTCGCCCACACCTTGGCCTCGCAGCCTTTCCCCTCGGTGACGTAGCCTAGCCGTCGCCGCATCGTCGTAGCCGCAGGCTCACAGCATGCTGCCCAAAGGCCAAGCCGCACTAACATGGACCTCACTAACCACTGCAGAGTTTTTAGTGTTTAGTTTTGTCAAAAGTTAGTGATATCAGCTATCCATAGGCATCTGTAACACCAGAAGGAACACAGATGCGTTATCGGCCTTTTTATAAGGAGTATTCTCATTTCGTGTATATAT
This sequence comes from Laspeyria flexula, assembly GCA_905147015.1. NCBI lineage: Eukaryota > Metazoa > Arthropoda > Insecta > Lepidoptera > Erebidae > Laspeyria > Laspeyria flexula. The sequence goes on along the minus strand of LR989950.1, from coordinate 12,532,209 downwards.
GTATATTATTATTACGAGTATATACCATACCTACAACGATTTAAACCTAAATATTTTTTATAATTCAAGTTATTACTAAAGATCCTATTATTGACTACTACTATTACTGACTGGCCTGTTGGTCTAGTGGTTAGTGACCCTGACTGCTTAGCCGGAGGTCGTGGGTTCGATCCCCAGCCAGGACAAATCTTTGTGTTATGAGCATAAAGGTTTGTTCTGTGTCTGGGTGTAATATATCTACAATATGTATGTATTTACAAAAAAAATTGTATTTAAGTAGTATATCAGTTGTTTAGTACCTATAACACAAGTAAATATAATTGCTTATGGCGCTGTGTATATGTGGTAGATATTATTATTATTATACTAAAGATCCGATACCACAAGTACCTAGTTGTTAGGTCAGGTCTCAGAACGGTACAATTTATTTAATGCATCAACACTTTACTTTGGCAAGAATTAAATCAGTAGTTGTAATCAACTAATTTAATTTTATAAAGCTACATAAAAACAACTTCGATTGTATCTATGTAACGTTTAGTTGAAAAATATAATAATAACAAACCTGGTTATTTTGTAGGTGATTTAATACATTGAAAATAAACGGATGTGTGACGTCGCTGTTTGTATGAGAACGTAATGCTGCAGGTTATCATAATGATGATCAAAACGGACGTTAGTATGTTTTGGAAAAGTCACATGTGTATTTATACCTCGCAGTTATTATGTATAGAATGTACTTACAATTTTGTACACGTAGATATGTCGCAGTGTGGTAAAAATTGTTCGTAGGTATATATTAAACAAATGTGATTGGATATCTACATAATAATATAACAATTGCCCAATGTACCACATCGCTTCAGAACACATGTAAGCACATCGCTTCAGAACGCGCGAACGCGAACGGTTGCATCTATTTGGTTTGTAATAAGGCAAATTATTGAAAATCCATCCAACTAAAAAATTTCACCCTGCGAAACCGAGGCCGTCTGCAGTATAATAATAATATAAACTTCTTATAATACTTATGTAGGTGACACTGATTTAACTGCCCACACAAACTCCAAATTCTGCTAAGTATATCTAAATTGTAATCTCATAGCTTACCATAAAAGCATATGATTACTTTTACTATTCATTGTTTTCAATGAAGTCACCTACTTATTTTTTACTATTTATAAATTAAATGGGATTAGTGAAAGTCTTCAAAGGCAGCTATTCGCTAAGTGGGTATCTATAGAACTAATATATTGTATTGGTTATGTTATGAAGTAGCACATGGCTGTATTAATGATGTCGTTACGTTAAACACGGCCAAAGCCGTTGAATATCATAATGGTTTTGTAGGCTTTCATATAATTAATTTAGTCATTAAGCGGAGTGTGGATGCTCGTATAGGTATTGCGTGTACAAAGTCCACAAGGTATTAAAATATGGAACGCATTGTATGATTGCATTTGGGAACAAGGTACACTAATGTACACGTGTTAGATTAGATTAATGAAACTTTACAGTAGGGGACATTCATATTCGTGGTACTAGATAGGTACCTACTATTAAAAAGCTGAAGATTATTATAAACAAGTGAAGGCAGCATATAAATTCCTTCGAAACGAAGCATAGTTATATAGTCTAAAGATATCGATGTTATAAGTTTTATACTTATTTTTGTATATGACCTACGCAGTAGAACGTAGGTATACGTCGCCAAATAAACAACACCTTTGGCAAATTACTTAAAGTGGTGCGGCATTCGTACCCTTCATTGATAGCTCATAACATTGTTCTAGAACGGCATGGTATCGACCGTCACCTATGTATGGGCATGACACAGAGACGAGCCTATTAACCTTGAAAACACACCCACTTAAACATGAAAACACCCCATGATAGTGAAAATCTCTGAAGGCGTACATTTGTTTATTTACGCTGTCTGATGAATCACACTAATCTATCTAGATATACAATGAATGAGTCACATAGATAAAGCGAATACCGTTCGGGGAAAACAAAACGCTTATTTGAATTGTATGTTAAAAATTGGATGTCATGATATTTTGAGATTAAATGTAACACCTAATATTTTGCTAAGAAAGATTGACAAAACTGTAAACGACAAACAGATACCGTCTAAAAGATATTTGCATTTAGAAGAATTATGTATATTGTTATCGACGTAAACCATTTCATAATTTTCAATCCATCATCAATTCTATGCGTCTTAAACTCTTAACTTACCTACTTCTTATTATACGTCTAACTTATAAACGAATGCGTTTTTTCTGTTTCGTGATTAGTACAGTACTATTTTCTCTAGATATTTTATATTTATCGGAACCTTTGTGTCAAATTCATATAGTAATCACATTATCCTATTATATTTTCTATTTGAATATCTTGCCTATCACCCTAATAACGCATACGCAAACGTAAAGTCTACAGTTTTATAGCACACAATTATAATAAACTTCTTTTGATCTTTTATAAATCATAAAACTATTTACGGACTTCAAACTTATAAAGGAATGAAAATGGTATGAAAAGATTAAAAAGTAAAATATAATTTTAAACGTTAGCGGAGCGACGTAAATAAATCCGGTTCTCTCGATAACTATCTCAGCATTCTCGAAGAATATAACCCGAGTTACAAAAATGTTGCGAAGGAAAATAAAACATGAAAGGAATTTCACTTAACTTTTTTGTTTTTTTAAACAGTTTGAAAAAAATAGCACTTATTTTTTGTAAAACAAAGCACTCCACTATATCTGCAAACTTTCACGATGAAAATCCAAGTAAATCTGTTTAGAAACTGCGATGCCAGAATAAAGAATGCGCTTCAAACTTAAAGTCTATTATTGCACTAGATTTTTAAAAAGGATTAGATACGCGCTTACGTATAATTAGATCGATAAAATGTTCAAATAATTAACTGCGTCATCTCTCAGTGGTCATAAGATGTTGACAGTGTATGCTTAGTTATTTATTCTATGTCTGAGCAATCCTTTGTGAACGATGCACGAGTGCCAACTCTTGAAAAGAACAGCCTTCCCATTCCACTCATACAATTGCCCGCTTTAAACACCTACATAAGATAGACTTCGTATATTGTACTGGATGTAATAGACATTGTGCTATTGTGTCTAAGATGTGCTTGAACTATGAAAAATAGTTTCATAATAATATAGGTACAAACGTTTGCATTAAATATTTCCAATCTATATTATGAAGCTGTGTTTGTTTGTTTGAACGCGCTAATCTCAAGAACTAGTAAACCGAATTTAAAAAATATTTTAGTGTTTGATACATCATGCTACAACCAATAGGAGCTAAGTAGTGGCGAAAGAAATATCTACGGGAGCTAGCCCCGGGCAACAGCTAATGTTTACTTCAGATCTGCGGTAAATACACCGGAGTCTTGCAACTTGCAAGACAATGACATTTGTACCGTGTACGTTTCACTGTTCGCGTCTAATTTTAAACAATGTATTGGTATGCTCTGTAATTTGGAACTAATTATGTACAAGTATAATTAAGTTACAATCGGCCAAAGGTACACTAATATGTAGCTCATAACCTCCTGTTTTAGTCGGCTTATTACAATTTTGATAAAAAAAATACTTCTATGAATTTAGTAGAAGTATACGTTCTAACTACCATCTAATTATGTGAGGCCTATGTCCATCTAATATTATTAATTCTCTTCACTCTGTGGAGGAGACCCGTGTCCAGCATTGGGAAGTTTCTGGATTGTAATAATGATGATGATACGTTCTCATTGCTTATAAAAGTGCATCATTATCATCAACATACCAGTCGTAGAACGTCCACTGTGAAACATAAGCCTCCCCAAGAGATTTATCATAGGATCGATTATATGCGGCTTGCATCTTGCATTTAACTTGAAACTTAAAATTGCATATTAGGTTACTATTAGTTAACTATGAACTTGAAAATTGTAACATAAAATCAGTGATAAAGAATATTAGGTTACTAAATACGACCTCTCTTGTCACTTGGTAGAAATGTTACATTTCGGTCATAACTGGTTAATGACAAAGTTGACAATATAACATCTGTGCAAATTTTATGAACGGAACTATACTTCATGCGTAAAACAATGTGTGCGAAATTTTTCATACCAAATTTTTAATGAGATTTGAATAATAAATTGCTCCCATGTCAGCTTTAATATAGCTGTTAGATGTGTAGCAATGTGCTTACGTAACATATACTAAATTAATTATGTATTTATTATGTTAAATTTTGCTCGGCTAATTTGCGTAGAAAGCGGAAAAGTATGTTCTTACGTAATACATGCTTAATTTTTTATGTGTTGTAAACAATTTTTGGTATAAAAAATAAAAACAGTTTATACTGCGGTCTCGGTCCCGCAGTGAAACCATTTCTCCCTATACCTAGACGGTAGCAGTTGGCGCGGAGTGAAATTTTGGCATCCGTCCTACTCTGCAAAATTGTTACATAACAATGCAGGTATACGTCCACTTTTCATGACAGGATGTTTAGTCGATTCTACGATGTATCTTAGTCAGTCTGTGCATTGTAACCCTGACCTTCGTCGAGAACATGGGATATAAAATATATGTATACATATATCAAAAGTAACTGTTCTGTGAACAATGGCCAACACCTCAATAAAATCTTTAGTATTTTTTCCGTGTAGTTAAAACATATTGTTGTTGATACGATATGAATAATAATTCAGGCATATCATGACATTGACACCTGTTATGTGTAGCAGACTTGTGGCTCATTCAGTAGACTGGACAAGTAACGAGTAACGTGTCGGCAATATTCGCGAATGACAACACCTCCATCCTTCTGAGTATTTAGTTTATGCCATACGGTGAACGGCGCGGCGTTGTAAACCATCTGTTGTGTGTGTGCTACTATTGCAGTTTTCTGCGTCCAAATGGCCAGTTCTAATATTACGTACAGTTGGATTTATGTCTTACCTTTAGGTATCTGCAATAGATGTTTTCAGTCTGACACGTGTAAGTGCATTAACAGCTTGCGTTTGTTCTTTTATTATAGATTTAACGACGGCTTTAAATTATATGTGTACCTAACGAATATCCAGCCTTCTGTTTAACGTGTCTTATAGAGATTAAAGTCACATTACGGAACCTATATTGTTGTCTGCTAGATACTAAAAGGAAGTTCTTAGAATATTTACATTATTTTAATTCGTAAACTGTAACGTTTAGTACGTACCAGGTTCATTTGATTTTTTTTTTTTTTTTATACCACGACGATGGCAAACAGACGTACGGTCCGCCTGATGGTAAGCGGTTACCGGTTAATTGTATCTACTCATAACAAGACGTACCAATAAAATGTTATGCAATATGCATATACATTCCACGTTTCTCAACTACAATAGGACAGTTATTTTATCATGGTTATTTAAAAAATGATACAAATACTATGATGCTATTGTGATATCTAAGGCTTGTGTGAAATAGCTTTTTTATTGTGCTATTTCGCCTGCTTTGTGGACAGTTATAAGTGTTATATCGTCGTAATATTATCCATGAGAGCTCACTATTCATTCATTCTAGTGTACACTGCCGTTACTTGTGCGCAATTCTCAAACAAAAATGATTAAATAACACGTGGATTCTAAAGGAACATTAACATTTTTATTGACGCGATGGATACTATTAAACTAGTTTTGGCATTTTGTGAAGCCTAAGTTATAACCTTCAAATAATAATATATAGAATAGAATGGCGTTTACCATCAGAAGAGAAATCGAAATAAGAACGAAAAGAGATTTAATTACAATATATATTGTGTATTACTAAAAATTTAGTTTACCCGAGGTTGTGACCTTACAACAGACAGACATAGAACAGACATTCAGATTTACTTTTGGAAAATAGTAAAAATAAACAGATAAGCAAACACAGACAAAGACATCCTCTTTGTATAGTTTTATGTTGCGAAAATAAAATATAGAAATGCGTCTATTTAAAGAACCTGGAAACCTAAGTATAAAGTTACTTAGATACTGTAAAAAATCAACATAATTAATCATTTTGCACCTATTTGATGAAATGAGCTGCGGCAACACGCCATAAACCAATTTAATCAAGCTCCTTTGGTGACCTAAATGTAGCCAGTATATGAAACCACTGTACCTAGTTGAAACTTAATTATGTAGCCGCGCTGCTACTGCCAAAATTGAAACGTGTTAGCCTTTTAATCTAATATAATCCTGTGCCTTGCGTCATTAATTCAACAAACAATTCACGATAGTTATTGAAACATACTCATACCTATACAGTTCATTCAGTTATTTTTGTATTACGTACATAGTCGTACCTACATGTTCTTTACTTGACTGGTGTGCAAGTGATCCCAGGTTATCACTTGCACACCAGTCAAGTAAAGAAGTGTTTTTCTATCATGAAATTCCAGTAAGTATTGAGATTTTGGGCTAAACCCTGTCAACTCTGTAGTTAGAGGAGAAGAGACCCGAGCCCAGCAGTGGGTCTTAATGTTGCTGATGATGATGATTGAGATTTATCCGGAGTGGCAAACTGGTTGATGACAATAGGCTCGCCACCTATTTTATGGGACCAAACATAGCTTTTAAAATGTGGGTGTGATACACCTTTGCCTGCCCCTTCCGAGAAACAGGCGTGATGCTATGTTTATGTCTTTACTTAGCATATTTGTTATACTTTTGACCTTCAAATCAAATTACCGTTATTACGTGAATGAACTTACTCACGTCATTTAACTACGTAATTCATTTAAACACATTTAGTTTGGAATTGTGCATAGCGTTCTTACATAATATACAGTCATGTTATGTGACGTAACAATAATTAGTATGTAGCCATTGAAGCTAAAACTACATTCATCAGCAACCCATTAATTTTCCACTGCTTTGTTCAGGTCTCATCTCCTCTATCTCGAGAGCCGAGAGGATTTAGACCATAATCCACACACGCTGGCCTAGTGCGGGATGGTGGATTAGATATAAGCAGGTACACTCAGAATTACTTCTAGAGTATGTGGGTTTCCTCACGATGTTTTCCTCACCGTTAGCAATGTAAGTCACTATACTAGTACATATAAATATGGCATAGATTGAGATCCCAAAGCTCCCAGACGTTACTTATATTATGTTCTGAGAAACAAAATGTAGACGAGAAGATAGTGTTAGTATATACTCGCTAGCTTGTGCTGACGGCCAAATTTTTAGATATCCGGTACTGAAGTACCTAAAATTTTAACTAACCTTTCTTATTTTCTGAGTGCTGATTTTTATCTATGTTATACAGAATAATGTTAATAATCAAAACTCCCAGGATGCTCGTTGTTCGCAAAAAAAACACTCAAACCCACTTTCGGGCTTATAAGATTCCGCAAACAGATCCCTAAAAAAAAAATACTGTTAGCAAACTAATCATATTTTTAAAGACCTATCTAACGATACCCTACATTTTGGGGCACATGAGAGAGAAAAAAAATATCTCCGTTTGACATGTAGGGGAGGTATAGGCTTAAATAATATATTTTTCAAGATATTTCCACAATACTTTGTTGGTATAACTAATATAATAAATATATCTACCACGTAAAGGGTACACACCACGGGAGAATATTACTGCTTTTGAGCGAAGCCGAAGTAATGACCGCATATATTTCCCGTTAGATGTATAGCCAGCACGGTGTTCTCTTGCCGATCGTTTGACCGCAATCAACGAATTGGAAAACAGTCATGTTCTGAGAAATGTAACGAGTTAACGCATTGGCTGTTCAATTCAGACGTGATACTGATATCACATTGACGGTACTTGTATATTAATTATCCACGTTACATGTTTGCAATATAAAAGTAAGTTAAATTTACTTACCTATAGTTCTATTATCTGTTTCACTCAGTAGTGAGTTTGGAAGTAACTATTGAAGTGTAAATAAAAATGCGCAGTTGCTTAGTAATATCGGTAGTACCATTACTTATTCTGTGGATTACCACAGAATATATATCTTTGAACAGTAGGGACGTTATTAACTTACTTGCTTTTAATTTTCTTTGCCTTCTGTTAGGGTATTCATTGGTGGTCTCATAAATATGTTATTTAACTTAATTACTATTCTTAATTCTATTTAGAATTAGCTTTAAAAAAAAAAAAAATTTCTTATCGGACCATTAGTTCCTGAGACCGGACGTTCAACCAAACAAACAAACTCTACGGCTTTATAATAAGTATAGATTACCAATAAAAAGGTCAAAAAGCCTACAATCCGAACGGGTCATCGATAATGACCAATAATACAATATCAGATTTATTTGTAGTCCAGTCCAGCCACCTTATAAATAAATCTTTAAAAGTTGCAACGACAAGTGATCGTACAAATATACACATGGCCCGACGCTGGGGGTCAACGTGAACAGAATGACTCGTCCCAATAATAACCGGGCAACCCAACGCGGTTTTATACATGATTGGAAATTCTAATAAAAGAAAATATTTTTAACCACAAGGAATATTGTTTGAAACCACAATATCATTTTGTAAGTTCCTGTATACTTACAAACTGTTCTTCCTTATGAGAAATGCACCTAACAATGACAAGTCAAAGAAATGATTGTGCAGTGTGCACTGAGTTTTACGTACCTATTTACTACCTTTGTTTAGCGTACAACAGTGCAAGTTGACATCCAAGTCAACGTAGGGTTATCCATGAAAGAAGAAACTTATGTAAAATATATTTCAGCTTATTTTTGATCTCCTTTAGCAAAGAACTACTTAAAAGAGAGCACTATCGTGCCTATCATAGTAACTGATATGTTGTCAAATTATTACAGTATGGCCCAACGTATTAAACATTGTTTGATAAGATAGTATGGACTCTTATTTTTGGATGTTGTTTGGCTATTTGTCTGAGTTTATCTTAGGGTTAACCCTTGTCGGACACGTAGAGGCCAAAGATATATTATGAACTCAATCGCTTCACGCGTATCTATCAAACGGCTCGAAAAATGCGAATAGAATAGTTTCTGCGAATAAATCTAAACATAATTGAACTTAAAAATATAAATAATGATGAACAAACTAAAAGCATAGTTTTATTATTTTAAGTTCGCTAAAATACATTAATCTTCATAGGCTGATTATGATTTTAGTCTCCCGTGAAATTTTATCGGACGGCACCATCTAAAACAAATATTTTCATTATGTTTTTAGATTTTCAAGTGTAATTATCTGTGTTGTTAAGTGTCTCTCTCTATCATTGAGACGATAATACGCAGTAATACTATCGAATTTACAAATAGTTAATAATTTACCCTGTCAATCGTCACCCATTCTATTTATTTCAAGTGTTCCTGATGTTTTGATTGCATCTCTTTTGAATAGATGTAAATGATATGAGCGATTTTGTGCCGCCCGCATCCAACGGCCACCCGCAACCTTTACCAGGTCGTCGGTCCATTTGGCGGGGGCCACCCCACGCTGCGCTTTCCAATACGTGGCCGCTACTAGAGAACTTTTTGCCCCATCGGCCATTAGTGCATCATCATGATCATCATCGCTCGCTGTGGCGGAAATTAGGTGAGGCCTATGTTCAGCAGTGGACGTCATTGGGCTGATATGATAAAATGATGTGATGTGTAATTATGAACCAGAGTGGTTCCTGTAAAATACTCATTACAGCACCTAAAATTTATATTGTAAAATAAAACAAGAAACCAATTTCTATTAATTAAGAATGTGGCTCCCTAAGTGAAATGGCCATTAATAGCAAGGCCTGTGCCGGTACGGGGCGGCAACGTAACCTTGTCGTGTCAGCTAGGCCTTTTTAGATTTATGGAATTTCATTTGCTATGATATCATTTTATTAATCTGTTATTCTTTTTGATAGAATAATATATAAAAGTAAAACATATTTTAGTAGTGGTACTGAATGGAGTCTTAATGGAGTAAAGTTTACTAACAAAACTTGAGCACTAGAGTTAACTCATAATATTCTGTATCTAATTGAAAACAGTGCATAAAGATAACTTTCACTCTAAAATAATAATATTGCCGATAAGAAGTGCAGCTGGAATTAATCCAACAATGCTACAATAACAGGCCAGATAGACATGCCTGTTCTTGAGTGACAGAAAATAAACCATACAATAAGCAGCAGTAATGTATAACAGCTCGTCCACGTTACGTAGGTATGTTATGAGTTATGACAAAGCTAATTATAGCTTCTTCATTCAGCTGTCTGACTGTTTTGCATGCTTCAAGACATTTTTTGCGAGTCAGAAATATTTTAACTGTTATATAAAACGATTTTGAAAGAGAATCCAAAATAGGTAGGTATACCAATCGTTTGATAGTATATAGGGCTCTTACGTACTAATATATAAAACATCGAACTACTGAAAACTCATTTAAATATCTAATAAAATGTTTAATAGTCGCTGGTAGATTGTTTATACTGTAATAGTATTACTAACTATTATATTAAATGCCAGACATTATTAAGCTTGCACACGTGTAGATTACTAATCGGCAATTGTTTTAAAATTCCATATATTATATGTATTTTAATTTAATTCATGCAACCTAGAAAAAGTGCAGAGGTATGAATCGAAGAAATTGCTACACAATAGTCTATGCAAATGCTAATCAAAGAGATTTGTATCACAAATCATCATTTGATTTATTACGTATTAATTAACTTCGGTATATGTTATGTTATTAGGTGGAGGTGAATAGTAGTGAAGATTGGTATGGGCGTGCGGTGAGACACGGAGCACTAAAGCAAGATGACGGAGGGCGAAAGACAGCAAAATGCAGGCGGCACAAACGCTGCACCACAGCACAGGAAAGGGCACAGGTACGTAATACTATGAGCTACATAAAAGCACAACGTTAGAAGCATGTCAGTTGGTAATAAATATTGAATCCACCGTCAAACGAATGAAGCGTGACGAAGAACATACCATCATGAAAAATGCGCTCAATCAAAAATCCATTTAGGTCCATCAGTTTACTGCAGCATACTCGAGCACAGTATTTATATGACTGGTTAAATAAATTATGCCATAAAACTTATCTACAACTTGGTGTTCTGAACAATTTATTTTTCTAACTACTTTGTAGTATCAGTTTACGTACATAATGTGGATGTTGTTTTTAAAATGTCAATTATAAACGACACATATACCAGAGTTAAGTACCTGAGTGAACAAAATTTGCTTGCATATTATTTTGTAAATCAATTTTGTATTTTACACGTTATCAAATTGTATCTGACGTAAATGGAACTTCATTTCCGTGGCTGTTTATTCCCGACAATCTGACATTATAAGCCTTTGGATGGCGACGGCATCGTATCATTGTAATAAACGGGACGCAACCATAAAATTTACACGAACATTCGCTCGTTTCAATCCGTTCGTGGTTGTTTTTAACTCAGCGGGCAGTTATTACTACATTTGCTTTTGTATACGTCCCGGCTAGTAGTAGGTACATAGATATACGGTCCGCCTGAAGCTGAAAGCTATATATTAATAGCTATACCAGAACCAAAATTGCAAAATTTCGTATGCACATCAATTTTCCATGATAGAGTTCCTTCGCCTCTGAAAGTAAAACTATGCTCAGAATATCGGACACTATTCTACGGCAATTTAACTGCGCGGGTTAGTTGCCTGCGAAATAAAACATGCTTTTTTAAAAATCTTATTATTTTGTCTTTTCGTGCACGCGTAACTCTTTCAACACGTCTATATTCATGTTTTCTATGCATATAATAACTAAACTAATGATAACCGTTTTCGCTTTGTGGTTTAGACTGTTCTTTGCTTTTGAAACTTTTACTTTTATTTGTTAACTATTTTGATTTTATACCTAGCTTCAGTATCTTTTGGTAGCGAAACTTTCTTTTCTAAAACGTTATTAGATACTGATTCGGGTTTTTTTTTGTCATAAAAAGTGCGGGCTTTTTATAAAAGGTATTGTTTCAAATGTACGACATCGACTGCCAACTATACATTTAGCCACACAAAAAACTTTCTATTTTTGGTTCGGAAACTGTAACGTTACTGAAACCAAAATTACATTCTGGTCGGCTGCGTCTGTGTCAAATCATGATTGCTGCGTTTTGTAACCTAATAGCAGATTTATTGATGACTATTACTCACTCTATAATGTACGTGTGTCCGTATCAGGACCTAGTTTGTATAGAATTATATTCGTGTTACTATCCGCGCGCTCTTATTTATGAATGTTTCATCTTTCATTATATTGTTATGACCCACTTCTTCTTCGTCGCGTGCTCTGTGCACGTTGCTTTTATCATTGTATAGATTTAGTTCTGGTTTGTCCATTGAACTTTAGTGTCACTTGCAGACGATACCACTCAATACGGATATTTTTTACTCTTATCAAATTACTTGGCCATGAAACTATTAATAAGAACTCGTGAAACCAATTCTTTGTTGAATTAATATTAATCTGAAATTGTTTTGTGGACGGTGCTCTTTTGTTTTGAATAAAACAAAAATCTCACTTCATAAAATGAATTGTTTGTAATTTACAAATACATACCTACAATTTAATTGGTACGCTTCTTTCTTCCAAAAGATGACCTATTAGTAGTTGATCTATTTCTGTCTTATAGTTATAACATAATAATTAAGGTCGATGTGCTTTCCAACCATATTACGCCTGTTGTAAACTAAAATGACAACTAGGTACTTACATAATTCATAGATAGTTAGCATTAAAAAGCTGTTTCTTTTATACAAATCGTTTCCTACTTCTCTTCATGGCTTCACTCACCTTCAATAATGGCCCTCATTGATTATAAAAGATATTCATTATTTTCACTACCAAGACGAACTTGTTGCTATTTTAACAATTGTTGTTTCGTAATCAACTGTAGTCTCGCAACTGTAGCAAACGATCAGTTGGTTAATTACAATTATGACATAAGAACTGTACCATGAAATCAATATTTTTTTTAGCTATTGTCTTCAATGATAAACGGAGTTTCATTAGCTATTGTTCAACAATATAAAGATATAATAATGTATGAATATTGGCTCATGCTGTTTGCTGTCGACGACCAGTTGATCTCTCACATGAACTTTTGACTTGACCCATATTGCGAATTGTGACTGGGAACATTTGTATTTGATTAATCAATCTTAATGATGATGACTTAAATCGATAAAAATAATCGGTGAATGACATTAAACTACTACGAATTAATAATGATTAAATTTTAAAAAGGATGGTGGTATTGAATACGTTTGCGGTTTCTGAACTCTCTGGATCGATCCCCGGGTCGAAACAAATATTTGTATGATCTTCAAATGTTTGTATTGGAGTTTGAGTATTTTTCTTTGTATAATATTTATTAAGAAATATACACCACGCAGTAACAATAAGCATAAAAAAGCTGATAACTTAGTGACGTTTAATTCTTTTTAATTTTTTTATTCTCATTCCACAAATAAAAAGACGTTTGGGGTGTTTCAGCTTTAGTATAAACAAAGAATAACGTTGTATATAATATGCGGCTTGCTTTAGGCTATTCATCAGCAACCCATCAAGTCCCACTGTTGGGCTCAGGTCTCCTCTCCTCTAACTAGAGAGCTGAGAAGGTTTAAGCCATAATCCACTCACGCTGGCCTAGTGCGGGTTGGTGGATAGCTTAGTTTAGGCTATTATGCTGTATAAAAAAAACTCATATCCACTTTTTAATAACAGGTATATTTGCAGAGAATAGAGCATGTACTAACTTAAACACTAAGTTAAACAATAGTAAAATGAACGGGGTATCGGGGGTCACTACAACAAAACTGTATATCGCATTACAAATTCACGAATAGTGGACGTTCAACATGGTCATTTACCTTTTTCAGTTAGAGTTTCAATTTCATTTCATTGTTTAATGTACCCGTTGTATACTGGCAGTGAAATCGAAACGGTTTCAGAAAACCACTGGATGGACAATTACTGCTTCTACTAATATATTTAGAAATAGATTTGCGATCAGTATTTTGTTCTTACATATCTTTTGAACTTTCTAAATACGTGTAATGGACTTCTGTTTGGACTTTTTGGGTTCAGGTTTAACTTTAACCTGTTAAACCCTTTAAGACTAAAAAGTATAAAATAAAAAAAATATATTTTTTTTATTTTTATGGATAACCTTTCAATAAACAAAAATGTGAAACAAAAAGGTAATAAATAAATTTAACGGCCGTATATAAAAAACATTTTGATCTTTATAATTTTTTTTTCAGCAACCTTTACTCTATGCTATGATACTTCGACAGATCTTTTAAAAACATTTTAAGGTTTCTAAGGTTTCCCCCTTCTGTTTTCTAAACCGAAAAATCTGAAAAAAAATCGCAAAGGTAACGCTTACTAAATACTTCCAACCAAAATTATTTTGAACATGATCGGATTTACCGTTTTTGAGTAAATGCCGAATACTACGCTTCTCAACAAAAAGCGTTATGAAGATTAGCTCTTTTGTCGCGGAACCCTACATTGAACATGGTCCGACATGCTCTTAACCTGTTTTTTATATTATCTAAATTAGCAATAGGTATGCTAATCCACTTAATTAATTACTATAAAGAAACTACTAGGTAAATTAAATCACTAACAATAGTACCTACCTACCTACCTAAGTTTATAATTGTATATATTTATCAAATATATCAATACAAAGTACGAGGTCATCAGACATTAGATCTTCCATTATCAAAGATAATTGTTGTTGATATAAATCTGTTCCGCGGAAATGACCAATGACTCATTAAACGACAAAAAATGAAAATTGGAAGAGTCGTCCGCGCTCCACTTCCTATTCCAATTTGAAATGACATCAAGCCGTATCAAAATTACCGAAATTAATGAAATGAGATTATATCTATAGGTAGTAGTATAGCTAGTAGGTAAACATTTGTAAATTGTTTTTGTGCTTGGTATAAATTTGACGAGAAGAAATATATAAAAAAACTAGGTATATAAACATAAGCTCAATGAAAACCTTAGTATTTCATACATTTTAGCAACATATATTTTAGCCGTCAAATAAAATGATGTTCGTAAAATAAAACAGAGCTTTGTTGGAATAGTAACCGCAGCTTTAGGGTATGGTAGCTTCAAAGTAATTACATTAGCATTGTAGGTATTCCAACCACCTTTATGGAATAATGAGGTGGAAAACAAAGAAAATAAATTCACGTAAATGCTGAATACCATCTTTGAGAGCCACTCCTTGATTTTAAAATTACTCATCCACTATACTTAGTTACTTGCTATTTCAATGCGTAGGTATCTCACTCCATCTAATGTCTAGTAATATTCTAGAACTAGAAGTCGCGCCGGGCTTCGCTTCCATTTATTTTGATTTGGCCACTGCTCAGCTCCTATTAACCGTAGCCTGATGTTATATAGCTTATAACATACCTGCCTCGATCAATGGGCTATACAACACTAAAATATTTTTTCAAATTGGACCAGTAGTTCCTGAGATCCTAGCGTTCAACCAAACAAACAAACAAACTGCAGCCCTATAATATTAGTATAGATAAGTGCGCACCTACCTATTCCACCTAATTATATCTGCGTTATCGATATCTGATAAATAGTTATTAATTAATTAATAGTGTATTACCATTAATTCATAACAACATAATATTATGATATAACAAAGCCTTATCTACCGATATATAAAAGCAATAACGGTATAGGACGTTTGATGAAAAGCTTCAAACATCCTATGTTTACTATAATTATAGCTTCCTTGAAGGCCGACTCAATACAATGGACTCCACATGCAGGCTCGTAAGTTGGCTATGTGGTACATAATTGCATATTACAGTTACAGTTTAGACTGTTCCTAAGCGCTTATAGGTAACCAAGAGTATTGCATAATGTAGTCGCATAACATGCGTACAATGTACTGTGGCATACATATATTAATTTTATGAACCGTGATTTTGTCAGATTTAGGACATAGAACAGATTAAAGAAAAATAAAGGCAATGCCTTATATTTATCAAACTATTTGCTGCCCAAATCATTGAAATGAGTCTCACTCTCTTCAACAACAAGGAAATCGCAAGCCAGCACAGCAGACTATAGAGAACAAGTTTATAAACAAATGAGTAATACACATGAGACTACCTTATTATAATTTTCAACACTTTATACTGTGCTCCCTACACTTGCCGCATGAACTCACATCAAAACAAATATGGCTTACAGGTATAGGCACCTAATATCCAAACCAAACATGTATTCTTACGTCATAGATAGGTGTATCTCTATACATCGAGGATTTGTTATCATGAACTGTCCTAGAACATTACCTCATCCCGCCGTCGTCAGCTGTCCGAATGAGACAAACAATCCTACGCTCCCTTCCGATGATAACGTCGTATCACACACCGATAACGCTGGGTTTGCAACACCTGGCCCATATTCATACCTTGTCGCACTCTGATATCACCATACAAAGCCTTGGGTTTAGTCATCTTAGTGCTAATGTTTTGTTTGAGCACGCACCACGCTCGTCCAACGAAATATGGTGTTAAAATTAACTGGTGTTCCTTCGTTTGATGTGCATCGTAAATTGTTTTGAACACGGCGAACAGCGCGCGTTATTATACAAGCTGTTTTATTTATCATCTGTGAAGTTGACGTAAATCGCCACAATGACGGAAAGAGAACAACAACGATATTTATTGGACGGACACAGGTTTGGTTTTAAAATAGTTGTTTTATGTGGTAAATTATACCAGTTGCAATTGATCCTTTCGTAGACCAGCTTCCTAACCAGCAAGTCCTCATAGCAAGCTCGTAAAATTACGATTTTACTATATTAAAATTCACGTTTCAAAGCTATGGAATGTTTTTGAATGAGTTGTTGTTAGATTGCCTACATTTAGATCTAAACTTTTGATCTTAATGTAGGCAATTTACCAACAACTCATTCAAAAGTAGCTTTATGTTTAACAGATTCTTATAGATTTTCTCCTTATGTTTTTTATTTACAGAACAACACGGATCTTTTACTAAGTGTACAGTTATGTTATTGTTTTGCACGTTTGTAAGTAAACAATGCTTACAATTGCAATGTTTCCCACAGCTCACTTTACACTTTCCATCATTAAACTAAATGCCTAGCTACGTATTACCTAGAAAACCTTAACATTCCGTTAGTAACAAAAAGCACTTGCTTACCTGTGGCTGAAGAAAAATAATGGAGAAAATTGTACTAACATATCTTTTCTTCTGTATGATCTATTATAATATCTTAAATACCTACCTATTTTTAATTAAGGATAATAATTATTATTTAATGTCTGTTGTTTCTTCAATAAAACAATTAATGTATTTCGTTTCACGAAAAACTCATCAAAAATCAATTTAACGTACAACGTGACCGAATAACAGTTATTTTCGCATTTATTAATTATTATGTACGTCTTAAAGAACAAATAGACACGACCGCGATTCCGTTATGATTAAGTTGACGGAAAAAGATAAAATATGTTAAATATAGATATTTGAAACGAGGAAAACCAACTAAATAACAAACAAGTAAGAACAGTTTCAAAGTCTGACGCTTCAAAGCATCATTTGTATGTAAGCTGACATTGGAACAATTTATCTTTGGAAACCTTTCTCTGTTTTGACGGGGGTACCCTTGCAGCTGATTTTGCTCCGTTCTACTAAGTGAAGGAAACCTAATTTATCAACTTTTTATAGCTAAATCTACACGTTGACTTCGATAAAAGCAGAAGTTCAAAACTGCAGATGTATCTTATTAAGTACAACGTGAGTCATTATAATATGACGAGATAGCATTCTTCTATAGAATTTGTTACAAAAATATTACATCTTACGAATTTTATTGACCTAGTGGACAAAATTGAGGTTACAGTTTTACTTCGGAATATTATTGTAAATATTTTCTTTGTATATTGGTTCGCCTCTCATTGTATAACTTAACGGTGTAACAGTTCGATCAAATGTCAACGAGTCTCATTATATTGATTTCGCATACCATCAGTTGTATCCCACGACAATTTCACATCCATATTTAAGATGACAATCCAATGTTACTTGTGACCGTATCGTTGTGTATTGTTACGTGTTGAGAAAATTGGTTGTTTCTTTTTTTCTCAGGAGGCAAGAGTCAATGTACGCGATGACCGGATTGTACGCAGAGTCGGGGTGCACAGACGGCGCAGGCGACGAGGCCGGCCCGAGTACCCCGCCGCACCCCTCGCACCCTCCAAGAGAGTCTATCAAATGCCACAGCCGGAACCCCTCCGCCGGGATATGCGACAGGTGGAATACTAGAATAATTACTTAAACCTCACATAGAAAAGTACATCCAACCTTGAACATAGAAAAGTAATATTAGTTTAGCGAGTTAGACGACCTATAAAGACCTGAACTTGATAGTATAACGACTTGCGTGCACGCATAGGTTATTTATATTCACACTTGTGGTTTATACTTGAAGATCATAACGTTAGTACAAATTGAATAATTAACAGGACTAAAACTAACTTAGTATTTTTCTTTAACAGAGATCGGGACCGAGAAAAAGAAAAGGAGAAACCTCGACAGATGTATCCAGAAATATTAGATATTCCTCATGACGCAAGAGATTGCGGTATTCTGTCTTGGAGACCGCTATTCATACAGAGATTTTCTAGTATAAAAGTAAGTAATGAGTTACCTAAGTCTGTCCGTGAGGTTCACTGATTATATTACCTTAAGGAGCTTCATATTCAACCATATTGAAACGACTAATGAATGTTTATTTTCAGGTATTTGTATTTTTTCTTTCGTTCCTTGTGACGCTGCAGCAAGCATTGAGCTCTGGGTATATAAATTCTGTGATCACAACAATTGAGAAACGCTTCGAGATACCCTCAAGTCTCTCGGGGCTCATCGCGAGCAGCTACGAGATCGGTAACGTCATTACCGTGATCTTTGTGTCGTATCTCGGCAGCAGAAGACACATTCCAGTTTGGATCGCTGTTGGTAAGAATATTACAATATACCTATGTAATTCCTCTTTAACGCTATATGACTTTTATTGGATCAGTAGGTATACATTTAAATCCGAAATTTAAATATATACTGATCCAATAAAAGTCTCATTACATTACGACAGGACGTTATACGCAGCGCCTGTTCTAGCCTTGACCCGATCGTACAATCAATAACTTGTGTAAAGATTAAAATATTACCTCTACTTTTCTACGAAACAGCTGAACTACGTCTATCATATTACCGATATTGTCAGAAATGACAAAGGGATTATGTTAGGTGATGCGGCAAACATTATCTTGAATTCTAACGTCTTACTGCTGTAACAATGTGTTAGGATTTAAGAGGATTACATTAATGTATAATATGTATAAGTCACTGTAAGTATAATGATTGTAAGTTGACTGTAAGTTTTGAACTTTTGAGAAACCAATCCTACTAATATTATAAATGCGAAAGTTTGTAAGAATGTTTGGATGTTTGGATGTTTAGATGTTTGGATGTTTGGATGTTTGTTACCAGTAAACGAAAAAACCACTGAATAGATTTCAATGAAACTTTGCAGTAATGTACCTTATACATCAGAATAACATATAGGCTATATTTTATACAAATATCGCGTAAATTGGCTAAACCATGAGAACAAATGTAAAGTAAGTCGGAGAAAAATCTGCCATCTTATAGCTATTTCTGCTTCCTCTACCTAAACCGTTAGTTTTACATGAGGATAATGTATGGAGAAATTTTTACTCTTAAATAGTTATAAAAAAAGTCCGCGACAGCATATTATGCCTATCTTTTATGTGGAAGTCGATACAGAGAGAATAGTGAGCCAGAAATACATTTAAATCGGATACGGCATTTAAAGTGAAAAATTTCATGGTATTAAACTAATTCCTAGGAATGCAAATACCTTTATCACTTTTGTCATTTAATGTAGATAAATTTTGTCGTTTACACTAAGTTATTTCGACAAATAGTTTAAAAGTTATTACGATATTAAATGAAATGTATATAATCCCAGAAATATTATAATAATACTGTATGTCACCCGTGACTTCGCTTACCTGTTATTTTGTTCCTGTGACCACAGCAACTTTTCACTTTTAGAGGGGAAATTTCGGCCAATGTTTTCTAAGCACAGATATTACTTCAGATTAAACATAACCAATACTACGTGATTGATTAGAATAGTACTTATCTTTGTGAAACATCCATCCCGTGTCTTTTTGGTTAAAATTATCAAACATCCAAACAAACATTCATCCTTTCAACTTTGTGTGTGTATATTACTATATTTATCAACGTCAGCCCTAATGACACAGATTAAAAAGAAATGAAAGATCTCTATTTTCTTTTTTCTTACTATACAACCTCATCACTTGAATATAATATTACTAATCATTCACCAGTAAATTCAAAGAATATATTATGACAATTGTGTAGTAAAATTATGAAATAAAGTAAAATATGAAATAAAATATTTTTCGTAGATAATTAAATATATTGCAGTATCAAGGTAGTATAGTAGCAGAATACAAATACCATAGACCTAGGATCCGCGCGCCATTTGTTTTCGGTCTATCATTTGACATTTGACAGTGAATTATCATTGTATGTATTCGCCCCATTTATTTTCGGTCTATCATTTGACATTTGACAGTGAATATCATTGTCTGTATTTATGGTCCCTAAAGACATAAGCTAATAAAAATAAAACAATTGTGGATATTGTAAAATATGAAATAAAGTAAAACATGAAATAAAATATTTTTCGTACAAAAGTAAATACATTGCAGTATCAAGGTAGTATTATAGTAGCAAAATACAAATATCCGCGCGCTTTTTTTTTATAATTATATGGCGGTACGAAGTTCGCCGAGTCAGCTAGTACCTTATAAAAATAGTAGATACGCAACGCGCGATTTTTAATTCTAATACCTACCTTACAAAGTTCTGCGCCACACGCTGAAAATCACATTGTTTTAAACTGTACTACTTCCAAAATAGGTAGCTTTTCAGCATTTAGGATAACGTTAGGCTCTCATTATCCAGTAAATTTATATCGCAAATATCGTAATGCCTCACTACTAATTAAAAATATAAATATGTCGTATGGGTTGCCTATAAATTAAAGGCATAAGTTAATTATCACTATTGTACCCATAAATGTACTATTAATTATGTAAAGTATTACGGACTATTTTCTTTGTATGGTTTAATATTTTATTGCGCTTCTCTCATACTGTGATATCGGTGCACCTAGTATACCTATTCAAATCTATGATGAAACTGCATCCGGGCTTAAACTGCCTTTGTTTTACTTATTGAGTTTAAATAATTAAGGATTGAAAATGTGTTTCAATATTTTCATAATATTTGTATCGAAAATATCGCGTTATCTTTCAGTTCAGCAAATGAAAAGAAAAACATCAATAGGCTTTAGATTCTGTTTGTCATGAAGAGGGCTTCTCGTTTGGTACAATCAGTATAAAAATAGAAATTATTTAGGTGTGTCTTGAATTTAAAACCATTTGAGTGGTACATATTTAATTTAATCAAGCTTATTGTCCTGAAAGTTCATTGTAACTGTGCCCGGATCAGGACTATTTTTGGCGACGGACCTGCTATTATAAATTTAACAGTGGAGTGATAAAGATAAATGAACAAAATGTATAGATCGTGTGTTTATTTTAGGTGCTGTAATAATGGGTATCGGATCCTTGGTATTTGTCGTTCCGCACTTTATAGCGGAAGTGAACAGCGAAACATTGATGAACAATAAATCGGATGATAATATATGCCGGCTGCCACGTGCGTTGGAACAAGATATGGGTGGTTTGGGACGGCTCTCACAGGGTTTACCGCCGGCGAATCTGAGACCAGATAACTGCATCAAGGTATGTACTAAAATGCTGCTTTTTGGTTCTAAATATCGCTACCTTAATGGAAAGAAGTCGTAAATTTTAAAAACTTTTAGTCATTTTTCAACCTTTACTATTAGCAGAACATAAACATTACGTTATATTGCGTATCCGATGTGTACCTACAATTCAAAATACCTGTTTATTCTCACAATGTAAAATTTCGAATGTGTAACAAAAACCTAGTTAAATTTGATGTCGTACACATTACAGTAAACTTGCACTAACTCGAGACTTGTTCAAGTCTGCCGTAACGTATAAGGATAGAATTGGCGCAATATTTTATGGGAATAGACTTTAGATTTGAATTTATCAAAATTTTCCGTTTTTATAACAATCTGTAATAAAAATAGCCTCGCTCCCTATTATACTTGGCTGGCGAAATGTGTGTGTGATACGGCACTATCTTCCCTTTAGAGAAAAAGGCGTGACGTACTTATCAATATTATTTAACTTTGTTGTTAACAGAGTACGCCGAGCACATTCATGCCAGTGATGGTGTTCATAGTGGCGCAACTGTTGCTCGGCTGTGGAGGGTCGCCGCTCCTCACCCTCGGCACCACGTACGTCGATGATCACGTCCGTCCCGAGTCCTCGAGCATGTATATTGGTAAGTATTTTTATTACTACAAATGCCGCGTTGTTATAACAAACAAATTAACTTTCATTTCAAATATTATCTAAAGTTAAAATATAAGTAACATTCATAGTTAACGTTGTTGTCTGTATTTTAACGTTAGTTTTAATATTAATTAATTTTAAAATTTGTCAAATGAACAGTATGGTAAATACGTTAAATTATTTAACGTTAATCTTTTAATAAAGTTAGTAGCGGCAACCTAGAGAAACTAATTTTAATTTTTTAACATTATTTTAAGCCCTGAAAAGTCCTGATATGTAACATCATGTTCAATGTGTTCTCCACACTTTACTAGAAGTCGCGTTGCATGTGTCTATTGTCATGCTTCAAATGCTACGTTGTCATTTCGCCACGATGTCTCTCAAGCAAACTGCCTTGACAAACAAGTCACTGAACCTTATACAAACATAAAAGAATATATCTTTACTTGCAACTGCATTCCACTGGAAATAATATTATGTTTAATAAAGTAACACAATTATTTCACTGAATAATCGTCTTTAGGCGTATCGACTTAAGTATTACACTTTTTTACTAAATAAAGTTTAAAGTTAAGTAGTGTCTCTGAGTACGGCAGTTAGTGCGGCAGTCAGTATTTACCATTAAACGAAAATGCTATTGTAAAACAATAGCAGTTTATTTGCCATATTTTCTCTTCTGAGTCGGTATCTTCATTGCAGAAGATTGTGTCTTGTCTGAAGTGTTGATCACTTGGTGCACCAATGCTCTTCCATTTGATGTTTTCCTAGGCGCATTTAGGTATAGACTGACCAGTCAGCGTCTTTACAAGGTCTGACCAATAAACTGGTATCTTCTACTGGTATCTCTTGGTATCTATCTTTCTATATCTTAGCAACTTAAAAAAGTATATAATTTTAAATATAGCAGTAGTCGAATAGCAAAGTAACCAGATTAATTCATGAGACATGGGGCGATTTCGATCTTGGTTGGAATTACCAAATGCCATAGGTACTTTTTGGAATTCACAATTTAATCACACATACGGAATACATTGTGGGTTTACCACTGGATCAAGAGAAAATCTAGGAGTACGTAATCCGCTAATCGGCTAATCCACATTAAGTTGAGACAATGTGTGACGATTATAGCCTAAACCCTCTGAAAAATCTGATCTTGCTATAAGAGAATATCAACTTAGTTGAGGGATATTAATGTGTTGGTATTAATATTAATAAGTGAAAGTCACATGATTCAGTTTTGTCCTTAATAATTTCATTTTATTCACCTGTACCAGTACCTGTTTATACATACGAGAGTAAACGAGATAATATGAGTTCCTATTATGTTATTATTTGATATTGTAGGAGAAAACACGTACTATTTTATATTGACATATTTCTGAACCTACCAATAACTGTGTTGTTTATAGTTGGTAACAAATAGATATTAAAAGTTTATCGACGATAAAACACGACTGATTACAAAATATAATCTTTACGCTTCATGTTGATTTATTAAACTAAAATCTAAGGTAAGGACGAAAACGAATAGGGGGCTATGCTGACCGGGTTGTTTGGTCCGGCGGACTCACATTTTCGCGGACTTTTTATAAATTATTTTGAATTTTAAAATAACAATGTAGGAAATGTTATTTTACTTTGACAAGGTTCGACGGCCTCATATTATCTAGCATTTTTGTTGTCAATGTAAATATTTTCGTTGTACTTAAATACAAATGGTACTTATTTTATCAGTAAGTAGTAGGGACCTAGTAATACTAACTGATAAAATAAGTCATTCGAAATCATGCAGTTTCGTGTTTCATTTTGCATTCTTTCCATGAACTTAAAACGACACAAGAAGTAAAATGAAGTTTGACGTAATTCGATTAATTTACAATCGATCTTGACGTGTTCGACAAGTAATCGATTACGTTACGTGGCAACGTTTGATGACCTCATGAGTAAAAAAGCGTGACTTTACCTATATTTCTTTTTTTTCAAGTAATGTCTCCTTTGCAATGGTTTTGAAATGAAGTTTGTAGCATAAAAAGTAGGCATCTCTAAGTCCTAATGATAGTAGGACTCAATGATCATTTCTATTCAATTAATTCAACATAGGTGCCTACCGATGGTTCGTATTCTATTTGTATTTTTATATCACTGATAGAAATGATATCATCACGACAGTTTTTATCATGAACCTATGACAATGATGTGATGATTAAATTATTTACACGAGTGTCAAAGAATCGTCACAGCGCGCGTATCTTGTATTTCTTCGCTTACTATCATAACAATAATATCATCAGAAATACTTATGTACTTATAAGTATCAAAATGAATAAATACACGTAAAAAAGCGCTACTATGTTATCTCTTTATCTTGAGATTAAAAGCTCTTAAGCCTCATTCGTACACATGACGCGTACTGTGTGCCCGATACCTCGGTTGTTCTCCGCAGTTTAGTCAAACGTTACTACTTCACTCCTATGGATTGTGGCTATAAAAAAACGAAAACTGTTTTCTAAATCAGACTGGTAGCTGGTAGTCTCTTACACTAGCTCGTTTAAACTGCCTTTTCAGCTTCATATTACCCCAGTACTTTATAGGCGTTCGTAGCATTTTGTAACTGAGATGTTCATTACGATCATCCAGGTTAAGCAAAATTCGGTCAATCCATGGTGGGTGACTGTTTGTGGCAATTTCATTCTTGAGCGTCTCCGTGCTTCCGATAGCACGTAAAGCCGTTGGTCCTGGCTATCACTCTGTGGTTGTTGTTAAGTCAATTTGGAAACCTTCTGAGCGACTTGATAAATTTCAACACTAAGTTGAAGCGTATTCGATAAGCGTTTTTTTACACCTGGTTATCGGATATGTAAAAAACGCACACGCAAATTGCTAAACGTATCTACGTAACTTTTAATGCTTAAAGCATACATTTTATTTTACTAAGTGCATAATAAATGAATTATTATGTTATTATTTACCTATGTCTAATGCGGGCTCTACATTGAAGATTATCATATTGATTTATGATTATGACGTATATGCTATTCTGTTATACATAGTGGATAGATATTTAAAGTACGAAGATAACCCAGGACGTATCGCGTATCTTACTAAACGCACACATGTGAGTGTTGTGTGTAGATAATGTGTAGGTAGGTACTGTATGATTTATCGACACGGGGTCGCTATAAAACTGCAGGATCCATTTATTAAATGAATTCATAAAGGCGGTTGTTGAACCCATTCTTTATCGCGTTTGCATAGATAGTTCTAGTTTAGAATGTTTGATTGTTGGTATGCCCTGTCATCATTTGACTATTTTTTGCACGACACGTAAAAATTCAAGTTAAAAACAATAACATTTTGCACTTTTTAAGTTAGACCACAGAATATATTATAATTGTTTTATGAAAACCTTGTGCTTCACAAAGGTTACCACTTACCACCTCCTTTATGTTTTATTTTCTTACTGGCCACTTGACTGTAGCGTCATCGAGGGGAGGAGTTTTAATAAGGCCCTTGCGTTAAGACTCGTATAGACACGACCCGGTTTTGAGAGCCACTCGTATCCTCAGAAAGAGGTCTGTCGTATCGATCCTTGACCGGTTCATTTTTTTAATCATTACGACAACAAATCGATCGTACCTAAGTATAATATTTTCGTTCGTCTGATCTATTAGCTTGAATACTCAGTACCTAATAATGTTTTCACAATTTTTTCTTTGTCTCCTTTACGCAGTTACAGTTGTGTAGTTATGACTAGTAAAGTGAATGAAATTTTAAATTATGGGCGCCACCAAGACAGTCACGCAATGTTTTCATAGAATTTTAACGTCACTCACTACATGCACAAATATTTTAAATTTTCAATGATCTGAACTCCCTAGATACTTCACATTCTAGGTATGCTGGTAGGTAGGTAAAGTTATTGATAAGTATGTATTAATGGAGCGTATGGAACTATAAGTTTAGCTAACGCAGCTAGATTTAGGTACACCAAAAGTCATTGATATTAGCTGCGAAATCCATGCCATTTGCCGCACCGACCTATACATACTTACCTAGTAAGAAACATGACTGACCCAGTTTTGGTCCGCAATATTATTGAGGCGGCTATCACGAATACATAGGTACCTAATTGCGAAATACTTACAATAAAATTACGCTATTTAAAAACCTATAATTTTCTCACCCATCATTTATTAATCTCGGTTACGTAGGTATGGTGGTGTACCTACACAACTCAACTACCATATTGAGCTTTTGTTTCTAGGTTGCGTAATTTTATTAAACCGTTGGAAAGCTTGGTAAAAGAAGGTTATCGTAAAGAATATATTTTCTATACGATAACCTATTTTCTACAAAGCAAAGCAAACTGATATTAATGTTTTTTCTACAAACCTATTTTCTACTACTATGTAGGTAAGTATAAGTAATTTCACGTCAGTTTAGTTTAGAATTACGGGCTTTTGCGAGTGAAGATGCCAATGGTTGGCTATGATACTATAGGACACCACATGTTGGTCGAGGCTCTTTCCTATCGGTATATCGGTACAATGACTGCTGAGTCCACATCCCAAATGTCGACAGTCTCGTGAGCTAAATCAAGATACCTACTTGATTTGATTATCTTTTTCAGCCTTCAGGAGATTTTCATCATATACTCATGAGAACTCGTGAAGGCTCTAATCAATAAACCACTGCAAAAGTCTTTGATCGGTCCAATACCACAATATCGGGCGTGTAACAGTCCTGTCTGTGATAATGGACCGATCCCAGATCCCAGTACAACGTCACATGATCATTTTCAAGAACTGGCTCAGGAACATAGGTACCTACGTAGATACCTACGGCACTTCTACGTCAACAAGTTTGTATCGCAGAGCAATTTATTGGTGTATAATCCTGGCCACTCGGTTATGTCTCTGTGCAAGTATACGCCGTTAGCAAGCCAGAAACAATAATATGCCTGAGAGACTCACTCGGTCGATGACGAGCGACGACAGATTTCGACCGAGGCGTTCCTCAAGAAATAAAATATTATTATTGTTTAAATATTTCATTGTTAAACGATGTTCTTATTATTGATTTCATTCTTATAAGTAAAATATTATTAATATCGTATAGGTAGTTGCGTAACAAACGAGATGTATTCTTAGCCCATTTTAATCTGTAGGTAAGCAGTTTTATTAGATATGTAGGTAGTTAAGTTATGTATTTAGTATGTGAGTTATGAATTTATTATTAACTTCACAAATTTTTGTTTACAGGTTGCATGTACAGCATGGCGGCATTTGGTCCAGTGTTAGGATTCCTCCTTGGTGCATACTTGTTGTCTTTCCATATGGATTCCTTCTCCGGACAGATCATATCGATAGGTAAGTTACATCACTATTGGCATGTTCATATGCCTATTAATATCAATAATGCAGACAGTAGGCACTAAAGATACGATGTTTTTGAAATAGATTAATCGTCTTTTGTAATATAATGTATTTCTTTACGTTATGTATTTTATTTACAGATCCAGGCGATCACCGTTGGGTGGGCATGTGGTGGGGTGGTTTTCTACTTGGTGGGTTTCTACTCATGCTGGTCGCTATTCCCTTCTTTTCTTTCCCCAAAGTATTGGTGCGTGAGAAGGAAAAGATCAGATTGGTTGAGAAGGCCGCAGCTGCTAGTGGATCTTCAGGATCCAAACCACCGCCGAAACCACAGACGGATATTAAAGATACTGGATACGGAAAAGATATCAAAGGTATGTATACTTAGTAAAACTTTCTATTTCTGGCAAATTTTACACTAACTTAAC
Source organism: Laspeyria flexula (assembly GCA_905147015.1). Taxonomy (NCBI): domain Eukaryota; kingdom Metazoa; phylum Arthropoda; class Insecta; order Lepidoptera; family Erebidae; genus Laspeyria; species Laspeyria flexula. The sequence continues at coordinate 12,503,785 of LR989950.1, read as the reverse complement.
ATACTCTCCACAACTGCAACTGAAGGCTTGGTTTGCTTGCTGAATTTATCTTTTCCCATCGTCAATATCTCTTGCCATCCTGCGTGTTGAAGTATTCTAAAGTTATATCTTTCATACATTTAACCCTATTGAAAGAACACTTAATTATATAATTATGAATGATAATTAATTATATTATCATTAGTAACATACTTATGTTCTTTCCATTATTCAAAAGTTGTTTGATCAATCAAACATGTTTCTATAAACTTACGAATCGAGTGCTTTAACAGAAGATGTCTTTCTTGTTTTATTTGGCAGATATACCAGTGTCGATGTGGCGTCTTCTAAAGAACCCAGTGTATGTGGTGACGTGCCTCGGCGCATGCATGGAGCTGATGATCGTGTCTGGCTTTGTCGTGTTCCTGCCGAAATACCTGGAGACGCAGTTCAGTCTTGGCAAGAGTCAGGCTAGTGTGTTTACTGGTGAGAAACTTTTCCAGCTATTAATCTATTTCAATAGTTTTCATTCAAAAAATATGTAGGTATCAAAACAAAAGAAAATTGTGATATCACGTAATTCCAAAAATTGTTGCAAAAATATTTTAAAATATAAAAGGTCCGATTAAATAAAAAAAATGAATTTTGGATGTAAATACGCTTTTAATCGTTATATATGTACCTACCTACCAATATTAATGCAACTTTAATTAATTATCTTGAACAATAGGTTCAATCGCGATCCCGGGCGCTTGCATCGGCATCTTCATGGGTGGGTGCCTACTCAAGCGGTTAGAATTGCGACCTAAAGGCGCGGTACAGTTCGTGCTCATATCAAACACGATATGTCTCTCCTGCTATGCGCTGCTGTTCTTCCTCGGCTGCGACAATATCAAAATGGCCGGCACTACTATACCGTATACGAATAACAGGTAACGTAAATAATCTCTGTGTATAAAAAAAATACTTTCCACTGCCTTGTATCGTAGATTTTTACGCAGTTTTCACCATATGGCATCAGTTAGACAATTTATATTTTACCGTAACGTATCGCGGGCGAAGCCGCGGGGTAAGCTAGTTTTAATTTAAATATAACTCAGCTTGATAAATTCTACAAAACAAATATTAAAAAAATTAATTGTTTATTGTCACATGAAATAATACGATACTAATGTTACAGCAATTTGGAGCCGTTCAAAGTGAACCTGACAGCGGCGTGCAACTTTAACTGTCTGTGCACAGAGACGGACATGGAGCCGGTGTGCGGAAACAACGGTCTCACATACTTCTCGCCCTGTCACGCCGGCTGCGCCGCATTCTCTTCTCGGTCCAACTTCACTAACTGCGCATGTATGTTCTTCTTTCACTGTTTTAGTTTTAGTTTTTGTTGTGATCTTCTGGTATTATATTATGAACCAATTTTCGACATAGTCAAGCCTATAAACAATAAAAAAAAATTGGTGAACAAGTTGGTGCTGTTTTTAAAGTGCGAAATAAAATCGCCAAGGACTCGACGAATAATCGGGTAATAGGGACAAAACACGTAAATGATACAACACATTTGGTATTTTTCGCAGCGATTTTTTGTCGTAGCCTAAGACGTGAGTTGTTGCAGGTGTGCACGAGAGCCCGAGCGCAGGCGAGGCGGAGGGCGGGGCGGAGGGCGGGGCGGGGCGCGGCGCCGAGAGCGCGGCGGTGCTGAGCGGCGCGGCGGCGGCGGCGCTGCGCGGCGCGGCGCGCGAGTACAGCGAGGTCACGGTGGTGCCCGTGGCCACGGCCGGCGCCTGCAACCCGCCCTGCACCACCATCTTCCCCTTCCTCGTGTTGCTGTTCTTCATGACCTTCGTGGTCGCCGTCACGCAGATGCCGCTCCTCATGATCGTGCTCAGGTGAGTCGTTGGTGACCAACACTTGGAGACCTGAATGAAACGTACATACAGTAACCGTTTCTACAATATGTTTGTTACGTTCACGTCTCTAGATCGCGTTTAGTTAAACCCTCAGGGTGAGGCGATAATCTATCTTCTGACTTATTATCTAACAATCGATCAAATTATGTAATAATAACTGTCTTTTTAGGTCAGTGAGCGAGGAGGAACGTTCTTTTGCACTGGGCATGCAGTTCGTTATATTCCGCTTGTTCGGTTATATTCCCGCGCCCATCCTGTTTGGCAATCTCATCGACTCTACCTGCATACTCTGGAAACAATCCTGTAGTGGCGAAAAAGGAGGCCGATGTCTACTTTACGATATTGAACAGTTTAGATACAGGTATGATTCATACCAAACGTTTAGTAATTAAAAATTATAGTTTCTATTATCCTGCCTAAAATTCAGTACCTACTAATAATGTATTATTAAAATTTGGTAACAGATATGTCGGTTTATGTGGAGGTATCAAGATAGTGGCGCTGGGTATATTCCTGGCGGACTGGTGGCTCGTGCGACGGAGGAAACATCTCGAAACAGCGCCGCCCCTCGACCCGCATAAGGATATTGCGGGCTCCATCATTAGTCTTGACAAATGTAATTGTACATTTTCTTCTTAATTAAATTTTTTATTTTAATTTTATTTTAATTTAACATATTTATCATCATAAAAATGCCACCACCCATTACTAATAATATCTGATTTATGTATTTCTTACACACAGTGTTTGAAGAACTTCCGTCTGCAGACAACGCTAGCGGTTTCCGTTCAGGCGTAATGTCGGGCGTCAGTTCGGCGACGACGACGCCGATGGAGCCGATGGGCATCACCACGGACATGACTCACGACCCGCACAGAGCCAAACTGCAGCGGACCGAGTCGCAATACTCGCAGGACTCGCAGAGCAGAGCGGCCGCGGGCAAGAACTCGCGCGTGCTCGTCGCGTCGAGACACCTGCGCAACGACTCCAAGACGATCCAGCTGGAGCCGCGCGGCCGCCAGCACTCGCTGGACGAGGCGGCCGCCGAGCGAGGCCGCGACCTCAGCCTCGACCAGCTCAAGCACCTCGCGCTCAAGAGCATGGAGAGCCTGGACTTGACCGTGCTGCCACTCACGCGCTGCGGCGACGACGAGAGCAAGCGCCTCATCGAGTCGGGCGCCGTGCTGCGCCACCGCCGGACCAGCTCGCGCGACAAGCCGCCCGGCGCCGGACACAAGCGCACCTCGTCGCACCACCTCACGCTGGAGCCGGCCGAGCTGGCGCTGCAGCTGCACAAGGGCCGCAGCGTGGACCAGCTGCCGCGCCACGACCCCGGCGTCTGAGCCGCCACCTCCACTGAGTCTTGCTTCAACTCTAATGACTTATTCTAATCTAGCCAATACCACAAATTATGAGTGATTTCGAATCATATCTTAACTGTAGTTTTGATGCTTTCGTAAAATTATCGATGAAAATAAACAAACAGTCGCTTGTGCAGCCGGCTAGTGTTCTGGTGGACTTTCAGGAGCTACAGTCGCGACACTTAGGATCAATTTATGTTCGATGCGAATCGATTAGAGTGATAACTGACTGTTGTTTAACGTTAAAATACTCGCGTCACTCCTATTTCTAGATTTTAATTACATTGTAATTAGTTAAAATATTGATTGTATTTTTTCCTATTTCATAATCAGATAAAACACCAGTCTCTAGAAAAAACCATTAAAAATTGTGCAAAAAAAAAAAATACGAGGACCTTTGTTTTGTACTTAAATTTATGAACATATGTTTACACTTTTTAATGCAGCTGTGTATACTTTAATCATTCTAATATCGCTATGTAAAAAGCACACTAAGTTAAATTTGTTGTTTATATCATTGTTATAGTAGTGCCACAATTACATACCATTTGGCCTTCACAAAACTTTAGAATCAATAAATAATAGATATCATGTAGCTAGAAGCAAGTGCATTCATCATTAAAACATTATTAGTGTCAGAAAGATCAATCAATTGTCACTACCATCATAGTACACACAATCAGCACAAAGATTCTGTTTGTTTTGTAATGGCGCTTTTAAAGCAAACCGCTATTTCCTAATTTGAAATGTATAAATGTAACATTCCTCTAACTATAATTGTATTTTAAAATTGCTGAAGCACAAGCAGAATTCACCAAATTGCTGTAGGGGATGTACACCTTTGTAAGAAAAACATTTATGATCTCAAATGGTAAATGTATGCCTTCTGTGACGGAAATGTATGTATAATTGACAACATTAATTATTTTTAAGCATCTTTAATTTTGTAAATATTTATTTTCATTAGTTATACTGTCTTGTGAGTATCTTTTATGAATTTGATATGTATAGTGCAATTACTGACTCTGCGCATGCCACTAAAGGTCCAAAATATTACTAAAAATCAAATCACCTAATTTCATTTTCTATTTGTATATTTTTGGACAGCCAATTTTTAACCTATTTATCAATAATTTAATTTAATGTGTATTGATAACAATTACAACTGCCTTAGTTGGGTTAAAATCCTAATGTCTAAACGCTGTGGTCAATCTCTGAATTGAATTTCATGTTTTAATGTATACTGTTTATTGAATGTATACCTATTTTCGAGGTGTAAAAAAAATTGTCAATTCTTGGGCTGCTGGAGAAGAACTCAATTATATCATTTTAATGTAAAATGAACATCGTATTTTAAAGCAATATATTTATGTCAAATGATAAAGTAAAAGACAGGAAAGTTGTCTGTGTAAATTTTTGTCACATACATGTTAAGAGAGGTTAATAGTTTGATATGAAAGAGTGTTTTATCGAAAAATGCCTTATTACTACAATAGATGTTAAGACTTGATAATGATACTGACTTAGATGTATTCTAATAGGTTGTTATGTCAATCACCCAGACAAGTTTGATAATAGCAACTCCTAAACTAATTTGTTGCATTTAGTGAATAATAAAATTGCATACTTATTTTAAAATCTCTTTAATTTCTCTCTATTAAATAATAATAATATGAGTATGTGTTCAATGTTTAATGAGTGATCCTTTATGCAGCCAAATTGTTTGCAGCAACTTCTTCGATATAATCACCTGGAATTCAATTGTTTCTAAATTCTCTCATTAAACAACAAACAACCAAGGTATGTCTGTATAATCTTCCTCATAGTCAAACTGGTTTGACTATGAGGAATTACATTTCCTCGTGATCATACTTGTCTAACGACCCTCCCTGTATAGTTAAGACAAATGTTTACAGTCAATCAATAAAGTGCAAGCTTAGAAAAAGGCTGCCCTCTCCCAAAGTGTTCAAAATCACCTGGAATTCAATTGTTTCTAAATTCTCTCATTAAACAACAAACAACCAAGGCATGTCTGTATAATCTTCCTCGTAGTCAAACTGGTTTGACTATGAGGAATTACATTTCCTCGTGATCATACTTGTCTAACGACCCTCCCTGTATAGTTAAGACAAATGTTTACAGTCAATCAATAAAGTGCAAGCTTAGAAAAAGGCTGCCCTCTCCCAAAGTGTTCAACATTGTATTGTGTATGAACGAAGTACTAGGCTAGCATAACCTTGTAGGAGGTGTAGTTATATACATAATTTTATTAATGTTTAGAAATCTCTTGCAGGCTTCTGTTATCCTAGTACTATATTATATCGTGGGCTTATTGACAATTAACGTCGATACGCGATATAATAAACGTCGATACGCGATATAATATAGTACTAGGATAACAGAAGTGTGCAAGAGATTTCTAAACCATTATAAAATTATGTATATTATACTTTTATACAACCTCCTACAAGCTTATGCTAGCCTAGTACTTGGGAGAGGGCAGGCTTTTTTTAAGCTTGCACTTTATTGATTGACTGTACACATTTTTAACTTAATTATACAGGGAGTCGTTAGACAAGTTTGACCACGAGGAAATATAATTCCTCATAGTCGAACCAGTTTGACTAAAAAGTTTGACTACAAGGAAGAAGGGACAAATCCCATGGTCATGATGACTATTTGGTAACTTGAAGACACAATATTGGCTATAACATACTTAGAATATTTTGACACTCAAATGAATGTCGCAATTTACATGTTAATGACCCCTTTTACACGCACAGTACGCCTGTGGACGTCATTTTTTCAAACCGTACTGCGCCGCTACAGATCGTTACGTGATTTCGCGCGCAATTTTTTTTTTTTTGGAACGTGTTTTATTGTTTGTTTTCAACGTAATTTTATTGTTATAATATACAAAATTGGTACCTACTAATAAAAAGGTAATATGTATATCCAAACTCAATCAAGTTGTAACTGCTTTGATGATGACGGATAATTCAGCTCTGACATAGAATATTAACCACCTGGTGAGGAATTTTTCTCAAAATCAGCCTCACAATGTTTACTACGTCGATAGCCGATCTGTCATATCACAGGTTTTAATAATATTGTTCTGTGATACTACACCCATGGACAATGTATGTTATATGTAATTACTGAAGCCTAAAATCTGTACATTAAAATATAATGATATACTACACAACCATACTATAAATGAACTAAACTTGTTTGATAACATACATTACATATGATTTGCTATTTAATTTCAATAAGCATTTTGGATACCATCATGCCAGTAATATTGATATGAATTTTATTCATTCAAGAGATTGGAACAGTAATATTCAGTTATTTTATATAATAACATGGGAAGTTTCTTTCATAATATTACTCAATTACTTATAAAAAACTACAAAAATATATACGAAGAAAACAACCCTTTTACAGAACATGAAATGAACTAGTTTAAATTGAATCATGGAAATAAGGGACTACTAGGCTTAGATTAGCCTCACAATGTAGGTATGTGAGAAAAGGAGAGCTGGAGAGTAAAAAAACACTTCTTACTTAATAGTTAGGTTTACAATAAAATTTTGTCATACAACACAGTGGATGTCATTGGGGTGATGATATTATGATGATAAATCTATTTTTTTATATTAAGTACTTTTACATTTTCCACCATTTCATCATCAGTGACTCATTAATGTCCCACTGCTGGGCGGAGATCTCCTTTCCTCTATCTAGAGAGCAGAGGAGACCACCATTCATTACTAGCAAATGTATCATTAAATTTCTTCTATGGAATGGTGGATTGTTAAAGTCTATAAATACCATTGAATGAACTTATCTAGTATGGAAATATGGGAGAAAGGTAACAAATAATACAACAAGCTACATACCTACAAATCTATATAACAATTTATTAAAATAATTCTACTTATGTACATCATAAAGGTTTTACTCTTTAGACAACTCACCACAATCAGCAATAACAACCTTCTTGGTAGGTTTACCACTCTTGGATCCAAGACTCTCCATTTTATTAACAACATCCATACCCTCTACCACAGAACCGAATACAACATGTTTCTTATCCAACCAGGGTGTAGATATAGTTGTAATGAAGAACTGAGATCCATTAGTGTTGGGGCCAGCATTGGCCATGGATAAGATTCCAGGACCAGTGTGCTTAAGCTTGAAGTTCTCATCTTGGAACGTTCTGCCATATATAGACTTTCCACCGGTACCATTATGGTTAGTAAAGTCACCCCCTTGACACATAAAGTTAGGAATAATTCTATGGAATGATGAGCCCTTATATCCAAATCCTTTCTCACCGGTGCAAAGTGCCCTAAAGTTTTCAGATGTTTTCGGCACTAAGTCATTCTCCAACTTTATTACGATACGTCCCAGGGATTCTCCATCAGCAGCGACATCAAAGTATACCTTCGATTCAGATTGAGTTGAAGCAAAACGTAATGCCGCTGCTGAATATAGCGTACCATTAAATATTGTGCGGCGTAGCGCAGCCGAAATAGCCATCTTGATCAGACACCTGAAACGATTTTTACTTTTATTCTTAAGTTAGTTAAAAATATTACTTTAAAATTTACAATATCACAATTTCGATTATGATGTTAACCTACCAGCACGTTCCTTTTATGAAGCACAGACTGGCCACAGACTAATAAGGAATACCGAATACCACTGGTGTGATGTGACCGTCACCCCCGTTCCCTCCGTATAGTGTGTAATCTATGGTGACCGTTTTAAAAAAAGGTGATCACTGACCTGAATTGATATACTAAATCATTATGCCAGGCCAGTACTAACATGCTGAATTATACTAAATAAAGAAAAAGAAGTTTAAGAACAAAATTTAAATAAAACACTTAATTTTAGGTCAATTTTTTTAATTATTCCAATTACCTACACAGTTTTATTTGTACATAGGTAGGTACATATTAAATCAATGAAAGTAATCTGTCTATACTGAACTAAATATTTAGAATAAATTTTATTTTAAATATTCAATATAGTCAGTATTAATACTATTAATCCTTGGTCCAGTATTATATATTACTACTATACTCTATGGTCATAGCATGTAACCATGCATGTAACGTAGTAGCACGCACGATTTGCGATTTTGTGGGAATTACTGTTCGAAAGAGACAAAATGATACAGAAATGAGGCATTGGTAAACATCAGATAAAGACAAAACTAGGTGAATGAAATACGAACGAATGGAAGTTAGTGTTGCCTGCCCAACCCTTAAATAATACCAAAAATGTGCTAAAAAATGTTCAAAGTTTAAAATTGTACCAAAAATACCAGAATCTGAAATAAAATAAAACAAAAAAAAAACTAAATAACTTTTACGAAGCCGAAATTATACCTACCAATTTGGTACTGAATATACCAAAAACGGTCACACTGGATACTACTATACGCAAGGAGGTATTGCCATATATAGACGTTACGTATTATGAAGTTCTTTTTTTTTATATGAACGAAATGAAGACAGATGCATAATACAGGTCAGTGCACAGATGACAGTATTGATTTGATTGACAGACAGATTTTTTTTCACGCTTTTAATTAAATTATCTACTATAAAAACTAAACAACTTAATTCCTCCTTGATTACAACAAAAAAAAACATGAATAAAGTAACAGGGGAGAACCACAGACCTAATAGTAGAACTAATTATAAATTATAATATTATCAACATCCATACCCTCTGCCACAGAACCGAATACAACATCCATGGAAAATTATAATTAGTATGTAAGTACTTACGTCTGTTTGCCACCGTCGTGGTATAAAAAAATAAAATAATAATTTGCCATGTGAATAGTTTGCTTTAATCGGTGGGGATGGGGAAATGTCAAAAATAATGTTCTGTCATTTGACTTCTTCTCTTCTAATTTTTTTTTTAATTTATACTTCTTCTCTTCTGTCATTGCAGTGTTGCCAGATATACGGATTTCTCCGTATTTATACGGATTTTCGATCAGCGATACAGATTACATGCGGATACAGAAAATTATACGGAATTTTACTGGTATAAATTTAAACAACATACTACTAAGACTAAGCGAAAAATAACAAGGTAAAATTAACTGTCAATAAATTACTGTCCAAATTTAATAGTAATAATATGTATAAGTAAATTTTAAGTTTTGTTTGCTTTCTAATTTGTTGATTTTAATATAATATATATACATATACGTAACGGAAAAGAAAGCTTTGTTTTTTTTTCCTGAATATTTGATTTAGTTGATTTGTTATTTTTTACCCGACTGCCAGAACGGGTATTGTTTTTAAAATTTATGTTGTTGCATTAATTTGTTTTACAAACAGACAACACAATGTTTACAGTCAATCAATAAAGTGCAAGCTTAGAAAAAGGCTGCCCTCTCCCAAAGTGTTCAAAATCACCTGGAATTCAATTGTTTCTAAATTCTCTCATTAAACAACAAACAACCAAGGCATGTCTGTATAATCTTCCTCGTAGTCAAACTGGTTTGACTATGAGGAATTACATTTCCTCGTGATCATACTTGTCTAACGACCCTCCCTGTATAGTTAAGACAAATGTTTACAGTCAATCAATAAAGTGCAAGCTTAGAAAAAGGCTGCCCTCTCCCAAAGTGTTCAACATTGTATTGTGTATGAACGAAGTACTAGGCTAGCATAACCTTGTAGGAGGTGTAGTTATATACATAATTTTATTAATGTTTAGAAATCTCTTGCAGGCTTCTGTTATCCTAGTACTATATTATATCGTGGGCTTATTGACAATTAACGTCGATACGCGATATAATAAACGTCGATACGCGATATAATATAGTACTAGGATAACAGAAGTGTGCAAGAGATTTCTAAACCATTATAAAATTATGTATATTATACTTTTATACAACCTCCTACAAGCTTATGCTAGCCTAGTACTTGGGAGAGGGCAGGCTTTTTTTAAGCTTGCACTTTATTGATTGACTGTACACATTTTTAACTTAATTATACAGGGAGTCGTTAGACAAGTTTGACCACGAGGAAATATAATTCCTCATAGTCGAACCAGTTTGACTAAAAAGTTTGACTACAAGGAAGAAGGGACAAATCCCATGGTCATGATGACTATTTGGTAACTTGAAGACACAATATTGGCTATAACATACTTAGAATATTTTGACACTCAAATGAATGTCGCAATTTACATGTTAATGACCCCTTTTACACGCACAGTACGCCTGTGGACGTCATTTTTTCAAACCGTACTGCGCCGCTACAGATCGTTACGTGATTTCGCGCGCAATTTTTTTTTTTTTGGAACGTGTTTTATTGTTTGTTTTCAACGTAATTTTATTGTTATAATATACAAAATTGGTACCTACTAATAAAAAGGTAATATGTATATCCAAACTCAATCAAGTTGTAACTGCTTTGATGATGACGGATAATTCAGCTCTGACATAGAATATTAACCACCTGGTGAGGAATTTTTCTCAAAATCAGCCTCACAATGTTTACTACGTCGATAGCCGATCTGTCATATCACAGGTTTTAATAATATTGTTCTGTGATACTACACCCATGGACAATGTATGTTATATGTAATTACTGAAGCCTAAAATCTGTACATTAAAATATAATGATATACTACACAACCATACTATAAATGAACTAAACTTGTTTGATAACATACATTACATATGATTTGCTATTTAATTTCAATAAGCATTTTGGATACCATCATGCCAGTAATATTGATATGAATTTTATTCATTCAAGAGATTGGAACAGTAATATTCAGTTATTTTATATAATAACATGGGAAGTTTCTTTCATAATATTACTCAATTACTTATAAAAAACTACAAAAATATATACGAAGAAAACAACCCTTTTACAGAACATGAAATGAACTAGTTTAAATTGAATCATGGAAATAAGGGACTACTAGGCTTAGATTAGCCTCACAATGTAGGTATGTGAGAAAAGGAGAGCTGGAGAGTAAAAAAACACTTCTTACTTAATAGTTAGGTTTACAATAAAATTTTGTCATACAACACAGTGGATGTCATTGGGGTGATGATATTATGATGATAAATCTATTTTTTTATATTAAGTACTTTTACATTTTCCACCATTTCATCATCAGTGACTCATTAATGTCCCACTGCTGGGCGGAGATCTCCTTTCCTCTATCTAGAGAGCAGAGGAGACCACCATTCATTACTAGCAAATGTATCATTAAATTTCTTCTATGGAATGGTGGATTGTTAAAGTCTATAAATACCATTGAATGAACTTATCTAGTATGGAAATATGGGAGAAAGGTAACAAATAATACAACAAGCTACATACCTACAAATCTATATAACAATTTATTAAAATAATTCTACTTATGTACATCATAAAGGTTTTACTCTTTAGACAACTCACCACAATCAGCAATAACAACCTTCTTGGTAGGTTTACCACTCTTGGATCCAAGACTCTCCATTTTATTAACAACATCCATACCCTCTACCACAGAACCGAATACAACATGTTTCTTATCCAACCAGGGTGTAGATATAGTTGTAATGAAGAACTGAGATCCATTAGTGTTGGGGCCAGCATTGGCCATGGATAAGATTCCAGGACCAGTGTGCTTAAGCTTGAAGTTCTCATCTTGGAACGTTCTGCCATATATAGACTTTCCACCGGTACCATTATGGTTAGTAAAGTCACCCCCTTGACACATAAAGTTAGGAATAATTCTATGGAATGATGAGCCCTTATATCCAAATCCTTTCTCACCGGTGCAAAGTGCCCTAAAGTTTTCAGATGTTTTCGGCACTAAGTCATTCTCCAACTTTATTACGATACGTCCCAGGGATTCTCCATCAGCAGCGACATCAAAGTATACCTTCGATTCAGATTGAGTTGAAGCAAAACGTAATGCCGCTGCTGAATATAGCGTACCATTAAATATTGTGCGGCGTAGCGCAGCCGAAATAGCCATCTTGATCAGACACCTGAAACGATTTTTACTTTTATTCTTAAGTTAGTTAAAAATATTACTTTAAAATTTACAATATCACAATTTCGATTATGATGTTAACCTACCAGCACGTTCCTTTTATGAAGCACAGACTGGCCACAGACTAATAAGGAATACCGAATACCACTGGTGTGATGTGACCGTCACCCCCGTTCCCTCCGTATAGTGTGTAATCTATGGTGACCGTTTTAAAAAAAGGTGATCACTGACCTGAATTGATATACTAAATCATTATGCCAGGCCAGTACTAACATGCTGAATTATACTAAATAAAGAAAAAGAAGTTTAAGAACAAAATTTAAATAAAACACTTAATTTTAGGTCAATTTTTTTAATTATTCCAATTACCTACACAGTTTTATTTGTACATAGGTAGGTACATATTAAATCAATGAAAGTAATCTGTCTATACTGAACTAAATATTTAGAATAAATTTTATTTTAAATATTCAATATAGTCAGTATTAATACTATTAATCCTTGGTCCAGTATTATATATTACTACTATACTCTATGGTCATAGCATGTAACCATGCATGTAACGTAGTAGCACGCACGATTTGCGATTTTGTGGGAATTACTGTTCGAAAGAGACAAAATGATACAGAAATGAGGCATTGGTAAACATCAGATAAAGACAAAACTAGGTGAATGAAATACGAACGAATGGAAGTTAGTGTTGCCTGCCCAACCCTTAAATAATACCAAAAATGTGCTAAAAAATGTTCAAAGTTTAAAATTGTACCAAAAATACCAGAATCTGAAATAAAATAAAACAAAAAAAAAACTAAATAACTTTTACGAAGCCGAAATTATACCTACCAATTTGGTACTGAATATACCAAAAACGGTCACACTGGATACTACTATACGCAAGGAGGTATTGCCATATATAGACGTTACGTATTATGAAGTTCTTTTTTTTTATATGAACGAAATGAAGACAGATGCATAATACAGGTCAGTGCACAGATGACAGTATTGATTTGATTGACAGACAGATTTTTTTTCACGCTTTTAATTAAATTATCTACTATAAAAACTAAACAACTTAATTCCTCCTTGATTACAACAAAAAAAAACATGAATAAAGTAACAGGGGAGAACCACAGACCTAATAGTAGAACTAATTATAAATTATAATATTATCAACATCCATACCCTCTGCCACAGAACCGAATACAACATCCATGGAAAATTATAATTAGTATGTAAGTACTTACGTCTGTTTGCCACCGTCGTGGTATAAAAAAATAAAATAATAATTTGCCATGTGAATAGTTTGCTTTAATCGGTGGGGATGGGGAAATGTCAAAAATAATGTTCTGTCATTTGACTTCTTCTCTTCTAATTTTTTTTTTAATTTATACTTCTTCTCTTCTGTCATTGCAGTGTTGCCAGATATACGGATTTCTCCGTATTTATACGGATTTTCGATCAGCGATACAGATTACATGCGGATACAGAAAATTATACGGAATTTTACTGGTATAAATTTAAACAACATACTACTAAGACTAAGCGAAAAATAACAAGGTAAAATTAACTGTCAATAAATTACTGTCCAAATTTAATAGTAATAATATGTATAAGTAAATTTTAAGTTTTGTTTGCTTTCTAATTTGTTGATTTTAATATAATATATATACATATACGTAACGGAAAAGAAAGCTTTGTTTTTTTTTCCTGAATATTTGATTTAGTTGATTTGTTATTTTTTACCCGACTGCCAGAACGGGTATTGTTTTTAAAATTTATGTTGTTGCATTAATTTGTTTTTTATCTACTTATTTGAATTTAACGTCAATTTCTTTAATTTAATGCACATATTTTTTTTAACATATACTGCACGTATAATGTCTACTCACAATCATACAACAATACATAATCTCTTGTTCTTTAAAATAAAAAAAAATATAGCGATTATTTTTTTTTAATTGTGAGGTAACTACACAGTACTACTACTACAGTACTAGTACTACTAGTACAGTTTAAACTATTTTAGTTTGAAAGTGAAGAAATGGTTAATACAGTTAAATATCAGTTTTTCATTGATCATACAGATTTCTTGCAAAATAGTCATACAGATTTTAGCAGTTTTCTATGCGGATAAATCGTGCAATGCGCTTGGCAGCACTGTGTCATCGCCTTATTGGTCATGAATGACAGAATCACAGAGTACATTATGCTGCTATGACAGAGAACACAACATTGACAATATAACCTTCAATAAATTTGGTTATACCTACCCATTACATTTTCTGTAATAGTGTATAATTATTATTGTGTTGTAATATTGCTCTATGAAGAAAAAATGATGCACTGCGTACGATCTATTGTTACTGTTGTTCGTCGCAGTCAAGATAAAATAGTGATATCATTAAATAGAAGAATATTTAATGTAAATCAATACACTTTACCGCATCTTCGTTATTATGCATCTCAAATAGACGATTCTGGTAATGCACAGATCTATAATAAATAGTTTACTGCAACTATTATATTGATTAGAATTAGTTAATTGCCTTGCCAGTGTGTATTACCATATTTGTTTACAATTTCAGACCAAATAGTAAAAGACATTTGTAAAGGTGATGCAGAACTAGAAAAAAAATTGAAGATATTAATGTTAGAGGTAGAAGTAATGCGTCAGGATGGACGACAAGCACCAAACATAATCAAAAAAGATCAGTGGTCACATTTAGTCCAGTTGTCAAGTAAAAATCAACGAAGTAACTATCTTAGATATTTATTTAAAACTGAAAAATCAAAAGAAAATTTTAAGGTAAACAAAATAGGTACAACAGCAAGTAATGTTATAGTTAATTACATAATAAGTGCATTTGGTCTAGTAGGTATTAATAACAAACTTTTTCAATTAATAAGGCAAAGAAAGAAGCTAGAAGATTGGACCACCCTGTAATAAAGCCTGAGGAATTAAGAGAAAATGAAGATGATCTATTATATGGTATACAGCACCAGTCATTATTTCTACGCATTAGGGATCAATCAGTAAATCAATTTGATAACTATAGGTAAAAAATTAGTATTATTCCCATATCATCTTATTTTCCATGAAAAACTTACTTATGCATTTATACTTTGCAGAGCACTACAATCTATAATGTATGGCCAATCAATTATCATGGACTGCTCATACGAAAATGACATGGTATACAGAGAGACTGTAAATGCTGCTAAACAATTGACATATGTTTTTGGAGATAATAGAATGCACAAGGAGCCTTTCAATTTACATTTGTGTAATCTTAATATGGGAGGCCAATTTATGAAGCAATTACGTAAAAATATACCCTCACTAGAAGAACCTTGGTTTCCTATGAACTTGCACACAGTCAATTATATAGATGTTTTTCCAAAGGAAAAGTTAGTTTACCTCACACCCCACTGCCGAGAAGAATTAACTAAATTTGATCATGATGCTGTGTATATTGTTGGTTGCATGGTTGACAAGGTTAGTATATAATTATGTGAAAATATAATAAAGATCATCTCTATTTTTAGGGTATCTCTATTTTTTCGGTTTTTCAAATGGAACCAATGGAACCTTTATAGAATCACTTTGTTTGTTGTCTGTTAAGAATATTTTTATCAAGAACACAAAGAGGTATCAAGCTGAAATTAAAATATCAAAAACTAGGGTCTGCAGTCCCTTGACGCAATAAAAAAATCAGTTCTAAGTAAATGCTAAAAAAACTGTTTATGCTCCATATTTGTTGCTTAACTTGACAATCAAAAAAGTCTAAACCTATAGGGTACTTCCCGCACAAGTAATGGAAAAAATCCGAAAAACATATTTGTGCAGGTCTGTCACTAAATAAAACTTTGAGTAAGAGTGAGAGCTTATTCCAGACTGAAATTACAAAAGATTGTGTACCTACCTACCTTTTATTATTATTTATTCTAACTTATAATTATACATTTCAATTACAAAAAAACAAATTGCATAATCATATAGAACCCTCAGTGCAATATCCGACTTGCACTTGGTTGGTTTTTTAATTAAGCCTGTCCAATTTATACACTAATGACATTAATATTACAGATCAATAATGAACCACTGTCACTAGCTAGAGCTAAAAGGGATGGAATAAAGATGGCAAAGTTGCCCCTAGACCGATACTTGGAATGGGCGCCAGGATCCAAGAAAAACCTCAACATTAACCATATGGTGCCCATTTTACTAGATTTGAAACTCACTGGTGACTGGGACTTTGCTTTACGCCACATTCCAAGAAGAAAACTTATGGAAACTAAAATAATGGCCATGGAGAGAAAATTGGAAAAAAATCCTAAAATAAGGAATCAGTTAAATAACTTAAAATCTGGTAAATTTAATAATGTGTATAAAAAGAAATTGGATGTTTTAACTTTCAGAGATAAAAGAATGAGTTATGGTAATTTGAATAAAAAGAAATTAAAATCTGTCAGGAGCTTATATGATGATGAAAATATATAAAATACCAATTGAAACATGTCTTTATTTTGTCTAACCATATACTTTCGATTTAGAACATTAAAAATGTATAATATTTCTGGGGTAAAGCTAACAATAATCTAATGTTTGTACACTAATTTCGAACATATAAATACAAATAATATGTACAACAGTACATCATATTCTCTTTTTTACACTGAAGGATGTTTTAATTTCATTCACAATTATATCTATTAAACATATTATTATTATATGCATTCCTCTAACTGCATTATCTACTTGCAGAAGTTGATGAGACCTTTCATTGATGTAAAATTGCACACAGAACTTCTACAACATGTGGTGGCCTATTGCACAATATTGTTTTATTATAATGTATGTTTAACACATTATTATTTTATAAAGTTCATATTCTATAAAAAAAACAACCTATGATTAATTGCAATTAACTAAAGTAGTGCAGTAAAGATAATGTAATAAATTGTCATAAATCTACAAAAGTAGGAATAGAAACACTAACAGTTTATACACTTCCAAATATGTAACTAAATCTTGTTGATAAAATGCTAGAGTATTCACAATAACAGAAATATTGTTTGCACTGCAAAAAATCTTGTGCTTATAATTAACTAAACAAATAACTATACTATATGTACATTTTATATTTTATTTACTAAGGTAAAGGCAATGCACGCATGTCAACATCTCCAGTAGTAGTAGTCTCTGACCGTTGCTTAATTGTCGCCAGGATCTCTTGTAGATTAGATGGCAATGCAATGTCAGCGAGAGGAACTTTTTGAACTGGTGGAGGAGTCATCGGCCGGGAAGGCGAGTAAGCTTCGTCCTGTAAAACATAGTCATATAAATTTCATTACAAAGATGCTGGCTACTGGAGAAAGATAGTGTAAAATATGCAAAAGCCCAAAATATATCAACTAGAACATTATTTTGCAGGAGTGATATTAGATGACAAGTGAATTTTTGTCAATTCAGTAATATACTTCATATCAAGTGTCGGTATTGACTCGACTATTTATATGTACTATAGTTGATTACCTCTTCAACAGAAGAATCTGCTTGTGTCATTTTACGAATCTGTTGTTTCTGTTCTTCTATTTGTCTGTTTAGTTCTTCCATTTTACTTCTTAGCGTATTTGATGTTAGACTCGGGCCTGACGCGGGTACACTACTGCTGCTGTTTGACGAACCCGGACTGTAAGGCTCGTCATCATCTGCTGACACTGCACAAAAACGTATGTAATTGCAATTTTTCATTGAAATATTCATTTATATTGACCAATTTTATCGATGTATGGTTTGGGTATCAATAATGAAATAAAATTGAACTACAGGTGTTGAATACTAAAATTTAATGTCATGTAGTATGTTAACAAATACAAATCATTGATGTGGGTACCTAGAGAAGCAGCTATTTTGTCCTTGACCGTAGTAGACAGACTTGACGACGTGTAGGCGGGCAGAGGTAGCGGTGCTCTTCGTCGCGGTGACGCTGGCGGCGTGTAAGAACGTTTGCGGGTCATCTACGTACACAAATAAATCAATAACTATGTGCGCAACGTGACAGACAAGCATAGGATCTGCTAAATATTTAAAACAATTTGGTGCGCCACCATACCTATGAATACTATCGAACGGAATACATGCAGTATTTCATTCAACATTGTACTGTTATTATCAACTTCTTGTACTCCCGAATCAACAGAATATGAACTTGAACAAAGACTAAATATTTGCATCTAAAATAAAGGTATCAGGAGATGTTGAAAACTTTCAATAAAATGTCATTAACTTTTTAAAGTATTTATTGATTAAATGTTCATTCATCACATTCAGTTTTGGTACTGCACCTTGTAACAGTAAATAAATTGAGAATGTCTATGTTTCATATAAATATGTACTTACATTATTTTCGTCAATAATTCATGCATAATTTAAGCACATGCATAATTATGAGAAAAATATAACTGGTTAATAAATAATAAATGCGCAAGAGAATAACATTTTATTTATATATTTACATCTCCTTTTGTAGTCAAACTGACCTTTGCAGGAATAACGTCTGTGGGAATGTTGGTAGCAACACGTTTTTTTCTTTGACGAATAACAATGGCAATCAGGAGATGAGTTTTGATCTCGCCGATGCCCGGACCGTCGAGTGGCAACAAGACAGCTGGCAGCGTCGTGTTCGCTGGCAACGGTACTATG
The DNA here is from genome assembly GCA_905147015.1 of Laspeyria flexula. NCBI lineage: Eukaryota > Metazoa > Arthropoda > Insecta > Lepidoptera > Erebidae > Laspeyria > Laspeyria flexula. The sequence goes on along the minus strand of LR989950.1, from coordinate 12,484,787 downwards.
TAGAAATCTTTGACTGTTGTCATGTTTGAAACCTTTACTACGCCTAACCTAAAATATTGGATTAAAACATTAAATAACAGAAAAAAACAACAGATGATATAGGAAAACGGATATTTGTAATACTAACCTATTGCGACTACTAAGATAACTATATAAAGCTATGTATTGCATTTTTTCCTCGTCGTTAGCAGTTTGTAGTCTAAGAATAACAATATCTTTATTACTAGTTTTCTTCATTTTTGTTATATAATCCCATACTGTGTCTGGATTAATTCTTCCCACAATATCTAATTCTGTGCTAAGATCTTCCTCCAAATCCACTGAGCTACCTGACACCTAAAACAGGATAAATAATAAATGAACATGTTCTTTTCAATTAAACATAATATATTCAATAAATCCATGTGTGCCTTTATTATAACTTACTTCATGTGCAGCAACATAAAATCTTGCTACATCAACCATGTTAATACAACCACTCCAAACTGTGGCTGACGAGTTTTCAACTGTACTGCTTGGTTCCTGATCACTTTCGACTTCTGAATAGAAAAATACACATTAATATATCACTTATTTATGATAACAATATTTATTTAATTATGATAACTGCCTTCGCGGCGCCGTGGGAAGTGTATACGACGGCTGCGAAAGAGTTTCCGGGTTGGATTCCTAGGACGGGCAAAAATGGTATTGGTTTTTTCTATCATGAAATTCTTTGTACGTACCAGACAGAGTTTGGAAACAATTTAGCCCGATTGAAAGCAATAGGCTCCCCCCTATTACATGGGACCAAACATAACTGGTGACATTTGGGTGTGATGCATCTCTGCCTACCCCTTCGGGAAAAACGGCTTGATGTTATGTCATGTTTAAATGAGATTATAACATACAATCGGGGTAATACCTGCTGTTTTATCTTGTTTTGTTGTTGCTGTATATGTTGTTTCAGGTAATATTATATTTGAGTCTGCCAACTTTGATGAATCATACTCTGATTCAAATGTGCTCATTTCATTTCTGTAATTTTCCTCAAAGACATCTTCCCTAGACTTTCGTAAATCTTCTTCAGAAAATGCCGATGTTATCATTGGTTCATGTGGATCATACTCTGGATGAGCTTCTTTCAACATAGCTGACTTTGGCCTCTCAATTGAATCAGAATCTGTGGAACTAAAACATTCATATTTTATTAAAAATAATTTTATTTTGTTTTAATTTTATGTAATGCAAAAAAAAACTTACTCATGTTTGCTCTTAATGTACAAGTTGTCTTGAGATCTGGAGCGATGTTTCAACTTTTCATCAGAACTGATTTTGCGTTTAGATCGAGATATGTTTCTTCTCTTAGAGATGTCTCTTGATTGTGAGCGACGCCTGGACACTGATCTCTCACGCTCTTGTGATTTAGACCTCGAATATTCTCGGGATTTAGACAGTCTTCTGGATTTCTCCCTTGATGAAGATCTATGCCGCGATCGTTCACTCGAGTCAGATTTTTCTTTAGGCTCTGTCTTAGAACGTTCTTTTGAGGGAGATCGCACTTTATTGGATTTTTTGTCAGCTCTGCGCATAGATCTTCGCTGGTCGTCTTTTGACTCCTCTTTTGATTCAGATTTTCTTCTGGATGATCTAGATTTCCTACCCGAATCACGTTTTGAATCCCGTCTACTTTTTTTTGAGCGACTAGAACTGCTATCTTCACGATTTCGTTTCTTACTGCTATGTTTTTTCTCTTTCGTTTCGCTTTTACTGGCGCTGCTGTTTTAAAGAAATTTGAGTATTTGTATAGTAATATGTTACAATCTAGAATCAAATTATTATAATAATTAGATGCAAATAAAACTTACATTTCTGGCGAATTTTCTTTTAAAACATCGGGCCCCACAGTTGAGTCATTCAATGCAGTAACTACATCCTCTACAGGTACATTTGGATCTAATTCAGTTGAAACAGATTCTTTTGTTTCCATTACCTACAAATAAAATCAATTTCATTTATTTCCATTTTTTTATAAAATACGAAACCGTCTATTTCTCAAAAACGTACCTCTTCTCCTTTATGCGTTTTAAGAACGTATGTTTTGCTCGCTGCCAAAAGATCCAGCTCTGACTTCTTAATAAGTTCCAACTGATGTTTTGATTCCTTATCTCTCCATTGCGCCAACTCTTGACTTGCTAACTCTTCTGGAGACAATCGAACCTACAAAAGATCCAATTGTAAATATTAGTACTGGCTAGCTATTTAACTAGGAGATTATGGCAGTAATACTTACAAGCTGTTTCGGATTGATCGACCGGTCGCAAATTTTATCCCACAGAGTGAGATTTTTACGATCTTTGATGTTAAACATAAGCGATCTGTATTTAGCTTTATATTTCATCCCAACATCTCTGAACAGTTCGTGTAACTCAAATTCTGTCTCACTGGCGAACTGTTGTATTTCTTCCTCCCTGAACTTGGGTCCCTTGTTTTCTGCCATTCGAATACTCATTTGTTCTTGTAGCGCTTTCCGAACATTGTCTCTAATTGGTTCACCACTAGTCATCTTAGTTTTATTATCCAGAGAATCTTTTCGCCGCGATGTCGAAGGCGAAACAGAAGCCGTCTGTAATGTATCAATTATCGTAAGCATGCCATCTCACCTACATAATCAAAATGCAAACATGTTCAAGGTAATCTTTATTTTACGTTAAACACATTCTCATATTTTGTTGTGTAATAAGCAAACAATAAAATATCGTACACAATTATAAAAACTAACTGCTAACTGACTATGAGTGAGATTGCTAATAAAACTAAGTTACTATTATAAATATCGTATTTTACGTTCTTCGCGGGTGTTCTTACCGGCGGTTTGTGAACTTATGACCATTATATACCAAAACATTATTCGGAACACGTGTCGTGCTACGACATAATATTAGCTCGTAGCTAAAAAAGAATTAAGTGACGACATTATATGACATAATTGTTGTTAAGCTGCAAAAGGCCTAATGGAATTCTCCACTAGACACTGATAGTCCTTGAGTATTGTCGATTAAATGGGACATAAACATATTTTTTGAACAGTAGAAGTGATTCAATAAGTTTTATGTGTGCATTGTTGTTTCCCTTTTATTACACTCTACGACAACAACTATAAGTTTACCAGTTTGCACAGTTTAGTATTAAAATAAAATCAATTCATCAATTTCAGATACAACAGTGTTTTAAAAGCGTTTCTCAGGAAATTATGAATAAATCTGTTTCAAATACTCAGATTTCTTTGAGGACGTGCAAACGGAAATCGGAAGTTAACAAACCTTGTTCAACGTATTTCACATCTGAAATTAATATATATTTCACGCTATATTTTGACAGGACTGTTACATTAAAAAGTCCAAGTTCGGTTCCGACCGGCGACGGCAGTAGGCAATGTGGATTTCACTTTATGGATTTTTATATACTAGTCAAGAGGATTACCATCTGCTGACGGTTAAGGAAAACATAGTGAGAAAATCCAAATACCCTACAAGAAATTCTATGGGCTATAACTTGCACTAGGCCAGCGTGTGTGGATTCTAAACTCTCTCAGCTAGATAGAGGAGAGGAGACCCTAGTCCAGCAGTGGGACATTAGTGGGTTGATGATGATATATCTAAATAATAATATTAATACTATTGGTAATTCCGACAAAAAAAAAATTCCTTACCTTTTCATTAGATGATTGTGAACGTGTACCTGTGGCTCGTAATAGCTTTCTTGGTTCAGTCATAGATCGAGCACTTGATGTACTGGCTCTCGGAGTGTCAATTAAGATTGCCTGTTGAGATTTTGGAGTTGCGGGCGATTTTATCTGTGGCGTATGTTTCGGTTGCTCCTTCGCCGGAATTAATTTTATAGATCTCTCTTTTACCTCAGTTTGAGGTGTTTTGACAGGTGTTAAATGTTCAGCAGATTTTCTTGGTAACCTCTCAAAGTTTAGAGTAGTTTGAATTTTATTGGAGTCTAATGATTTCTTTTTGCCTACAGCTGGTTTAATTGTACTTAGTGTTCCAGGTCGCACAACCTCGAATGTTGGATTGCTTTGTAACCATGCTTTTAAGTTTTCAGCAGTTGGAGCATTGGGGCCAGCCAGCAATCTACCAGTTTTACGCTCATACACAATTACCTATAAATAATACACAATTGAATACCGGGCACTCAACATTTGCACCTTACATAAAACATTTAGATTTTTACACAGTTACCTTTGTACCTTTACCTTTGTAGTTATTTCAAAATAAACATTAAATTTTATCTCATTAGCCATTTCATAATAAAATTTGTTTTGGATTCCTAAACGATTTTAATATAAAAAAAAAATCATTCATGCATTTAAGGGTTGATTTGTGGAATGGTTATTAGAAAGAAAGAAAAAAATATATCCTCTTATTTTACATTGTGAACTTTTTCATAAAATTATGAATTACTAACTTACCCTAGATTCAGACTTTTGTTTATCAGTTGATTTGCCTGGCTCTACTTCTCCTTTAGTTGGAACATTTTGATTTCCCAAAGAATCTTGTGCATGTTTCCATATGCAAGTGTTACTGCAGTAAATGCTGCTAGCACGTGCCGGTTTCTTGCAAACAATGCAACTTGTCTTTGAAGAATCCTTTGTAAAAGCTAGTGGTGTACTTTTTATGTCTGCAGTTACCGGTTCATTTAATATCTTGTTTTGTCCCATGGCCACCTAAAAAGGACATATATTTGTTAGGAAAGGCTAATGTTAGAATATAAATTTGAACTTTTAATCAAGTTGTAATGATAATTCAATCTATAGATCTTTATCCATCTGAGTACTCAGATAGGTTAAATAAATTTATTAATTTTTTTTTGTTTTGGAAAATGCATTTAAGTACTTACTTTGGCTGTAGTTTTAGGTTTAGCTTTTTTTATGCAATTTGGACATCTCCACTCAATACCCTGCTCTTCCATTTGCTGGCCCATAGCCTTAGTAATGTTAACACACTTTCCATGGAACCAGTCTTCACAACCATCACAACAGATCATGAAACGGTTATTATGAGGTTGCTTACAAATACACCACAATCTGAAAGCACAAAACCAGATATAGATACTGTAACTGTTATATTTTTTACTCTGATATAGAAATAAACAGAATAATTACCTATTGGGATCATCTTCAGAGTTCCAACTCTCTTGAGATTCAGCTGATATTTTATCAAAGGTGGGACTTTCAATTGCCGGCTCTTGTTTCTTTGTGGTCAACTTTTTATTAATGTAGTGTTTTGACACTGCTACCATCTGTGGTTCAGGCGTAAGTACTGGCTGGGGTATTGGTGCTGGCGGTGGAGGTTCCACTGTAGTTGCTACTTCTAATTGACTCTTACGTTTAGAAGATCGAGTGGCCGGCGCTTCTATCGGCGGTAACGTAATGACTCTTCCATCGCGACGTACTATCTCAATTGGATCTTTACGAGGTTGTATAGTTTTTTGAGCTGATTTTGTAAGAGTTTGCGAATACAAACTAGAAGTGGGGGTCTGCTGTTGAGGTATTTGAGAAATTTGTGGTGTTTGTACTACCTGTGGAATCTGTGGAGTTTTAGCTGAAACCGATTCCACTTTACCAAGGACCTGCTTATCTATAACTTCTTGTAAGTTTTCAGAGCTAGCAACTAACTGTGCAACTGACATTAAGAAGTCTTCAGTTAACCCTTCTTCCTCAGGCTGAAGTCCGCCCAACAAATCTAGAGTTGGTGACAGAGGGCCAGTCAAACTTGGACTGTTCATTGTACCCGCAGTAGAAATGATTGGTTGGCTTTTAACTGGATTTGTGGATATCCCTGTGGTATCTTGGAGAATTTGGGCTAAACTTGCATCATCTAGTTGAGGTATTGGATCAAAAGCCTTCACAGCCTTTTCAGTAAGTGTAACTCTCTCTTTAGGCTTTGTATATGTCTTATGTACAACAGTTTTAGTTTTTTCAGTTACATCAACCTTATTGTCAACAACCTTACCAGTAATTGGCTCAGTTAATTTAGTTATAGGAGTAGGCTGCTTCTCAGTGAGTAGAATCTCTTTTTCACTTGTTGGAGTTTTGGGAGCAACTTTAGCATCTGTAGACACTCTCCTAATAACATCTGGTGTGGAAAATAATGATGTCATATCTGATAAAAGAGCTGTAACATGTGCTGGAGTTTTCTTTTCTTTCTTTACTACCTTTGGTGTTTGTTTAGTTATAATTTTGATGAGATCATTGTTAGGGGGTGCAGTAGTAGATATTTTCGAGGATGGCAGTAGACTTTCTAAGTCCAATTCTATCTCTTTCTTTTCCAGAACATGTTTTTGTTGTATCTTCTCTTTACTGTCCTTCCTTAGGATGTTTCTGCCAGTCTTCAACTTTGTTATGGCCTTAGGTTCAACTTTTGAGGCTTTGCTTGGTGCAGCCTTTAATATACGAGGCTTTAATTTAGCCTTCTTGAAACGAAGAGAGCCAGACCTGTCTTTAGTATCTTTATAGTCAGAATCAGAATCTCTGTCAGGAATACTATCACCAGAAGAGCTTATAGATGATGATTCAGTGCTTTCATCAGATTTTTGTAACACTTCAATAGGCTTTTCCACATCTTTTAGTTCCTTGTTTTTAATAATAGGTAAGGGTCTATGTAATACATCATTACCCTTTAGTATTATGGGGGACTCTGTAGGCTTAAGAAGGATCTTTTTACCTTTAGGTATGATCTGCTGTTCCAAAATTGTAATTTTCTTAGCACTGGGTACAGGTTTTGGAGGAGGTGTGTGAGATATTTCAATAATAGACTCATCATAAGTGTTGACACTGTCACTTTTTTCAGGTAAGTTCTGACTTGGAGACTTCAGAGGTGTATAACAATGATCATTTTGGAATCCAACTAGACTGTTCTCTCTTGTTTCTATTCTCAACGACTGCAACATTTCTGCTCCACTATCTGGAATATGAATAAAAACAATAAGTATAGTATAGTAATAGAAGTGTTTACCATACCATAAAATATTAATGTTTTAAAAGGCTGAGACTAAGCAGCACAAGACAGTTGACAAAAACTATTTCCTACAAATGCATTTTACTTAATACATACCATATTTTATGATACTGTTGGGTTCATCATAATAACTATCAACAGAGAGAGTGACGTGCGGCATTTTCTCATCATCCGTTTCCGAGTCAGTGGCATCATCAGGTTTGCCTTCATGTCCAACACGAACTACGCTAATGCCAGCACTTTGAGATCCATCAGTACCTAGGAATATTGTCAGAGTTAATTTTGTTATAGTTTGTATGGTTATATTTAATTTTTTACATAACTTTTGTTGGGGGTACGTATTTTCGCGCCAAAACGCACTTGGCACATATTTTAAGTTTTTATGATAAATTTATTGAATTTTCATCTTTATGTTGTTATGGTACTTAGAAAATTGATATATAGGGTAATATTTGGGACCTGGGACACCTAGGATGTTAAAAAACCTCTATGTTCGTCTTTGTAACTAACAGCACGCGTACGGCGTAGGTACTGAGAACATACAAAATAACCCCTCATAGTTGATCCCAAATAGTATTGTTATACCGATTATTATGTATAATAATTTGCGTTACTTTATTAGGACTTACCCATTAAAGTTCCAAGCAGTTTTTGATCCACAGACAGAGAACCATCCTTGTTTACAATAACAACAACAGAACTATCAGCTTTCGTGGAAGGTCCATTTAGGTCCGTATAATTAGTAATAACCGTGTTTGACATTTTTCATTGCAATTCATGCAAACATTCTAGTTCAAATCCTCTATTTTTAGCCATTAGAGACACATGCAGCACCGCGTCTATTTATGACGCATTCAAATCCAACACGCTTGACGCCATTTTGGACTTCACTATCAGATTGAATGGCCGCACCGCGGCAGTAATACAACTTTAATTATGAACAATCGTTGTAACATTAAAATTTAGATTATCCAAGCATTAATGTTATTTTCTCTCGATAAACATTGTTTCCAAAAATAAATAGGAAAATATCTAATCGAAACACACTTCGGAATCAAACTTCAAACATTTATTTTTTATTTTCTATTTTGGATACGAAGCCTTTGAGTAATTTTAAGTCACACTTCGCCAAACCAGGTTACTTTAGCTTACAGCCTTGGCAAAAAAAAAGTAAAGAAAATAATGGGGGCGCTATACTTCATTCGTATGGCAGGCAACCCACCGACACCGACCAAGAGCCCATGTAGCTCCACAAATAATCTTGATACTTATCTGTGATTTCCAGTTTATGTTTGATTGAAAAATAACAATCCCATATTTTACATTTTCTGCATGTATGTGTAACATTTTCTAGGAATAAATAAAACTGAAGATTATAAATCCTAATATTATTTAATCAGGAATAATAATTACAACGATATAAACTAAGGTTATCAACTAACTTAAATTAAAAAGAAAGAAAAAAACAATATTTACAAAAATAAATACTATTTTAGTTATATTTAAATCTAATAAATCATCTTAAAATTTTTTTCACCTATTTACCATACCACTATATTTTGTTAAAGTTACATTTCTTTTTATATACCACGACGACGCACACTGGTTCAGTTTTCGAAAATAGTGGACTTACGGATCAAGTTTGTCGTATCACACTGAATTTTTTTTTACTTGCTCATCTTGATGATAGAAATAACTTTTGTTCCAGCGTTTTTGCTATAAAGTACTTTTTCATACTAAAAAAAAATAATGTCTTTTTTTTTGTATGGAGAAAAAGTAATAAATGTGAATATCTCTAAAACGGTAATATGGTACACCGGGGCGGTTAGTAGACGTTATAGTAGGCACAACCCTTGACATTTTTGTATCTTGGAAAAATTACGATATGTCTGCCGCTTTGGCGTCCAGAACACTTAGAAACTTTTCGTACAAAATGTATGGGCAACGTGAACCACATTATTTTCTAGGTATTGCATTTATAAGTATAAAACCGGTTTAAATGCGACTCGGATTCACGCACACTGGTCCGGATCTGAAATCGTGTACTTAGGAACCTAAGTTATTAAGTTCGCTACATTTATGTTATAATAGAAACAGAGATACTTGTAGAACAACTAGCAGGATTCTCTGAACGGTTAAATTCAGTAGTGCTTGCAGCTTCACTTTTGCTCCGTGTTCAGTTAATTCAATATCTGATGGGGTAGGATAGCACTTCTTCTTAGCTTCTAATAATTTGTGATATGAGGGAAGCTGTGAAGAATCCTTTGTGGCTGACATAAATGCCCTTAGCGTCAGGTACTTCCACTCTGACAAATTCAATGAAGTGGTGAGTGCCAAAGCTTGATCTTCCTGGATAACAGTCTTCTTCTCTTTGTTCGATGTAATATATGATTTGACGTCAGAGCTCGATCAGGATTCTTCATAATGTGTTCGATAACTTGTGCAAGATCCATTCGTCCATTTTTCTTCAAATTAGAAACTAATGCAAAAGATAACTCATCTTCTGAATATTCACTTAAATCACCTGACCGCCTTTTTTTCTGCTTGTTTCCCAGATCTTGAAATGGTTTTCTCATTTGTACTTCAGTAATCAGTAGACGTGCTCATATCCTTAGTAGCACTTGATGTAGAAGCAGAGTCGAGAGATGTCGATTGATTTTCTTCCTCTAAATTAATCATTCCCTCAAAAATTTCGGTGATATTCAGCGATTTGCAGACAGGCCACTTGATTCCCGTCTCCAACCAAGACATATATCTATTGAAAAATGTCTTCTGAGTTCTGTTCGCTCCTGTCCATCTACGGTTCAAGGCGATAGTAATGGATTTTGCAAATTTCAATATCACCTCCGAATCTTCTTCTGAAACCTCAAGAGGAATGCTTGCCAAAATTGCTTCTTGAAGTCCTTGAGGTCTCCTTCTCGTAGAAATAAGTAAAAGTCCAAATTTGTTCCAAACCGAGACATTATGACTGTGCTGATTCTGTACTAAGGGATTGCTTCTCTGTAGATGTTGCTTCTTTAAGGGTTGAATTGGTAATGACAAAACTGTGCGCGCGCGCATCTTTTATATGCGTTTGTGTATCGGCATTGATAACGTGCAGTAATGAGCTAGCTTAGCCAATAAGCTTCGAGTATTACTTTGCTATGGGAAGGGGAAGTTGGGTGGTGGGGTTATCTAGCATTCAGTGTGTGTGTACGGCTTCATTTGATATCCGACCGTGAACTAATAAAAATCTAAGTGAAAAAGTGAACATCGCAAGTTGAAACATAGAATAAATTTGTTTGCACGATTATTGGTTGTTTCTGGATGTAGGTACATAATATTTAAAAAAATTGTATTTCAGTATTATATTAGTTTAGTATCCATATTATAAGTATTTGCTTAATTTGGGATTGGATGGCGCTCTGTGTAAATGTCCAAAACATATTATTATTACTTTTTCAAGATTGAATTACATAAGCAGCCAGCGTGAGTTATTATAACATAAAAGTAACGAACTTAATAACTTAGGTTCCTAAGTACACGATTTCAAATCCGGACCAGTGTGCGTGAATCCGAGTCGCATTTAAACCGATTTTATACTTATAAATGCAATACTTAGAAAATAATGTGGTTCACGTTGCCCATACATTTTGTACGAAAAGTTTCTAAGTGTTCTGGACGCCAAAGCGGCAGACATATCGTAATTTTTCCAAGATACAAAAATGTCAAGGGTTGTGCCTACTATAACGTCTACTAACCGCCCCGGTGTACCATATTACCGTTTTAGAGATATTCACATTTATTACTTTTTCTCCATACAAAAAAAAAGACATTATTTTTTTTTAGTATGAAAAAGTACTTTATAGCAAAAACGCTGGAACAAAAGTTATTTCTATCATCAAGATGAGCAAGTAAAAAAAAAATCAGCCTGATACGACAAGTTTGATCCCTCAGTCCACTATTTTCGGAAACTGAACCAGTGTGCGACGGTGGCAAACAGACCTACGGTCCACCTGATGCACGCCTGAACACCAGGGGCATCACGAGCGCGTTGCCGACCATTGAGAAACCTATTCACTCCTTTTTTGTAGAACCCCATACTGTAGTCACTTGGGAAAACCTCGTCAGCACCTCTCAGCTCCCTCACAACCTTATAGTTCTTGAAAGGAAATTCCTCTGGAATAGCGCGGTACGACCATTTTGGTTCCAACGTGTGGGGATGAACTCCCTGCCGATGGCGAGCGGTGCAATGGTATAGGTGGTCATTGGCATCATGCCAAATAGTTCTTCAGAGCACAACCCATGAACCCATTATAAAGGCGGATGAACACATATAAGGAGGCAAAGTCTCTCCTCACACTTAATGGTTCGATACCGCCTGTTAGTATAGGATCGTCGACGATTCTCACAGCGCGCTTTTGAACCGAGTCAAAAGGCCCAAGCTGGTATCCAGGTGCTCCCGCCCACAGGTGACAGCAGTACTCCATATGGGGCCGGACTTGCGATTTATACAAAAGCAGATGTTGCCCAGCTGCCTTGCTCTGTTGAGCACACCGAGCTTTTTGGAGGCCAACTTGGCTTTATCTTCTAAATGACGTCGGAACTGAACGTCGCTGGAGATGTCGACGCCGAGGATCCATATACTAGATGATATGTCAAGGGTTGTGCCTGGGAACTGTGGGGCCACAGTGAATAGGGTTTTCTAAGCGGTGAGCGCACAAACTTGTGTCTTGGTGGGGTTAAATCGGACCCGGATTGTCCCGGCCCCAATCGGAGACTCTTGATAGAGTACTCTCGATTTCAGACACAAGTTGTTCGCGACTTTCTTCCACAATGGAACGAGGGATGTTTGCAAACAGTGTTGGGGACAGTACGCAGCCTTGTAGGACGCCGGCATTAAAGTCCATGCTATCGGAGAAGCTCCCGTCGACTACGGTTATTATGCATCTGTTGGGCGCCATCAGCATTGAAACCACAGACATTACTAATGTATGTAATGGCTGATGGCGCGACACATTATTAAATACCTACGCACAAAATGTTATGCTATATTGCCATCATGGAAAAATGTAACTAGCGCCATTGTCACAAGAAGGGTACATAAGTGTTCTGTGGTTATCACATCCGTTTCCTCAACGTCAATCCCAGGAATCGCTGTCAGTTCAGTCATTTCGAGTTTTGGTTTTGAGGTTAAATTTCGACGTCACATTCGATACAACTTCACAAGAACAAATCGAAACTTAAGCATAAGAAAGAGATAGAATTATAATATTTCTAGGAGAGCAATAAAGAGTACATATACACAATATTCAAATGCCAAAAGTCATATAAAAGCTCCGAGTTGTCACTACTATTCTTTACCATATTTTCCTACTTTCACGAGTAGGTGAATTTATTTTTCATGTGAGATTATTGCAAGAAAACACAAAAATGAGTTATTCAAAGTTTGATTTAACGTTTAAGATAGGTCAATATCTAGACCGACATTTGGTATTTCCTTTATTGGAGTTTCTGGCTGCTAAAGAGGTAGGTTATAAAAGATAACCTGTTGTCACTCCTTATTCTAGTACATGTTCATGATATATTTGTGATATTTCAGACTTAAATATTTAAGATTTCATTTGTATGTAATATAATGGATTTATTTTCAGACTTACGATCAGTCAGAGCTTCTACAAGCCAAGTTGGAAATTCTTAGCAAGACTAACATGATTGATTATGTTATTGACATCAGGAAAATGCTTTACCCGGATGAGGACACTCCTGAGGTAGGTTTATCTTTGCAAGATTATTAACAATTAAACACAGTAATGACTATAACTGAGATTTTTAGTATAAAATTTTGTTAATGAAGTAGGTCAGATGTTCTAGTTTTATAGTCGAAATTACCTAGTAAATTAATTTAGTATTTATGAATGGTGACCATGGTGTTAAATAGTATACAACAAAGTTCTTTTCCGCGTCTTTATGAGATAAAAGTCCCCTAGAAAATAATGATTATATTTTAAAGGAAATCAAAGCAAGGAGAGGAGTAGTTCTCTCACAACTGCAGGAGTTGCAAGATGCTGTGGAACCAGTACTGAGGCTGATGCAAAGAGATGATGTCATGAAGACTGTTGAGACTATGAGAGACCCTAAAACTCTCATAAACCATCTTACCACCAATAAGGAATTTGAGGTAACAATAAGTATGGGTCATATTCAAATCAGAACACTGTTACTTTTTGTTTGAAACTTTCTGTTACCATGCATTTTTAAATTAAAGTAGTCAATATGACCTAGGGTATTATTTTAACAATAATTATATAGAATAACACAATAGTATGGTATATAGCTGACTGTAGCTGCAGAAAATGGATAGTGTAAACACAAAAGGCTATTTTTTTAGATATTTATGTTTGCCTCATTTGCCTGCACAAAATGCATTTATATTTAATATATGTTTATGATCTCTACCAATCCTTAGCAAGTATGTGGGCCTAATATACTATATAATAGCAAGCATCAAAGGGAAGTTGAGGCTTGATTTCTTTATATTAGATTTTTAGGGTTTACAGAACCCTAAAAATCTAATATAAAGAAATGGTAAAAACCCTTATATATGCATCATGTCTGTCCATCCATATGTCACAGGCATTTTACTCATATGCCTCTCGATGTATATTTATGAAATTTGCCGGTTAGATGTCTTGGCAGGGACCTTATATTATTTCTATAGAGTTTGATATACAATAAAACAGTTGTTCTAATAAAAATTGTTAATTGCAGCATGTATATAATTTTTTTTTATTGCTAAAAGTGGCAGACTGTTGTGTGAACATTTGCTATGTTAGGGGCACAGCCAAGCCGCTACCTACCTTGAGAGGATAGCTCTCTTTAAACCTCTTTTGAAGAAGGACGTCATAGCACTCAGAAATTTATAGTTCAAACAAAAAACTATAAAGATTCCGTTTTTGCCATTTTGGCTACGCATCCCTAAAAACCAGTCACTACCATCCTCTTACATCTGCAATGAATTTTATGATTTTTTTGGACAATTATCTCAAACACGCCTAGGATCAGTGTTTAAACAAAATTGTGACTATATGGAGACTTTATATGATACAGAATTTAGGATTAGGAAGCATTACTTAACACTTATCATAATTTTGCCCCGCATAATAAGCAATGAAATTAATTATGAAATCACATTTTTTCTTGTTCATACTGATTGGATCACATCTAGCCCCATGGAATGGCTCTTCCCTATGTTTCTATCCATTTCTCATCACATAGAACCACTATTTACTACAACAAGAGCGGATGTGGCCCTCACTCTGTCTCGCTCTAATAAATAACAGTTTAATGTGACAGAAAAAAATAGAAACATAAGAAAGTGCGATTCACTGAGGCTAGATGTAGTGCAAGCGGTGCATCTTTTAGCTGAATAAATATTATTCTTAACTTTCCAGTTCAAAGTGGAGATGATTGACAGCATGTACAGGCTGGCTAAATACCGATATGAATGTGGTAACTATGTGGAATCTGCCTCTTACCTATACTTCTGTCAGCTGGTGATGTGCCCAACTGATAAGGTAAGAACTATGAAGTATTTACTTTTTTGTGCACCAGTAATTTAACTGCTTCTTACAAACCCATCATAATAATTACTTTAATACAAATAATAATACAGACCTGAGCCCAGCAGTGGGACTTAATGGGTTGCTGATGATGATGATGAAATAATAATATAATATTATAGGTAACACAGGGTTTAACATCCCTTAACATGTATTTTTACCCATATTATTAACTAATTTCTGCCCGCGGCCTCACCCGCGCGGTGTATCTATCTAAAGTAGCATGTCTCTTTTTCCAGCTCTCTTTTATCTCAAATTTAATTTCGTTTGGATTGTTTAAGGTAAGTTAAAATTGTTAGAAGATTAATTTAGGGGTTGTCTATGAATCACATGTATTTTAGTAATCCCCCTCCATCCTGGTGATACGTGGTGAGGTTTTAGACTCCACCTACTCACAATAACTTGTATTTTTTGTTACAAAATAGCTTCAATTTCCAAAGCCGAGTCAATAGATTCGCCTCTTTCGGCTTAGAACGAAAAAATAAAAATACCTACACGAGAAATTTCACTTCACTACACCGACCTCTCCTACTATATTTCGTAATTCGTACCGATCTTCACTCCCCTCTTTTAATCCTCACATGATTAATTGATGACCGCTCAGTAGATAAAGTGAAACTGTTCTAAACAAGGTTATAACTTTTGATCTTCGTCCCCTCTCTACCTCATCAGTAAAGTTTATTGTGCTTGAATTTTGATACTCAATTAAATTCGGCTCAAAATTTGCTCTCTCCCTCTGTCTCAACATCGAAATTATTAAAAAAAAGAAACAATTAATATTTAATTATATTTATTTAAAATAATTATACTGTTTCAACTAATACTAAGAGTCTGTTTATAGATTGTCTTCATTTTTGTTTATATTAACTTTGCAAGAAGGCTCAGGAAATAATTTTACCACTTGCTTTTCTTTCTTTCTCTTTATCTGAAAATATAATAAGATGTAAGTATATGAATTAACAAAGCACTAGTAAAAGTATTAAAAGAAAAAAAAGTATGGTAATTATACTTTAAATATGCCAAAGTGTGTCTGTCTGTTATTTTCATTTAGTACAAATTTGTCCTACACTAGTTATACTATAATAGAAGTCACGCGGGGCTTTCATCCCGTCGTTCTTTATTTGGCCATTGCTTAGCTCTTTTTGGCAGTAGCGTAATGATGTAGCTTATATAACCTGCCTCTTTAAATGGGCTATCCAACACTAAAATATTTTTTCAAATCGGACCAGTAGTTCCTGAGATCCTAGCGTTCAACCAAACAGACAAACTCTTGAACTTTATAATGTTAAGTATAGATTATTACTTAATATGATAACATACCAATTTCATTGCATGGCAATATCATGTTTCGGGTGATATTGCTTTTTGTGTGCTTTTAGTGGAGTAACAGATGGATACCAAGCACCACACATTTCACATTGATATACTAGAACACCAAGAGATTTGATGCTGTAAGGATTGCAATGAGTCTTGGTCATAAAATGACCCACTTTGTATCTGTAAAAGAAGAATAAATAAGCCATGCAACAAAGTTTCACAAATTCATGAAACTATTAGCTGTTGCATTATTAACTCACCTATGATTATATAACTGTTCATAATTTCTAAATTTACGATCACACGCATTACATAGGAGTAATTTTGGCAATGAGAAGCTGTAGTATGTCTTTAACCATAGACAAGACACCCAGTGCTGTTCAGCAATCTTATATGACGAAAACGCCATTTCACATGCATTGCACTCGTAATTGTTATTCGTCGTGTGTATTTTCGAGTGCCTTAGTAATCGAGGAATGCTTGTGTAAACTTTCTCACAAAATTCACATTGCAGTAAAGAAGAAGTTTTTATTTCTCGAACACAGTCTCTGTTATTCGATTTACAACATTCGGTAGAATGATTCAATGCTTGATCTTGACGGGGCCATACTTGGAAGCATTGTATACATGTCCACACCACTTGCCAACGGGGCTGCACCTCCGTCACTGCGTGTCTCATAGAATAATGTCTTCTCAAACCTGTTTCATAAACGAAACATTTTCCACAAGTGTTACAAGGATACGATCTCATTGGTTTTGAATATGACATATCAATTTCCTTATTCTTTGTATAGTTCAGAGTTCTATTCAGCATGTGTATGTTTTCCATAATGCGAGCATTGTTCTCTTTTACCTTCTCAAGGCTGTTTTCTAATGGGCTCAAGTAATCATCATTGTCTAAACTAAATTTATTTTGAGCTTGGTATGGTAATGCTACATCATTCATAAGTGATATATTCCCTTGTAACCCTATAGATTGATAGCCATTGGTGTCTTCATTATTGTAGTGTTCTGTGATATGTCCATTACCGTCTGATTTAAACAGAAATTCATGCCATGGACTCTGTGGCGTCGTAGTGTCTGTAAAATTAGTTATCTTTGCATCTACAACGTCGATCTCTTTTGCATTGGATTCTAGGTTAAATCTATCGAATTCGTTCCCTGAAATTATTTTTACCACTAGGCGTGACGCGTTATCAGGATCCCTCTTTTTCTCTTGGATTTTGCCATCCGACCAATCACTATATTTTGTCTCGGACGTATTTTTGTCGTTATCCTCAGTAGTTACCTGTAAATATTTGAAATTAACGCCATCAGCCTCAAATTTATGAATTATTAATTTTGAGGCTGACATCTTTGTAACAGTTGACGTTGTTTTTTTCTTTCTTAATATTTAATGACAAGCGAAATACGTCATAACTCGTGTAGGTTGTATACCTTTTCAACTTCTTTTCAATTACTATCGTAGTTATGAAACATAATAATCATCATCATCATTATTATTGGGTTCTTATTTGATCATGGTCGATAGACCTTCTATTAATTTTAATGTTAAATGCTGTAAATATGTTTTGCTTTTCAGAACTACCTTTCCGTATTATGGGGTAAGCTGGCCAGTGAGATATTAGTTCAAAACTGGGATGGTGCGCTCGATGATTTGACGAAGCTGAGAGAATTTATCGACAATGGCGGTGCGGGTGCTACTGCTAGCAACATGCAGGCGCTACAACAGCGCACTTGGCTGGTACACTGGTCACTCTTTGTGTTCTTCAACCACGTAAAAGGACGTGATCTCATTATTGAGATGTTTTTGTATAAGCCTCTGTAAGTGTTTCTACTTTAACATTCCGTTTGTGTGGTATCAACACCTTAACTGTTGCGGAACTGTTTGTATATTACAGGTACTTGAATGCCATTCAGACCATGTGTCCCCATATTCTTCGCTACTTGGCAACAGCTGTCATCATCAACCGCTCGCGGAGAAATGCTTTGAAGGATCTTGTCAAAGTTATACAACAAGAAGCTTACACATACAGGTAATTTCTAAGATTTCAAGTTTTTAACTCCATATTCCTCATCTCTCTATGAATCCTTGTTTCCGTAGTTTTTGTTTATTCTCCTTTAAAGAAAAACTCTTATCAGACAAATAAATAAAATGCAATGATTAAATTTTGAGCGTTTATTATTATGAAAGTTGATAAATGTATTTATCAGTGCAGGCTAATGATGATGAGGTAAATGACATTCTTAAGTATTTTTATTATTTTTTAATTTTTTGGTTTAAAGGGATCCGATCACAGAATTCATTGAGCATCTGTATGTTAACTTTGACTTCGAAGCAGCGCGCAGGAAACTGAACCAATGTCAAGCAGTACTCTTGACAGACTTCTTTTTGATTGCGTGCCTGGAAGAGTTCGTCGAGAATGCTCGTCTCATGATTTTTGAAACATTCTGTCGTATTCACCAAGTTATCAGTATTGGGTATGTAATAATAATATTTTTTTTTTTTTGCGAACCGTTGATATAAACGTCTCTTAAATTACCTCAAAGAAATCATTTCAAAAACCACCCAAAATAGAATTCGAAGTTTTGTAAAAGCATACGAAATACTTGTTATATTTCGTATGCTTTTAACGTTTATTACCGAAAAAATCACATTATCATAAAATTGTATTAGAAACCTTTAAGTGTTTTTATAAGATCTGTTGAAGAACAAGCCAGTTGTAAACGTTTCCTGAAAAAAAATTCAGCTTCTGTTACATGTATGGAGTATCCCCTTAAAATATTTATTTTTATTATTTAACTACCAAACTTACTAGCGGCCCACACAAGACACTCATTCTCCAAATTTCATCAATGTACATCGAGCCGTTTTTTAGTTAAATGCCCTGTGACATACGGACGGAATTATATGACGAAACTATAATATAATGAATGGAAAGAACTCGAAAGAAGTGTTTGTATTATTGATTTTTGACATAACTGTAAGTACTGAAAACATTAAAAAAAATACCTCCGATAAAATAATAAAAATCGAAAACCACGAAATATAACACTAAATTGCGACGTTGCCATTCCAAAATACAAAAAGAGTGTAAGACAACGAACTTCGGTGTACAGAAAAACCGATACCAGTTTATAATACACTGCAAATGTAATAATTTTAAGAAGCTAAAGGGTCTTTCATCAAGGACGGGTCGATGTTGACAGTTTGTGGCGGCCATGTTGTTTTGGCGGCATCTGTCAAATGTGTTGTTATTTCTTCAGTGTTACTGATGCCAAATCACCATGGCAAGTTACACGATTGAGCAGCACGTCCAAATGATAAACTTTATGATCAAAATGAGTGTTCGTTAGTGCAAACGTTGCGCACATTACGTCTATTTTATGGCGGTCGCAGTGGCCCTTCAAAGACGACTCTCCACCGTTTGGTGACCAAATTTGAGACGACTGGTTCGGTAAACAAACAACCAACACCCTTACGCCAAAGGAACGCCAGCCCCCTGATTCTGAGCTGACGGAATATTTTCGGCCAGAACTGTCACTTTATTTAAAGTTAAAAAACATAATGTTAAAAAAATAGATCGATGTAGAAAAAAATCCTATATTAATCAGTTTTTAATTTTCTATACGGTAAACTAATTTCTAACATTTAATAACTTAAGCTGTAAAAATACGTCGTTCTAAGATTCGAAAAAGTTTACGATCCGGAGGCAATCCGATGAGTCAGAATCAGGGCCCAGATCGCCCGAGAACATCGCTGCTGTCCGTGAGAGTGTGACTCTGAGTGTGACTGTGAGACTCTGAGGAAGTCGATTTCTCGCCGTGCACAAAATCTCGGCCTTTCGCAGACTTCAACTTGGCGAATTTTGCGTCGGGGCTTGCTATAAGATCCAACTGACCCAGGAGCTCAAAATGAATGACCATAGACAACGCTGTTTGTTCGCTGACTGGGCTACAGAACGTTTGGAAGAGGACCCCGATTTTGGCCGATCTTTAGCGACGAGGCGCATTTTTAGATGAATGATTTTTTTATAACCCCGCTAGACTTTTTCTTGTGGGGTTTTCTCAAGTCGCAGGTCTATGCCAATAATCCGCAATCAACCAATGTCCTGAAAGTCAACATAACGCAGGTCATCGCTCAGATTCAGCCGGATCTATGCAGTAGAGTAATTGAAAATTGGACCTCCCGGATTCGTGCCACCAATCGAAGACGCGGTGGATATTTAAACGATGTCATATTCCATAAATAATGGCATAAATTGGCCTTTCAAATAAAAATAAAAAATCTTTAATATCTCACATACAGCTTGTTTTATTTAATTTCAACAACGACCTGTCCTTTTTTAAAAGACCCTTTATTTGTAAAATTATTAAATAAATAAAAGAAAAAATATTTTTATTTGAAAATTAAAGTGATGATTATTTCCAGAATGTTAGCTGAAAATTTGAACATGCAGCCGGATGAAGCTGAATGTTGGATCGTAAACTTGATCCGTAATGCCCGTCTTGATGCCAAGATCGACTCTAAGTTGGGTCACGTAGTGATGGGCGCGCAGCCACTCTCACCCTACCAACAGCTGGTAGAAAGGATTGACTCCTTGGCTGTACGGTCCGAAGCTCTTACCTCTCTGGTTGAACGCAAACAGAAAACTCGTAACCAAGACGTAAGTTATTTTACGGTTTTTACAATTTTTGAGCAGACTTCTAGCCAAGTGACCTTCTTTCTAGTATTGAAACTATTCAGATCGATTGGAAGTTTTTCCAATCTTTTTCTTAAAACACTATTTAGAACTATAGTAGCCGGTTTCTATTTAGTTTAAGTATAAAAGGAAAATAGTCCTTAGTTCATCAGAAATTTTGATTTTACGTAATAGTACTGTAGTAAGAATACGTGTGTGTAATAGTAGTGACCACATTTCTTCAAAACACAAAGTGTTAAGAATCTTCTCTTTTTCAGATCCGTTGGGGAGCGCAAGAATTTTAGATATCATAGTGAACAGCATTCTTCTTTTATTTTATATAAGAATAGTCTCAAAAGCAGACCTTCAACACACCTATGAAACAATTTGTATTAAATATACTTAATTATAATATTTTTTTGTTTCAATTATTTACTACTAGAAGTAGCGCTTAGCTCCTATTGGCCGTAGCGTGATGTTATATAGTTCTATAATAACCTTCCTCGATAAATCTGCTATCCAACACAAACATTTTTTTTAATCGGACCAATAGTTCCTGAGATCTTTGCGTTCAACGAAACAAACAAACTATTCAGCTTTTTAAAATTAGTATAGATGATAAAAAGATTTCGTTCAACACGTTGTTGGTTCGATACTAATGTTTTTTATCTGCAAGATGTGTGTTGTTAATTCGCCTTTTATTTTGGCATGATAGATCTTGTGGCTGTATCTTCGTGGTTGTTTTGATATCTTAATTTGGTTTATTATAGCACAGTCAGCGTCCAAATGATTTAAAAAACAAATTCAATTTTATGTTCGCCTAAAAGGTAATCAAAATGTTCTAAGCATCCAAAGTGGTCAAAATAATATATGGTCGTCTGAACACGACAGTTAAGTACGGATAACAGCTTAGGTTATATAATATGTACGTTCATTTTTATCATCGATATGTACGAAATCTTTGCTTTTTTTGTAGTCATTCGAATTTGGTCGGATATCCAACCATTGTGGCACCAAATTGTTTCATTTACAGGTCACGCCTCGAGTTATGATCGCTCTATTTTAGTGGTGGGGATCTACACATGTGTACACTGTACTTTTTGAACACGTCCAATGTGTGCTAAGCGCGGGAGTTTAGCAGCGACTGATTGTCCAATCGCGTGCAAGAGCTAGCTCTGATTGTCCTATTGCGTGCAAGAGCTTGCTCGGCGCGTGCTCCCCTACCCGTGTTACCAAATAGACCTAAAAATGCGTTCTGCGCAGAAATTGGCACCGCTCATAACTCGTGGCGCGACCTATACTCACCTCTATATTTTTATGTCACATTTGCATTTCGCTTTGGTGCTAAAACATAGCATAAAGTGGCCACAGAGTAGGTACATACCCCCTCCGTATTAATGTATAATCTATGGTAAGTACCTACTTTATATAGTGCTAATCTGAAGTAGCGCGTAAATCCTAGGTCTATGGTTCTACTATTAGGTCTGTGATATAGTGTCTGATTATTTGGCATATTTCAAAATTCCAAGTAAATTTTTGGTTTGATATTATATACATTTGATACAAATTATTAATTTGTTTTGTTTTATGAACCATGCATTGTTTTCTGAACCTGACTATCTTATCCATCTTAAATCGATCTCCTAGGAACATAATACAATATTACTCTGTTTTAAAAACACTACAAAATACTTCACGAAACAGGTAAGTAAACAAAATTATATTTTGTTTAATAATAGATAGATACATATTATATTATTTGAAGGCCCTAAATCTAAGTTATTTTTTAAACCGTACTTAATTAAGTAAGTACTTATATTATTAACCTACTTACTTCCTATAATATTTTCGTTTAGGTACAATAGTCCCGGAATAGGTGAAAAAATCAACTACTTACCGAGAGCTGGACAACCAAATCCAAAACGCCATCAAACAACACTACTAATCGAGATTTACTTTGTTCTCTTTCTTGAGGATCTGCTACAAAATACTCAGCATGTACTTTTAGAAGGAATTCGCCGCATCGACCGAGTTTTAACTATTGGGTATAAAATTTACACTGAAATATTTTTGCGGAGGAGTGTGATTCATTTAAATAACTACAATTTATCTTCCAGGTTGATTGCTGAAAATTTAAACAAAAAAATGCCAATGGTTTTAAAAGAGTACTTATCGAAGGAAGTTAAAAGTTGGTTCCTAAGCAGCTTTAATTTATATTGGAGAGCACCAAAAGCTACTTACCTGTCTAAAGTCAAGATCTTTTCTTGACTGAAACTATTATTTTTAAGTACCTAATTACTAATAACTACCTACGCTATCCAATGGTCATAGTGCCTACTGATAAGTTCTGTGTCCTAAAGTCCTAACTAGTAATACACAAATTGAATTCATACCAGAACTTATGGCTTTCTGTAATATTACTTAGTGAGTTAGCCATTTTGAATCTGGTAAACCAAACCGGTATTTTGAAAAAAGAAGCAATGGCATTGCCTCCCTGTTTAATTGTCATAGTCAGATAGGCAACTAAAAAAAAAATAAGCTTAGACACAATCACAAAAATATAAAAGTGTGATTAGCAGAAACACTTGTAAATAGTGTGCTTTATCAAGTTTTGTTTTTCTGCTTTGTTGTCGAAGGTACCAAATCCTGGACAAAGTATAATAAAACAGAAGTGATGGTTTAAATAAAACAACATACGATGTCTACGTACCTACGCAATAATAAAAAATAATCTAATTTAAACCTAGCATGGCTTAAAGGAAGCATTATGCGTCACCAGAAAAAGGTTTTGTAGGGTTTTGAGCAATGGCGGGGCAAGACGATAATTTGTGCAATATATGTTGTACACTTCGCGAAGCTCTCTGCTGGTGCAATAAAAAACCGGTCAAGAGCGAGTCAGACTCGCACTCCGAGGGTTCCGTACTATCAGGTGTTATGGCAAAGTATTTACTATAGGTATAAGTAGCACAAAAAATAATCACAATTATTAAAATTTGTCAAACTCAATGTTTAGCAAACAAAGTTACTTAGGTCGGGCTTTTTCTAGTGATAATAATAAAATAAGTGTGCCAGTTAAAAACATAGTTTTATTTTCCTTATTATTTATATATTTATAAACTTCGGAGATCTGGTGTGGGGGGAAGTTATACTTTTTTTGATGTTTTTAATTCTAACTCAAAAAAGTGTGAGGCATATTAATAGGTTTTAGAATATAGAAATAAAGCCCTTTCATTTGATGTAAATATCAACTCCCATTTCGGCTGCTTTTGCAAAGAAAATAAAATCATTTTTTTTAAATGTACCTACTTACGGAACACAAAAGTTGTAATTTTTTAATATAAAAATTATACGTTCTTGAATTAAATTGAGAACATTATTTTTTTATCTTTTAGAGATTATTTTGTGGTGGGGTAATTTTTTTAATTTTATTGTTTTTTTTTTAAATTACTTGTTATGTTCCGTTACCTATTTATCTGCTGAATTGACATTTTTATGAATAAACTTTTTCTTTGCTGAAACTGCTTCATACAAAATGTATTTAAAGTTTCAAATCCGTGCCCCACCGGCCCCTTGATTCTAAGCCGTCCGAAAGTTTTACGATCGGAAACTGATAGCTTGACAGAAGGCAGAAACTCGATCCGACGGAAACAAAAATGCTATTCATAGATCCGAACGGATACTCCACGGAAGGGTTTTAGAATCCGAGAACTGGATGTGTTTAGAGATAACGTTACAAAATGGTAGAAAATTTACTAAAGTCTACTAATTATTTAGTAAACGTCAACGAAGTAAATATTTGATGCTTACTGCTTACTTAGTTTTGAAATTAAAAACAGAAATCAAAGTCAGAATTTTGTTTGAAAAGTGACTTTTACTTATTGAAAAACCTTTTATTAATTCAAAAGAATAATAAAATTATGACTGTAAGTACCACGGAACAGAAAAAACAAGTGGAAGTGTGAAATGAGCGGGTGTGTGTTCCAGTAATAATTTGTCCTTGTCCTATCGCACAGTTGCACTTCCACTTGTTTTTTCTGTTCCGTGATAAGTACTGTAACATTTTTTGTTTTTTAAATAATGTTTCATGTTGTTTTTACTATTTTTTACTACCTATTTAATTTCATGCAGGATCATGAAGACCTTGCACGAGGGCGACTCATAAGCCTTTTATTTCAATATAATGTTCTTCGGAAGTTGTATCCGGCGCAAAATTGTTGGCTGGAACTTTTGCCACAATTAATGTCATCATATGTCAAAAGTTTCCCATGTCAGATTTCTGAATTGCATTTAGGCTCCCGCTACGTAAACCATGCCACTCGGATACGGAAAGGGCAGTTTCCGACGTCTTAGAACCACACCCCGAGGCATGCGGCGTGCGTTAAAATTATTTACATAATCAATGCCGATAAAAACTACATGAAACATTTAAAAAAAGAAATGTTATAGTACTTACAGTAGTCATAATTATTCTTTTAAATTAATAAAAGGTTTTTCAATAAGTAAAAGTCACTTTTCAAACAAATTTCTAACTTTGATTTTTGTTTTAATTCCAAAACTAAGTAAGCAGTGAGCATCAAATATTTACTTCTTTGACGTTTTGCGGAGCAGTGTTTACATAGTTACCTACTATCAAACTATTAGTCTAAGAAAAATAAATGTTTTATATTAAAACAATAAATACTAAAATACTAATTAACGTTTTGCTCTTATTAGGTCATAGCCATTATATTTATTTGTAAAAAGAAATAAATAGGTACATATTTTTTATTTGATACTAACAACTTTCTACTACTTTAGTAAATTTTCTACTATTTTGTAACGTTATCTTAAAACACATCTAGTTCTCGGATTCTAAAACCCTTCCGAGGAGTATCCGTTCGGATCTATGAATAGCGTTTTTGTTTCCGTCGTCGGACCGAGTTCCTGCCTTGTGTCAAGCTATCAGTTTCCGATCGTAAAACTTTCGGATGGCTTAGAATCAGGGGGCAGGTCTAATATAAATCTTCCCTAAAGAAGCGTTGAAGACCTTGAATTCCCTGAACAAATCTTTGTAGCTGCTAAGAACCATCTCGATCATGTCAGCTTTCAAATAAAAAAATCGCATCAAAATCGGCCCATTTGCATTCTTTTAGGAGCTACGATGCCACAGACAGGTACAGACGACTTCAAACTTGTAATAGCCCTCTAAGCGTCGGGGATTAAAAATAAATAAGAACAGATAATTTTGCATGTGTTTATTTATGAAATTTCATGGCAACTTTTTTAGTATTTTCATATTTATATTATCTACAGAACCTATTCTACAGGTTTAATAGTGATGAATCTGGACAAAACAAAGGCTACAAATATTGTAGACAAAACAAAAATTATGACAAATATATAGAATGTATCTTCAGAGAATACATCTGTGAATGCTGGTATTTGGTTGTACAACTCTTCAACCACGTGAAGGTTGCCTTTGGTTGTCCTAGTCATCTTAAATTGTGGCTTGAATTACTTCTTTTTGGTTTTCTTTTTTTCCGCTTTGGTTTGGATTGTGCTTGCTGGCTGTTCAAGTGGTGCCAGTGATGTTATATGCTTATTTAATAATTGTAGGAGTTCTAAACATGTGAGGTTTCCACATTTGAATGTGATGTTTTTTATATTTGCTGTTTCTGAAAGCAATATATTTTCATTAAGTTAAATTTAGAGACATAGAGTAATATAAGATCAAGTGTTGAGCCTTGTAATGTAAAACTTTAATTTGGATGATAGTAGTGACCTTATACCTTTTTTTTTTTTTTTTTTTTTTTTTTTTTTTTTTTTTTTTTTTTTTTTTTTTACTTGGGGAAATGCCTGACGCATACCCCTCGGTCTTGGGGAAAGAACCGAGGGGTTATGTGGGGCTCGCACCCACTAAAACCCCAAGGTGTTCCTCTCGTCGCGCTCTGCTGTGGTCACGGGAGCGCAGGAACATTCATCCGCGACCACAGCGACGATGGCCCGCTGCGGGCCCCCTCTCTGCCGGAGCTCAGCTCCGGCGGTGACGTGCGGGAACACGCACACGTCACCAGAAAACGCTCGCGGTCGACTTTCCCCAAAGTCGACCGGTCCTGGCGTGGCGGACGCGCTCAGCCGGGCGCGTCCTCTTCTCGGGCTTTTACGGCGGGAGGTCGCGGGCGTATGCCCGCCTTCTCCCGCCTACCCTTCGATGGCGGATCGGGTCACTGAGGGCATCGTCTTCCCTCTGCCGTTCCGCCTCCTCCTTCTGCCTCATCACCTCTTCGCAGAAGGAGAGCACTGCTCCCCAGTTCGTCTCGCTCTCCAGCATGGCCTTCACCACTGCTGGGAGCGAGAGATCCTCGCCTATGATCGAGGCCAGTGCAGCGCGCTGACCCGCCCACGCCCCGCACACCTCGAGGGTGTGCTGGGCTGTGTCCTCCGGGGAGCCGCAATGATGACAAATACATTGCGGCTCCCTCCTCGCGACCCGGCACAGGTACCTCCCGAAGCAACCATGCCCCGAGAGCACCTGCGCCAGGCGAAAGGTCAGCGCCCCGCGCCTTCTTTCGGCCCATTCTCTGAGAACGGGCCGAATGGCCTCGATCGTGCGGTGACCGGCGCTCGGTTCCGCAAGCCGCTGCTGCCACCCGTGAAACAGGGCCTCTCGAGATCGGCCCCGCAGGTGGCGCAGTTCCTCCGGTGAGGGCTCTTGCCCTCGGCTGCGGAACTCAGCCGTCAGCCTGTACACGTTGGCCAGCACGATGGCCTCCAGCTCCCAAGGTGGGGCCCCCGCCAAGGCGCAGGCCGCACCGTATGAAACGGTGCGGTAGCACCTGGCCGCCCTGCGCGCCATTACCCTCTGCGGTTGTCGCAGAAGGGTAACGTTCTTGGCGCACAGGGCGTCCACCCACACTGGGGCCCCGTAGAGAAGTGACCTTATACCTACAACAACTCTACAACTTTTAATATTATTTTTTTTTAAAACAAAACAGTGTCAAACAGTTGTACAGCCCACCTGATTGTAAGAGGTTACTGTAGCCTATGAAGGCAACACCAGGGTCATCACAAGTGTGTTGCGAACCCTTAAGAAATCTATTAATTCCTTTTTTGAAGAACTCTATACTGTAGTCCCTTGAGGAAACCTTGTTAGGGAGTTCTTTCCACAATCTGTATCCGCTTACCATCAGGCGGACCGTACGTCTGTTTGCCACCGTCGTGGTATAAAAAAAAAAAAAAAAAAAATCTGTTAGTTCATGGCAGGAAATTCCTGAAACAGCACAGTGCCAGACCATTTGGCTCCAAGGTTTGGCTGTGTGGGGATGAACTCCCTGTCTATGGTGTGAGATGCAATGATAGAATGAAGCTGTCGGCATCATCTTAAATTCTACCCCTAAGGGGGTGAAATTGGTGGGTAAAGTTTGTATGGAACAGTGTGATTCCTTGGTCCAATCTACTTCCAATTTTGCATAAACATTCTTAATCAGAATTGATGAAAGACCTGTTTCGTATTTTATTGAAATTCATCCCCTAACGGGGTTAATAACAGGATTTTCATTTTATGTAGTACAGTTTTCGTAACTATTTTTACTAAAAACAGCTCAATACTAAAAACTTCAAAATTTGACATGTTCAATTTTGAAATAGGGTAAACTATACTATTGTTGGCATCTCATCAGTCTTTGGCACTATGTATTTTAAAAACGAATATTAAGAATTGCTATAGCACAAAATACCTGCCATGTCAAAAGAGATAGGGGATACACAATTTATGCTATAAGGATCTGTTTTTGCCATTTTAGCTACGGAACCTTAAAAATGCT
The DNA here is from genome assembly GCA_905147015.1 of Laspeyria flexula. Lineage (NCBI taxonomy): Eukaryota > Metazoa > Arthropoda > Insecta > Lepidoptera > Erebidae > Laspeyria > Laspeyria flexula. The sequence continues at coordinate 12,456,378 of LR989950.1, read as the reverse complement.
TATTAATATTAAGTGCCAATGACGGATACTTAGTTGTTAATAACTGTACTTTTGATGCCAATTACTGTACTTTTAGAATTATTTTTTTTTCATAAGACCCTGATTACCTCAATAAATAGGTTTTTATTTCCGGGTGCCAATCATTATACAGTCTACCCTTATCTATTAAAAAGAATACACGAAATTAAACTATTCATATTATAAAATAAAATTCAAGCCCTAAAGGGGTCAAACAGGAGGCCAAAGTTTATATGGAGAAATTGTATTGTGTGTTTTTATACATGTGATCAAAAACACAAATATGTGATCTTTGTTTTTTTTAAATTCTATGCCAAAGGGAATGAAATTGTGATAAAGGCGTTTAAAAACTAAGTACTTAGTCGTTATTTTTAGGTTTCTATGGACGGATAATACGCAATTAGAACTTCAGTTAAGAAGTGAGTTAATGAATACTTTTTGGTGTTTGAAAAACTTACCCTAAGGAATGAAATGGGTGTGAAAATTATTAGAAATTGATATGAATGTCATTTTCTAGGTTTTGTGGGACGCTGATTACGAAAATGTTATCTATTTTGACGTAAAATGAAATTCAACCCCTGTAGCGGGGTGATAGGTACATGAAAATTCATGAATTACACTTAAAACAAAGATCTATGTAAATATCAAAATCTACACAGACGAAGTCGCGGGCAAAAGCTAGTAATAATATATAAAGTAAACACAATAGTATTGTATTTGAATAATACATTAAACCAAATAATAATGAGACATTTAGAATATATACAAAACATTACCTGCAATTGAAGGTATTAATGTGATATCAACAGTGGGTTCACTCCGGTCACAAACTATTTCAGTTTTCAGAGAACAGTTAGGGTTTGATAAAGCTACTTTTGGTGAACTTATATAGTGTAGGAAGTTTCTGAAAACGTAAATAAATATAATTATATGACGTGTCAATCTATTTATAGAACAGCTATAGAAATGTTTGAAAATAAAGCTAGCTGATTTTCATAGTTGCGGTATTAAAACTGTTAGACTGGGAAACACGTACCTACCTCGTAAAAGTATAGTTTACAAATAAAAACTAAATATTCATGAGTGGTTGAATATAATTTTGAGGAAGGTAAAAAAGGAAGTCGGACTCAGGACTGGGGACCAATTTAGCAAACTATTATATCTGATCACACTGGCATCGAAACGGTCTGGTATAAAAAGGTTGCATTGAATTCACAAACTAGAAACCTACTCTCAAAAATTGAGCCGATAAAGACGATGCTGTCATTGAAAAATAAAGAATAATTTGCTATTTCATGGATTACTTATCATCTCATGACTGGTATTTTTATCAATACGAAGCATTTGTGGGCTAATGTATAATGAGAACTCTCATATCACTGCAATAAGGACTTTCGATTTCTGCGAGTAGTCATAAGGCTCATAGTGTCAGAGGTTAAGTTCTTTAGTATGTATTTCTTATTATTTTATTTTTATTATCGTTTTACTCATATACGAGGAAAACCGGTGTTTAAACTACATCCAATTTAAATAAAAATATACGATTACAGCTATCTCTAACACATAGACTTCGTTTGCTTCTCACCTTGTATGAGTAACATTGCCACTAAATGGGTCAAATTTCACAGTAATTTTCTTTGCAGCTTTTAAATTGACTCCTCTAAGCTGTTTTGCAATTGCTGAAACAACTCCTCCAGATCTTCGAAGAGTACCACTATATGGAATAGACATATTGAATTTCAAAAATAACTCGTATTGATCAATAAATTATGTTAAGATAGCTTCACACTAGTAACTAGTCAATGATAATTACCTACCATAGGAATAAGAATGCCATAGATAAAATTAAATCAAACCCTAAAGGGCGTCACATACGGTGAAGATGCTATAATATTTCATCTTAAGATACCTTGATATAAAATATTATAGCATCTTAAGGTATCACACACGGTTAAGTTACTATAATATATATTTTCGAATCATTCTCTCTTGACTAGTACAGGAGTCACACGTACATTTCGTCACTCTAACTAATATACATGGTGATCCAAAATGAATACGGCACTATTAGGTATATTGGACAGCTCGTCGGATGACAATTCGGACTTTGAATTTGACTTGCAAATTTCTGCCGCACATTCTAAAAGCCAAATAATTTGGATAGAAAAAGAGCGCGGTGAATTTAATCTTTACGAAGACCTTTCATCAAAACTGTTCCAAATTTATTTTAAAAAATCAAAAGAGATTTTTGTTAGTATTCACGATTTGATTAAAGATGACATCAAGAAAAACTTCCTTCACATTCATAGAGTCATTCTTCGCCATAGTGTTCTTCACTTCGTGCAACCTTTGAGTACCTACCTATATTGCTTACTCGATGGTTCTTCAGTTTTGTCACAAAACTACATCTTAGAGCACTTCAATGCGTTCAGAACTTTGGCAGGGAATTAAAAAACTTAGATTCAGTAACTATTCATTTAATTTTTCAAAATAATAAAAAAGAAGGCACTTGCAAATAGAACGCTCACGAACGTAATTACTCTAAATAATTAATTCAATCACCAGTCAAATTCACCAGTCATGACCAGTCACGAAACACACGCCCTACACCCCAAATTCTGTGCACACCCTGTATAAGGAGCTTGCTATATATTATGGATCTTAAGATGCCATCTTAAGATGATATTTTCCATGTTAAGATATATTTCGTATCTTAACATGATATTTCGATATCGCTCGACATCTTAAGATGCCGTAATATGAAAATATATATTAACTTAACCGTGTGTGATGGTTCATAGAAAATGTATAGTGAGCGATATTGTATCTTAACATGAAATATTATAGCATCTTCACCGTATGTGACGCCCTTAAACCCCATTTCACAAAACATTTTACAAGACATTTTGTAAAATGGGGTTTAGGGTTTAGTGTTCATACTTAGTCTTTATGTTCTTAGACCTAATAATATTATTTTATAATAGTTATTGAAAATGGTTTTGTGACAAAATCTGTGTGAATTAGGTTTCTTGTACTAAGATATGAGGACCCAAGGTTATTGAAAAAATCATGAATAGCGACAATCCTCACCTAGGTATATGTTTATTTATAGGGTATAGTAAATTAGGTGAGGTGAGGCCTATCTTTAGCAGTGGACGTCGTGGGGTGAATATGATGGTGATGATAGCAAATTAGCAATGGTCTCACTATAATATGTCCCGAGTATCCATTGTGGACATAAAAATATGAGTTACGAACAAAAATTAAAATAATTAATATCTGTACAATGACCCTTATTTAACATGACCTCTATTATGCGAATGAACATCCAAAATTATCTGGAGGTCAGTAGTCAGTTGATTCCATATTGTGCTAGTCTGTGGAAGCCACTAGTGATTTACAAATACGTTTAAATTTATCGATGGCATGTGGTCCACGCACATTTTTATGTATGATATTCAAATCGATACGATTTTAAACTTAATAGTTTTATGTTAGTTATAAGTTAGCTTTCATGTAAACAAATTTGCTCACTATAAAGAAAAATATTTTAAAATTTTAAATTACGCTGCTTCAATCATGATAGGTGTATATTAATTATTATTATTTATACAATCATCTCGATAAGTTTTCGCCTCGCTTAGAGTTAAATAATAAAATACTAAATTACTAACTGCCGTACTTAACTTTAAATTTTATTTAGTAAAAACGTGTAATGTGAACGTGTAAGTCTTCACACAAAAGACGATTATTCAAAAAAAAAAATTGTGTTAATGTCAGATTTCTGCTAAATGACGTCTCTGGATGCGCTTCAGTCAGTTATTGATTAATTTTAAATTGGGACATTAATGGGTTGAAATGATGATGATGATGATGAATAAATCGATTGTAGTTGTGATCAGTGAATGATTGTTTATTCAAGTTGCTTATGTCATCACATCGAATCGTAGCATCGATATTCGATAAAATGTATACACACAACACTACTCAGCGCATTGTACGGTCGTAGAGCATTTTATTAGGGCGACGACTTAGAAATTACTTTGACACTTTCTACATTCTACTAAAATTGTTGAATTTATCACATTGTGACTATTTTCTTCCACAATAAATTTGTGTATTTTCTGAGGTTTCCACCCTTTGTTGATCTAAGACTTTTATCAGGATGTACCCCGTTGGTCAAGGTAGGTGTTCAACTCGATGGACAGCACCACTTTGTTTGATTGTTCCAAATAATATCAGACACCAAGAAAGCATTGCTAATTGCTACGTAAATCGTATTATTTGTGATGTGAATCCGTGAGTGATAAGTTGAAATACAACATGTGTTTATTGTTTAGCTCCAGCGGGGGACACGAATGCTGGTGCAGTGAGTGTTGCGGGGGCAGTGACCGCGGCTGCGAGCACGACGGGTGCAGCGCCCGGAGTGGCCAGCACTGCCCCCGCAACAGGTGCGACGGCTCCTGGCGCGCCCGCCGGGGCGGGTGCTATGAGCCTCGTGTCACCTGCGCCGCTAGCGGAGCTCCCCACACTGACGTGCCCACGTCGCCCTAACCTCGGCCATGAAGGACGACCGATTATGCTTCGTGCTAACCATTTCCAAATATCTATGCCAAGAGGATTTGTACACCATTATGATGTCAATATACAACCAGACAAATGCCCCAGAAAGGTTTGTTGATAGATTTTTCGTTGTTTTTTTGGTAGTATTGTCTAAGGACTATCTATTATTAGTCTCTCTAGATAATTTGTTTTGTCTTTTGCCTCATATATGATGAACATATAATAATTTATATATTTTATTTGTTTTTAGGTCAATAGAGAAATTGTTGAAACTATGGTCCATTGTTATAACAAAATATTTGGAGCACTCAAACCTGTCTTTGATGGCAGAAATAATTTATATACAAGAGATCCTTTACCCATTGGAAATGACAAAGTTGAATTGGAGGTTATATTACCTGGTGAGGGAAAAGACAGAGTGTTTCGTGTCAGCATTAAATGGGTAGCACAAGTAAGTTAATCACTATATTTATTTAAATCATGTCTATACATATTAAAATGCAGTCATTTACATTTCGTTATCACAAATAATTCAATGCCAAGAGTACATTGGTATTGTCTTGAAATTGGAAAATTGCTGAAATAGAATGGTGTTGTTCCCAAAAAACTAATGATGGTGATGTAAAAATATGTATGCCTCTAAACTTCTTTTGTTCATAGTTGATTTGCATATTATCTCTGGACCAGCTGTTGCCTGCTTCGCACCCATTGTTCTTTGTTTGGCCACTGCTATGCTAGTCCATAGCCTTCCTCGCTAAATGGGCTATTTAACACTATAACAATTTTTAAATCAGACAGCTAGTCTGATTTAAAAATTGTTGTTCCTGAGATTAGCACATTCATCCAAACAAACAAACTCTTCAGCTTTATAATATTAGTATAGATTGGTTTGTCTTCAGTACAGTTTTTTAAAAGAAGGTCTAATTAGAACAAAAAATATATAGTATAATGTTATTTGACATACATAACTGGTATATAATATATTATAGGCGCAAAATGTTGCTTTGTTATTACAAATGGTTTAAGAGACTGTTCATTATAATACTAAATGACCTGACCAGAAAGTTTCCAACATTTTCTGGTATTTCCATATATCACACATCATGGATTAGTATTTTTTCTTGAACATAGAAACCCCATAGTTTTTAAAATAATAGCTCATTATTGTAATCCAAAATTAATCAAGGGTGGCAAGCAAAGATGACGTTTCTCAATCATTTTATTATGATAATAGTGTAAACTTAGTGCTAATCCTTTAATTTGTATTCAAAATTTTAATATAAAATTCATTTTAGGTGTCATTATTTGCATTAGAAGAGGCTCTTGAAGGTCGAACAAGACAGATTCCCTATGATGCTATCCTTGCTCTCGATGTAGTAATGCGGCATTTACCCTCTATGATGTATACTCCTGTGGGAAGGTCGTTTTTCTCATCGCCAGAAGGATATTACCACCCCCTTGGTGGTGGTAGAGAAGTCTGGTTTGGTTTTCACCAATCTGTTAGACCCAGTCAGTGGAAAATGATGCTTAATATTGATGGTATGTGTTTTTATTTTGCCTGGTCTTTATAAATTTGTTCATGAAGTACCTAGTTATAATTAGCCTTTCTGATACAGAATTTTATTATTCAAATATGAATATTTGCCCATATATACTTATTTCAAAAGTATTTGCTAAAATGGTAAACAAAAACGTCATTTACCTGAATATATAGTTATCATGTTAAAATCTGTAATTATCTTATTATTATTTTTGGGCTATATACTCTCTACAGCTTTTCTGCTACATTCAGTTACTGATCTATTGTAGCGCCCGGACATACACTTAGAATTTCTTCTAGGCTATGTGGGTTCCCTCACGATGTTTTCCTTCACAGTCAGCAAATGGTAAGTCACTTGATTAGTACATATAAATTCCACACACATAATTGTGGAGTAAAATTGATCAATTCTTACAACACTTTTGGATTCAAAACGTGATACGAGTATGTGTGTGGCTAATAGTGGCTTTGACACCATCAGATTTCAAATATTGATAATACGAAAAAATTACACTCATTAGTCGAAATTGGTTGCCAAACATCTGAACTTGTTGGTCACTGGTTCAAAAGTTATATTGGTTTATTATTGGCCGACCTGGAGAGCATCTACCCAGCTTAGCCACATTTATAACTCAAAAACAAGAGCACGTACCGAAGATCTATTTTCTCTCAATTTTAAATAGGCGAAATTTTCCGCCATGTCATAAATTTTTTAGTCGGGTCTTAGTTTAGAATAATACGGAGTTCAATTTTTAAAGTATAAACCAAAAGCTAGTATCACAATTTAAAGACTTTTAATTCTAAATCTGAAATTTGGCGACAATTTTTTTTTCTGTTATCAAAATGAAAATCCATGGTGGTCAAGCCAGTGTCAATAACACTGTTATATCTGAAATATACATTGCGTTTTTTATACATACATCAGTCATTATTTATAAAAATAAATCATTTATTCAAATATTCAAAAGATAAAAACAATTATTTAGTGTGTTTATTATGATTTCAGTATCTGCAACTGCATTTTACAAAGCGCAGCCAGTAATTGAATTTATGTGTGAAGTACTAGATATAAGAGATATTAACGATCAAAGGAAGCCTTTGACAGATTCCCAAAGAGTAAAGTTTACGAAAGAAATTAAAGGACTCAAAATAGAAATTACCCACTGTGGTACAATGAAGAGGAAGTACAGAGTATGCAATGTAACACGCAGACCATCGCAGATGCAATCGTAAGAAAAATTCATTTCCTTTTTTTTTTTCTATTAATCTTTTGACCGCCACGTCAAATCGGTATCGCCGTGCCTTGAGCGCCAAGCTTTTAAAATACAGTACATTTTTGACGTGCCATGCCGTCATTGGCGTGGTGAGCACATTTTCATTTTACGTGTATAGACGTCTGGCGTTCAAAGGGTGAACACCCCTAAGGTGGCAACAAGCTTACAGCCAGCCCCTGGGCTTCGCTCCCGCCGTTCTTCATTAGGCCACTGCTCAACTCCTATTGGCCGTAGCATGATGTTATGTAGCCTATAACCTTCCTCAATAAATGGGCTATCCAACACTAAAAGAATTTTTCTATTCGGACCAGTAGTTCTTGAGATCCTAGAGTTCAACCAAACAAACAAATAAACTATTCAGCTTTATAATATTAGTACATAAAGATTTCTAAACTTTCCCTATAAGAAAACTTAGAGATCTATATACTACAATTTCTGCATTACAACTAGGTATAGTAAAAAAAAATGTAATATGTTCTGTAGGCTATAGGAAATAGACTACTGAATATAATATAATAAGTCTATATTGGGGTTAGATACTTAAAATTTGCAATACAATACATTAACAGTACTTCCTAAGACCGATTTATTTAACAAAAAAACCCGGCATTAAATACATGTGATAATAGAGAAACATAAATATTCATAATCATTTTAAATGTAGTTGAATTAAAATATATAAAATAAATTTAATCCGAATATTCTCCTACAGATTTCCTCTTCAGCTAGAAAATGGACAAACAGTTGAATGCACTGTAGCTAAATATTTCTTGGATAAGTACAAGATGAAATTGCGGTACCCACATTTGCCTTGTCTACAAGTAGGACAAGAACACAAACATACATATTTACCTCTAGAAGTGTGTAACATAGTACCGGGACAGAGATGTATCAAAAAATTAACAGACATGCAGACTTCTACCATGATCAAAGCAACAGCGCGATCTGCACCCGACAGGTAAATAATTATATACAGTACTAGAAGTCGCGTGGGGCTTCGCTCCCGTCCTTTTTATATCGCCACTGCTCAGCTCCTATTGGCCGTATATGATTTTATATACTCTATAACCATTCTCGATAATGGGTTATCCAACACTAAAAAATTTTTCAAATCGGACCAGTAGTTTCTGAGAGCCCAGCGTTCAAACAAACTCAACAGCTTTATAATATTAGTATAGACTAGCTGTGCCCGCGACTTTGTTCGCGTGGACAACTTATCCCGCATTCATGGAGTTTCAATTTTTTTACGGGACCCTGATATTTTTTCAAAACCAAAGTAGCCTAAGTTAATCCTTGTGACATTAGCTATCCGCCAGTGAAAGTCCCGTCGAAATCGGTCCTGCCGTTCCAAAGATTAGCTGGAACAAACAGACAGACAGAGAATTTTATTTTGGTATATATGTACCGTATACACATTCAAATGCATGTAGTAAAAAGCGGTTATTTTATTATTACAAACAGACACACCAATTTTATTTATTTGTATAGATTAGCTGTTAGGCTTTGCATATGATCGTCGATCTTTTATTTGATCACTACTCAGCTAATATTGGTCTTAACGTAATGTAACATTAGCATGTTCAACCGAACAAATAAACTAAGCTTTATAAGATTAGTAGAGAATAAATATGTATGGTCTGAAATAAAATGTGAAATGAACTTAATATTATGTTAAACATGAGGAAACTAATTTAAATATATATAGATAGCAAAATTGACTGAGGCTCTGTTTAACCATTGGTAGATAACTAGATAAGCGTCTGATAACGTATCCGAAACTTAGTTGACTGACTGACTGAACTGCCTCGGTGACGCAGCGGGAAGTGTATACGCCTGCTGTGCAAGAGGTTCGATTCCCGGGTCGGGTGAATATTATATTGCATTTTTCTATCATGAAATTCCAGTATTGATATTTTCCCGGAGTTTGGTAAACAAAATGTTCCCGGTTGATGTCAATAGGCTCGCCCCCTATTTCATGGGACAAAAACATAGCTGGTGAAATGTAGGTGTGAAACACCTCTGCCTACCCCTTCGGGGAAAAAGGCGTGATGCTATGTAGTTGACATATTTTGACTGTCGTGGCGTAGAGGGTAAAGTGAGATCGATTCCCATACGACACAAATATTTGTGTGATGCAATACTTGTCGCGTGGACATAGATATTTGTTTCGAGGGTGTACTTTGTGTCCGGTAATTGTATGTATGTAGACTCCCCCGCAACACAGGGCTTATTTATATACCTAATATATTCTCCAAAGGTAGGCAGCGGCTTGGCTGTGCCTCTTACATTGCCAACGTCCATGAGCGGCGGTAACCACTTACCATCAGGTGGGCCGCTTGCTCGTCTGCCACTTCAGGCAATAAAAAAAAAAGTGGGGGAGTTGACTTTGAAATAAAATTTGTCAGTTAAATCTCATAATAATATTGTTTATCAGACATTTATCAATTTCTTTATTTCAATTTTCAATGGTCTGTCTTCAAATACCTACCTATATTTTATACAGGGAACGAGAAATAAACAATTTAGTGCGTCGCGCGAACTTCAACACTGATTTATACGTCAAAGAGTTTGGTTTGACGATCTCTAACAACATGATGGAAGTGAGAGGTCGAGTTTTACCGCCACCTAAACTTCAGTATGGTGGTCGAGTCTCCTCTCTGGGTGGCCAAGTAAGAAGTCTATTTTCCTATATCCCATATATATTTTTATAAAGCTTAATAAAACAACTCATAGCTAGATCAATCTGCATTCTATAGTTAAAGCAATGAACTGAATTTCCTTTGTTATCTTGTCAACAAAATATGATTGGGGCAAAATATATTGTCTTCACGATGATATCATTTCAAAGATCACTCTCAAAACCATATTTTTTAAGACTTTTTAGTATAAGTTCTAATTGGGGCATTATTTCCCGTAGCAGGCTTTGCCAAATCAAGGTGTGTGGGACATGAGGGGCAAGCAGTTCTTCATGGGGGTTGAGATAAGAGTGTGGGCCATCGCTTGCTTCGCGCCGCAGAGGACGGTCAGAGAAGATGCGCTCAAGTAAGTATTTACGGTTAAGATCTTTATTTATCTTTATTACTCAGCTCCTATTGGTCTTAGCGTGATTATATATATACTATTTATCGCCTATAGCCTTACTCGATAAATGGATCATCCCACGCTAAAATAGTTTCTGAGTTTCGATTCGAGTTCGATTTAGTAGTTTCTGAGTTTAGCGCGTTCAACCAAACAAACAACTTCAGCTTATTAATATTAGTATAGCTGTGCTTGTGACTTCGTTCGCGTGCGATTTCAGTTTTTTTTCACGGTGCCCTGATTTCTTCCAAAATCAAAGTAACCTTAGTTACGCCTTGTGAGATTAATTATTATCCGCCAGTAAATGGCCCGTTGAAATCAGTTTAATACTTGCACCGCCTTATTTCAAAATATGGACTTTAACGAGGTTGAAATTGACATAAGCCGCTGTTTTAATGTCAAAGTTGTCAATTTAAACCTGGTTTAATGCTTAGTAGTATTTTGTAATAAGGGGGCAGAGTTTACCTCAAATTAACAGACAAAAATTTTACAAGGTGTGTTTTTGTTTCAAGTACTATACATAGTTTCATATGTCTACTCTAAAAAGCTGTTATTTTGATATTACAAACAGACACTTCAGTTTTATTTATTTGTAAAACATAAGAATAAAGGTTTATTTAAACGATGCAAGTTTTGCATGCCACTTGATGTGCATGCTTTGTCTTACTCGTAGAGAAAAACAGAGAACGCATGAGATAATTCTCAGCAAAACTTGCATAGTGTAAATGGCCCCACTGCTGGCTCACCTAACTTCTGACTCCGTTTTTTTTTTACTGATTATTATACTGAATTAGTGGCGGAAATTAGGCGAGGCCTATATGTTCAACAGTGGACGTCATTGGGCTGATATGATGATGATGATACTGAATTATTATTTTATATTCGAATAAACGCATTAGACTTATAAATCTATATTTGTATTTAAGAAGTGAATTACTTCAGTGAGTTCAGTTACAATTTTGACGTCACTTGAAACGTGGTTTTAAGTATTGTTATCTAATTAGGTTTAGGCCTATATCTGACTAGGACACCTGTGGCGCGGCGGCGCAACTAGTTGCGCTACCAACAAGATGTATCAGCTTTGGAGAGTACCTCACCTGATGCTCGCTTGGTTGCGCAGTTCACTTCGACGGATTGTGCCACAAGTGTCCTAGTCAGATATAGGCCTTACTTGTCGCCCGTGGCTCCGCCCATACGTAATTTGGTTTGCGTAAAACAGTGAGAATAATATATTTTCCTACGTTAAAATGGGGTTAGACTTCTAGCAATAAATTGATGAAAACTGCATTCAATTCCATACGGTAGTTTTAGACACCGATAAAATATATTCTAAAAATTGTTATTTTGGCTTTTGTGGGTCTGTAAAATAGAGTCTGCATATTATTTATTCTTCAATATCTACAGTGTAATGTAACAAATTGTATTATATGTATAGATTAGAATATAAACTTGCTACATAAAATGTTTTTATTTTAGAAACTTCACACAGCAGCTGCAAAAGATTTCAAATGACGCGGGAATGCCGATTATTGGGCAGCCATGTTTCTGTAAATACGCAACTGGGCCGGATCAAGTAGAGCCCATGTTTAAATACCTGAAGAGTACTTTTGTTCAGTTACAACTTGTTGTAGTTGTGTTGCCGGGGAAAACGCCTGTTTACGGTATGTAATCATATTAATTAGATGCACCTTTATAGAACAATGCTCGACTAATTAGCGTATACTGATACTTCGAATGAGAAACCAACGTCTATAAATCAGAATCAATAATTTATTGCGATAAATGTAGGTAATTGTGTATAAATAAGTAATATGCAATTAAATGTTTTATCTGTTACCTAATTTTTATTATGAACCTTAATCGTATTGGCAGAAGATGAAAATTGATGATCCGTTAGTGCGTCGTGCTGTCGTGCATACTGATAATGATACGCCCAACGCATCTTCCGTCATATATGTGACGGCTCTTAGCGTAATAATATAAAAATTATGTTATTTGTTTTCCCTCAGCTGAAGTAAAACGAGTAGGAGACACGGTACTGGGCATGGCGACACAGTGCGTGCAAGCAAAGAATGTGAACAAAACATCGCCCCAAACTTTAAGCAACCTCTGTCTCAAAATTAACGTGAAACTGGGCGGTATTAACTCCATCCTCGTGCCATCACTACGTCCAAAGGTATGTTTTATTGCTTTCTTTGACTTTAGGTTCATATATAACACACGCTACTCTTGGCAAAGGTGATCAGCGATTTTGGCGAATTATGGACCCAGTACATAGCACTCGCAATATCGGTTTATAATAGTAAAAATTATCTGATTTCAAATAGTCTCAGGCAATTATCCGCTAACATATTTAGCTATTTACCTCTTTATATGTATTTATATTATATTGTTAGTGAAGGTAGCTATTGAGTGATTAAATTATTAAGAGATGCCAGAAATATTCCTTACCTATCAATGGTGAGTGAATGAATGAAAACAATTTTTCAGCATTTCTCCATAGCAGGTATTTTTTATGAAGAAAAACGCAATCATATATTGCATTTTTCTTCATAAAAAATGCCTGCTTACCAAGGGCGGAATTCCACTGTATCAGCTGTATTAATATTTTTTTTTTTCAATCTGATCAAAATGTATTTCGAATTATTTTGATACTGGTACATTTGAAGCTAGCTACACAGAATAACTGACATCACTCTCGACTGCAATGAAATTGCAACCAAAGTACTGTACATGTAAATGCAATAATAGTTATGTGATTACAAAGTGGTGTTGTGTGCAGGTGTTCAACGAGCCGGTGATCTTCCTGGGAGTGGACGTGACGCACCCGCCCGCGGGCGACAACAAGAAGCCGTCCATCGCCGCCGTCGTCGGCTCCATGGACGCGCACCCCTCGCGGTACGCCGCCACCGTCAGAGTGCAGCAACATAGGTCACTATTGTTTTGTTTACCTATTACTTATGTATTTCATGGACTTTATAGTTGGTTCTGCGAATAATAGTAATGAGAATAGGCTATACATTTGATGAATGTTTTTGTAGATACAATTTTCAATATGAAAGAGAGTTCTTTATTAAAATAATTTCAACATAAGCACTAATAGACTTGACTTCTTCTTACTCCGCAGACAAGAGATAGTCCATGAGATGAGTAGCATGGTGCAAGAGTTGTTAATCATGTTCTACAAGAGCACGGGCGGGTTCAAGCCGCACCGCATTATTATGTACCGCGACGGCATCTCCGAGGGACAGTTCCTTCACGTACTACAACACGAACTTACTGCTGTTAGAGAAGCTTGTATCAAGGTACTTTTTTATTAAATTAATTGTATGACCAAATCTAATTAGTCCTATTACTTTATAAATATATAATAATAATAATTTGCGTGCAGCTGGAAGCGGAATACAAACCTGGTATCACGTTCATCGTGGTGCAGAAACGTCACCACACGCGGCTATTTTGCGCGGACAAGAAGGAGCAGTCGGGCAAGTCCGGCAACATCCCCGCAGGCACCACGGTCGACCTCGGCATCACGCATCCCACCGAGTTCGACTTCTACCTGTGCAGTCACCAGGGAATACAGGTGAGTGTCGCTGCAGCGAGCGAGTAGTTGTGGAGCGAGGCACCGAGCCGCTAGTAACTGTGCGCCTCCCGCAGGGCACGTCGCGGCCGTCGCACTACCACGTGCTGTGGGACGACAACCACTTCGGCTCGGACGAGCTGCAGTGCCTGACGTACCAGCTGTGCCACACGTACGTGCGCTGCACGCGCTCGGTGTCCATCCCGGCGCCCGCGTACTACGCGCACCTGGTGGCGTTCCGCGCGCGCTACCACCTCGTGGAAAAGGAGCACGACTCGGGCGAGGGCTCGCACCAGTCGGCGTGCAGCGAGGACCGCACGCCCATCGCCATGGCGCGCGCCATCACGGTGCACGCCGTCACCAAAAAGGTCATGTACTTCGCCTAACGAGCGCCCGAGCGCACGAGCTCGCACGAGTCGAACCTGCGCTGACCCGTGTGGCGCCGCCGAGCTCGTAGATACGTCGCGATCTCCCGTCGCCGAGATGGAACTCCGCCTACTTCCCGTGGCTCGCGCGGGCGGCCCGCGCGGGTAGCTCCCGGGGTGTCCGCCGTCCGCTGTTAGCGAGCGACGTCCTCATGAAGCTATGAGACTATGTGATAGTCGAAACCGTTGACAGCATCGTACGAGAGCGATCTCGTTCTCTAGTTTAATTTACTTTGTCGCCGTACGTTACGATGTTGAGCTACCTTCGTAACGTTCGGCCCCGAATACCTTATTTAATGTTTCTTAAGAAATACCCATTTGATTCAATAATTTTAACTATTCTAATATTTCCCGTTGGAGATAATAAACGAAAGATGCCGTTATCTATGTTTACTATAAGTTTAACTCTGTGCAATTATTTGAAGGAGAATGGGCTGATATTTAGCAAAGCGGAGAATAGACACAATATCCCTAAGTATTTGCTGTTCGATGTTTGTTCACGACTCTCCTCATCGCTTTGGTGGACATTGGCCCAATAGCATAGGTGCATAATATATGCGTATTATACTTGTGTAAAGCTGGGAATAAAAACTGTGAAAATGTTAATTTAATAAAATATTTTTAATATATCTTAGAATAAAATGAAGTAACGTGCTCACGCTGATGAATTTTATGAACCCAAATTATAATTAAAATGTGTAAAGACATAATTATGAAATATCAAACTGTAAATCAAAATCATGTGTTAGAAAGGTCTAATAATTTATATATAAACATAACTCGTCACTCATCTTCATTATCATTACTAGTGTACAATGTTACGTTTACATAACAATTCTGTTCAGGTGAGTTATCGTAATTAAGTTGTTCAGCCACAGGAAAACTAAACAACTGAAAATTTGTTAATGCGCTTTATTTTTATAAATTCTTTCTGAATCTAAGACGATTGTGGGTTCATGTTCCACATGATTAGTTTTACTTTTAAATTTCTCTCTTTCTTATCTGTCACTATGAATAGACTATTGATTTCATGTGCATGGAGGTCCACACACGTAGGTTAAGTACAACTTTTTATGTATGTAAGGTGGAGTTTTGGTTGATTTACTAACATTTTCTGGGACATAGTAATCTGATTCACTTTACTTGTGATAATAATACATATAATATATCCACTTGCAAAAAGAACAAAACAATTAACTGTGTATGTGATTATTGACATATTTTTTAGGGATTCGTAGCCAAAACCGAATCGAAATTCGTCATGTCCGTCGATATGTCACAGGCATTTTACTCAAAAACTACTTGATGTATATTGATGAAATTTGGAGAATAGATGTCTTGTGTGAGCAGCTACTTAGTAGTTAAAACCCCTTAAAATATTTATATTTTTTCCATGCATGTAACAGAAGCTGAAATTTATTATTAAGTACAGCAAATATTTACGAGTGGTACATACTTCGAATCTTTTAAGGACACATTAAGATTTCTAAGCAAGTTTTTTAATTAAGTGAATAATTTCGGAAATGATCGTTCTGAAATAATAAATAATTTTTTTCATCACCCTTTTTAAACAGTAAAACCGAAAAATATGTCTTGCTCTTAGTTTTTATTTTGTTTTTACTTTTTACTCTCACCCAGAAAAAGTTTGCAAATGCATCAAAATTCCAATACATAGAAGTACCGAGCATTAATTACAAAATAGGCAAAACATTATCAAATATATTATAATATTTTGATTTTTAGTTTTTTTTTTATTTTAGTTTTCTTTTTTAATGTATTTTAGTTGTAAGTTTATTTGACATGTTACAAGGTGGAAACAAGGTGACTCTTGAACTATTTACAGAGTCAATTGTATCTTGTAACATGTAGAAAGAAGCCAATAAACTCGTTATTATTTTAAGCTTTACTCATCCTTTAAATTGGAGTGTTGAAACGGTTTCCTGAACTAGTTTTTTTTCTTTAAAAATTTATCGCCTTATACTGTCCCAAAGAATTTCAAATTTTTTTTCTACATCTGATTATATATGATATATCATGAATACCAAATACTGAAGGATCAATCGTTACAAATATTTTATTATTCTTTTGCATAAATTGGTCTAGTCAACTCCTCTATAAATGAAATATCAAATAATAGACTCATATCATAATAATTGGACCTTCTTTTGTATGTTATATATTAAGCCAAGAGAGTCGCGTTTTA
Source organism: Laspeyria flexula (assembly GCA_905147015.1). Classification (NCBI taxonomy): domain Eukaryota; kingdom Metazoa; phylum Arthropoda; class Insecta; order Lepidoptera; family Erebidae; genus Laspeyria; species Laspeyria flexula. Next base: position 12,439,697 of record LR989950.1, on the reverse strand, counting down.
TCAAATAATAAATCTTTGAAGTAACTCAAATTTGCTGATTCCAAAGGCATAATTTACTCGAATTATATTAGCCAATTTATTTCAAAGCCAAATACGCGTGTTAATTATTTTGTAATGACATAAAATTACAAGGAAAAAGAAACTAATGGCTATTGAAATTACCCCCAGGATCCTAGAACTTCTATAATTATTTTGTTAAATGAATAACGGGAAAATTAAAACGACTAGAGGTTAGAGGTGGGTCTGGTGTACAGTGCTCAGGCATTCACATCTTGAAACGGTTGACAAACTAAACTTGTAAACTAATTGATGGCAGAAACTTAAAAAAAACCTATCAATTAGTAATTTTGATTTAAAATTTAAAAGGCCAAGTTCTTCTTTTTATCTTTAATGACGTTGTTGGTTTCATTAACGTAACAGTATTGAAGATTGCCTTATAGATTCTGATCTCCAGTAGGCCTAGACAGTTTCAATCATATAATTTTTTTTTGCCGTCTACAAATACGTCCAAAGGATAATACTATGTCGAAATGAAACGTTTTCAATATTATTATAAATCAATATTTTAATAAATCAATATTTTAATACTTAATTACCTAGACTTATTAAGGGGTACTTTCCCTTGCACCCGTATTTACTCTGATTAGGAACCAAACGCGCCGGACGTATTAGATCTCATACTTTACGGATACTAAGAGTACCATATTATCTTCAAATTAATATTAATGATTCCAAATGAGAAGTTCAAAGGTTGACGTGTTTATAAAATAGTAATATATAAGAGCGACCCACTAATGATAAGTCTTTGTGGATTTTATGCCACACAACAAGCACACCAATTAATCGCAAACTAGTTCTAAATAGCTTATTGTTGTAGCTATAAATAAATATGAATACACCTTATTTGTAACTACCTGTTGCGCGGGGCTTCGCTCCCGTGGAACTTTGTTGGGCCACTACTCAGCTGCTATTAGTCGTAGCGTGATGTTATTATAGCCTGTCTCCATAAAAGGGTTATCCAACACTTAAAGAATTTTTCAAATAGGACCAGTAGTTGCTGAGATTAGTGCGCTCAACCAAACAGACAAACTCGGCTTTATAATCTTAGTATAGATATATGTACATAAAATTAACTTTATATGATGTAATGTGGGTAATCCAACTAATCTTGTTAGTGATGGGAATATTATCAATTATTATAACATATTGAAACGGGCGTTTAACCGTGGTACTACCAGCAAGCAATTAGACATTGCTAGACAGTGGCTCCACTGGCGGTGCGACGGCGAAACGTCTCTTTAAACTACCCAGATGTAAATTGTGCTATAATTTCATTATATATTAGTCTTCTTTTGGACAACCATGTTTTTCGGTCTTTAACAATGTAAGGTCTTACTTAAGGGGTCTGATATTCGTAATAAATCAATATGCATGTTATAGTATTAACACATTCATTTAATGGCGAAGCCGAACTAGTCTAAAAGTATAATTTCGACCTAATCTTAAGTTGTAAACATTCGCCTCTACTGATAAACTGTTAAGGTGTTGCTTAATAGCAATAAGTTCATTAATGAAAAGAGAATGCATCATAATAGCAAAATGACAAATTACAGACTATTATCTAATTTAGATATATTTAAGGTTTAAAGTGTACCAGTTTTCATACTTAGCTATAATGAAAGCGAAATGTCTCTTATTGAATGACTGTGACTAGTAGGTACCTAATATTTTGGTATCTATATTTTCTGGCATTTGAGATACTATTATAGTGATTGATTCTTAGAACCAAAAAGTTAAAATTTGTTTTCCAAAAAAATATTTTTGATACGCTTAAACTTCTCAATTGCTGTTATCTCACATTTTGTGTTCATTTTATTTTTGTTTCGTAATAGAAGATTTATTGATCTTAATAACAACATAAACTTGTCAAACATTACAATCAACAACTTTTTAAACAAACAATTTTAAAATATTTTTAACACTCTTTTCTTTGTTTTAAATGTTGCTTTGACCTCAAAGTATTTTAATTATAAATCTTAAAAGTTCATATATTGTGATGTATGGCCGCAACAGGGGAAAACATAAAGTATCATATATAAAAATATATTACTTATATTATGTAGATTGTAAGAAGAAACTTAGTTACATGTTATTTGGAAACCATACTGCTATTTTGACTACGGCAATTATTTGGCTCACGACATTTTGGAAGAGGTTTTAATAGTCCAGATTTAAAATAATGTAGGTTTAAATGAATAACAATCTTATTTAATCGGTGGCAGGAAGTTATTTGAGCTGTAATTTAGTGTAAGTAGTGGATTTGTTTGTTGTAGCTATGGTATACTATATATACATATTATATGTTACCTGCGTGCATCCATTGGGGAATATCAGTGCCTGGTCAAAGGTTCTATTTATAATGATTGTAGATAATGGAAGCTTTATACTTTATCAGCTGTTTATGTTTGTTCATTCTTGTTACTTAATTTGGCTAAATGTGAAAAATGCGTCTTATATGTGTGTCATAACCTCAAAACATAACACTCGAGCCCAATTAAAGCTGTGAAATATTCTAAACGAGAGATTAAAGCGAGAATGTAAACAAGGGTACCGTTCAGGTTTATTAAGTGTAAGTGCATTAGTAAATAATTATAATTAATATAACTGTAGAAGTAATTATTCAGTATTTTATAAAGTGCTAAACTTTTCGCCGTTCAGAGATATATATTTTTGCCTTTTTCATCGACCATATAAATCGTGTACTAAACATAAGATTTTCTAATGATAATAACGTATCTTACCTTGGAATTTATTAGGTATTAGTGACATCAGTTGTTGTCGTGTTTTAGAATAACTTCCGTTGTAGAAATTGTTCACTGAGTTTGCTAATGGTATCGGAAAGTTAGTGGCCACAAAATGTTCCACCACCGATCCGTATTAATTAAAGGAAAGCAGAAAGGCACAGAAAAAACAAAAATCGCTCGCTGAGTTCTGATAGTGTGGGAAAAGCTTGTCTTACTCGCAGACAGGAATCGGCGAAATGACGTATATACTTGGGAGTGCAAGTGCGCGATAATTTGTATTAGACACCGTATACCTACCACAGCGTTGTGCGTTGATACCATCAAAGCTTTAGGACGACGGTTTTACTCGCGGCATGTTGGTGCTGATTACTGCTGATCGACTAGCGAATAAAACGGTCATGCCACTTAATTTATGTAATGTGTCGTGTAACAATTCAAATTAATAGCCGTGCCACACGGTTGTTAACTTGCGTTCCAACAGAGGTGCCCTTGGTGGGAGCTTGGTTGCCATCCGCGTAGTTTGTGTGAAATTTGATTTACAATAGCCGGCTCACGGTCACTCTGTTGGAAGGCAAGTTTATAACCGTGTGGCACGCGTTTTACACTGACGAGCCGCGTAAAATTTAAATTACTAAAGGCTACATATTATGGCACTAGTTATGTAGCTACTACGCTTGTTGTTTCTGTGTTCTGGTGTCGTTAGTTCCCACCAAATGATGGCAAGAAGATTGAATAACATTATGCGTTTGATATTTAGGATATCAGAACGGCACGAGTTTAGTACTTATTTATGGTCGAAAACGAGGTCTTAATGCAATAACTGACTTCCACGTAAATAATCCTTACATAGAAATTTATAGCAATGTATATGTATCCGACGCCGGATTTCTTGATTGACAATCTATCGTTGTTGCTCGTAAACCATTCATTTAACGTTAAGTAACAGTCCCGGGCCCTGATTCGAATCGTCGGATAGCTCCCGTATTGTAAACATTTTCGAACCTTAAAGCAACGTATTTTTACGGCATAAGTTATATAATTTGAGATGCTTTTTCTACAACCTTCAATTTTTTTAACAATTTTTTTTTCTACTTTAAATTAAACTGTCATTTCCGGCCGAAAATTTTCCGACAGCTCAGAATCAGGGGGCCGATCTACCGTTATAGAGTGGGAAAATGACCACTAGATATCCGGAAGATCAAAATCTCGCCATAAGACCGTTGTCTGAAATTTTGCTAATTAGGTACGTACACTACATGTAAAGTGATAGTAAAGACCGGTAAATTATTCTCAATAGTTAAGTAAAGTCAAAAGTTCGGTGTCTGATCAATTAAATATATCATAAATTTATTCTTTTAGATATTTTGTATAACCTGTAAGCACAAAAGCAATATCTGTAAATTTTTACATGAAACCTACAAATTAATATAAGATTTAGATTTACGCTAAATGTACGTGAAGAATACATTGCTTTAAAATTGTTGGGGTAAAATTGGATACGTCTTCATAGCGAGTATTCGAATGTGAGCTACTAGATTAAATAAATTAAAAATATTTTTGCCTACAATGTAAAGTTTCTTTACTTGTATATAAATCACAGTCATCACTATCATCATGGGTCATAGAACGTTGCTAGGTTATTCTCACTGACGATTACTCGCCATGTAGGTATACCTTAATATTAGGAATTTTGAGTATGTATAGCGTTGCCGTAAGTTATTCGACTTTAGAGTGAATACGCGGTTGCGATGGCTTGTATGTGTGACAACATTGCTTTAATTGTTTTGGACTTGAATTAGCTATACTAACAAACAATAAATAATAAGTACTACTCACAATAACTAATTACACAGCTATCTTTGTTATAACAATTTACGAAATACCTTTTTTTTTCAAACGAGCAAATACTTTCTAAAAAGGCCGGTACCGTACCTATCTGTCGTAATCGTTAGTTGATCATCCTGGTATTGTAGATGCCCCATAATATGCCCCACTTACAATCTTTGACACGTTAGCTCTTTTGCGCCCTCTATTATAAAAAAATAACAACTAAATTAAATAGTTTTTTCGTGAATTGTTATTTTTCACCATCAATGATAGGTGTCTAGTTATTTTTTGACAGTAGAAAGAGTAAATACATATTAACCATTTGAACCGCAGTAGCACTACATATAAACTTTCAAATAGTTGTATTTAATAAAGTAGTCATGACCGATATTGCTCTTGATTAGTGTAGGCACATATTAGTTTCATACTGAGTCGATACAAAAGGTTCGTAAAGTGTCCCTTAATAATGTTTCCAATGGTTCCCTTTAATTTTAAGTTCTTTTATTTCATTATTTTATCACGGTTCTTTAAAATCATAACATGATTGTCTTTTATATATATTTAAATAAGCAAAGTACGAGCAAAGCACGTTAGATGATAAAAATAAATCGAAAACTAGAAACTATGGTAACACAATATACTCTCGATCAAGGCTATCTTTGTTCGTACTTTATAAACAAGTTTATGAAAAGGAGTTTAGTAGGTTAATATTGTTAACACCATTTGTGTTTGTTTTGAGAACATATCTAGTTGTTAGTTATTTTACAAAAGGACCACGCTTGTATTCATGTATAATTTTGATAGCATTAATCCTATAATATCTTCAAGTAGCGTTCCGAGATAAATAAACGATGATAAATAAAATAGCTCCAATTTGATACATGGGTGTATTTAACCCAACATTCAATAGTTAATATTGTGAAGTAGCGCTTATTGTGCGTTATATTTACAATAATTGTGTAATTACATGTTCTACCCTTAAATAAATATGAATTTTATTTTTTTAACTTACTCCCTCCTCATAACAGACAAATGACAAGATGCATCGACGATATAGTCTGACACAGCTTTCTGTGCAGTAATGACGTCACAAGGATTGACCGACTAATTTTATTTATTTATTTATTAACACTTAATATACACAGAAATGTACAAAGGCGGACTTAATGCCAGAGGCATTCTCTACCAGTCAACCTAAAGGGTGATGCAGAGAAGGGTCGAAGTAGGTGCATAAAAAAAAGAGATAGTTATAGATTAAATTAAATGAGATCAACATTTAAATACACATGTATAATATAAATATATTAATAAACATAAATTATAGATAATATACATATTATACATATATAGATACACAGTATACATACAAATAAATAAAAATATAAAATAATTTACATACTATTGTTGTGATGATTCTGCAATTTTTTCTAGTAATAGAGCACGGATTCTCCTCTTGAACACGTCACGGCTAGAAACTTTCTGATCTCAAGAGGGAGGGCATTCAACAGAAGTATAGATTGTACGAAAAAGGAGGAATGAATGAAATCGGTAGAGTGAGTAGGACAGACTAGAAGAAGATTGTTGGAGGAACGCAGTTTACGTTCATGAACAGTGCAGAGGTATTGGAACTGGGAGGCTAAATAGGTGGGAGCGTTAGGACACATAAGAATAGAATAGAGAGTAGTGAGAGCGCGTGAACTGCGACGCTGACGAATAGGTAACCAATTGAGTTGAGAGCGAAAAGCAGACACATGGTCATACTTACGAAGATTGAAGATGAATCGAATGCAGTTATTGAGAAGTCGGTCAAGTTTATTAAGGAGATCTGCATTCAGGTCAAAATAGCACACACCATAGTCGATTATGGGTATGATCAAAGCCTGCACAAGCATCGTTTTAACAGGAAGTCAGTCTGAACAGGAAGGAAGTATCTAAGCCGATACAGAGCACGCAGGGAACCTGTGACTTTCTGGCTGACGTGGGTCACTTGAGCCTCCCAACTTAAGGTGGAATCCAGAAATAGGCCTAGATCCTTCACATGAGAGCTAAGGTTGATGACATTGCCATCGTAAGTGATTGATGGTACAGCAGTAGTGTCCAATCTGCTGATCATACGTTGACTGCCCACAATTATAGCTTGGCACTTTGATGCATTTACACTAAGGCCAAACATCTCGGACCACTCCTTTATGCGCTCCAGGTCACTATTAATTGAATCCACCGCATCACCCACACAGTCAATACCAGCATGTGAGTAAATCTGCAAGTCATCGGCGTAAAGATGATACGTACATTGAAGTTGGGTTATGAGATTGATAAAGATTGAAAAAAGAAGAGGGGATAATATTCCGTCTTGAGGATCAGCGACTAATTCTGGGAGAAAACAGATCTTCGGTAGGTGTCCTAGTTTCTGAGATACAAATGTGGCCAAGACTCCCCAGATCGGCCAAATAAAAATACTTATAATTTTTGAACCATTGACCGACCAATACTGTTATTTGGTAACCAATTTCGACCAATTATCGACTAATTTTTTGCATCATCAAAATCAAAATCCACTATGGTGGCCAAGCCAGTGTCCACCTTACGATCCATGAATAATTTAATCTTAACTATGAACACATTAATTTATAGTAAAAGGCTGAATAAAAAGATACATCTCAATACATAAATTTTATTTACCATCTTTAGAGGTATTGTAAATAGTTGATTTTTATAAGGAAAGCTAAGCATCTTACAAAAATATTATTTTTATAGTAATAATGGACCTAACAGGCATCGGCAAGTTATTGTGTCTTACAATCATACACATGGGTAACAAGTGATTTACAAATCTGCATTTTAATAACATTAGCATTTCCAATATTTGTCCTTAACACATTTGAAATATAAACATGATATCCAAGTCTTTTATATAACATAAGTATATTCGGGTTGGAATGCAAATATATAAGACACTAATAAATAAGTAATATTATAAAGCATAATATGACGAGCAGTCTTAAAATTAAATGAATTTAGAGAACTCAACCACGCCGCTAATTTAGCACAAAATCAGCAATGTGATAGGAAACAAGGTGATATGATGGCGATGCTAAATCATTTTTTAAATTATAATTTATAACGAAGATGTTATATAAATAAATAGAATCATTTACCATCTCGCTTTTTATATTCCTTATTATGAAACCTTATAGTTGACACACTCATCTTCCCGATAGAATATCTCGACGATGTCTCATCCGTTCCAATCTCAACATAATAAGAAACACTTGGAGTATCACCGCCCGACACAGTATACAAGGCAATACATAACGTTTCAGTATAAGTACACAATTTTAAATACTATCTAATAGCACATATAAACTGGTGTCATACATCGAATAAGGGTGCATTACAAATCCTTAATGCAATATACTGGTCAGTGCCAAGTGCCGAGAGTACGGCGAGTCGATAACCAAGTGTACTTAGTATTGCGGCGGCGGTGTTTGAGGTGAACTGTGGTGAGTCACGCACTAGGGCAAGGCCTTGTGCTCGGGGATGACGGGCGACGTGGCGCCGCTCGCCGCGCGGGACGCGTCGCGTAGCGCCTCGTCGAAGCTCTGCGTTGAATTCGATCTGGACGTTACTTTACCCTGAAACATACATCAAATATTATTAACTAACCGCACCGATAACTATATCTAATGCTGCCGATATTGTACCAGAACAATAACGTCACTAAAATATATGCAATAGAAAGTGTCGGTATTTAGAATTATTTTTGCAAGTGTTTTAATTATGCTTCTGTGGTCAGTGACTACACGTGTGTTGCGTATTGTGTAAGCAATTACTAACGCTGCCTCCAGTTTTAGCTACCAAGTGGTCTCCCCTTCCACCCGCTAGAATTGTTACAAAATAAAGAAATAGCTAAATCTAATCTAAACTAAAACCTTCTAAATAAAGGATGCATCGATGATTTTAATGCTGTAAAGAACTTTTTGAATGTTAATAAAATTAAAACGCTATAATTATTATATTTCAATTCCACGTTGAGTCACTATTTGTCATTTCCTTATCTAGTATTTCGATACTTTTTATTGAATGTAGATATCTGGGTGACGCTATGACGTCCGAGGTTGCTAACCTACATAATAATATACTCGTATTATACGGCAAAAGGAAATAAACTTCTGACAGCAATGGATTATGTTAATTTTTTTATAGTATTCTTAGATTCAGTGCATGCAGCTAGATAATTGAGATCAAAATAATTATATTCGTGATTATAGACTACCTGTTGCAGTATATATTTCAACTACAAGAATATCTTCTGGCGGCTTCATAAAAATGAATGTTCAAGTGAGGCAGTATAGTTATTAGTTACAGTCAATGATAAAAGTATTACAGTGAATTGCAATCCGCTAAATTGATGAATGATAAAAGTTGTTGAGCACATAATTTTTTTAAAAATAACACATCATCATACCAATTAAAAACTATATACGAGACTGTTACATAGTTTTACTAGCTGTGCCCGCGACTTCGTTCGCGTGGACAACTTATCCCGCATTCATGGAGTTTTAATTTTTTTTTACGGAACCCTGAATTTTTTTCAAAACCAAAGTAGCCTACACGTCTCTAAGTATGACGTAGCGGTAAAGGTGGTCGCCTCGCCACTAACTTCGCCGCACCGAGTGACGTGGGTTCGATTTCCACACGAGACAAATATTTGTGTGATTCATGGATATTTGTTTCGAATCTGGGTGTATTTTTTGGCTGTTAATTGTATGTTTGTGAAGTCCCCCGCGACACAGGGCTTGTTCCCTAGTGCAGGCGTTAATAATAATAATAAAATGAATAACCAAATTAATTCATGGCACCTATTTCGACCATTTTTTTACAATTAATTTATTTTAAGATGTGTCATTTTATTAGATGTCAATGACGCATAGCTTACACTGATAAAATTGTGCAGCTTCAGTGTGATATGAGTAAGTATAAGTAGGATAAGATAGAATTAGATACAATTCAATTACTTGAGTGTTTATACTAGTACTAAGGTCTTACGACAGACACGTATACTAGGGTGACTCACTGTTGTAGTTACACAAAGTCACCGCAAGCAATTGAGTATCTTTAGTGACACACTGTTTTGATTCACGCCTCTTTCCCAACAGAGGGGTAGGCAGAGACTATTTCCTTCCACCTGCTACGACTCTGACTTACATCTTTCGCTTCTTCAAAATTTATCAATCAGATACACTTACTTATTTATTTGATATGCGAATTTACTAATTTAGATATACGCTTTTAGTACACCTTCCTTATTTTGGTATACGTTGGATTTTTTGGGTAGGTGTAGGTAAAACTTATTTTGGTGAACATAGTCTTTGTTCCCTTTTTATTTTACACATTACTTAACGGGGGCCGAGATGTGTGAGAGTGAGATTTCTAAGGAAAGGAGGGAGTAATGACACGCGACTCGGTGAGCACAGAGAAAGCTTTCGTTTTTATATAAAATATTTTTGACAGTAAAATAAAATCTCTTTCCTCTACTTTTCTGGTTTGCTGGTAGAATATTCAAATTCGAGTTAAGCTAGCTTAATGAACTATATGCTATTTTTATAGTATTATTTGTATTTTGGAGCTCAAAAAAAGAATTAAAGAATGTAGTGCATTATGGTAACAATCACATACCTTAACATTTTCATAAGCTGTGCCGACGCGTTCTTCGATAGAACGGAATGAATCAGAGTTCCGCATTTGTCCGATCTTGGTCGACACTCCGGCGGTGATCCCGCCAAATATCGAGGTGGTCTTCTCCGCAGTCGATTTTATCACAGATTCAGTTTTTTGGTATCTGTACAATTATAAAAAAGAAGTTCAAATTTATGATTAAATTAGAAAAAACAAATAAATCAGTACCTATCATTGTTGGTTGTGATTGAACAGTAGTAAAAATGAGGGACATATTATTATTAAGCACATAAAAAATAGCATGGATATCCGGCTGGTATTTCATAAAAAAATATCGGTTGCTATAATGCTATCAAGGTATGAAGGTACGCGTGTGTTTTTAAATAAATACTTTCAGGACGCGGATGTTTGTTATTGGAATTTAATTAACCAAACATGCAGTCAGTAATGAATATTAGAAGCTAAAATAGAATAATTCTTAATCTTTTAAACCCACCATGTATCAGATCGATAAGATGTTAAAATAATGTCTTATCTACGCCGAATGGTACCACAACTATGTCCAATAATACACTAAATAATATTGAGACCGACTGATAAAATCTATTTTTACTTGTGTATGTGAGTATCCGGTTGATGCAGTTAGGTCAATTAATTAAAAACAATTATCAATCCCATTTAAACTGGAGTTATATTAGTGGAAATGGACAGGCGTAGATTATGTATATGGTTAATATGTGAAAAGGAAACGCCTTCCCAAAACCTAGTAATAGTGCCGTTAGTTCTTTTTTTAAACAATATAACTAAAACAAAGATTTGGTTTACTGTACTTTTACAACAATATCTTATCAATGGGTAAAGTAAAATAATAATAACAGACGCCTATTGATTTAGAACTTTTATGAAATGACTATCATAAAATATTAACTATTGTAGCTGTTCCAACATTAGGGTTCGCGGGAACCGGAACCTGGATAACTAGCATTATATAATCCTTGGCTTTCGATTTGTTTTCATTCAATTTTAAATTAAGTACATGTTTTTTTTCCCTGAGCGCCGATATCAGCTATAGTTGACAAAACTCTATAAAAATACAAGATAAAGATTCTAAATCATCACTTTTATGCGTTTTATTACTAAATCTTAATAACTGAATTTCATGGCTTGGCGTCCAGGGCACGGGGATGCCATTACAGTACTCTCTTCGCAACTATAGAAATAAATTATATAAAAAAAAAATTCCTGATCGAAATTACAAGTACTGTGTTATGACGTGGCGTTTAAACATATTTTTTGTAACTTGTTTGAAGCATCATTGAATCATGACATGTTGTTGTAAGATTCATTGATTCGTGTAAGTATTTCAATGTTACGTTTATATTAAATTTATTTAAAGCAAAAACATATCATAATAGTAGTGTATTACTGTTTTATAAATAGGTGGGTACCTAGGTACCGACTTTTTATTTTTAGTGATCTGACCCTGAGCACTTGGTTGAGTCATATTTCAGCTTAGAATTTAAAAGGTTGCTTTGAGAATTATCACGTATGATTACAGTTACAGTAATAATATGATGTCATGAAATAGTCAAAAAGTATTTTTTAATTAGTTACGTTCAAACTGAAACTGTAAATGGAGCATAATGTAAATTATGATAATTTTGCTATATGAAACAACTACTTAAATACGCATCAATAACATTTACAATGAAAGATGCCCAATATGAGAAATTAAGCCAATTTCTTTCGGGTTAGAACTACTTAGTTAATAGAAAGCCTTCCCTACAAAAATGTTAAATTATAGCTATCTACAAAGCTTTGTCAAAATACAGCGTTATACAAGTTTCGCAAGACAAGTATCGTTCATCTCTTCTTTCTCGACGAATAAGACAGAAACGGAATGAACTGTTAATTTATTAGCGGTTAGAGTAACATAAATATTATCTACTCTCATTTAGTGTCAGTGTACAGCGGTTTAGGAATTTCTGCGTCTATGAGTAAGCCCCAGACATCGCAAAGATTCATAAAGCACGGCAATTACTAAAAGTCATATTCTTATATTTTATATAGTAAAATGTTGCCTTACAAAACTTGCGTGATGCAAATGAGCGTGATGTAACTACAACATGCGTATTGGTAAGTGTATTGTCAAATCTAAGTACAAATGCGTACGTGTACTTACATTGGTGCTTCAGTCACAGCCTGTGTAAGCGCAGCCACACGAGTTTCTATCGATTGATAGCTGTTGTACAACAAACCAAACGTGAAATAAAATAAAACTAAATAAGACGCCACCATTTGCAGATTTGACAAGCAAGCAAATGAAAATTAAGCTAGGCCAAACACCACTATCTACCGATATTATTTTATATTGTTCTAACCCTCGAGAAAGCCTATCTATGATCGGTATTATCGATTTGCATGAAAACAAATATAATATAATAGAACTGATTGCTGTTCATGAAACATACTCACACTTGGCTTTCTTTAACATTTTTTAAACCCTGATTGACATCTTCAGTAATCTCCTTCCACACGGTTATGCCAAGTTTTCGTTTTAATTCGGAGCTTTGGCGGATCTAAAATATTAGAGAATGTATGTCAATTATTGTACATAACAGTCTTCTTTAATGACGCTTCTAAGAAATCACCTGGGAGTGGGACTCGGAATCTCGACATTCGATTGTTTAGATTTATTTTGATTGGTTGATATCGTTATCGTTATATATATCAATATCGTTGTCAAGTGTTTGAAAATTTAGATTTGGTTATGTCTGTAATTTTCAGACATCGACATCCAAATCGACTAGGAGAGTAGTTTCTCCTTCAAATTGCAAGTGACTCGCAGAAAGTGTTTATTGGAAAATGCGACTTTCCTTTTTGGTAGAAAAAACCAAAAGTCAAAAGTCCTAGAACCATCGCTTATCTAATGTACTGTTTCATGGGCATTGTTAATTATAAATAGAAATAACATGTTTCACTCTACCTTGCTTTGCAAAACGGTGCGTAGTGTAGCGATCTCGTCTTCAACGTGTGCGAGCTCGCGACTCCACTCGGAGCGCAGCTGATCGGCTTGTTCGGGTGTCAGCCCTGCCAGTTCGTCCGGCGTGTGAGCATCGCCGCCAGCGCCAGCGCCTACAATCGCTTCCTCAGCTAACAATCAAAACCCAGTTAATAATGTTAGAACGACCTCAGTTCAGTACAGGGGCTGCGCTGCGAAACGGGTCATATTCAACTTAGCAATTTTGAATATACTAGTTTGAGTCGTAATAAAACGTGGGCTCTCGTCTATTGTTCAGGGACTAGCACTCAGGGATGATCATAAGATCCAAAACTTCTTTGCAGAAGTATTCTTGAATAACTATGTTTATGTTGAATTGAAAAAAAAAACGTGGTGTCTCTATAATTCAAAGACAGGCGCTCAGGAATGATCATCAGATTGAAAAAACCTCTTTGGTTAAATAACTTAAACATTCCGTGATCAGTTGTTATAATAAATTATACTGGAAAGCAATATAAATGAGAACCAAGGTATCCTATATTTATATATATATAAGGTATTTAGGGAATATCCTAAGCTATGAATTGGCTCGCTCTAATTGGCACACTCACGAATATTGACAATATACAGCTTGAGGGTTTAAATTTAATATATTTTTATTAGCACTTGGCAGGATACTATGTTCCGCTACAAAATGTAAATAAATAGGCAATCTCCAACGTAATTATTTTTTGTACCCGAGGGATGGTAGATGGAGCAACTTATAGTGCGGTTACGGATGCGTTGAATAATTACACGAATATCCAATTAGGCACCTAATCTATGCACAATATTCATAAGAATTAGTACTGTAGCGAAGTAGTCGAGGTAGGTAAGTGGGCTAGACCTTGGTAGGACGATCGATAATCCGAATATAAAAGTATTAAAACGTATGACGAGGTATGATGAAGCAGTAAAAAAATAGTTTTTATGTCTTGTGTTGCATCATTTCCCTTTAATATTAGATACGTATTTACGTTTATCAATTGATTGTATACCAACCCGCATTAGCATGACCTACTAAACCCTTTCAGCCCTCTAGATAGAGGTGAGGAAACTCGAGCCCAACAGTGGGATATTAAGGGGTCGCTGATGATTGTTTAGCAATCAAGAACAATGCAAGGTAAAAATATTAAAATACGTTTTTATTAGTATTAAAATCTCCAGAGTCCGGAACATACTATGATATACAACACAAAACATTATAAAATATCGGTATGTCTTATCACTTTGTGTTTCAATGTTTTATTTCGATCCATTATGTTGTTTCAAAATGCGCATTGTCCACGGAATGAGAGCTTATCGTATCCAGCTAACCCATCAGAATTACAAAGTCATTCCCAAGGTGTTTGACCTTGAGTCCATGTACTTACAGTAAGCATGTACAATAGTACTACCATGTACTATTGTACATGCTTACTGTTTTTTTTTTATTTATTTACCATATAAAAGTTTTACTTAATAAACTATTAATCATTAATAAACCTAAGGTTTATTATAGTCTTCAAATCAAGCAATTGGTAACCCAGAATTTTAAAACTATGCCATAGACGCTATTCCATAGCTACTAAGACTGACTCTTCTCGTCAAATTGAAATGATAGTTCGAGGAGCCCTACATAAATAGTAATTTCAAGGCACCCGCGAAGTTAAAAAATGAGACGAAGAATATAGATATTTCAACACATACTAAATAAACCATTTAATTTTACGATAGCAAACGAAACAACAGTCATACTGAAGAGCCTGTGTGAGTAATAAGAAGTGGTCAGTGGAAAGTCGTTATGTAATAGAATAAAAGAATTACATATTTCTTAACTCCGTGCATAACACATACCTACATTGTGCGATTGCCGACATCGGACCATAGTGACTACAATCTAATTTGCGAAACTATTTTAAAGCTAGATTTTAACCCAAATAAAAAGCAATACAGTACCGTTATGCAGAAAATTCCGCTCAAAAGAGACGATTCAATAGTTTTGTATCTACTTTGTAAGTTGACTGGCAATTATAACTGTCAGCGACGAATGCGTTGAACTCATGAACGTGTTGCAAGAGTATTTTATAAAAATAGTTTTATTTGCAATCCTTTGGCTAGCTTTTTACTCGGAACAAGTAATTTAATAATCAATTCTGAGCAAATACTTATAGGTAATAGTCAACCATTGGTTTAATGCTCTAAGGAACTATCCCTTTAAAAGTTTCAATCGATTTACCCTTGGGAAATCAAGCCACGTGCAAAGATTAGGATTTAGTTGGAAATCGGATCCCTGATTCGTTATGCCCTGTTAGCACAAAATTGAGAAAAATAAAACGTAAACGGTTCAGCGTGAATTGAAAAAAATAACTTTATTTAGTAGAATTAATAATCTGAATGATATCGCGGTTTTATACATCCTGTAGCGATGATTCAATAATACGAAACTGATAAAATATAATTAACTAAATTTCAGAACATATATCTACGAAAAACCAAATCGCTTTGTTTGTTTTGATGCGCGAGAACAATAAACACACTCTTAGCGTTTACTTCAAACCTGTAATTAAAATGTGAACACTAGACTAAGTATTTACGGGACTTTGTTAATGTATCTAGAATTTGATGATACATAATATTTTTAGGAGAGGAGATCCGAGCCCAGCAGTGTGATACTAATGGGTTGTTGTCGTTGCTGATGATGAATATTTTTAAATATATAATTAAACATTTGTATTAGGTAGGTATATAATTATATATTTTAAAATATATAATACAAATGTTAATTTTTAATATAAATATTAGTAATAAAATGTTCTAAAAGCAAGGAAATGAATGCACCTAATCGTGTCACAGAAATTTAAGAAATTATCTTGTTACTTTATTTGTTTTAAAGAACTTATTTATATCTTTGCTCTTAAAAATGTATGACCAGGACGAATCAAATCTACACGACAAACTTGAAAATCGATAACATATTGATTGAGAGGGTTTGTTTTGATACCACACTGGTTATATTATTTATTATTCAGACGCTATCATAAAAAATAAATTATTTAAGTTATAATAAATTCATAAAGTTATTAAAGTTGGTCTAACAACTTCTTTGTAGGGATAATTAATACCAGTATTTTAAATAAAAAGTTTTGATTAGAATATTTATCAATTATCGATGTGCTACATACATATTTAATTGGGGTCTGTAGGGATAATCAAGATGTCATATATCCTGGAACTTGAAATTAAACCTTGAAAAAACAATGGCTGAACCATTATTTTCAGAAAAGACACGTATTACCTGTGTAATTACTGTTACACTTTGCTTTATCTACATTACTGTAGTAGTGTGTAAAATAGTTATAAATGCTATAACAACGGGTTCCGAAAACAAGATCTAGTTTTTTTAATCATAGAAGCGTTACTAAGACAATTAAATAAATTAGTTCAGCGCGTATGCATATACATTAAGTATAATAATTTTATGGCTATGATTACCGTTAAAGTTTTGAAACGACACGACTATAAGTTAACTAAAAAACCTGTTATGAGCATGTTGGACCATGCTCAATGTAGGGTTCCGCAGCAAAAGAGCGTATCTTGCGTCCTTTTGTCAAGAAGCGCAGATTTTCGGCAAAAACTCGAAAACGGTATATCCGATCATGTTCAAATTATTTTCGTTTAAAGTATGTATTGAGCGTTTATGAACTTTGATTATTCAGATTTTTAGGTTTAATGGTTTATAAAATAGAGTGAGGAACACAATATATGCTACTTTCGGAGCGTTTATTTTCGAAAATATTCACATAATCAAAAAACTTTCTTAGACACTTTGTGTCTATAAAAGATATATCGGAGTAAGTGCCACTATTAGGTAAATATTTGATGAATTCCTTTTTTAAACCTGTAGGTATACTATGAAGTGCCGCCCATAAGAATATTTATTTTTATTATCTAACTACCAAACTAAGTAGCGACCACAAGACACCTATTCTCCAAATTTCATCAATATAGGCAGGTAGGTACATAGAGTAGTTTCTGAGTAAAATGCCTTTGACATACAAACGAACGGACTTGCCGAAATTTCTGTTCATAAAGTTTAAAGTTCTGACATTGTCTGACAGTGTTGATTAAAATAGCCTGTACGCCAGGAGTGGACAAAGATAATGTTTTCGTATTAACAGTGACACTGTCCACCACTGGTGAACAATGTCAGAACTTTTCAAAATAAGTTGCTCTGTCCACCCCTGGTGGACAGAGCAACTTAATTTCATAATTTGTCTCTCTGTCCAAATTGGTGGTGGACACCGGGAATAATCCACGAGATTTCGTTAATATTTGTAAATACAACATCTTCTAGATTTCTGTCGTGACTTAACGGGTACGTAACCTTGACTGTTAATGTAACTGTAGAAATATCCTGAACAATATTTAGTAGACTATTCAGCATTACTTGTTTTATGTTCAGGTAGGTATCTCTATTAAAACTTTTAGGTAAGTACTTACGTTACCTATTTTCTATAATTGGCCAGAGTTCAATTTGATATAAAACCCTATTCGTAGGTACTGACTTGTACACAATGACGTTCAACTTGAATTTTGTGGCTCAGCAAATCAAGTTCTAACTCATCAGTAAAGTTACGAGGAAACCTTTCGGAAATCGACCAAGATCAATATTAAATAATTTTTGTTTAATTTGATCTAGTCTGAAACTATATAGGTAAATAACTTAAACCTACATCAATAGGCTTCTTTAATTCACCAAACCTTAACCCACTTATTTCAAAATATGGACTAAGCATTAAACCAGGTTTAAATTGTCAATTTTGACACTAAAACAATGGCTTATGTCAATTTAAACCTGGTTTAATACTTAGTCCATATTTTATAAGGGGGGAAAAGTATATTGCAATATTCAAGAGAAATATCAACTTTAAGGGCTGTAAGAGCTTTTGTCAATAGTGAAATTGATTTTGTAAGAGGGCACAAGATTTTTATAAAGTGAGCTGAGCACTTGCTCTTTGTATAGTTAACTTAGTATGTATTGACGGAAGATTTTGTAAGACAGTGACTAAATATATTGTACGACAAACCAGAAGAATATTTTCCGTAATATCAAACTCAGTAATAAAAAAATAATTATAATATGACCTCAGCAATCCGGGTGTTAGTTTCAAATTTCTGATATCACGATAAATACACGCACAACGATTTACCCAACAAAAGAAAAAATGATACATTAACAGCTGTCAAACGTCACTTTCACAAAACAATACAAAACTTTATATTATTGAGTTTACAATTGTCAACTAACCTCCAACTGCAATACCTAAAAATTTCTTGTAATTCGAATGACTGGACATCTTGGCAAGATAAGGCTTCGATAAGTCTTGAAAAGTAACTCTTACTTCTCGCATCTTTCTTCTAAATATTCGTAAGCGGCGGCGGCGATTGTCCACATAAAACTCTGTTTCGATACACAACGCAGATTCGGCAAGGTCGGGCAGCATGCGCCAGTCGGCTTCAGGGTCGTTTTGTGGCCACCTGGACAATTCTTCTAGCTCATCCAGTTCATCCACAGCCACGTCGAAACTTGGCGTCGAGTCGTCATCTGGCGGCACGAAGTAGGGATCCTCCATATACTCCAAGCTCGTCGGCTCCACGCCGTAGCTCGACGTTTCATCGCTTGCCATTCTATCTGCCTCGACTTCCACGACAATTAAGCATATTTCGTATCTATCCAATCATGTGATTCGAGTCTAAATTTTTATCACGTGTTGGAGACAAAAAATGAAGATAACTTGTTAGAAATTAATATAAAATCTACATTATAAATAACCATACAATGGCTATCACTTCACAAACATAGTGTTTTCCCAATAAACACTATGACACGAGAAACATAAATACGTGCACCGCCGGCGCGCAATGATGTCAGTTTCTTCCGCCACGTCGAGCCCCACCAAGCCAACCAGCCCGCGTTCGTTTCGCGCCGTTGCCCGATTGCTCGTGTTTGCCACTTTCACCAATATAGTGAGCTCCAATCCTAGCGTTTTTTTATTAAAAATGTTGACCTCCAAAATATTCGCACATAATTTTAGATAGCAAAAACTTAGATTTTATAAGGATTATAACATATTTCACGATTCAAATATTATAGAAGGTATGCATAAAACAAGGTCTCTGGCCACGCAACAAGTTTTAAACAGCTAACAAAACAACAAAAACCATAGATTGGGCTCACCTTGTGCCGCTAAAGTTTATTGACAGTGCCGCAGGCGAGCGAGCGGGCGCGCAAATGCTGGTCCACAAGAGAATTGCGTCATTTATTTCTTGTCGAAATACAGTAAAAAGTCTACGGATTGCACGACCAATGACTCATACTTTGAACAGGCCCAGGCAAATAAATTAGTTTCAGATGCCAGTTAAGTCTATTAAGCTAATTCCAAAAAAAGTAACATGTAATTGTGTGACTCTATTCCGCAATTATGATTTTGTTTAATTGGGTAGTTCAATTCTTCAGGATCATCATCATCCCTTGCCGTGTGGATGTATGTAACAATTTTATTCCTGCTTGCGCAAATCCTATTTCCAATAGTGGTACGTTAGAAGCACGGACTCGTTTATGCACGCTCTATTTAGGTTCATAAGGCTTTACTATCGTCAATGATAGAGACACAACTAAAGGGCGGTGCCTTAACGGAATTCTGAAATGAGGCGAGACGAAAACCCTTCTAGCAATGTGATTCCTCCTTCCCCCATTGATCAACAAAAACAATTACAGAAGCAGCTTTTATAACCAAGATCTTCTTTAGGATGGAAATAATTCCTATAAATTTCGAATATACAATTTTAAATATGAACATAGAATTTTCGTTAAAACTGGGCAGCCCAGAAAAATCTTGTTTTACTATGACTATTATGTCTATGTCTACCTCTCTTAAGAGGATTCATACAGAGGAATGGCAACGTCGCAATTTAGTGTCTTATTTTTTATTAATTAATTGGAGCTATTTGTTTTAAATGTTTTCAATACACTTTTTAGAATTAGTGAAAAGTGTGTAAAAGGTACGAAATCATTGCGTTTACAGTTCTATTTATATGCAAAAAACACACTGGAACTTGCAGGGCGTTTTTTTTATAGTAAAATAACTGTAAGCACGTATCGATACTTATTTTTTAATAATAGTTCACGTAACTCTAAACAATGTATGGAAAACACTTAAAAAAAATAGCAACGAATAAAAAAAATTGAAAACCACGAAATATGACACTAAATTGCGACGTTGCCATTCCTCTGTATGAACCCTCTTAAATACAATGTAATAAACATTGTTCTATTTTGAGTGAGCAAAATGTAACTCAACAGGGCAATAGGTATTAGTTTTTAGAATAAAAACGTACCAGACAAAAAACCTATTATGTTTTATACTTTTATTACTCAATATTCCAAAAATAAAATGTGATTGACCTCAGTTTCTGTAGTTCTTCAGGATTTTGGTATTGAATATTGAATTTGATGCCAAAATTTAAAAACGTTTAAATTAAGTTAGTATCTAATACTTAAATGTTTATTTTTATACATATTTATGTGCTAGGTATGAGAATAGGTAGTAAAATTTCGCGATAAAAAAAAATGTTTTCTAATTTATATGGCAGAAGAACCTTTGCAGGGTCAGCTAGTATTATAATTTATTAGGGTTACTTTTCAACGCGCGCTTTTCACTGATCTCTCCTGCCAAGCCAAGATCTTTTTGTTTTGATTGTTGATTGTACTAAGTAGGCTTGACACACATGTGTGTACATACAATGTGTTTTTTTGGTTTTTGGTCTGCATTAAAAGTGATAAATACACATGCTCCACAAGTAAAACAGTGCTATTTTAGAGAGACTTCCTACCACATCTGATTATGGAAAGATATCTCGGGGACGTTTTTGTTTAGCTCGGGTTTCTTCAATTCTTGCATTAGCAACATGCAATTTATAGCCTAGGTGTTCCAAGCATATATAGGCAACTGCAACCGTTTACCTTCTGACAGTATAATTAACACACCTTAGGGTAATAAATAATGGAAAATATTTGAGGACTTTTAGTGACTACAGGAAAGTTGCATTCATCTGAAGAAAATAGTTTTTTTTTTTTTTTTTCAATCATATATGCATATTATTACAGCAAATATTATAGACGCCAGAAGACTATAATAATATGCGAATAATGCAAGTATGCAAAAAGAGTAAGCCAATGCAAGTTCACAAAATGAAAAACAGAAGATTTTTATCAAGTGCTAACCTAGAAAAGAAAATAATAACATTTAATACAAAAGAGATCATGCTCAAAAAAAAAATGAGTTTTCGATTTCACAGTCACACCAGATGATGATCATATGAAAGTAAAAAAAAGAAAAATTTACTTGGACATACAAGTCTATTAATTAAAGAACTAATCAATCCGCTTAGGTCTAATAGAAAACCTATTCCAGAAATGCGTTGAATGACCTGGATAGTTTGTTGCATCTTTTACCAGATGATGCCCCAGACTATTATAAAAAATAACAGGAGATTCAACTGTTCAAGATGACATAGGTATCTGATAAAGTAGATTTTTACGTAGAAGTTGAAGATGCTGATTAAATAATTGTATGTACTTACACAAAATGATAATATAATTTGCTTGTGCTGTTACATAAACTATTTCAATGTACAACAGTAGTATAGGTTGTTTGTATGTTCAATTTGCAATAAAAATATGATGAGAATGTAATAAATAACTTAATTATTTTTCATCAAAAAAGTCAACAACTAACCAACCCATAAAACATTTATTTTTCACTAGGGAACCATTCAGTTTTTGATCATAGATAAATACTAAACTGTCTTAAAATTGAATTATCTAGTTTTCCTTTATTCTGGCCAGTTAATTATAACTTACCAATTTTTTTCTTCACCCAGGGTCAGATTATCCATTAATCAGAATAGGCAACTGCCTAGGGTAAAAAAATTCAACAAATGAAAATTTAATTTGAAGATTTGTACATGGCACAAAAAATGAAAAAGTTGGATATAAGTTAATTTACTAATATATATAAACTTAAATTTAACAAAAAGTCAAATTTTATTGTGCTGCTGCATTTTTGTATTGTAGTAGAAAATAAGTTATTTTAAGTAGAGAGAAAAGGTTTTATGAGGTCCGAGTTTTACATTGCCTAGGGGTCTCGACATGGTTAATCTGGCCTTGTCTACACACCTCTAAACAAAAACTCTAATATCTCGAAAGTGATGTCTTGTGGGTTAGTTCTAGTTTGCATAACTACGTCCAATTGGCCATAAACAAGGTTGTACCAATATATTTGCTAAACTAAAATAGTAATGACTGTGTAAATTATTTACAATAGCCAACCTAAGGAAAGAGGGCAATTGTAATGTTCAAGAGTTTTAATAGTTTTTAAATTAGAAAAAGAATAAAAAAGAGTTATCTTTAAAGTTTTTTTTATTGGAACTATTAGGTCTAATTTTACTGCTTTCAGGGAAGTCTTTTGTTCCATTTATTGATATTTTATCAACAATAAATATTTTCTGATTACCAGCCTAGTTTCCGGTCTAGTATTAAATAAAAGAGTTATCAAAAATATTTGAGTCGCACATAATAACTATGTGCGACTCAATTTGCGTTACAAATCATCAACCTATTTCACTCTTAATCTTCAATTTTGATAAAAGATTTAAGGAATAGAATACTTTCGGTAATCTAATAAGTTAGTCATTCGATGGTACTAAAATGACAACTTAAAGATGTTGGTGTAACTTTATTGTGTCCAAAGATGCGAAAGTTAGGTAGGTATAAATATTATAGGCTTCCTATCTTTTAATTTCGTAGAAACGAAGGCCAAAGCGTAATATTCTTCAACGAATACTACCTGGCTAATATCGCATTACATTTAATTAGGTACATACCTGTTTGAATACCTCTCTCACCGCCACTCATATTGGTTGAAGAAAAAAACAGTGAAGCAAAGATACACGGTGTTTTTCAGTACGCTGATATCTTTAACTTATGTGTAAACGCTTTGTCACAAAAAATAAATATATTCTGTACTTTGTTTCGTTAAAATTCGACAGTTTTGATACTGATTTGTGATATCCAAGAGAATATAATCACTACTTTTTATATGTGAATTATCGATGTACAAAACACGTCACGTCGGGGTAAATTCAATTTCATCAACATCCATAGATTATCAACATCAATCAACCAGAGCAAAAATCATCGAGAAAAATTTATTCTATTTTACCTAATAGATAATTCGATTCTGTTAGCATTGGATAAATCGATAAGGATTTAGTCGAATTGGATAATTAAAAACTACAAATTTTATCATTAGAAATTAGGATAAGGATAGGTAAAAAATACACAGAATTACTTTTTTTCTAATGAATAAGGTAGTATGGTTACAGGGATCTTATTACAGTTCGGTCCGAATTAAAAATTTCGAATGGTGGCTCGAATCATATTAGCTGCGATTGGCTGCGAACGCGTTATCGTTGATACCCAATTTGATGTACCTAGTCTGTATTCTGCGCATGCATCGACTCGCACGATGTCTCGTTTGCCATAATGTTAAAATCGTATCGTACTATATATAGAGTTAAACGGTCAACTAAACAGTTTTTTTTATTTATGACAACGGCCCGCACTAAGAAGCAACCCCTGTGTTCCG
The DNA here is from genome assembly GCA_905147015.1 of Laspeyria flexula. Classification (NCBI taxonomy): domain Eukaryota; kingdom Metazoa; phylum Arthropoda; class Insecta; order Lepidoptera; family Erebidae; genus Laspeyria; species Laspeyria flexula. The sequence goes on along the minus strand of LR989950.1, from coordinate 12,415,656 downwards.
GGCACAGAACAAAAATTCTGTTCCGTGGTCGCCTCAGGTGGTCGCGGGGATTTTACTAACATACAATTAACAGACATTATGTACGCCCAGTATCGTTTAACTTAGAGGTTATGATTGTTATAAACAGTAAAAATAATTATAATTAGATACATTGAAAATGGAAAACCCACCAAAAACAGTAAATAAGTAAAATAAGTACCCAAATGCCAAAAACCCATAAATGTCCTACTGCTGGTCACGGGCTCATGGGTCTCCTCCATATAATATGGAGGGAATTTTGCCTACTATACCACGCTGGCCAGATGAGTTGGTATAGGGTTTGTTTTGTATGTATTTTCCTTTTCTTGCAGTGCTCTTAGAATGTCTGCATAAGGTTACTCCCTTAGTCGCCTTTAACGGCACCCACGGGTTAAGATGGGGTAGTGACATTACCAAAAATTCAAAAATGGTACCTTTACCCCCCCTCCCCCCACTCCAGTTCACCTCCGAAACGTCAGGACTTTTAGTATGTTCACTTTATAAGCATCTTCAACAAGTTTTCGAAGAAATCACTTAGGTTCCTTTTCACGCACTCTACAACCCCTTTGTTGGCTGAATTATTACGTTAAACTATATATATACAATTAATTACAAACAAAAAAAAGAAACTAAAACGTAAAATTAAACAATAAAAAAGCCCAAAAAAACTTGTTTAGGCATCGTAATATACGTCAGCATCACTGTCAACCGGAAACGAATCCAAAAGGCTGTGGTTTATGGTATTTTCGCCGTTTGAGGTTCTCTGCGGCTGCAGCAGCAGCGCCAGCACAACCACTGAGCTTGGAACATGTTGTGATGGCGAAAGGGTGTCGACTTGTCGACGTATGTTGCGTCAAAAAACAAAACAGTACCAATAATTCTAATTCGTATAACTGGGCTATGATGATGTGATCCGAGTGAATCGTCTCACTCGACTAACTACTTGATAGTTGATATAATTCGTAACAGATCTATCATTATTGGCAAAAAATCAAAAAATGCTTGCTGAGTTGTCTCTGGATATCAATGGTGTTGAGGTTTGAGGAAAGTTTGACGGATCAAATTAGAAACTATCTTTGTTCAATATGTAATGCATGGCAACTAGCGCCATTCATTCACAGAAAGAAGGGTAAATACAATTTCAAAAATTTCCATTATTCTATTTTCTTTGATTGTCTCTGCCCCTGCTGTCAAGTCAAAAAACTAAACGAACACATCCATGAAACGGACTGTATTGGTAAAAAGTTCAACAAATTGCCATAGAAAAAAAAAACTGTATTGGTGGATGGATAGCAAGTCATCGTCATATTCCTTGAATTCTTTGGTTAATTTTGTGAGAATATATTTTATCGGTATTCATTAGAAAATTACTTGTAGGCAAAAATTTAAGCAAACAGGAGTATTCTTAATAAAAGGTATGTATTTCTAAAGCCTTTTTACTACACGTATTCTATTTGTAGAAATCTAAATCGGAAAAATGTAGGAAGTATTATACATAGTGCGGTCGGGAACTTTGGGGAACTTCTAATTCCGATTAGGTACATCTTTTGATTTTCTAATTCAACTTTCTCTAAACCTATTTACTGAATGGTGTTTTAAGGAAAATGCTTCCGTAATAGGACACTGAACAGTGAACCGACCGGATACGTATAATTTTGTATTTTTCAGAATCATGTCGGCAACTGCTTTGTTTGGAAGTTCCTCTGGTTTAGGAGGAAGTTCAGGTGGTAATAAGCATCTTGTGGAATTTCGAGCTGGAAGAATGACACTCAAAGGACGAATGGTCCACCCTGATAAAAGGAAGGGGCTTTTATATGTATACCAAGGCGAGGACTCTTTGATGCACTTTTGTTGGAAAGATCGCACTACGGGCGAGGTCGAGGACGATTTATTAATATTTCCTGATGATTGTGAGTTTGTCCGTGTCAATGAATGCACAACTGGAAGGGTCTATGTGCTGAAGTTTAAGTCCTTTTCTAAGAAGTATTTCTTCTGGTTGCAGGTACTTACATCAATTGTTTATTACACTAACTAATGCTTATATCAATAGTATTTGAAGTATCCATGATTGTTTGGGATATTTAAATAAGAATCTGCTTTTTTAGAGAGTTCTAGATTAACAGTGTTGGTGCAATCCTCTGAGGGACCAAGTGTAGAGAGAGTTTTATGACAGTAAGGTAGTTAATTGGACTTATGTATACTCACACATTTATCATTATCTATTACACATCAATATACAATTGCCCTATAATAATTTTGTTCTACATACTTGACTATCAGTTGTTAAGATTTGTGTTTATGTCAGATGGCGTTTTATTTGTATCTAGAACCTGTGCAGGGCTTCACTCCCGACGTTATTTATTTGGCCACCTGCTCAGCTCCTAGCCGTAGTGTGATGTTATATAGCCTATAATCTTCATCGATTAATGGGCTATCCAACATTTCAATAACTCAATTTTTCTAATCAGACCAGTTGTTTATAAGATCCTAACAACCAAACAAACAGACTCTTCAGCTTTATAATAATAGTATAGATAATATTATATAGTTTTAATAGATTGTATATTATACAGTCATTAGAATAAGTGTTTCTCAAACACTTTAAAATGTCTCCTATAGTTGAAATTAGGCCCTTGCACCTCGTTCATTTTAAATGGCTGAGTAAATTTACAACAAGTTGTTTTGAATTCAGGAACCCAAAACTGACAAGGATGAGGAATACTGCCGTCGTATCAATGAGGCTTTAAACAATCCTCCAACATCTGGAGGCCGTGGAGGTGGCAGTGGAGGCGGACAGGATGGAGAGCTACAAAACCTGTTAAACAATATGTCTCAACAACAATTGATGCAACTTCTCGGAGGAGTGGGACAGATCGGAGGGCTGTCGTCGCTTCTTGGTACAATGGGGTAATTGTCATGATCATTGTCCACATGCTGTCCACTATAGTTTAGTTTAGAGAGAATCCAAATCAATGCAATATTACTGGCTGTTGTTTATATTTTCATACAGTAATCACAAGATCATTTTTGCTCACTTAATATTAGATTTAAAATTTACTAAAAAACATTGCTGGATTTAGGAATAATAGTGGTGGTAATAGCGGCAATACTAGCACTCGCCCCTCTGCTGGAAGTGGCAACAGTTCCCGTGGTGGTAGTGCCCCGCGCACAACTGAAGTAGCGGCCTCACGTACGCCATCGCGAGCACGCGACGTGCCCGCGCCTACTGCTACACCACCTAATACTGCTACTGTTCCTGCTGCCCAACCACGTGGTATGTTCACCAGCTCTTAGCTTTTGTTGAAAACAGGGTAAATACTGTAACAGAAAAGTATGGAGGTTAATAAATGTAGTGGTATCAAAACAAATTATTTATTACTATTCATATTTTTATATATCATAATTATTTAGTATTCGAAAAAAAGTAATTTCAGTAAGTACTAGATTTAGAAACATGTTTTACATGTTTGACAACTTCCACAGTGAAGCTATCATATCATGATTGATAATTTCAGAAACTATACCAGTTACTTGTTTTGGCCATGTGTTTAATTACGCTTAAATCTGTTGTAATCAATATTCAGACCTATGTTTTTAATTTTCTAGTATACAAAATCATCAAGACAAGAACTGATATAGTCACTGGATTAGCTATGATTTAACTTTAAAAACCCTGTTTTTTTTTAAATACGAACAATCTGCCAACCAGCTCTCCCACCTTTGAACATCAAATCACTTTAACTTTAAATAATTTTGCCACATCTACTATGTGTGTCTCTGTGAATTTATATTTGAAGAGTCGTCTTTGAAATGAGACAAATAAAGTTAAAGTGATAGAATGATTGTCGCAGGTGGGCAGATCTACTTGTCGGATCTGCAGCGTTACTTCTCGGGACTAGGCAACGCCCCGCCTGAGAGCGAGGGCGCGTCGGGCGCGGGCGCGGCGAGCGCAGCGCGCGTGGACCTGGCGGCGGCGCTGGCGGCGCCCGAGGTGGTGACGACGGCGAGCGCGCCGCCCAACGCGCAGCGCCTGGCGCCGCACCTGCCGCCGGCGCCGGCCGGCGAGCCGTCGGACGATGTAAGGACCACCCTGCTCTCACCGCAGTTCGCTCAGGTGAAGCTTCACGTATAGCACACTCGATACCGTCTGCGGCCAGTTGCAGCCGGACTTGGGCTTCTTTACTTTTGACGATGACGCGCGTTCTTCGAATTTTAACGCTTGAGGTTCGTCGATTTGTGTGCGTTGCATGCGGCGCTTTTGTGTTTCAGTTGAAGACATCGAGAAACGGTTCTAGTTGCATGTTACTACTCACGTGACATTTTTAACTAACCTTAGTTGTCGGTCGAGTACATCTAGACATAATTTTTTACCATGATGCATGCTTGAAACTTGAAGACTGCTTATCACAGAATTATCCTAATGGATTCAGATCCCAGAGCTCCCAGACGTTACTCATGTTCTGAGAAACAAAATGTAGACGAGAAGGTAGTGTTGATGTGTACTGTAACGTACGCATACTCGCTAACTTGTGCCGACGACGGCCAATTTTTAGGTACACGTTACTAAAGGAACGTAAAATTTTTAGTAACTTTACTTATTTTCTGAGAGCTGATTTATATATATATATACAGGGTGCTATGGCGCGTGTTAGGAGAGGCCTACGTCCAGCAGTGGACTGCAATAGGCTGAAATGATGATGATGATACAGGGTGGACCAAAAGTCTTTTTACTTTTCAAACAATGATAAAAAAAAGCCAGAGTAATGATTTAAAAACTGTTTATTTATTAATTAAATAGACAAATAGGGATTTTATTTTTTTTAAATTACATCATCCATATGTGACCCTTGTTCATTACGGCACTGTTGTAACCTTGAACGAAAATTTTCAATCACGGCTTTACAGGTGTTTTGTGTAATGTTTTGCATTTCCTCGCTGATACGTTCCTTTAATTCCTCAAGAGACGCTGGGTTGGTGTTGAAAACCTTACTTTTAAGGTATCCCCAAAGAAAAACATCCATTGGGGAGAGAATCGTTGTTTCGATAGTACTCGCGAACGCAGAACGCACGTTGTGCTCCGCTGAATGGCGCCATGACACTGAATTCCCGTTGGCTGCTCTCAAATTACGTATCCCCTCCGCCCCGCCCCGCCGTCGCTGCTCGACGTAGTAACTGATTTAAAAGTAAACGGACTTTTGGCCCACCCTGTATTATACAGAATAATGTTAATAATCAATAACCAAACTCTCAGACACATCGAAGGAGCGTTTTTTTCAGCCAGACGCTTCAAATTTCGCAAAAAATACTCAAACCCCCTTTCGGGCTTAAGATTTCGCAAACGGATCCCTAAATAAAAAAATGATGATCTCAGAAAATAAGTAGTTACTAAAAATTTTACGTACCTTTAGTAACGGGTACCTAAAAATTAAATGTCGGCACAAGTTAGCGAGTATGCGTTCATTGTACACATCAACACTACCTTCTCGTCTACATTTTGTTTCTTAGAGAATGAGTAACGTCTGGGAGCTCTGGGATTTGGTCCATAAGTTTTAATGAAACATATTAAGTTGGGTACTGCAAAACCAACGTCAATATAATACTATGTCATAGACCAAGTTGATAAGTTGGTAAGTACTACATTCAAATACGATCTGTTTATATAAGCGTAGGCGGCGATAGATTACCTCCCTTAGTGCCATTGTTGTTCAGTGATGGCCATAGGGAATTTGTGGTGGACAGCCAGATTCATTTCTTTTTAAAGTTATTCCGAAGTGGATGACAACTGGAATAATCGAGCGGCGGCGATAGGTGTGTGAGAATCTCTTATATCGAATTTGAATATATTATTTTAACTATTGCTAATTGAACAAACTGACGAAAATGAAAGTAGATAAATCAATACTACAAAGAAGTTCACGTATAAATGATGTAAATGTCCAGTTGATTTGAATAATGATGTTTCATCAAGAATTAAATGATCATTATGTTGTCTCAATCACAACATGGAGCTGCATATGGGACATTTTGTCCATATTATAATATTTGTCAGTGTTTAATTAATGACTTGGTCTCTGACACACTATTAGTCTCTTTATTTATCTATCTTTAGCATGATTTGTTGTCTTTCAGGCTACGAACCAGTTCTCTTCAGCATTGACTTCTGGACAAATGGGACCAGTAATGTCACAATTTGGTCTGCCATCTGACGTAGTTTCCTCTGCAAATACAGGCGATATGCAAGCCTTCTTTAAGGCTCTGGAAAATACAGCCGATGCATCCGATTCGAGCAAGTCTAAAGAGGGCGATGAGAAGAAAAAGGATGAAATGTCCAAAGACGACAAAGGTGACAAAAAAGATGATGATGCCGAAATGTCACTTGATTGATCTTTGCTTTTATTTTATTTTTTACAACCCAGATTGTATGTAATTGGGAAATTATTAACAGCAAGTTATGTTTTATTTCGTTATGTAGCAATTCTTAACCATTTATCAAATAAATAGATTTTCCTCTCAAACTTATTTCATTTAACATTTTCATAGGTAATCTTAGCCAAATAAGGGTGTTCTGCTCTGCAGCAGAGCCACTCTGCATCATAAGAAATGCTAATCAATTATAGTAATAATAATATCTACTTATCTTAAAATCACAGAACAATGAAAGTAGTTAGAATGGCCTTGTAGTCGGGGCGGGCGCGCCGCATATTAGATCAACGGATCATATATTATCTTAAAAATCTCACTTTAACGCAGTGCCGGATTTATACTTTAATGAGTTTAGGCCACTTTATACCCCATGTCCCTTTCTAAAATAATAATTTTCCATTTGTAGTACTAACTCAGCCCTTTGGTTAATGTGTACCTATTAATACCTCGTAGTAGAAAAACGTCGTTAGACAAGGCGTGTTCCTTGAAATTCTGAAAATTCGTTATCCTCTGAAATCAAGTGACCGTCCTCTGAAATCTGCCACCCCTAGGACGCTGCCGCCTCTAGGCCGCGGCCTATACTGCCTATTTATAAATCCAGGATTGCTTTAACGTCAAATAGTCGCTGTCGATGTCGTACTGTGTAAAGTGTGTTGACGTGAAAAGCTACGAGTAAAACAAAAAATATGCTATCTTGCACTGTCCTTACCTGTAGGAAAAGAAGCCACTAGCCAGGTATATAATGTAACCCGAGGAGGGATATCTTTTAACCAATAAGTCATAAAATCTTTAAATTCAAGGAATAATTAACATTATTGTAAAAGTATTATGTTGTTAACAGACGAAAACTATAGAATTTCAAACAGATAAACATTTTACATTGCTGACAATTTCATACTTTTCACCTTATTTTTTACGTTACAAAAACTATTAAACTTTGTTATATTTCAGAAAATCTACATATTTTTATGTATGCCATTCATTTAAGAGAGTGAAGAGTGTTTACCCTAGCCTTCTAACATAACTACGGAACAGAAAAACAAGTGGAAGTGCGATAGGACAAAATTATTACTGGAACCGGAGTCGCCAAACTTACACATACAAACAGTGCACTATTAGTAAAAAATTGTTTTAATTGGTCAAATATCTTCAAACCCAAATCGTCGCTTATACAACAATACCGCGCAAGTCATTTTTGACTGGTTTTCAGGAGAGACAAATAACTGTTTATATCTTATTAAATACATTAATGTATAATGAATGCAAAAATAGATTTAAATTATTTGTTAAAGACAAAAAAATATTTTTGCATTCATTAAAGATTAACGATGTATTTAATAAAATATAAATAGTTAATTGTCTCTTCTGAAAACCAGTCAAAATTGACTTGCGCGGTATTGTTGTATAAGCGACGAAATTGGCTTATACTATATAGACCGCGAAGCAAAACACACTTTACCACTTAAGGTTAGAGACTACTTTGCAATATCAAACAAAAGTACTTACGACGTTTCGTTTTATTTAAATTTAAGCATTAATTTCCAAATAAATTCAGCCATTCGACAAGAGATGGCAGTGTATTTTAGGTAAAATAAATTGAACTTAAATTCATTGCGATAAGGATGACATTGCATTAAAACATTATAATCATTAGTTTATCGAATAGAGAGGTGGCACAACATAATATAATTATACATTATCGATTTTGTTTCTGGTTAAAAATAAAGTTAATTTAGAGAAAAAAGTAAGTAAATAAAGGATATAAAACGCTGTTTTTTTTAACTGTCCCCTCAGGGGTTATTCCACCCCGAGAGGTAGTTTATTACGATAAGTAATATTAACATTAACTGCTTTTTGATACAGGGGAGTGTAATTGTATTAATGTAGTAGTCTCTAAATATTTTTTATTAATATATATTTAAAATATACATATATATAAATAAATATTTATTAATTAAATTAATTAATATTTTCTCTAAATTAATTTTAATTATTTAAATGAATTATAAAATTTATATATCGATAAAACTGACATTCCATTTGACCTCACCACTAATTATTGGTGAGGTCAATGGCATGTCAGTTTGTTGAGTTGCGTAGAATGTTCCAGAATAAAAAAGATGGCGTATGTAATCCAAAACAATCTTTATTTGTAATTCGTTAAGGTTGATTTTAATTCGAGATTTTATTTAATTTTTAATTAGTTGAAATTAAATAAGATTTTTTAGAAAAACTACTATATCGTTACTTACCGGTGGTATGAGATACCTCCATTTTTTAGATTTATTTTTCTACTATCGTTTTTACACTGCAAAATGGCACAATAAGCCATATTCGCGGCTAAATTACGTAAAACAAAGCAGAGCACAAGAAGACTGACTGAACGCGATGTAAAACACGACTGGAGACGATTTAAGGTAGGTATGCGGAACTACGCTAGCCTGTGGTACGCGTGCCCCGCCCACTTCGCACTTCCACTTGTTTTTTCTGTTCCGTGAACATAACCAATCCGTGTCCGATGTGCCTTAAAAGGTATTTCAAGGCCGAAAAAAAAACTTATCCATTTTGGATCCGCCCAAAACATTGTTTGGTGACAGATCTATCATCTACTATTTTGGGTACGAATCTATTTTTAGGATTCCGTAGCCAGAATGGCAAAAACGGAACCCTTATACTCGTAGTTTCGTCATGTCCGTCCATCCGTCCGTGTGTCACAGGCATTTTACTCGAAAATTACTCGATGTATATCGATGAAATTTGGAGAATAGGTGTCTTGTGTGAGCCGCTACTAGGTTTGGTAGTTAAATAAAAATAAATATTTTTAAGGGGGGCACTCCATACATGTAAGGCCCTTCTCCCATTACTATATTTGTAGGATACGATACTTGAGTAGAATACTGGTTGGATACTAGTTTGCGACTTGACGCTCGCATATTATGCTACTGAAAAATGACTAAACTCATCATTTGTGCTATCTCGTTTTTTGTGGACGGACGTTATATCAAGCGATTCCAGTGACGAAGAAGCCCTTCGATTTTTCTGTTTTATAGAAGCAGAAGACGTCATCGCGAAGAGTAGAAAATACTGGATTCATCCATATATTGAAAGAAACATAAATTGTAGACTTTTTGTAGCACAAGAACTATGAGATGATGATACTAAATTTTTATCTTTTTAGAAATTTGTTCCCAATTTCTGCCCAAGTCCTGTCTATTTTATTTTTTCGCATGTATTCTGGTAATTTGTAGTTATATAAACAAGCATTTTTTTCAACTTCTTGTACAAATTTAATATTCATTTCGTGCTCCGCCGCCATCTTGTCGAGACGCGGAAGAGAAGCGACGCCCAAGCGACCGACACGGCGAGTCGCGCGATACTAGTCACGAACGCGTAGGATACCACCAGTAGTGTAGTGTGCGAGTCTGCATTCAAATGGATGTGAGATACTTGGTGGCGACTAGTCTCCGATACTTGAGGAATACTTGAGTCGCCTGTGCGTATCGTAATGGGAGAAGGGCTTAATAGAAACTTATTAATTTTTTTTTGTCAGCTAACTTTTACAAATGGCGCATACATTGACAGATCTTTTAAAAACATTTTAAGATTTCTAAGAAAGTTTTTGATTACGTGAATATTTTTTCTAAACTTAATCCAAAAAATCTGAAAAAAATCACAAAAAGAACGCTTCATAATTCCTTTAAACTAAAATTATTTTGAACATATACCGTTTTTGAGTAATTTCCGAAAAACTGCGCTTCTCAACAAAAGGACGTAAGCATTCGACAGAAATGATTGTCGAACAGTTATTTTCGGAGAAAGCATATGGCGCGAATACTTCGTTAGTGTGAGATGTGATTGCGGCCTAAAACTATTAACTATTTAAAATGAGTTTATTAATGATACATCATTAAACGAATAGCTTCAGACAACAGTACACTAAACAGACAATAAGTCATTGAATACTTGCTGTATCAGTAATAATCAGTATTAGACTTTATTGTAAGTGATGCCATTAATGATTCAATGTAGTCGTCATACTCGTCCATTCACGAAAAGAATATTGTAACAGCAAACGTTTGAAGACAGCGCCCCCTATTTATACAAACATACAACATAAATAGCTTCTGGTGCGATAGATGGCGTTCTAAACAATTTTCAGTGACAGGTTCCTTCACATCACAAGTTAGAACCCATCGAATAAAATAATTGAAATGATACATTGGATTTGTATTTTTTTAATCTTATTCAATTATTATTAAACTTCATACATAACATCAACAACTTACCACTAAAATATAGGTATATTATAATCTTTTGTAATAGAACATTTTTGTAAAAAGCTAAAATTGCTAAAAATAATCTGAATCATTTTAAAACTGTACAAAGTAAAAATCAGCTTGCATCTTTTACATTTTCACAAACTATTTGAGAAAATAAATTCAAGTAAGTAGGTGTGTACTAAGTATATACTTGAATTTATTTACTCAAACATACCTACTTACGTTTTGTTTTTGTTAATATTTTAATTAGAATATTACTTGAACAACAACAATGAAAATGATGAATAATCACGCTTATATTTTAATTACGTTTGTAGGTAGGTATTAGAGTGGGGATTTAATTTTCGTCGAATGGACACGCTGATTATGCGAGTGTGGCGAGTCATTCCATGCCTTCTAGGTTTTGGTAGATACGTAGATAGCGTAATACAGTAGTACAAACCACTAGCTGCAGTTGAAATTAACAATAATGATCTTTATTACATTGCTATAAGAGCTACAGTGTATCGTTGTGGCATTGTATACCTATACAAACATCTGTCCGACTAGCTTGATATTTTGTATGTAATACCTACTTTCAATTCGGTAGTAATATTCATTCTCTGCCGGAGTTCAGCGCGGTGCGCGCGTTTTGTGTGTAAATGTATTTTTCGAATGAAGAGGTGTAGATGTTTTTTTTTCTATTTATGTAATTTAATTGAATACCTATCACAAGTGCTAGTAGTGTGTTAGTGTTGTGTTTTTAGCTATGTAAACAAATGTTACAAATTGGTGTAATGGGTAGAGTACAGGTTTTGCAAGATGTATGAGTAACCAATGACCGCAGGGCATCCCTGCGCGGGGGCGTACAGGGCGGGGGGAAGGGAAGACCTGATTGCCAACTACACTGCGGTGGGTTCTTAGTTCATCTTACACAGAAACGGATTTTGACAAGTGAGTATACCTACGCTTAAATAATATTTTACTTATGTATATATTTATTGCGTAATATTAATATATTTCGCAGAAAGTACCACATTCATTTAAATTAACTTGGTTGACTTACCAAACATCAGGTAAAACTTCACATGATTGGCTAATGATTTGTGATGTCAAGAAATGCGATAAATTAAAGGCTAGATTTATATATTATACAGTAAGTTTAGTAAAATATCTGATTATGAAGAGTAAATCCGGGAGAAAGGTAGAAAATATAAATTTCGGCTCACCACTTTTATTCGACTATTAAATGAATAAAAAAGGCTTTTTGAATAAGCGCAGATTAGGTGTTTGGTGTCGCAAAGACACGAGCGCTCGGTGACCTCGAGCGATGGCGCGGGGAGTGCGGGGCGCTGGGGAATCCTTCTGGCGCCAGACCGGCATCGGCGTCTACCCGCGCCCCGCCCTCCTCCGCCTGTGCCCACACCCGCACAGACCAACTCGAAATAGATGCACGGTGATTTACGCCTCGGGCGTATGAGTAAATATGTTGCTTGCCTGCCTGCCTTGGCACGTCCGCCCGCCCCCGCCGCATGCCGATCTCCATCCCATCTCAGTAGAACTAACGTTCACCAAACTCGACAAGCCATACAATAATCTATACAAGCTGAATTTTGCAACCGTTATTAAAATTGTCTTCGATAAGTTTGAACCACGGAGTACAATTTGAACCATAAAAGTACCCAAGTTTAATGTACTTTACGTGTAACTTTGTAGGTTAGGAACTAATTCAGTGCCATACTGCCATTTCCTTTTAAAATTGTTTAATGAATGCTGACCACTGCGGCAGTGTGAAATCAGCTGTTATACAAGAAGATTTGAGAAAAGAACAGACTGTTACATTTACAATTCGAGACGTTAAACGAGTACGGAATGCGGACCTTTACAAACTATACAATATGTGACTCCTATACACGGTCTTATTATTGTTAAACTAAGCAGATTATAAACATTTTTATTATCCCTTGATGGAAAAATAAGTTCATTGAAGTTTTTATTCGTACGTTACGTATTTATATGTACTTACATATATACCAAACGTACGTATACCTTGTTTGTGAACGAACTTACTGAATGCAAAATAATAAGAACAATAAAATTTTACCTATAGATATTGATAATCATGAATAGGTACCTACGTAACACATAATTTAAGTTAGCTAGGTACCGGGTTTACGGTATACTAATTGTAAGTACGTATTTTTTTAAACACTGGATGCAAAAAATATACTAAATCCAAAAAATATTAATTGAGAGAGAGAGAGAGAGAGTACCTGAACTGAATTGCGTGCAGACGAACGTTGGTATTTTCCGACAAGCGAAAGGAACAAAAAATATTTATTTAGACTGGTTCCGCAGGTTTATGCCAGTCTTGGTTCTCGTTGATATCTGCCACCATATTTCATTCATGTAGGTAGGTACTTACTATTCATTCTTAACGTGTTATTAGTTTTGATAAGTGAAGGTTCGAAAGACAATTTTCTGTTTTTAATTAAGTAATATTAATGAACTTATTAATAAATCAAGTAAAAATAAATATCAAGTACCTAAAGTAGGACTTTTGGACTATTTAGTTCAGTGATTCCCAAACGATTTTAAGCGAGAGACCCCCTTTTCCATCAAAAAACATCAATGATATTTCCCACTAAAATATTACTTATTTTTCTCACAAGTTGGTTATACAGTAGGTATTCGAAAGTTTTAATTATGAATTTGTATTAATTATTAAGGGTCGATTTTTGGACCTCGTCAACCCCCAAAAATTGTTTTCGTTTATTTCGACCCCTGGGAAACGAGTTTGTTCTCCAAGGGGTCGATATCGATTGCTTGATTAACTATGAAATGTATTACTCTTTAAAAATCAAGGTTCTTTTTTTCCAATAAATTTGAAATTGACAACCATTTTTGTTCTGTTTTGTCAACTCTGTAGCAACTTATCTTTTCCTGGTAGTCCCAGTGCCAGGATTTATATTTTTTATGAGTGTAGGCCACTTTATTTCCGCCGCCCCATACCTTTCTAAAATAATAATTTTCCATTTGTAGTAAGTATAAAAAACCATGACAAAACCAGTGGAAGTGTTTGACTTTTATCCTCTGAAACTAAGTCCGTCCGTCCTAAACCGTCCTCTGAAATCTCCGGCCCCTAGGCCGCGGCCTATACGGCCTATTTATAAATTCAGGACTATTAAACATGACTACCCAGTAGTCCTGTTTAATATACCTACAGATTATAGGAAAGTCATTAACAAGTAAATACTGAATACTCTAAAAACTTATGACAATTTCATACAACGTTGTTTTATTTTAATTTGCAGCCACAAGCCGGGTTGAAATTAAACTTTGCAAATATAATGAGATAACACATTCATGGGTTTGTAATTGGTTTTTGTTGATAAAATAGAAACTTGCAAATTATAACGCGTGGTAGTTTTGTTGTACACTTGTAAAACTTTAATTATTTATTTAATCGGTGGTGGTAAGAATCTTTGATTCGCTTCCCACATACATGTAACGTACAAAAAATAAGTTAAATTTTATTGTCAATCTGAATTGCGATTTATTTATTGAGAAATTATTAGCTTGCCTATAAACTGAAGCGACGATCAGTTAGATTCGTTACGGACAGGTAGGTACTTGTCGGCGAAGTGCCAGGGTTTCCATCTTGAGAACTCATAGTAATAAAAAACACACGCTGAATATTACTTTCGTTTATTCACGCACAAATGCTCAAACAGAATAGAACAGTTTTTAACAATTCGATGGCTTTTATAATAAAATTAACGGATATAGCAACTACATCTTCCTGTTGTAATAAACAAATTAAATTACTGTAAAACAATTCATAAAATATAGTTTAATATTCATAATCAATATTTTAATGAATTTTACATCACTCCAAATGATTTATTTAACACAAATTACATTAGTTTAATACAAATAAACATAATTATTACATTACATCAATAGATGGCGCTGCATGCATGATTTGACGGTTTCCTTTGGATATAAAATAGTTTAATTCATAGAACAATAGTAATTTTATTGTTATAAATATTCAAAATAATTATATTTGGATTTATTTACAACATTTATACAGTAAATTGAGTAATTGAATATTAAATTAAACATCAACAATCTTCGTAACAAAATAAAACATTTAGGAAGTCAAAATATTGCCCATTAAATGTTGGAGCTTGATAAATAACTGTTTGAATATCATTGTTATGCATTGAAATACATTTCTATAATAATATAATCATCTAAACTATAACTGAACACATTAAAATTAGATAGAAAGTCATATGCGCCCATACGGCCATACTGACTCGAGCGCGCCCCATGCGCTGTTTTATGTTATTATATCGATACACACAAAGCATCACCCATCTGGGATCTAGCTAACACATAAAGCGTCACCCATCCTGGGATCTAGCTCACATACAAGGCATCACCCATCCTGGGATCTAGCCAACGAGACCAGGTTTAAGGATACGCATGGTGGCCAGCCAGCGTTTCAGGAAGGATATAGGATAGGAAAAATAATTTTCACATACACACACACACATTAATTATAATGTTAAACTGAATCATAAATCATATCAACACAATGGAATTATATAGGTCCAATATTATCCACAGAGGAAGTAGAAGCACTCTCGGCGACTACCGATTCCTCAGTCAATTCGTCTGAGTTGTCGGAATCATTGAAAGGGTCCGATTAAGCTGTAGGAGCAGGACGTAAGGCATCGTGACTTGCAATTTTTTCTGAACAACCGCGAAGATTAACATGTTTAAGTTTGTACCGATCGTTTGGTAATATTTCTAAAATTTCCATAGGTCCTTCAAATTTAGAGCCTAATTTAGTAGTGTGTCGTTCATGGCGCCGCATTAACACAAAATCACCGACCTTAAATGGCTGAATTGTAGCTTTGCCTTTATCAAAACGCATTTTATCGTTATGGGACCGCTCGTCCATCCGCTCTTTAGCAGTTGACCTAGCTTGCTCTAAGTTGTCTGTCAGTATGTCATCATCAATTTGCAATATTTTTATGGCAGGTGGGGAACATCTTTTTCCCAATAACAATTCCATGGGGCTTTTACCTGTACTTTTTGATACTGTGCAGTTTATAGCTAATTGTAGTTCTTGTAGAGCTGTGTGCCAAGGCCTATTAAGTTCTATAACAGACATGCTATCCTTTATGACTTTCATCAAACGTTCGACCTGTCCGTTGGCCCTACTAGCTCCTTTTGCTACTACATGGTGTTGAATTCCGTATCGTTCGCAAAAGTTTTTAAAGTCGGAAGAGGTCATGCTTTTGTCTTGATCAGTAATTAATCGCGATGGAGGACCAAATATTGCGATCAGATTTTGAAAACATTTTGTAGCAGTTTCAGCGGTACGATCATTTGTATAAATCATATGAACATACTTAGTGAAGCCGTCGATAAAAACAAAAGCATATTCGGGTTCATTGCGTTTTCCGTTCATTCTACCAGTTATATCTGCATGAACAGTATGGAAAGGAATGGCTATTTTGTCAATTGGATGCAAACTAACCTGCCTAGCACCTGATACTCCTTTCCTTACCCTACATAAAACACAGTTTTCCACAAATTTTCTAACCAATCTAGTCATATTTGGGAACCAGTATTGCTCTCGCAATTTCTCAAGAATCTTTTCCCAGCTGAAATGTTGAAGATTATCATGATAATGAGAGATAAGATTCCATCTGTAGTTACGTGGGACTATAATTAACTTATGCGTTTTATTATTTATCTGTACTTTACGTCTCAATAATTTATCTTGAAGTATAACGTAAGTATCTGCAATATTTTTGGGAATCGAATCACCTTTCAATTGTTCTACAATACCAGCTAGAGTTGAGTCACGCTTTTGTTCAATAAGTAGCCAGTTATGGTCAAGGGTAGCTGAATTAATGGACCAAATTAAGGAACTTGGTTTATTAGCTTCGAAACACTGATTATTTTGACGTTCATTAGGATTTTTAATTGGATTACGGCTGAAGAAGTCAGCATGAGTAAGTTTATCGCCCTTACGGTATTCAATTTCAAATTGAAAATTTTGCAAGAAGGCCCACCATCTATGCACTCTGGGAGTAAGGTCTCGTTTGTGACTTGAAGCCTTTAAAGAATTACAGTCAGTAACTACTTTAAATGATCTGCCATGAAGGAAATGTCGAAAATGTTTTATAGCTTTTACCACAGCAAGAGTCTCTAATTCGTAAGAGTGGTATCTGGTCTCTGTATCTGAAGTTCTTGCACTAAAATAAGCTATAACTAATGGATTTTTGTCTTGTCTCTGAATTAGTACAGCACCATAACCGATTGAGCTAGCGTCTGTGTGTAGCTCGGTCGGCAGATTGGGATCAAATATAGTTAGAACT
Source organism: Laspeyria flexula (assembly GCA_905147015.1). Lineage (NCBI taxonomy): Eukaryota > Metazoa > Arthropoda > Insecta > Lepidoptera > Erebidae > Laspeyria > Laspeyria flexula. The sequence goes on along the minus strand of LR989950.1, from coordinate 12,398,552 downwards.
GGAGAAGATGTGAGTATGTTAATTATTTCTCGTCGGGCAAGTTCGTGTTGTTCAGCCCACTTAAAAGGAACGTTTGCTTTGGTCAAGTTGTATAAAGGGGCCATGATTTTAGAGAAATTGGGTACAAATTTTCTAAAATAACCAGCTAAGCCGTTAAATTGCCTAACTTGTTTTATATTTTTAGGGGTTGGAGAATCAGTTAGAGCTTGAATTTTTCTTGGACTTGGTCTAACAGTGCCATTTTCAATAATGTTACCGAGATATTCAATTTTAGTCTTCAGAAACGAACATTTGGAAATATTTAGAGAAAATCCTGCCTGAGTTAATCTAGTCAAAACAAGTTTCAAATTTATGAGACCTTGCGCCACTGAGCCCCCTATGACCAAAATATCATCAATATAAACTAAAGCAATATCATCTTTGTAATTACCTAAGGCAGCATTTATGGCACGTTGGTACACAGATGGGGCATTGCAAAGACCGAAAGGCATTCTAAGATATTCAAATTGCCCATCAGGCGTCACAAATGCTGTCTTCTCGATAGAGTCTTGCGCTATGGGGATACCATGGAAACCAGAGGCCATGTCTAAACAACTGTAATACCGAGTTTTGCCTAACCTATCAATCTGGTCCGCTATGAGGGGTAATGGATAATTATCTCTAATGGTATTTGAATTTAATTCACGGAAATCAACGCAGAGTCGATCCGAGCCGTCCTTTTTCTTGACTAGTAATATGGGGCTGCTGAACGGTGATGAGCTATCTCTTATTATGCCGTTTTCTTTTAAATCTGTAATTATTTCCCTGACTTTCTCACGTTCTACAGGAGACAAACGATATGGGCGACGTTGAACAATCTTATCAGGGTTTTTTAATCTAATTTTTAACTCTCCGGTTGTCACCTGTGACACGCGATTTCCCGAAGTGAAATTATCTTTGAACTCATTGATAATACGATAAAGTTCCTTAATTTGTATCGGGTCAACAAGATCAGTATCTAATTCAAAAGACGAGGTCATATTTGAGCATGTACTGATAAAAAAATCCCGATTAATAGATATATTGTCTTCACTGAGGGTGACGCTAAGGCCAGGTATTTTTAAAATATTAAAACCTATTAAAATGTCAAATTGAGTTTCAGTATCACCTACTACATAAAACTCGAGCTCTAAATTAACATTGTCGATTTCAATTAAAGTTGTAATACTTTGCTTTGAAATAACCCCTTGACCCCCAATACCGGTAAACTTCACATCAACTTGTTTCCGACTACCGGGAATGGCACCAGCAATTTTCTCACGAATTAATGAACAGTCAGCCCCAGTATCAAAAAGACAGTTATAACTTTTTTTACCAATTATTACATTTATAGTGCTACGTTTAATAGATGAACAATAGTTGATAGTTTTATTTGAAGCCTTACGTTCGTCATTTTGACGGCGGTAACAATTTTTCTCTAAATGACCTTTACGATGACAGTAATTACATTCAATAACCTTAGCGTTATCACTAGATTGTGACGACACAGGACTAGACTTCGAGGTATTTTTGTCTTTACAGTCTCGTGACAAATGACCCGGTTTATTGCAATTAAAACATAAGCCTTGATCTTTTGAAGATCCCGCTACACGTGGTTTTTTAGAATCGTTATATTTGCCGTCTCTATTTTCAGTTTTACGTTTACGGAATGTTTTTAGGATTGATACTAATTTTGGTAACGAATCGGGGGTATTTCGCAACAACTCAGAACGAATAAACTCAGGATAAATACCTGTGATCAGCGCATCCACTACATCGGCATCGGCAGCTTCTGGTCGAACTCTCTTGAAGAGCGTCCAGGCTGTTGTAGCATATTCTGCGTAGCTGCTCGCTTGATCTGAAGTGTAACTGCGCCATTTCTGCACATCATCCGCGTACCGAAACTCCCTGCCGAACGTATGGATCAGTTCTTGCTTCACTTGCTCCCACGTGGTTGAATGCAGTGACCACGTGTCGGCCCACGTCTTAGCCCGTCCTTTTAACTGTAGAATGGCCTTCATCCGGGCTTCATGTGGTGGAACATTCAATTTCGTAATGGTTTCGTCCACATTTGCACACCAGTCCCTGATGTCATGCGATCTTTCATCAGGGTTGAACAGCGGTAGGTAAAAGTCATGATGCCGCCGCAAGGGGGCAGTCTCCGTAGATAACGTTGCTCTCACAGCGCTTGTCGCAGCAGTCTTCGTAATAGAGGTTAGGAGACCCATCACTTGCTCCATAGTGAAGGTCGCCCCGTCTGGAGGTCCTGAAGAGTCTTGGGGCTGTGATCCCACCGCTGCTGTCGGCGAAGTGCCAGGGTTTCCATCTTGAGAACTCATAGTAATAAAAAACACACGCTGAATATTACTTTCGTTTATTCACGCACAAATGCTCAAACAGAATAGAACAGTTTTTAACAATTCGATGGCTTTTATAATAAAATTAACGGATATAGCAACTACATCTTCCTGTTGTAATAAACAAATTAAATTACTGTAAAACAATTCATAAAATATAGTTTAATATTCATAATCAATATTTTAATGAATTTTACATCACTCCAAATGATTTATTTAACACAAATTACATTAGTTTAATACAAATAAACATAATTATTACATTACATCAATAGATGGCGCTGCATGCATGATTTGACGGTTTCCTTTGGATATAAAATAGTTTAATTCATAGAACAATAGTAATTTTATTGTTATAAATATTCAAAATAATTATATTTGGATTTATTTACAACATTTATACAGTAAATTGAGTAATTGAATATTAAATTAAACATCAACAATCTTCGTAACAAAATAAAACATTTAGGAAGTCAAAATATTGCCCATTAAATGTTGGAGCTTGATAAATAACTGTTTGAATATCATTGTTATGCATTGAAATACATTTCTATAATAATATAATCATCTAAACTATAACTGAACACATTAAAATTAGATAGAAAGTCATATGCGCCCATATACTCATACAGTTACATTCATTCTAGCTAGGCAGGTACTTCATGTAGTATGTCACTTTAAAACGGTGCCAAAAGGATGTAGAATTTCAACACGAATATTTAATTAACTAGCTGTTACCCGGGGCACCGCTCCCGTTGTTCTTTATTTGGCTACTGCTCAGCTCCTATTGGCCGTAGCGTGATGAGATGATATATAGAATTTGTCAAATGTACCTACCTAACATTAACTCGTTTAACCAACCAAACAAAATAAATTCAGCTTTATAATATAAGTATATTATTATACTTAATTATAATATAATAATTACTTATAATATAAGTAAAATGTTAGTGCCCAAATTCCATCTGAAGTAATTCTGTCATTATAAAATAAGTATCGTCCGACTTATTCCTGAAAGAAAAGGCAACGTATGTAATTAACATCAGTAAATTAATTATGTAAGTGTCATAGAGGTCATCGGGAATAAAACTGGGTAGTCGTTAGTGAATTTTAAACAGATATTTGTGATTTCACGCACCTTACACGTGACCAATTCGTATCCACTTATCATTGGTTTATGAATAAACTTTGCCACTATTTTAAAAGACTAAAACGTGACTCACTATGTTTTCTCGGATGATTCAAAGATTGACAATTTGTATGAGTTTGTTTTGAATGGCCGTTTATTTTTTGTCTTTATAATTTGAGAGATTGTCATAAGCAAATATTGGAATAAAACCATTTGTCATACGTCATACTGACAGTCATACACATAGACCTAGGATCCGCACGCTACTACACCAATAAGAACACTAATTTTATTAAGAAAATATTTGACAGTTATTGAAACGTACCTTCTGCTCAACCTGTATTTTGCATGATATGATTTATTTAAATTGTTATCTAGCCAATTGACATGACTTGGTCAGGTTGGCAGCAACTGGGCGCTTACGACATAAAATTGAAATCAAGCCACAAATTTGTTGTGTTGGATCGTGATAAAAACACACAATTGGAAATTGGCAAGTGTTTCAGCGCCTACCAAATTAAAATCATTTCCTAAAACGAATTTCCATACCCTGCAAAAGACACAATTTAATTTCCTTTCCACAATATAAATCAATGGGATTCTGATCAAATGTTAATTGTAGCTATCAAATAAAAATTAATTTTCAATCGTGACAATTGAAAACGATCATATAAAAAAAAATACTGTCACCGCATAATGGTTGGTGATCGTCTAGTCACTGAAATCGCCATGCCGGGTGTCGTGGATTCAATTCCCACGCGAGACAAATGTTTGTGTGAGTCATAGTTATTTCCCCGGGACACAGGGCTTGTTCCCTATTACGGCAGTAGTCTTTAAAAAAGAAAATAATTTATGATATTTGAAGACCATTAAATCCTAATATGTGGTTTACGATCAGTGTTGGGCACATTTTAATTGCACATTGTACCTAATTGTAGAAAATAACAAATAATAATTAGGTAGGTATATTTTTATTTTCGTGAAAATTAACATGCAATTAATTGCAATTAAAATGTGCCTAACACTGTTTACGATGGAATACTGCAATCTAGTCCCATAAGCGAAATCATTGTTAAAAGATCAAAATGATCTGAACTGTCAAAGGAAAGCAAGAAAAGGCGTTCGACATTATTTCCTGTATTGGAATAGATTATAAATTTCGAGATATGATTGTCCGAGACGGATATTTTATACTACAACCATGCAATGGCTATCTGTGCAAGGCACAGAGTAGGTATACCGTCGTACCTACATGCAAAATACATCTAAAGAGCAGGGACAAATTTGAACCTTAGTTCCATATTTCTGATAAAATAATAACTATTAGTAGACGTGGGTTTCTATAATGTGTTTAACATTTAAGATCTAAATATTATTTACAGAAAACACGTAGCTGATAATATTATATACCACCCAGCCCGATAAAATAATCTTTGATTAAGGTAGATTGAGAATTTGCTTGCCAACCAAATTAATATAATTATGTATTTTGAAAAAAAAAATCCTTCAAGATAACCTTCCTAAGTAATTTTCTAATTTTTATACCTATTAGGTACCTACTATTAATTTATTTCTTCCTTAGTTGGCGGTTATTAAGACTAACCGCCATTACCAGTGGCTGTGGATAGTAATTGACCACCTTTAGTAATATCTAATAAAAAAAACTGCTATAGTTACTTATTATTTACGATTAGCAGAACTAGAATGATTACCACATGTTCCCTTTTTCTAAAGGGTTATTTTTTACGATATTGACGTTTCAGTAAGCAATTAAAACATATTCACTGGAATCTCTAATAACAATAATATCTAGGAACTTGTTAGGCGAAGTTTCTTCAGAAAAGCAATTGTGCTTTTTAGATTATATTACCAAGAATTTACAGCAGTGCCCCTGTCTATTAATACCAAGACTTTATTATAACAGAGGGCATCGAAGAAGATTCTTGGAAATTTTGAATCGTAAATGCGAAATGGATATGTAGGTAGTTAGTTAATATGAGTAGTAAGTACTTAGGCATTATAAGTTCGTCGGTCGCGCCTGCGCTGCGCCATCATCGCGATGGGCGAGCAGACGGCGCGTGCTCGGGGTATTCCGAGTAATTCATACTGACTGAACACACAGCAGTTATTATCGTACATAACTTGAGTTTATTTACTAGAACTTACAAGCCACTATTCTCAAAATAAGGCTTTTTTTGGTTTATATGCCATGAGCGGCTTTTTTGCGACGACCACTTACTGATCTATTGTAGCGCATACATTTAAAATTACTTCAAACGGTTTTCTCACGATGTTTTCCTTCACCGTCAGCAGATGGTAAGGCACTTGACTATTAGCATATGAATTTCACTTACTAGTGAAATTCACATTGGTACTGCCAGTCGGAATCGAACTCGGACCACATGATTTGCATGCCGGTCAATTATCCATACGTTCACCAACATGTAAAAAAAACCGGTCAAGTGCGAGTTAGACTCGCGCGCTGAGGGTTCCGTACTATCAAGGAATATGGTAAAGTATTATGGCAAAAAAATGTCAATGTTACCCAAAGAAATTTAGTTATGCAGTCGGGCTTTTTAATATTTACTAAAAAGTGTGCTAGCTAGAAACATAGTTTATTTTTTCTGTAATACTTACATAAACATGGTATTAACTGGAATTATTTAAAACTATTCCAAATTTCATGTCGATAGCATAAGTACCTAGGTACTGTACAATGCGAGATATAACGCTGCCTGTGACAGACGGACAGACACAGCGAGCCCATAAGAGGAACCCTTATGGTCTCGCTCTGTCTGTTTGGTTTTGTTCGATTGGTACAGAACCCTAAATAGAATCAGGTTTTACAAAATGTTTTGATAGTCTTAATTCTTTTATCAATCATCTCCATTTTAATTAGAGAAAAGCCATTTAACTATATTTTTTTATTACTGACTTGGAAGTAGATAAGTACTTAATGTTTTAAAATGTATGTCCGTAAGACGTATGACGTTTATCTACCTACCTATTATTATTAAATTTGCTAGGAACAATAATTCATGTGAAGGAGCCACATTTATGTATACAGCCTGTTACAAAAGGCTTTATAACGTAAGCCTTTTTAAAACAGACGTATTCAATTAAATCAATATGACTATGATTTTGAAAGTAACAAACATCAAGTAACATCCTTCTACTCGTGGTTTTATTTGCGTAACTGGCAAAAAGTGTAGCTTTCGACCAGTATTTTTTAATACACTACAAATTCGTAAAAAATCTGATCTGCGAGTCAGACTCGCGCCGTGGGTTTCGTAGGTACTATCAGGTATTGAGGCAAAGTATTATTACGGCAAAATAAAAAACATATAATACCACGCTACAGCCAATAGGAGCTGAGTAGTAGCCAAATAAAGAATGACGGGAACGAAGCCTCGCGTGACTTGTATGTATTTTGTTATTAAAGTAAGTATTTATTGGTAAGTATACTGATGAATAAAGCGTTCAAATATTCATCAAAATGTACCTACTCATTTCTATTGGCTGCATCGTATTTTACATCATTCAAAACTATGGTGGTACTTATTACATATTATTTACGTCATCGTAACTTTCGTTTGTCTGTTCAATTTTGTGCCATAGCTTTCCTTTATCACTGTCTTGTCTGATTACACACGCTAGCGTTAGCTATTAGCTTCGATAATAATATTAAAATGATTATATTTATTTGTTAAAAATGGGATAATACTATGTGAGATAATAAATTATTGTCCAATACCGATTAAACTTAAAATAGGTCAATTTTAATAATGAAACCTTTTGTTATAAATTGATAAAAATCAATCAGTTCGTTCTTTGACGTACACTGTAAGTGTACAGCGTTGTATTATTGTATAAGAGATACATTGGTAGTGTCCTCATGTTCTTATCACTTATCGTGCTAATATTATCGGTGACTGGTTTGAATGTTAAATTGAATATGGCCACTTTTTAGTAAGAGAATATTATCAAAATATCCACGTCAGTTGGTATCGAAATGGTTGTTAAATTACTTGCCAAAATTCACTGTCGGTTAGCCGTAAAAGTCAAAATATTTTTAAAATATGTGAAAATAAGGATAAAAGATTGATACACTTTATATTAAAACCAATGCTCAATATCGTAGAACTAACGCTTATCGGATTACTCCGTTGTCTGTCTGTCTGTCAAGACCCTTTTTCTCAGGAACGCTTAGATGTACCTATCATATTCATTACTCTGGTCTGCAATGCCTTGGAGCAGTGAAAAAATCAGAGTTCTAAGTAAACGCAATCAAAAGATAGAGTCCGACTTGCAATCGGTTTTTTTTTCGCTCTGTCTGTTCTGTTCATCTGTTTATGAAGTAGGAACATCACTATGTAAATCACGTCACGTCGTTTTCTCCGAGGAGATAGAGATAGAGTGTATTCTACTCACAAGTCACATATCGTCAGTTATGTTAGACGCCATATAACAAGAAACGAGCTTATGGCCATTACAAAAAACCGGGCACATTTCCAAGCTTTGGGCATTTAGGTACTGACAATTTCATGACTAAAACACCTAATGCCGTTTTTATCCGGGAAACGAACCAAGGACCACTTGCGTAGTAGACGTGGACAACGAGGCAGTTGAATATCTCTGATGAGCAGCATATTTGACAAAATGCTTCGATATCACACATACCTAAATAATCCTTAGACTTTAGGAAAATGACGTGGTATGACGTAAGGTGTTGTGTAATTATTATAAGTGATAGATGAATGATAAATTATCTATTAATTCTCAGTATTCATTAGGTACTTTAATTAATAGTTAGAAGCGATTCTAACACACAGCTGTTTATTTTTACGTACATTTTCTGGAACTCGTTTCTTGTCGGCGAAATATAAAAATGCATTTCTATTTGTTAGAAAATGTAACGTTTGAGAAAAAGCGCTTTTTAATTTAAAATGTATATCAAGAAAGAAGCTTGTAACCTCTAGTTATTTTTTGAAACAGAAAATGTGCGTGGGCGCAGAGAATGCACCTCGGAAGCGGGAACACCTCTCTGGCGAATGTCCAAAAGACGATTCCGATTCCCAACACTCTAACGTACCACAACACTTGAGCTCAAAAACTATCATGAGAAAACGAAACAATGCCAAATCTATTTTAATCCAACTTTTACATGATATGTAGATTTTTGGCAATGTATACTTAAATATAGGATAACGTAACAAACGTGTTCTATGTATTATTAACTTCATACTGACGTCAAATCACGCTGAGACGGATTTTCTTTGTTTTATTGATACTCTACTCATATAGAAAAAAAAATATATTTGTGCAATGCTGTCCACCCACTACACAAATCACGAACGTCATTGAGGAAAGAGTCGTGAACGGTGAATAGTTATTTGGTCAAGTGCTGCCCGACTGGAGGTGACTCACGAATATTATTGTCACAATACATATGGCGCATTTTAGTAGTTGATATGCGAATGCCGGAATTCATAGAGAATGACGCCATTCTCTTAATACCAGTATTCTTATTATTTATTATACAAATGTGTATGTAAGTAAATACTACTGCGTTATGCGCTGTCATTGTGCACAGTTAGTTTAGTGGTGAGTGATATTTAAGCATCGCACAATATTACCTAAGATCTATATTAATAATAAATACTTATTAATCCATTACAATTGTCTAGTACTTTTGTGAAAGCTGCTGTTGTTAGACTATTAAAATAATTATGCATGCCAGAATTACAATGTCATGTCAGGCTGTTGAATACATTACCAAATATATGAGAGCGTCACATTGCGTCAGAACTCAGATCAAACATGGACATTGGACACGTTTGTGGAAGTGGAAGAATACTCATTCACCTTCACGATAATATTAAAAAAAAAACGAATTTAGTAAATGAATTCGACAGCAAAGAGTCATTACAACACTTATTTAATGGCGCCCAAAGCTAGAGAAACCAGACTACGCTTGAACCTAAAGCGCCAAATTAATAATAATAATATAATAATAATATTCTACCACATTCACACAGCGCCATCTAGTCCCAAAGTAAGCAATTATATTTGCTTGTGTTATGGGTACTAAACAACTGATATTACTTATATACTTTTTTTTTTGTAAATACATACATATTATAGATAAATTACACCCAGACACAGAACAAACCTTTATGCTCATCACACAAAGATTTGTCCTGGGTGGGGATCGAACCCACGACCTCCGGCTTAGCAGTCAGGGTCACTAACCACTAGACCAACAGGCCAGTCAATTAGAAAATAATGATAGGTATTTTCTCACAATGATAAATGACAACTGTAATCTTTGCGGTAATTAATAGGTAGTTGCAGATGAGAATGCAGTCTAAGTATATCTATTTTTTAATTTATATATTTTCAAAGTATATGAATACGTGTTGGTATACATACAGAGGTACGTCTTAGACAGAGATGCGTAATCAACGCTGTTGTTATTGCCAAGCACTAATAATATTGATGTTCAAGTTACCTATAAACCTACAAGGGCGTAATTGGCACAGGAGCAGAAGTCGATTATTACTAATAACTTGTACGTACCGGCTGTTTATACGACTTCGTGCAAAATATGTTTACGAGTATACGCAGAATAGGAAAGTTGAATTCTAGTATTCGTATAATTATAGGTACATAGTACATATCTAAACGATGAGTTTATATATATAATAGTCACAAGTTTATTATTCATATACTATTTATGCCATTTAATTAATGTTCAGTTTTATGAACAAATATTTTATAAGCTTTAAAGAAATCTTCGGTATAAATAAAATTAATAATATAATTAGTTTGTGGACCGTCTCGATAGCGAGTCGGTGGCGTAGCAGTCAGGCAAGTTAACGATGACCTGGTTCTGAGGGAAGCCCAAGCAAGGTGGGGAGACAACGCGGACAACTCGGCGTTTGCACAGTACCACAAACTTGTTTTTAGTACAAAGAAGCCGTTTATACTTAGTATCTAAACTCTTTTATGTGCTACCACGAACAATATTATGAGCAATGTTGCGATATGGTATTTGTTACAAATGAAGACATCTTAGAGTAGATGATAAATGTAACATCAATTAAGAATTACTTACTTGATGTTACATTACATACACTTAAGATATCTTAGGTTAGTAACTTATTACAAATTTTAAGTAGGCATATTTTTTTTAAATTAATAGTTTATTCCAGCAAGCTTAGCTTGCTACAGTTGCCGCCAAGACTGGTTTCATGGTTTCCCGCCCACGCGACTTCGTGGCGCCCGGGTGGACATATTTATTCAACAGCTGCGTTGCTAAATGCTTAGACGAATTGTTTGTATATTTAAGAATTAATAAACTAATACCTGTTCAATGCAAAAGAGAGAAGTTGAAATAAGGATTAAATTCTGATGTATTTTGAAGAATCTTAAGAAAAAATTACAATAAATTGAGCACAATTTAGTAGGTAGGTTTTTTGTAGAGGAAATTAAGGTGTATAATTTAAAGAAAAACTAAACAGTACCTAGTTACTAAAGAACCAAAACTATTTTACGAATATCATATACTTTCAATGCAATATATTTAATAATATAATGTTTCATGATCCTGAATCGTAAACAGGTAGGTACTCATTTATGGGCATTCGCATGGCAAAAATTAAGGATTTTTAATTGTGAGTCTTTATGAAATTACGCCAATGATATTATTGACATGTTGTAGTGTATGTTTACACGTACTTTTAAATGCAGGAGACACAGAAACAGACACTCCCCGTGCGGCATAGCTCAAGGTCGTGACGTGACGTCAGCAGTCGGCAACAGGCGGTAGTACCTACGCCAACCAAACAACGCAACAAGTGCCCCGCGCCCCCGCACTTCACATACCATTCGCAAAACAGCAGCGGTCATACACATTACTATAACGTTAACCAATTTTTACGGTGATTTTATCACAAAAGCACGATGAACTTTGATCTTACTTTGATACAAAGTTGCAATACAATAGCCACCGTGATATACACGAAAAGGATTAAGATAGATAGAGTAAGGAATACTTCTCAAAAGGTATTGACGAAATGTGTGCATATCTATAAGTACATTATAAAACCGTAGAGTCGAAGCGATTTCGAGATGACATAAACTAAGTATAAATACGGTGTACATAATTGGAACAGCACACGCTAAGAAACGAGTTTGTTGGTAGCGGTAGGTGTTTGTTGGAGTATCGCTCGCTTCCTGACCAAGTTGTTCACAATCGAGCGACTGCGTGCTATCCTCGAAACGCGTGCGTCATCGCCTCCGCAATACTGATAAGCGCCTTTCAATTATCATTGCAAATAATGTGTTTATATTACACATTCGTATCTAGATCGAGCGCCATGAAGTTTCTCCTCTAAAAATTATCACTGCGTAACTCGCCGACTATAGGTATTACTGATTAATGCTTGTATTATGCCAAGCTTATAAGTGTAGGTAAAACTGAATAATATAGAATTTTGATAAAGAGGTCTTGCTGATAATGAGTTCACGAGATAAGTTAAATATAGGAAAATGCCAACTATAAATTAATCTTATAAAATACTCATTCTAGTGTTATTAACTTACCACGTTATTATAACGAACAAAACGATATGTCTTAAATACATCACATATTATTTATGCGATCAAAAATAATAGGTAAGTACCTATGTTATATTATTTGTCGATGGCACTAAGTAAATTCCTGCAATAGAGAATGTTAGTGGACGGTGGCACATAAAACCGATACCCGTTCTAGTCGAACGCAACCGTTACGAAATCAGCGCTGCATGAAAATTACATTGCGTTGCCTTCTATGCCTGATACCTACAAAATGATAACAAAAATTTGATGATAATCCCGCTAATTCGTCGCTTGACAATCCTATAGGTATTTCATCTTAAACGTAATGAATAAGTAACATATATCGTAAAAGAAGGTCATGTCATGACGGCTAAGCATATAAAGACGACAATTATTACGGAAGGATGTTTAAGTAATATAGTTGCTATTATGGCTACACGACAAAACAATGTTGATAATAAATAGAATGATATGACTGTATCACACACGTAACGTGATCTATACGCATTTTTAGGAAGAACTTATGCATAGGTAGTACCTACTCTGAAGATCTGAATTGTAGTTAAGCGAAGGTTAAAGTCCGTGCACATTGTGTAGATACATATACATATGTTTATATAGATTACGAAGAACAACCGATCCGGTTGCGGTGAAGGAGGGAGATAGATAAAACGCGACATGAATCACTACTTACAGCGGGCGCAGAGTGCGGGGCGCGGTAGGGACGCGGGTGGCGCGGGGAGCCGAACGGAACGAAACGAACAAACCAACGACATTACAAACAGTTGAACACTCATCCGCGGTGCGGTAACGTGCGTAGTCCCTACAAATATACCTACAGTAAACGATATTTTTTTTAACATACAGACAAAACAAATAAATACATGGATGTTAGTGATTGTTACCATTTGTTAAAAGAAAGTGGCGTCGCTCTATTGAAGTGCAAGTGAGACTTGAGTGACGATAATACAGGTGTATCTGTGTGTGTGTGTGTGCCGTGTGGCGTGGATCGTCGCGCAATTATTAACGATGATTCACTTGCGCGCGGGTGAAATGCAGCCTATCGGACTTGTTGACATTTGTTCTGGTGGCGTCAACAAATGATATCAAGACAGCAGTGATATAATGGTGGACTGATCAATTACACCGCGCGGTAAGATTTTTTCCTCAAGACTTGTGTATGTATTACGCTGCATCGTTTTGTACGAGTTGTACTAGTGTGAAATGCTGTTAGATATAGGTACCTACATTATTATTATAATATTAGTATTAGAAAAGGAATTTAGGTACCTATATTTTGGACGGTTTCCCTCTACGCACGGTAGTTTGTTTATTTATTTTTGATGTAATATTTGACGTCACAATCATTATTAATTACAGAAATAGTTAAATTGCTCTACAATATGGTTAAAGTAACTATTGTCAAAAACTCTACAAATTGTAAATTACGATCATACCTAATTATCAGCAACAGAACCTAACTATCTAAATAAAAACAAATTACAAAAATATTGTAGAAAATTATATTTTGTATAATTATAAGGAACTTAAATAAATATACTCAATCGTTATTTAGTAAAGTTTAGTGAAGTACGGTCTATGAGTTAATTAACAATAAGTACTAAAAGCGACAATACTTCCAAATCATAGGTCTATCACAACAACACACAACTACAATGACAACGAAGCTTTTGAATGATTTCGACAAAAGTATCGTCTTATTTAGAAAAAAAAAAACAATAGGTAGGGTAGGTACACCTGTATTGTCGGATTAGAAACATGGTCCTTTCCCGGGTTTCCTAAATCGTAAAGGAACCATTTCTAATCTCTAGAAAGGTGCTTCACACATGTAAAAGCACAGTTGTTGTAAAGTTGTATTAAAAGGCAATTGTGTTTTAATCACTTGGTGCGTACTTAATTTTCAGAATGCTTATTTATTTTATTTGCATTAGCTAGATAGATACCTACCTAAATAATACACTCATATTATCCACCTAAACTTCACAACAACAAAATAACAACAGATACAGAACAGCATTAGGTACCCTTCTTATATGTAGATCAGCAACTGGTGTATATTATTAAATACATGTAGAGTGTAGTGATAGGTAGGGGCAATAAGAGCTGGCGGCGTGCTGGCGGCCGACTGCGGCGTCGCCAGGGCCGCCTGGCTTGGCGCCAGGCCGGCGGGCGGCGGCCCGCCACCGGGATTCCTTTGTCTCATTACAACACTACTAGTTACCCACTTGCCTCTCCGGTCACTTCATGATTTAATTAAATGTGTCAGTTCATTAAAGCCTTACTTCTCTCCAGTTTTCATTTAGACTGACTGATTGACATCCTAGCTTTACTTTTTTTTTAATTCGTAAATACGGCATTATGTCAAACAGATTTAAGTTGCTAATAGTTTATATTTAAATATTTTGGTAACCCGCATACACACGGAAGATTCCGATCGCAAATTCATAAAGACTAGCTTGTGTGCACAAGCGGCAAGTGCGTACTGAGCTTATTTACTCGTCCGTTCTTAAACGAGCGGAGCGGCTTGGTTGTCTCCAGTTCTCAGAAATGGTAACGCCTTCTTGGAACGTACCAACGACGCAGCCGTCCACAAACGACTCAAGTGAGCGCAAGCGAGGTCGGCCGCCATCGTATTACTACACGTATTTGGATTGTATAGATAACATTCACACAACAGCTACAGTTCTGGATTTTTGCTTCGCGATATGAAATACCTTCACCTATTAATTATATATTTGTCTCTGAATAACACAATACGCGATACACTTATCTAATCTGTCTCTCTATATTTTTTTTTTGTACCTATTTATACGAATTGGTTTATATAAATAGTAATTTGATTATGTGTACAAAATTGATTTGATTTACCTACTACAATTTAATCATTCAAATGCAAACAAAACGATTTAATATCGTACTATCTTAGTGGCTAACATAATTTGACAAATTGTCTGAAAAAATGTAGCAGAAAGCTACGCCGACTGGGGATATCCTCGTCTATTAGCGTGACGTCACGGTGATGTCACACAACACACCAATAGAAATAGCGCGGCACATGCGCGTTGCGTCAACACGTTCACCGCATCGCTGTTTTGTGTCGAGCGCTACTCAACAATTTAAAGAAAGAGTTATGTTGTGTTATTCACTTTTCCTTAGATGTCTCAATTTTACTCAATTACCTACGAGAGAGGGGAGGAAAAACGGTTACTTTTGTAGCATTTTCCTACGGTTAAGTGTTATTTAACAAAAAAGACTAACCAATATGAAAAAGTAGCACAATATATTCGTCATCCGTTATGTAATGCAATAAATTAAAGATCTACAACAATGAACTAATGCCTGCTGCGGTGATGCGGTGATTGTCGAGTACTACAGCATGTGTCAATCTTCAAATGAAATAGAGACAAGAGTAATTTAAATTTCACGGTTCAGCATAAATACTTAGTGTTTGTGCCCCTGGCACTGTAGACGTCTACGAGCGGCAGTTAGCACTATTGGCAATGCAAAAATAATAGTTTTGTCAAGAATAAATTTAACAAGCGCTTGTGTTAAAATTATAAATGAAACATTTTGAGATGCTCACTATTTACTCACCAAGACTTTATATTTTTAAGTCATTACAATTTATATCGTATCCAATATCCGTCATCATTAAGTTACCCAGGTTTCACCTGGGTACCTAAATGATGACGTTGTGTTATAGCCCATAAATTTATGCTTCTAAACATTAAATCTATTTTTTTAAGCTATTTACTACTTTCGCCTAGATTTCGCCTTTACCTAGATTCCTTAGCCTGTCAAGGAGATTTTTGACAGAATTTAGCATTTAACGGTATATATTATTGAAACAATTATTGAATTTTCTTATCGTGGCGTTTCGAACCATAATTATGTACCTATTTAACAGCTAAGAATGCTTATATTTGGCTTAATTCCATCCTCTAATCTACCACCATGCATATGAAAGACTGAATACAAAATAATGTTCTTAATAAAATTATTGTGGAAAAAGTTGTTCGAAAAAAGCAAGACACTAGGTATGTTGTTGACGGAAGTAATTTGTTATACTTAGTTCAAATCGACTTAAAACGAATAATTAACTAGAATTTACTAAGTACAAAATATGAAAGCATTACATTATTGTAGAATAAATTTAAAAACAAACCAACTGCTTTCTCCTCTTGTTCGGAGGTGTAAGCTTTAAGAGTCCTAGTGTTAGCTATAATGTCGTGTTATTTTATTTATTTTAATAAAAACTTATAAATAATTCTAATAAAAGGGTTCTTTCGGTAAACTCTTAGAGTTATAATTATGTAAGTTGATGCTGAATTAAAAATGTATAATTTTTTTCTTGTTTACAGGTATAAACGTCGCGGGTACGATGCCGCTAACACAAGAAAAACGTTTAGATAGTAACTTTGCCAACAACAATGATCACAGCTATCTACATAAGAAATTCAAAAAAATGGCATCTACGATTGCCGTGTTCCCTGGCAGTCTATCTAAAGCCGGGGACACAAGGCATAAAGAAGCAATAGTATCAACGACTGCCTGCAGTCTTTCAATTCCCAATGGTAGTATTGCCGCAGCTCATCCAGAAATAGAGAAAATAAAAACAAAAGAAGATAAGCAGCATTTAGAAGTTCAGGATGCGATTAAAAATGTACAAATTAATTATAATGATGAAAATAGTAGATTAAGTAATGTAAATAATATTGTTCAAGTATCTGGTCAGACCAGTTTTACTGATGAATTTTCAAATAAGACTGAAAATCTTGAAAATGATTTAATCAAAGACGCCTACCACGTTGGTGTAGGTGGGCGTTATGTATGCCCCTACTGTAAATTACCTTGTGCCAAGCCTTCAGTTCTCCAGAAACATATCAGAGCTCATACTAATGAGAGACCATACCCTTGTGTACCTTGTGGATTTGCTTTTAAAACAAAATCTAATTTATACAAACATCGACGATCACGAACTCATGCGTTGAGATTACAAGGAGCTGACGTATCTGTCCCAATAAATGAGGAGGATTTATCAGGTGGTTCTGAAAGCGATACGTCTATTCCGCCTACATCAATATCAGAAACCGGTTCGGATATATCTATAATACGGACTGAAAACCTAGAATCAAATGATTCAACGGAATTAACTAATGATAATCTACCATCAACAAGCTTGTACACGAATGATATTAAATCCAAATCGATTTATAAACCTAAATTTAGGGCTGCATTATATCAAGAAAGTGATGATAAAGATAAATTGAAGAAATCAATTTCACCAAATGCAGATTTTCTTACGGAACATATCTCAAAAATTATATCAGATAACGAAGCTATTGTGGATGTAATAGAAACTCCATTACAGAAAAAATATGGTAAAATAAAACAAATAGCTGAAAGTAAACAATTAGCTGATTTAGCTGAAATAAAGTCTGAACCATCACCATTGAATTTGACAAAATCAAATCATGAAAACGAAAACTCTTTTAGAAAAAGATCTCATTCGGAGAGTTTTTCACTAAACGATCATCAGAAACATCCTTTAAATCCGGAGGGATCCATTATTAAGGATCTTCTTCTTAAAACAAAAATGAATGGGTTAGGACCAATAACAAGTGAATTAGTTGAAGGACCTTTATTTGTGTGTCCTTTATGTCAAATAATATATAGAAGTGCAGATAATTTAGAAACGCATAGAATGTATTACTGCAAAGGAACCATGGCTACCAACACAACACAGAAAGTTGTAAGGCCTGAAAACATATTTGTTAGAAGTAATTCAATTAATGTTCGGTTACCTGAGACGTCATCAGGTTCATATTCAAGAACAAGTGGTTCGACCAAATCGTCACCATCCAGAATCAAGCCAGAAAATTTGATTATTATGAAACCGGAAACAAACGATGTTATAGCTCCTTTGCCATCTCCAGGACCACTTCTTGGAAACACAAGACTTGTAGATACGAGAATGCCATCTGATTATACAAGGAAAAATGATAGCCTTAAAGTAAGACCAATAGCAAGTCCGAAACGAAGAATTGATAGCCGGTCTGATTCATATAGTCCAAGGTTGATAGAAAACATTTCACCTAGATCGAATGATTTATATCCACAATCTAAGATAAGATGTATCGATGCAAATTCAACTCTTCGGTCAATGGATGAAATATCACAACATATGAAACACAATTCAACTTCTCTTCAAATGTTTGGAGGAGAAGTAAAAATTCTTGATCATTCTGGAAGTACAACTACTTTACGTATAGAACCCAGCAAAAATCAGTTATCACCTATATTAATACAACAAAATCTTTCGCCATCTAAACTGGCTAATGACGCTGAGGCGAGCAGCATAGTCGTAAGATCTGGTTTACATTCTGGAGGAACTATAATGCATAACCCTCCAACTCCTAAAGAAGTCTTGGGTACTCCTCAACCTCAAACACCGAGGATAACAATATCAACTGCAACTTCTTTATCTAATTCAAATTTACCAAATATAAATGACATAACACATTTTCAATTTCCTCCACCTCTTAGTGCTATCACAGCATTTAATCCATTAACTTTGCCACCTCTCAGTCCTTCGTCACCCAGTGGTGCTACGACAATATTACATGGTGGCAAATTAATACCTCATGTACCAGGTATACCTGGCCCAAATACACCAGGTGTTTTCGTGGGCAATGCAAATGTGCAACCGAAAATTATAGTGAGCAGCGAAAACAACAAAATAACCCTACAGTCAACACGAGCAGATAGTCCCGGAATTTTATTAGCAGCGAACCAATCTGCGAAGGGAACTATATTTAAATATGACACGCAGCAACTACGGAATAGTAAAAGTCCTAACTTTAGACCCTCTCCAATGGATTTGGAAAAGCAGAGGTCCACTCCGGATTCTATTATAAATGAGGCACCACATTATATTTCACCTGTTCCTATAATAAAAATTAAGAATGTGGATGAACCCAATTTAGTTTCGACCAAGACGTTAGTAAGGTCAATACTCAGGCAAGATGGAGCTGTCAAAAGAAGTTCAGAAGGAATACCCCGAACTCCTGTTCTGAAAGAGAATATTATTTATCTCCCTAGCAAACTCAAAATCAATAGGGATAAATTAAGTAACAATGTTGCGCCTAAAAATATAGAAATTAAACCTGAAAAAGAGATACGTAATTTCAATTTTGAAAATTTGATAACTAAAGCTGAAATACATAATAACAATCAAATTCCTAGCTCATCAGAGGTCCAAAAGAATACTAATGCTCAAGAAACACCTGCAACATCTGTTCCAAATGAAAGGTCGGAAACATCTTACTTCCAGAAAAATGTAATAACAAAACCTGTCACTGAGGAAAGAAAACCTAAATTCTTACGGCCTTCAACCTTGCCACTGAAACCAGGAACATTTACTCCGAAAAGACATCACGGCATTACTCCAAATGCAAATACCATGCCACTCGTGTCACCTGAAACTCCCCGTCCTGCTAAAGCTTATGGCCAACTTTACTTAAATGGAAATGCTTACACATATCTAGGATTAAAATGTTCAACGAAAGTTTTTTACTGTACAATCAATCGGCCTCAGCCAACGTATGTTCCCAATCAAGAATTTTTATCAATGTACAGCAATTGGCAGGTAATTATTGTTATTCACTTTTCATAATGAATGCCAATCAATTAGTTAATGAGCCGCCTACGATATCTGTGATTGAATAGTAAAACATGATCATGTTTACAGTTATTATCTGAGCTGACGCCAGACCCACTGGGATTGTCAGCGTCGTCTGCCATGTCTCTTTATGACTCACGTCATCGACCGCAAAGCGTCGCTGTTGCTGTGATAAAACAGGATCTTATATTGACTCATTCATCGCAATGGAATAAAGTTTTAAAAGGCAGCAATGAGGTAATATTTTTTTTACTTCATATCAACTTTATAATAAATATGTAGTTACTAATAAATAAAAATAATTAATATTAATAAATTATTTTTGTGCTCAAATCTATTTATTTTGACTAATAATTCGATAAAATGTTTCAGACATCCCAGCTAATTGACACAAAGAAATCGGATGAAAACAAGTACCCAGTTTGTGATAGTGTTACTACCCCTAAGAAAGAATTAACTGGTGGGTTTGAAAGTAATGAAGAATATACATACGTCCGTGGTCGCGGTAGAGGGCGATACGTTTGTTCAGAGTGCGGAATCCGCTGTAAGAAACCATCAATGTTAAAGAAGCATATAAGAACGCATACAGATGTACGTCCCTATACTTGCGTACATTGCGCCTTCAGGTAAATATTTATCTTATAAATTATAGAGACACAATTGAAAATACTATTTTTACTATTTGCTATAAATATATTTTTGCGGCGTGCTTTTGTGACATCATACCGAGTTTATTACGTTTTGTGTGTGAGGTCATACAAAAAAATATTTTAAGCAAATAATTTTCCGTTTTCCTGTACTTGGTATTGCAATCTGCACAATCAATACTGAAACTTCGGAACAGTAAATAATATATTTATCTAATTTTATTTTTTGTTTCAGTTTTAAAACGAAGGGTAATCTAACGAAGCATATGAAGAGTAAAGCGCATTATAAAAAGTGTTGTGAATTGGGGATCAATCCAAATGAAGGCAATGACGGCGAGTGTGGAGAAATGGCCGGTGAAACTGATGAAGATACTGAATCTGATGGCGACGAAGGAAATGAAGGAGAAACAGAGTCGAGTGGTAAGTAACATTACAAGCAAAATGTTGTAAATAGCCTTTTGAACTCCTCTGTCGGTAATACATATAGCTAACAGACCGACAAAGAAAAAGTGTTCATACGTATTCCAAAATAGAATGCATTGTTGCTTGACGCGGTTTAAAAACGACGCCCCCGAAGAATAAAATCGTAAACAAAAAAACTTGGTTTATATGTATTTGCTTCATGAGTTCCGAAGATTAAAAATAAAGTTTTATAAAAGTTAAAAATTCAGAAAATGAATCTAAAAAAATAAATCATTAGATGTATTTTGAGACTCATAATTATTGTAATATACATATTTATGTCAAAAATGGTCCGGTAATAGCATATTACGATTTTGTTACTCAGGGCGTTGAGAAATTTAAATTTGTCATACGTACATATTATGTATTTTATACAAAAGTATTATTTGTTAGGATCCTAACAAATCGGGTCGATTGACCGGAATCAGGTATCGTGCTACAGCTAAATAATTATGTCTCGGTTTTAAGGCATGCAATGTACAAATAGTAAGATACGGAACTCGAGAGAATTCGATAGCGTAACGGTTACTCATACATGTGTATGATTGACTGTTGATATCTATTGATTATTCGTACACAAGATAGTACATAATAATACCTATGTGAAAGGATCACTCCGTTGTCCGTCCGTCTGTCTGTCAAGAATATTTTTCTTAAAAAAGCGTAGACGTATCAAGCTAAAATTAATATCAAATACTCGGGTCTGGAATCCCTTGGCGCAATAAAAAAATCATAGTTCTAAGTAACCGCAATCAAAAGATACAGCTGTTTATGCCATTGTTGCATATCTTGACGATCAAAAGAGTCAAAACCTATAGGGTACTGCCCGTTGACCTAGAATCATGAAATATATGGCAAGAAGCAATATCAAGTTGCACAAGTACAGGAAAAAATCTGAATACCGTACTTGTGTTATCACTGAATATTAGTACTATATTGGGAGTAAGATAAGGTGATAAGCATAAAAAAAATGAGTAATAGTAAGAGTTTATTCCGGACTGACTAGTGACTTTACATGAAAAAGGCCTACTTACATTTACGTGAACATTTATTCTAACGCCTATCTAAGCCTTTCCCGTTAACTACTGTTAACTTACATTTCAACCACAAAAAAAAAAATAGTTAAAGTTATTGCATATACATATATTTCTAAACATACATAAGATTCGTTATTCATTCATTATGACCCATGAATTAATGTGCCCGTGCCCAGCAGTGGGGGCACGAGTCTCCTCCAAACATTTACATAGAAAATACCCAAACTCCTAAACAAACATTCGCAGATCATTCAATTTTTTATTCGACCCGGGGATCGATCCCAAGACCTTAGTAACTGCAACTGTATACCGGGTCAGCAACCGCAGTGCCACCGAGGCAGTTTATTATTATTGCAATTAATTAATTATTTTTTTATAACTTTCAGATACAGAAGCTTACAAATCACGACTACCCGAACACGAAGCTGCGCATTGTTTACTATCACTAGGAGGGGCCAGACCAACTACATCAGCAACACCTGGTTTAATCACTAGTGCTAGGCCGACAACTTACCCATATACACCAATAGGATTAGAAAATATCACTGTTGATTGTAATCAAGAAAAGCTAAGCAGTGCTAAATGTTCTCCGTCGGAGTCACGGTCTAGTTCTGAAAATGAACCCATGGATCTAAGCAAAAGTGATTTAAAACCATCAACACCCAACATTCCCGAAATACCAACAGCAAGAGAATCTAGTGTTTTAGCTTCTTTAGCTTCAAATACTGCTAAGGCTAAACTTCCTAATCATCAGACTCAGTGGTCGAATGGGGAACCAATGTTGCACACTTATTTGACTGAAAGAGCGCTACAGGATACTAAAATTAAACAAAGTCAACTTACAAGCACGCTAAGTAAAGTAAGAAAAATTGATTTAGAAAAATCATCTTTTACTGACAGTTACAGTTCTATAGATAATAAGAATAAGGCAGTTACATCAGTTAAAAGTTCTATAACAATGCCAATATCTTCTTCTCAAGTAATTTATACTGAATCAAAAATAAATGATATGCACGAACCTGAAACTGTCGTCAATACTTTAATTTTACCAAGAGATGAGATTCCAAACACAAGAGAATCTCCTATCTCAACACACTCCGCAAATGACATAAAAGGAAATATAACACAACCTCCTAATAATGCAGAAAATGCAAAACACGTAGTATCGGAATATTTAAAACATGCCAGGATAAATCATATTAAAACTCACGAAGACAACCAACCAAATCAAAATGATAATATAAATGACGATAATTGTATGAATATAAACAACGAAGATAATGGGAAATCAGATGAACTCGTTTCAGACTCGGAATCAATGAAACTACCTTCGTTGGATCATGATCCTGTTGCCAGGAAAGTAGTGATAGGTGCTGGAGGCGTGGCTTTTAAAGTTACTAAAGGTAAAGACTTTGAAAATACTTCTTACTCACCAGGCAGACTAATGGAAGATGGGCGTAGAGTATGTGACTTTTGTAACAAGACATTTACGAAGCCATCACAATTAAGACTTCACCTAAATATACATTACATGGAAAGACCATTCAGATGCAGTGTGTGTGCTGTAAGTTTCCGAACTAGAGGGCATCTACAAAAACATGAACGTTCGGGCTCGCATCATAATAAAGTTTCAATGACGTCAACGTTTGGGGCTGCAACTTCGTTTAATCCAAGACCATTTCGTTGTTCCGATTGTAACATAGCGTTTAGAATACACGGACACCTTGCTAAGCATCTGCGTAGTAAAATGCATGTAATGCGGCTAGAATGCTTATTTAAATTACCGTTTGGAACTTTTACGGAAATAGAAAGAGCGGGTGTTAGTTTAACAGATATTG
This sequence comes from Laspeyria flexula, assembly GCA_905147015.1. Classification (NCBI taxonomy): domain Eukaryota; kingdom Metazoa; phylum Arthropoda; class Insecta; order Lepidoptera; family Erebidae; genus Laspeyria; species Laspeyria flexula. Next base: position 12,374,758 of record LR989950.1, on the reverse strand, counting down.
ATACTACAGATTGCGCTAGTTCGTTGGCTAGTTTACAATCACTTGCTCGAAAGCTCCACGAAAAGGATCCGACGAAACTTGAGTACCGGGAACCTAACGGCCTAGCCTTAACCGGCCCTCCTGCTGGCAGGGAATCATCTGACGATGAGGATTCCGCTCCTTGTGAAAACTTATGTGAGAGTGAAAAAGATAGTGATGTTAAGACTATTGAAAGTAATGAAGGTCAAAATAAAGACACACGAGTTAATTATAGTGCCACAGATATTTAGTGCCAAAATTATTATAAGTAGAATATTTTAATGTGCAATTTTGTTTTGTTACTAATTTAAGGTATATCTATTCATACTGGGGTTTGACTCAGACACGTGTGAAAACAAAACGATGCGCTTTAATTATATTATTATATTATACATTGCTGTAGGTATCTTATTTCGGTGTAACTGTGAAACTATCTATCAATCTTGTAAATATCTCAAATTTAAATAATTTTAATGTTGTTACATTTGCTTCCATTGTAAGGCTTACATATTGTATTTGTTATTAGTAACTCTTACATAGGGATAGTGAAATTGTTGATTGTAATTCAGATCGGAACTATGCGCTGAATTCTAAAACTTCCCATTCAAATTTAACTAAAACCTTACACAAATACTTTAGTGGTCCATGTTTTAAATGAACTACATTTCAATATCAATGACACATATTGAAAATTCTTTAAAGTAGCATCTATCTTGATAAGTACCATTATTACTTACTTTTTGTATGTATTTTTTATAAAATATATACTTATGATGTATTTACACTGTGTAACATCTACTTCCAAAATCCTTTATCTTAAAAAGTGATTGGCATATCAAATTCCGTAAACTAAATTTAGAATATACAAAAATAAATCATTAAAGTCTTCCATATCAAAAATAGTACTTGTTCTAGATATTTTGCTTTTGTACATTTGCCATTCAGAATGAACTACACCAACCAACAGACATACTTGTACTTCCAGACAAAGTTCCGCAATCAAAATAATGTTTTTTACTGAAATTAATATAAGAAATTAAGATTTTGCGGAATTTTGATTCGAATCTTTGAAAAAACTTTGTGTAAATAATAATTAATTAATGTATCCATACAAATAACCATATCATGAAAACTATTGCTTATAATGAACATGTACTACTTTTTACAACAACTATTTAATGTAGTAATCCAATGTAAATGGCCTGTCTAAGTATAAATGAACTATATTAGTTTACTTTCGTCTTTCCAATTTATAAACGCCTAGGCCGTTTTAGAATTTGTATTTTCCCAGTTAAGTGTTGTCAAATTGGCACAATGCTATTGTAACTCACATAGAGACTGTTATTTAAAATCTTTGTACAGTCATATTAATTTACTCTACTCTCTTTTTTTCGTGATAGTATATATTAAAGAGATCACTTTTTTGTAATGTATTATAATATATAGAAATAGAATGGAAATGAAGAATTAGTGTAGTAGTGTGAGTTCGTTGGCATTGTGCCACATATACTATTATACCTATATAACTATTATACATTATTGGAATGGTATGTTTGGAGGAAATGGTGTACTCGCGATTATTGTAGGATTATAGATATAAATTTTCTGATGTTTATTATACGAAAGGGGATTAATTTTACGAAATTGTTGCAAGAAATTTGTAATAAAGGAGTTACATAATTATAATACATTGAGTTATTTAAACCTTTGATTTTTATTTTCCACTGGTAATATCCTCACCTAGGATCTAGGTACTTAATGGTTACGTCACAGGAAAAAAAAAATTAGATAGGTGTTATAAAAACGCGTCTACGACACTTACACGATTGGTCTCTAGGTAACGATTACTAGGTGCTGTAGGTACCGATAAGGCCTTCTGTTGCGATACGCAGGTGAAAGGCATAGAAATATCCTCTTTACCAATGAACTGAAAACTTTCACAATTGAAGAGCACTACATACATAATATACATATACATACATACATGCATAAGCAAAATGATAAAGGGTACGTTCACAGTGCTAAAGAAGCTGCTCAAGTGGTCGGAAAGGTACAACGTGGTCAGCGTCCTTCGTCAGTGATGGTTTGGTGGGGCGTGTCTTATCAAGGCGTCACAAAGCTACGTTTTTGTGAAAAGCAGTGAAAACTTTAGCCAGAGGACAGTCTTGGATCGTGTTGTGAAACATCGCAGCAATACACTTTTTAAAAATGTACCATGAACTTTCCAACAAGACTCTGTACCTAGTCACAAGGCACGAACTACCCAAGCCTTGCTTGAAACCAATGTTCCTAACTTTATAACAGCTTATGACTGGCCCTGATCTAGCCCAGACCTCAACCCTTTAGACTACAAATAAACCTGCTCTAAACAACACGGTGACATTGAGTCAGTTAAAAATCTCTGGAGCAAGCAGTGGCGAAATTTTCCATGGAAACTTCGCCACTGCTTAAAAGCTGTATAAAAGCCAATGGTGGCCATTTCGAATTGGATATTCTTTTTATTTTTTGTTGAATCTTTAACTAATATGTACATACTTAAAAAATTTAGTAATATTACAATACTTCATAAAAAAAATTGCATATTCATTTGTAACATAACTTATGGCCGGACTAGGTATTTTGTTTAGAAGTATTTGTGTTATTTTTGTGATTTTTTCAGATTTTTAGGTTTTATGGTTTAGAAAATAGAGGGGGGAGGACACAATTTATGCTACTTACGGAGCGTTTATTTCCGAAAAAATTACATTTAAGTAATAAAAAAAAACGGTTATACGACACGGACGAATGTAGAAAAAAAAAACATTTTTATTTAAATAAAGCATTTTATTTTAACATGTATCTTAATATAAGCTTACTTAAAGAATGAAAAATTTGTTAATAACTTTTCAAATAGTTGATGTTGCTGGTCTTCATATTCGCTCACCGGGCATCAAACACGACCACTAGAAACTGTGATTAAGGATAATTACACGTATTTTTAATATTTATACAGAGTGAATTTTGCCAACAAAAAAACGGTTGTGAAACACCTCTGCCTTATGTTATGAATTTTGCCTATATTCTTTGACATTTCAATTATTTTGCTATATTTTTCAATTAAATATCTGTCAGATTAATAGAAATATCAATGCTCTATAAAAGTAATATAAACTTCTACATTCCTATTACAAGACAAACAGCTTAATCTTTCAGTTTCAAATTATAATTGATTTCTACAGATGCTCAAGATAATATTGAATAAAATTCATTCTGCATAGAAACAATAAAATTTTTGGATTTTTATATGCATGCTATGTTGCCAATAAAAAAGTAGAATAATAGTTTATGCAAAAGAAACCAAAATAATAATTTTACTATATAATATAATAAAGAAATTATCTTACCTGATGTGTTGTTAGGCAGACATAAAGAGGTTAATATAGCAAAGCGAATGATGCAAGCAGAAATAAAAACAATTTTATTAAAAACTGGTTCACTCTCGGATAGCAGAGAAAAAGACCTGATTATTATTGAATTCAATACTAACAACTATATTTTCCTTGAATTATTATAATATCAAAGTTGTTTGTTATTATTGAGGAAGTAAGTTTAACCGTTCAAAGTCATCTCTTAGAGCTGATTGCAGTCTCTCAAAATGATTATTTTTTATTTGTATACAGATTCATAATAAATATTTGTGTAGATTAAATATTTTATATACAAACTTTTTGATTACCACAACACTGTTGTGGTCCAGAATTGAAAAAGTGATAATTTTTGGCCCTTCCCATTTGTTTTTAATAAAGGTTTTTGAATTGTGCCAAGATCATTGTGATAAAATGGATATTTATTAGATGAATTATATCATCCATTACATTTTTTTTAATCAAAAAAATATAATTATGTGAAACACAGTATAAATTATTAAGCATAAATATAATTATTATAAAGTAAAGCTATATTTATAATTCATTCACCATAGACAAAAACCTTTAAGCAAGTCAATAAACAAAGAAAAACATGCACAATGGTAAAAAATATGATGGAAAAAATATTCATACTAAATATGTCTTAAGAAATTACATAATAAAACCTATTTCTAATTTGTGTTGACTTTTTTGTTGGGCTGTTCAAATCACAGTTGTAATAGGACATACTTTTGGGCTTGCTATGGTCTCACAGTTCAATATGCATACTAAAAGATAAATTGATTGCATTACACAAGTATGGAAGAGGCCATTTTGATTATTAGCTCATCCATATTTTCCCACAGAGTTTTAGACATAATGATTTAGATGTATGCAACAGAAAGTGTTGAAGAGTTTGAGTGTGAGATTACTTAGAGCTTCAGTAAATGCAGGTCTTGAAAAGATCTGTTGTGTAACAGTTTGCAGAAACTTAGACATGCTAGTCCAAATCTATAGGTAGATTATTATAGCCCCAGTTACAAAATCCCTATAGAGTCAAATTGATAATTCTAAATTTTTTAAAAAGGATACATCTCTTTGTTCTTTTTTTGTACATAATTCGGTAACCACATTCTCTGCAACGAATGGGATCTCGCGGTTTGATTTCATTCTCTCGATGACATTCTGAAATATAACAACATAAATAAGTTTATAATTATTACTATATACTCGATAACTATTTTTATTTACATTCATTTATTGTCGATTGTTAGGAATAATATAAGTATAAACTTAAATGATTTTCTAGCACATGGTTAGGTCAGTTATTAAAAGTACCTGAACATTAAAATAATTTCAAAATGCAAATTTAGGATGATAATGTAATTCTGGCCCTCAGACCAGTAAAACTCTTTTTTTGTTGGTCCGAGTTCTGGCCCTAGTCTTGTTAACTAATTTGTGTATGTTACGGTATACATGCGATTTGGAATTATGGATATGTTCAGCTACTTTTGATGCTGACAGTGCCTTCTCAGTCTGCCTGTTCAATAACAATTTTATTAACAAAATTCAAGAGGTTTATAGTACCTCCACAGACGTATATCATAGGCACTTTCGTAACAGACGATTCCTTGTTGCTTGTATCGGCCATCTCGATTCACAATTTTATTAAGGTTGCTAGTTTGAATTTGTAATGAAAACTCAAATTATGAATCTTTTATTAAATCTATTGCTTAATGTTTTCAAAACGTCACGCGCCAACTTTTTAGGCATGCGCATTAAATTATTTACCACATGAAAAACTACACTTGAAATTGACATTTGACAATTGACATTTTGCCAAATGACAAACAAAACCAAAGACACTACACTTCACTTTCTTCTATCGTGTTCGTGTATAAAGCTTAAAGGGCATCTACACGATCGGATCCTACCACAGACAGAGGTCACCTTGGTTGACGTTGGGTCAACATAATTTGGTTTCGCTTCTACACGATTCGTGCAAGTCTTGTGTCTCGCTCAAATTGTGTCTCAGTGTGACCAGATTTGAATTGATGATTTTGTTAGCTTGGAATCTAAACTAACAAAATTATTGATTTTATTCATGGATCAAGAGGTGCTAAATTATTCTAATAAACAATAAAAAACAGTTGTACATAAGAAATTTAGTGACAATTTTGTGAACGAATTCGCAATAAAGCAATTTTTTTTTTTTATGGAAGCCAAGCATAGTGGCTCCTTTTCGCCTGATGGAAAGCTGAAAGAAAATAAATAAATAAATAAATTAGATACCTAATCGTGCGAACATTTTTATTCCTACATATTATACCCACATTATAACCTGCTTGGAACGGCAATACTGACCGAGAAGAAATGAAAGAAATTTTATGAATGCGTTTGTTTCCATACAGAATTATATACTTTTGAATTTTAATTATATACGGATGGTTTACTATTTTCCTAATAATATTTTGCTACAATTGTAATTTTGCAAAAAAATGCGTTCATAATCATTATAAACACATTTTTCATCAAAAAAGTATAATTTATACTTTGTAGATAAGACGAACTAGCATGGTTCAAACTACTCAATTTCGTCTATTTGATATTGGTTGGGAGGGATGCGCACACGACCAAAGACGACCAAGGTGGGTCATTTGGTTGACCAACAAAAAACCAACGTCTGATCGATTTTTATACCAACCCAACTAAGGTTACATTGTTGGTGGTTGGATCCGATCGTGTAGATGAATTATTAAGGCGAAAACATAACAACTGTGTCGTGGCGTGCGTGCCAGAGTCTCAGAGACGCCCATTACGCATTTATAATTATTTAAGAGTGTTGTTTAGAGATGTTATATTAGGGTCAATTTCGAATAATCCTAATATAGGATATATTAGTTACGTCATATTCTAATACCATACCTATTACTCGATATTAGTCAGATAATAGGATAAGGAGTGAACGTTTTAGTATTATGCTATATATCTAGTATTCCTCTACTCGCGAGGTTTAATACAATATAATAGCTTCATTATCAAAAATATGTGGTTAATAGTGAATTAATAAAATATGAATGCAATGTTTGATGATGTTTAATAGGTATCTATTGATACTATTGTATTCGCCTCGCTCGCGTTCTCGCGTTCGCGTTGTCTCTGGCTAATACTTGACTAATATCGAGTAACCTAATAGATGACATTCCTATAACCTAATATGAATACGGGTCGCTCGTATTATAATATGCATACCTAATATGAGTATATTCGTTTCATCTCTAGTGTTGTTCGTGTCGTGTCGCCACAACATACAAATATGTCCCCGTAACTAACCTTTAAATGTCTTTGGTCTAGTGTTTTTCAGTCTGCGCATTTTCTCATTTGTTTAGTTTAGTGATCTGTATTCTGTTAGTGCCTAGACCTAATAGTAGAACACTAGCGTAAGCGTTTGTAAGTGTCACTTTGTGATAAAGGTATAAAGGTGTTATAGGTATTCGTTTTAATTCGTGTTGTTGCGAATTTTATGTCTAGATAGTTGCTACATACAGAGATATTGGAAAGTAAAGAAATATGCATTTCTTAAACAATTTTGACCCGGAAACATCAGCACGAGAAAGGCGTAAACTAAATCGTAAAAGTTACTTTATGCCGTAAGTACGTTTTTGTTTATTTACAATCTGATATCATTGACTGACCTGTTGGTCTTGTGGTTAGTGACCCTGACTGCTAAGCCGGAGGTCGTGGGTTCGATCCCCACCCAGGACAAATCTTTGTGTGATGAGCATGATTGTTTGGGGTAATTTATCTATAATATTTATGTACCTATTACAAAAAAAAAAAATGTAGTATCCATAACACAAGCAAATATAATTGCTTAATTTGGGACTACATGGCGCTGTTTGAATGTGGCGAAATATTATATTATATTATTAATATAATCTGGTTGTAAATAATAAACCGATCTGTGAATGTGTTAATTTTAGGCGTAAAAGCAAAAACATGTATAATGAATATGGGCTTATAGCTGCGACTGGCAAAGATTTGTGCGATTGTTTAGATCCAACATGCCCTGGATGCCACTTCCCGTGCCCCAAGTGTTACTCACCCAAATGTGGTCACGAATGTCGGTAAGTGAGTTAAGTTTTGAATGCCTGATATTTTTATAATAATCATCCACCGTGAGCTATCCCAGACTACAATCTATCTATATGCCACATTTTATTTAGAATCTGTAAACCAATCTGGTGTGATTGAATAACAAACATCCCACTTTCACATTTATAATATTAGTTGGATTATTTAATAATGGGTCCTCCAGCCTGACTGATCATATTTGCCATGTTAGGTCAAAGAGGATTTCACTCTGATGTCTTGTTTGATTCTGATGGCTAAGATACCTACTATGTAGCAATCATTCTACTCGACACCACCACACAGTGTTTGATATGACCCAAAAAATTTCCCTCTGCTGTTTATGGTATTAATCGATCAAGGGATGCATTTAAAATGCACGAGTAAAAGACCGACGTGTCTAATTCGAATAACTTTTTTTATAAAAAATAATTAAATTTACATGACCTAGTCGTAAAAAAAAATCTGACCTGTTCAAGATACTTATGTTAGATAAATATAGTCTGATAAAGCATCTTTAGGTGCATATTTTCCAGTTTTTATTTTTTTTTAATCGATTCTGGATACCAAGTAATTGATGTTGAACAATGCAAAGTTAGCTTCCAGTAGAAATAGTAGAAGTATAAAAAAATATTGTCTTAACGGTGTGGTCTACTTAACTCTTAAGATAACTTTCAGGCTATGTAGTCTAAGTAAATCATCTATTAGTGATACTCTTAATAGCTATCAATAAATAACTTTTTGTTCATAATTTTTATTTCAGACAAAACAGAAAATGGATGTATGACAAAATTGAAGTAGAAGGAAATGATTTTGTTATTAAAAATGAGTATAAGCCTAAAATAATATGAATAACTAATAATATGGTGCAATGTAATAAACATTGATAATATCAAATAAATAAATAAATAAAATAAATAAATTAATCAATAGCTAGTAGTTTAAAAAAGTATTCTACTTCAGCTACGCCATCTTCAGGCAAATCTGTACAGTGTACTGCATTCAATACTGTGTTTTTTCCATATAAAGCTCTTATAGTATCTGGAAATAACTGACGGCATAAATCCTGTAAAAAAATATGTAAAGAGAATAATGATTTTAATTTTTCTTTTTTTTTAATTTATTGTAAAGTTACAAAGTACTATATGACAAGTAGTCCAATAAAAGAATTTCACCTGGAAACTTGTATTTGGCTTCATTTTGACATTCTAAACCTTGCCTCAAAAGTCTATGAATCTAGGCCTGAATTGTGTCACAACTCACAATCTAAGTAGAAAATGTAAGCAGATATGTTATTTTTTTAAAGTGATTGTACTCAATTGCTGTTGGCTTACGACTTGGGAAGTTAGTACTTCTCAGGTCGGCGACCTTTACCAGTGTTCTGAAGCACTAACACTGTCCCCAGTTTTTGTTACCTAGAGGTCTAACCTTTCACCCATGCTTATTTTTGAAAATGTTTTGTTTTGGAGTATTAATAAAGTGCGTATCATGTCACTTACAGGTGAACGCACACTTATCCGAGCCGAACGCATCGAACGAATTGAAGTCAAGTCACACACATCCAGACCGAAAGACTCGATCGCGTCGAAAAAATCGTTTCTATTTCATTTACACCTGTCGCACTCTACTCATTACCTGTGAATTGCAATAGATTTTGACGAGGTTTTAATTGTCAGAGCTTTATTAACGGAAGATGAGGAAGGTGAAATACGTCAAAAGGAAACAAGAATGTGGGTTCATTACTTATAAAGTATACATAAGCTTGCTTAATATAGAATAGTAATACTAGTCGTGCGGGGCTTCGCTCACGTCGCTTTTGTTTGGCCACTGCTCAGCTCTTAATGGCTGTGGACTTTTCAAATCGGACCAGTAGTTCCTGATATTAGCGCGTTCAAACAAACAAACTCTTCAGCTTTATAATATTAGTATAGATTATAAAGCTGTAGAGTTTGTTTGTTTGGTTGAACGCTAGGATCTCAGGAATTACAGGTCCGTTTTGAAAAAATATTTCAGTGTTGGACAGCCATTATTAGAGCCATTAGCCAGCATTTATCGAGAAAGGTTATAGGCTATATAACATCACGCTACCGCCAATAGAAGCTGAGCAGTAGCCAAATAATGAACGACGGAAGCGAAGCCCCGCGGGACTTTAACTTATAGGCAGTGCTTTGGAGTGTATCACGTATTATTTTCCGATTTAATACAAGATGAAAGCGATTTTTTTAATTTTTTTCGAGTCAAAAATCGAGTCAAACGCATCAACAGTGCCGAATTTGATGACGTCATCCGAACTCAGCTAGGATTTCAGGAGTTCTTCCAGATCCGGACGATTCGACACGGGCAGGTGTGCGAGTTTTAATAGGATTTCATATAGCTCTAAAATTCGTTTCGTTCGACGAGTTCGGCTCGGAAAAGTGTGCGTTCACCTTAATGCCAAATAAACACACACACAAAAACACACATTTATTCGATATTGAAATTTATCATAGGTTGGTAAGGTAGGTACAGTCGAGTTCATTAATATATTGGCACCATCAATAGATATTTTTGTTGAAAAGGGTGACTACAACTTATTGCATAATGTACAGCATATTTTATTGAACCATTCACATGAGGACATATATTTGATCCATAGGTTCTATAGTATTTATTGAGCTTTTCAACGCTCACAATATTTTGAATCTTTGATGGTGCCAATATATTAATAAACTCGATTGTACTTAAAGAAACTTGAAAATTACCGGGTCTCGAGGTCCGCACAATTTTCTAAACTCACAAACGGGGTTGACGTTGGATTTTTTAGATTTTACTTCCAAAGCCAAACATTTTCCTTCTGCTAATTGAATGCACATGGCCTAAAAACAATAGTCATAGATTTGTTTTGTGAGCTTGAGACACTTTCCACCTTAAATTAATATGACTGCAAACTGCAGGCCACACAATAGGTAAAGTCTCATCGGAGTCATCAGTCATCCTCCCACAAGAGCTAAGTATGGAGGGAGACCAATACTCACTAGCAGAAACAATATTATTGAACCAACAATAGCTGCGTTCTTCTTTAGGGTGGCAGTATATTTTATGCCCTTCCTTACATAGCATAAAAATAACTCGCTTCCCTCTTACGAATATTTTATTATATATTATATACTGTATCTGTTCTAAGCTTTCGAATTTTGCGGTTTTCACCAATAGCTAGTGATTCATGAGGAATGTTTAGGTTGGTAGGTATATAATTTTAATATCTACATACCACACGGGCGAAGCCGCGGGAGGAAGCTAATTTCCTATCTATACTAATATTATAACGCAGAAGAGTTTGTTTGTTTGTTTGTTTGAACGCGCTAATCTCAGGAACTACTGGTCCGATGTGAAAAATTCTTTTAGTGTTGGATAGCCCATTTATCGAGGAACGTTATAGGCTATATAACATCATGCTACAGCCAATAGGAGCTGAGCAGTGGCCAAACAAAAGCGACGGGAGCGAAGCCCCGCGCGACTTCTAGTTATAAATATAGTTGCGCTGCATAATAAAAAAGGGGGGCCTGGTGACCTGTGGCACAGGTTTTCGAAACCTATTTCAGGCACCAGTCCTTCACAAATGAAAATAGCATTTACACAGTAGCAGTTATAGCCTAGCCTTAAGTTTCAATTTGTGGAAAGGAAATAAACGTATTTATTATTATTATAATTTGAGCGAGAAATTATCTTCTAGAAAGACAAAGTTGTAAGTAGGTACCTCGTATTCAGGAACTACTCCTTTATACACTTCATAAAATTCTTGAGCATTTGCAATCCTTACGTTGAACATTGCCATGGCTGATATATAGAGCTTTTCAGATGTTGATATTTGTTCTATTATAGAACCGATGTTCCCATCTATTATAGCATGTGGTTTAATAATGCAACATGTACAATCTTTGAATGTGGCTCGAAACGGTACTCGTAGTACTCCATTCTCTAGACCGAAGAATAAGTCCATTATCTATATACAAATAGATAAAATTGAAGTGTCTGTTAGTCATATCAAAATAGCAGTTTTTTGGCATATAAAAGTATGTAAATCGGTATACATGACATAAAACAAAAATATTTTGTAAGTACATTTTTTTGTTGGTGTCTGTCCGTTTGTTTGAGGTAAACTCCGAAACGAGTGAACTGTGAACCGATTTTGACGGGACTTTAATGTCACAAGGAGTAACTTTGGGCCTAAGTAATGATATTTTTTGATATTTTTCAAAATCAAAGTAACCTAAGTCTAGCTTGATTTTGTAAAAAAAAATCAGGGTAGGTACCGTGAAAAATGTGAGATTAGTTGTCTACGCGCACTTAATGCCAAACTCAGAGACGATACTTAACTTTAAAGTTTATTTAGTAAAAACGTGTAATACTTATGTCGATACGCCTAAAGACGATTATTCAATGAAAAAATTGTGTTACTTAATGATAGAAAGATTACTGCTAATTGACGTCTTTGAGTGCGGCAGTTAGTCGCGGGTACAGCTATTCTATATTACAGAGGCAAAGCTTTATATATCTACATACATTGGTATTCGGCGGCAGTAGGAAGTGTATACGACAGTTGTGCAAGAGGTCCTGGGTTCGATTCCTAGGTCGGGGTGACAATGGTACTGGGTTTTTCTATCATGAAATTCCAATACTGAGATTATCCCGGAGTTTGAAAAATAAGTATTTCCGGTTGATGACAATAGGCTCACCCCTATTTCATGGGACCAAACATAACTGGTGAAATGTGGTGTGTATACACCTCTCACCTGAATACACCTCTGCCTACCCCCTCAAGAAAAAGGCGTGATACTATGTGTATGTACTATCTATGTAATTTGGTATACCTATCAATCAATAAAGATAGTAGGTGGAAGACAATCCTTGACTACCGAAAACTGGTGACAAATGCGGTGATGCCTATAGAATGCCGCCACCAAAAAAATGCAATCGAAAATCTATACCTACTAATATTTTATAAAGCGAAGTGTTTGTTTGCTTGTTGAACGCTAGGATCTCTTAGGAACAACTGGTCCGATTTATCGAGGAGGGTTATGATTATTTAACATCACGCTACGGCCAACGGATTTTTTTTTTTTCTAAATTTATTACCGGACTTTAACACACAGCGTATGCCAGTCCCATCGTAACCTAACATAATTACATTACACTAACAATCATTTTTTAATCACTTGTACCATGAACTCAAACAGAGCTCTTGCGTCCTCATTATTAGGTTGTGATAAAATACTATGAAAAGTGTCCATGCAACCTCTATTCAAGTTCAAGGCCCTAATCAAATTAGTTCTGCCAGGCGCAAATCGAGCACACTCCATCAGTAAATGATATAAATCTTCAACGATACCACACTGTTCACAGTTGGGTGACGCGTCTTTTCCGATCATGTAAGTGAATTTTCTGCATGGAATGTGTCCGGATAAGCCTATAAGCAGTGACAATTAACCTACGACTTAAATTACTGTTTACAAACCAGGGCACACGAAAAGGCACTGACACTGTAATGTTTTATACCATATTCCTTTTTCTAAAGATATTCTATTAAAGTATTCTTTCCAAAGTTCGTGACATATAATTTTATATTTTGGCAAAAAATCCCAATAGTCCAGACAAATATTAATTTCTTTCCCATTTCTTATTGCGCCTTTTGAGATACCTTTTATAAAAGTAAGTGTACAATGTGCGTGCCTCTAAGTCAGAAAGGAGTGCCGAGGTGCCGCGCGTCGGTACGGTCAAGGTCTATTATTGTGTGTTAATCCTCTATCTCTTGTCCATGAAAAAGGTTCCCGTTCTCACCTAAAGGGCGTGGCTATTGAAAATAAAAAGACTGGAAGTTTCACTATCAAGAAATTTCTAGAACATTCGAGAGTATATTCCACAACATTCCGGAATGTTCTGAAATATTCGAGAACATTCCAGATCATTGATCATTTCTCTTACACAATCTCATATCAACTCCCTGAGTCCCTGAGCGAAGACGAGTACCCCAGCTAGTATGGGTGCAGAAAAACCTGCTTGGCTTCCTCCCTCGTGTTGCATCCGTGAGCGACGTTTTTCAGTATGTTTTCTCCGTATAACGCCCTAAGGGTGCCTGGTGCCGCTTTAGCAGGGTCTGTGGCTCCTAAACAGGCTCTGAATTTCGAAACTGCTTCAGGTGCTACCAGCTCTAGTCCTACAACTTCTCCCGTAGTTATGTAGTCAATTATAATGCTTTGAAGGATAAAAAAATAAGTTCATAATTAATTATTATTAATCATTAGTAGGAAGTTAGAATGTTCGTAACCCTTCGTAACTCAGTACTTATGAAATTGTTAATTTACTAAATAGGGGCGCTATACTAATGGGAAAGCGAATCAGGCCTCCTAGACAAGTGCCAATCTATGTATTCTAACGACATGTCAAATTACACTGATTACATGACATCATGTATCGACATGTCATGTGGTCAGTGTTATGCTATCGAGCTATCGAGCTCATGTCAGTGATGTGACCAAATGTATTGAAGTGACATTTAAATATTTCGATTGAATCAGCGAATTGTCACTTATCTAGGATGGCAGTACATTTGAACACATTCCTGAGTCCCTGACATAAGCTATCGACATGTCACGTGATCAATGTACTAATTTGACATGTCGTCGAGGTAGATCGAATCGATTGCCACTTGTCTAGAGGGGCGGTAGTTCAACAAATACTGATGAAGTGGTCAGACAAGTGGCAATCTATTCGATCTATTTATTCTATCGATATAGTATATTGATCACGTGACATATCGATAGTTTGTGTCAGAGATGTGTTCAAATGTATTGAAGTGACATCTCGTTTAGAATAGACAGATTGAAGCGATTGCCACTTGTCTTGGAGGGGCGATATGTGTGAAGCGCCTCTATGCCACCGCAGCTATCACGGCCTCGTCATTTGTTTTGGCTTTTTGTTAGCTATGTTATTTTGATAAAGGCAAATGTAATTATTTTCTGTCACCTGGCCTACTAATCTGCAATACCTACCTAATATAGGTAGGTACCCTATATATATATATATTATGTTCATATATGAAAGTAATTAGATAAGTACCTAAGTAATCAAAACTGTCTCTAAGTATCAAATCAATCATCATCATACTTAAAACATAGATTAGTATCCAAAATAGTAGACCTATCATCTAAATGATAGATCTGTTATCTACAATGATATTGTATGTTAAAAAAAACATACAATATCATTGGATATCTAACAATGTTTTTAGGGCGGATCCGAAATGGATAGGTTAGAAGGCTTCGCTTCCGTCCCGCCTGTCTTCGTGGTTTTTTTTATAGCTAGATAACCTTGAAATAGCTTTTTAGTCAGTTCCAAATTTTAGAAGATGAAAGTGGACGAGACGGCCCAAAAGGGAAAAAGTAACAGTAAAAGTATATAAATTATATCATAATCTTACGGTAATTCCTGTATTCCTGAAATATTTGTATAAAGTTGCATTGCCAGTTCTTTGTCTATTTTTCCATTTTTCATACGTACTATACGGAAGCCATTTTTTATTATGTAAGTTAAGATTTTCCCATGTGCATCCGGTCGAGTAGGTTTGATTAATATAAAAGTACTGAAAAAAGAGTCCTTCTTAATTATTTATGAACCAAAGTTTAATAAAATTGTATTCAACGAATAATTATGCATTATTTACATAAATTGCTGCACATCATTTCAACCCATAAACGTCCCACTGCTGGGCACGGGTCTCTTACAAAGTCAGATTTTAGATCGACGTATGTTTATGGCATATTATGTAACCTAAGTTTACCGAATAGAAAACTAAAAACTGATTAATAAATAAGATTTTTTTCTACAACTATCTATTTTTTTATCTTCATGTTTTTTACTTTAAATAAACTGTCATTTCCGGCTGAAAACTTTTCTAACAGCTCATTAACAGGGGCAGCTTTAATAAAATCCTAGAAAATTATAATATTTCCATTCAAAAAAATGTAAAACCCAAGTTATTTTTCAATCAAACAGTATTACCTACTTAATTAAATTAAATTTCAGATCCAACTGGAAATCACAGTTTCACAGTTATGTATATGATTAGTTGAGGGGCTACATGGCTTGTTGATGGGTTGCCATACGAATGCACTAGAGCGCTCCCATTAATTTTCTACTCTCTTTTGCCAAGCTGTACCAACTGCTAAACTATTATTATAAATCTGAAGAGTTTGTTTGAACGCTAGGATCTCAGGAACTAGGTACTGGACTTGAAAAAATATTTTAGTATTGAGTAACCCATTTATCGAGGAAGGATATAGGCGATATAACATTACGCTACGGCCAATAGGAGCTGAGCAGTGGCTAAATAAAGAACGTCGGAAGCGAAGCGCCGCGCGTATTCTAGTTATTAATAAAAAGGTTTTACCTTTCCTGTTTCTTAAACAAAGTTCTTTGTGTTAATGGAGTAGAATCGGTTATGAGTAATAACTTTGAAAATATATTGACAATATTTCCAATTTGGAGCATTTGGAGTTGAAGGTCGGGTACTTGAACTCGTCTGAGTAAATTCTTCCCCTTTTCAGGGTTGATTACTTGAACTGAATTATCAAAAGGAAAAAAGTGCAGAACTAATTTCACAATTTTGTCTGCATCTGCATCAAACATTTCACATAACAAAGTGTACTTGTCAAAATAATCCCACACCTGGTAAAAATATTTATTTTCATTTATAAAGTTGTTTTGGAAATTTGGATCCATTGAAAAAGTACCTACAGGGCGGAATGGATCTATCACTATGAGATCTCCTTATTTACCATTTTAGCCTATCTATGTATATTAAATTACTTGACACAAGGCTCTTTCACATGAATGGCTTTTATTGGATTTTGGATAGGGCTGCAATTAATCACATTATGGTCAGATCAATGCTTTCCTAAATATGTAGGTACCTACGTAAAATAAAAAGTTTATGGTTACAGGCTGTTCAACAGAATTATGTGTGATTTAATATGATATAACAATAGTAGGTAAGTAAAATCGAAAATTTAGTTATAGTATTTACCATTTTTTTAAAACACAGCCTCAGCGTGATTGCTGCCTGGGATAGTTAAAAATTTGTTAGTGATAAAATCGCAGTATTTTACAGATAAACTCTAAAGTACTCTGTGGTATCAGTCAAAGCAAAGATACGTTTAATGTCAATAATTGTCAACGTTTTTTTACTAGTGATTAGTGGAATAAGGTTTTAAGGTTTTCATTATCAAATTTCTTGCAAGTAATTCCATAAGGAACCTCCAACAAGGAAAGGTAAAACTTTCTTAATTGAAAAAAAATAAAATAAAAAAATTTGACCCGGCTCCATTCACACCAACCAGTGATGGGTTTACGCCCGGGCAGAAAGGGCGGAAAAAATAAGCGCCCGATATCCGCCCATTTCCGACCAATAAACGCCCAATGACAGGGCATTTACTTTTCTTTATAAAATTATACATTTTTATATTTTTTGTAACAAAATAACATAAGTATAAGTACCTGATTACTTTAAAAACACTACTTTTTTTTATTCATGATAATTCGTAATTAAAATAATAAATGTATCTTTTAACTTTATGCAAATTTCTTATAGAAATACTCTATAAACATCATTTAAATAACTTGCAACACGATTTATATGAAAACTGACTAGGATAGAGATGTAAAATGACTGATAATGGTCACTATTGTCAAAAAGGATAAATTAACGGTCATGTAATATCAAATTGACTAAATGATTTTTATTTATTTATTTTAACTTTTATTACTAGATAACATTATTCATAAAAAATATTTTTCAATAAAAATAATCTACGGATATTTATTTATGTACCTAATTAATACGTGACTTAGATCGCTACTACAAGCAGGTACTATTATTTACCTTATTTCTGAATGCCCGTAATTTTGAATTTTGCCGTTTTTGAGCCGATTATCTCCAAAATCGATATTAGACTATCCCCCTCCGTATAGTGTATAATATATGGACTCACAGACCTAATAGTAGAACACTAGCATTTATGGACTATCTCTTCGACTTTTATACATACATTTGACATAGTTCTAATGTCATAATTGACAACAGAACTATGCTAAGTGGTCGTCAGACATCGATTTTGGAGTCAATCATTCCACAAACCACATTGTTTAAGATGGCGTGCATTTTTGCAACTTAAACTACAAAACTAAGTCAAATAGTCAAAGGGATCGTCTATTTTCGATTTTGGAGCCGATCGGATTAAAATCGACAAACTTCAAGATAGCGGGTAGTTTTGCAACTTTGACTTCAGAACTATGTCAATTAGTTAAAGGGGTTGTCAAATACCGATTTTGAAGCAGATCGGCTCAAAATTCAAGATGATACTGATGATAATAGATAGATTTTGGAATCATACAGTCCTAAAACAACAAAATTCAAGATTTGGCCTTGTTGCAACTTTGATTTCAGAACTACTTATGACTTATTCGTTTGATAAATTTGATGAAAAATGATACCCATTGATTATTACTAAAAAAATTCATGGACGCCATCTCGGATCCTGAAATACTCTTCATATTCGTAATTACTGCCGTCGAAAAACCCCGAAAACGATGTCATCATCATCATCATAATATATCAGCCCAATGACGTCCACTGTTGAACATAGGCCTCACCTAACTTCCGCCACAGCGAGCGTTTTTGCCGCCCGCATCCAACGGCCACCCGCAACCGTTACTAGGTCGTGGGTCTATCTGGCGGAGGGCCGTCCCACGCTTTACTTTCCAATACATGGCCGCCACTCGAGAACTTTTTTGCCCCATGGGCCATCAGTTCTGCGGGCTATGTGGCCTGCCCACTGCCACTTAAGCGATGCAATTCGGTAAGCTATGTCGGTAACTTTACTTCTCCTGCGGATCTCCTCATTTCTGATTCGATCATGCAGGGAAACTCCGAGCATAGCTCTTTCCATGGCTCGCTGAAAGACAGTGAGCTTTCTAATGAGCCCCTTAGTTAGCGGCCATGTCTCAGTACCATAAGTCATCACTGGCAACACACATTGGTTGAAGACTTTTGTCTTCAAATATTGGGGTATTGTGGACGAGAAAACAGTGTGTAGCTTCCCGAACGCTACCCAGCCGAGTTGGATTCTGCGGTTAACCTCTTTCTTGAAGTTGGACCTACCTAACCGGACCGTTTGTCCTAGGTATATATATTCGTCAACAACTTCGAGATTAGAGCTCCTCACAGTAATATGGGTGGGTGCTACATGGCGATTAGACATAACTTTCGTGTTATCCATGTTCATTTTAAGGCCCACCCGTTGGGAAGCTCTATCGAGGTTACAGAGCATTGTGCTTAGGTCCTCCAGTGATTCTGCCATGACCACAATATCGTCGGCAAACCGAAGGTGGGTGATATACTCGCCATTGATGTTGATGCCAAATCCATCCCAGTCCAGAAGCTTGAAGACATCTTCCAACGCAGCTGTGAACAGTTTCGGAGATATCACATCTCCCTGCCTTGAAAACGATGTACCCGTATATTATTTAAATATTTGCAGGCGATATCCTGGATCCCAAAATAGACGTGATATTCGTAATCACCACCCCCGAAAACGATACCCATATTGAATCTATGTACATCAATACGAAATTGTATCAAATTTATCTGTATTTTTTACCAATTTCATTTTATTTTGAACAATTAAATCACAAAAACTCACTAACGTATCAGTAAAACTAAAATACATATGTTTTATTTATTAATAAATACCTTTTTCGAGTATTTCTACTTTAAACACATATTAAAACGTTTACGCCCAGCAATTGGGCGCTTATTCGGACGTAAATTCGTTTTTGCCCTATTTGCCTAGTTTATGCCATTTATGCCTTTTCGCCTTTTTGCCCTCGCCCATCACTAACACCAACACGTCTTTATACCCTGACAGCCACAGACATAAAATTATGATTGTCTATTTTGTTTTGTCAATGATTTGATGACACTATTTTGACAGTGGCTGTCAGTGACACACTGACGGATGTTGTTTTCATGTTTGATGTTTGTGTTGTTTACTGATTTATACTCTTGATATTATAATTTGTTACCGGTTATCGGCTAAAATTGTTCAAAAAAATCAGCCACTGAGTATAGTATAAAATGGTATATACCTATTTGTAATGTTTCCACAGGAAAAAGTACTGCTAAACTTAAAACTTTGTCATTTCATACACCTTTTCTAAAATATTGCAGGAAGGGGCATATAATGAAAAATATTCTTTTATTGGTGAATGGTATGATAATCAAGCAAGTCTTAATCGGCGGTTTAATATCTTCTATTATCCCACTGACGATACGTTGGAAATGTATGACTTGAAAAATCGTAAAACGTTCGTGAGAAGAGTGAAAGTACCGGGTATAATTTTACAGAGATTTTATATTGGTAGTACTCTGAATATTTTAGGTCGTCTCATCAAAATTGTGGATTTTGCATGTGAACATACTAGAAAACTACTCCGTAAAGACATGCAAGTGTAAGTATAGCAATAGCAAGGTATATAGTTCAATCTTAATAAATAAAAAATATTTATTACTATTTTAATGTTACAGAACATTTGTTATGATCAAACCAGTACCAACAAGCATTGCTGGTAAAATAATCACACATATAAATAACCATGGATTAAAAATCTCAAAAATGAAGAAAACTTGTCTCACTGCTGATGATGTTAATATGATTTATAGAAAATGGGGGAGTGACCCGACATTTCCGTAAGTAATCTATACTAATATTATAAAGCTGAAGAGTTTTTTTGTTTTTAGGGTTCCGTAGCCAAATTCCTAAAAGTGGAACCCTTATGGATTCGTCATGCCAGACGGACATTATTTACCAAAAAGTGGCTGTGACATAGTGACATATGTCTTTTGGTAAATAAAAGGTTTATTTAATTCAAGGCACATTTATAACAACATTTTGGAGTTGTAAAAGTGACATATTGTATTTTTATTCATCACACAGAAAACATAATCTACCATAAATAAAATTGTAACAAGACCATACATTAAAGCTAGTGAAGAAAAAATGATATGATGAGGTCTGTTTAGAGTCATTGAAGCTAAAACAACAATTTTACAATCTTTGTCTGTTATATGTTTGTACATAATCTCTATTAAAAGAAGAAGTATTTTCTTTTAGTTTCCAATTAGAGTATCTGACTGGGGCACAAGTGATTGGTATGGAGCTATTTGGTAAAGATGTGTTCAATATTTTGACGGAAATAACTGGTCACAGAGATCCACTTAAGGCTGCACCAGGCACAATTAGAGCTTTATATGGCACTGATCCTGTTAAGAATTGTCTACATACATCAGCAGATCCCGATGACGCAATTCAAGTAAGCACGTTAAAAATATTTAAATAAATTTATTCAAACTTCTACTTACTTATTTCTGTATTTTGTATGTATATTTAAATACTAGAAAGTGTAATGTAAAATTAAATTGAAACCAATATTGTAATGGTCACAGAGTTGAAGAGTTCAGAAGTAAAGAATAAGAGGTAAAAATTCTTGAGAAATGTATAATGTTTGGAGAGGTTTAGTCCAGCACTTTGCATTTTCTATGTTCACTTTGATAATGATGGCAGTAATACTTGCTGCTATAACTTAAAGACTGCCTATTTTGTGGAATAAACGTGAACTATAATGAGTATTGTGTACTGATGGATTAAGAATACCTAATGTCACTACCCCATCTCAACCCGTGGCCCTGTGGCTGTCGTAAAAGGCGACTAAGGGATGTACCTTATGCAGACAAGAGCACTGCGAGAAAAGGGAAAATTCTAAGCAAACATTACACTGACCTGTCTGGCCAGTGTGGCCAGACGTGTATTAGGCTAAATGCCCTCCACATTCTTTGGCGGAGACCCGTGCCCAGCAGTGGGACGTTTATGG
Organism: Laspeyria flexula; assembly: GCA_905147015.1. Taxonomy (NCBI): domain Eukaryota; kingdom Metazoa; phylum Arthropoda; class Insecta; order Lepidoptera; family Erebidae; genus Laspeyria; species Laspeyria flexula. The sequence continues at coordinate 12,353,261 of LR989950.1, read as the reverse complement.
GTTGTATTGATATTATTATTATTATTATATAATAATTATGTATGTCTTTCCTTTATCTCGAGCCAATGGTGACTCGGACTTTTGGAAGGCGTACATGGGGCCGAAGCCAACATGAAGAGGCCCTTTAGACAGTTTAATCTAAGTTGTAATGTGACACTGACCGGCGAGTATACTTGTATGCGCTATATAAACTCACACAAGTACACTCCCCGGTCACTGTAGGTCTATTGTAGTACTTGGAAAATAAAAATCATGGGCTATTGGGTTGGGTTGCTAAGTGTGTTGGAAAAACTGGTACTATGGAAGGGACTATGGCGTCTGCCCGTAACAATGCTGTTAAACACGTATAAAATGGGAAGACGGAGACTTGCCAACTCAGTGATGGGCCCCCAGAAAACTCGCAACTTGCAAGAAGGGGCAACATTTCCTGAGCGGCTAAAGGTGGAGAGGTGTCACTGGACTTTCTACCCGCTCATCAGCTCCCTGAGGGTCCAGCCTCACGTGCCCACTCGCCACTTACGTTTCACATCCACCTTCGAGCTATAACGCTCTCGCGACTCTACTCTGACCGGCCGGTTAAGGCAAGTCAGAGGTGGGGATCTGTTCCTCGTCAGAATTCACTCGAGCCGGCCAATGAAGGCAAGCTAGAGATGAAAAACAGAGTCTTTCCCCAGGAGCACTCAGGTCCGTAGGGGTCGCTACTCCCCAACAGCTCGCCTCAAGCTGCCCTGCGGGCTAATAATAATTATTATATAATAATAATTATTATATAATAATAATTATTATTATATAATAATAATTATTATTATATATTTGATTTTTCTGTTTCCCAGGACCTAGATTACTTCTTCCCTCCTCCATTACTAAGGCACACTCGGCTTAGACTGACGGACACTCTGTCTAACTGTACACTGTGCATAGTGAAGCCACACGCTATACTAGAAGGAAATCTAGGTACTGCACTAGTAGCGATTGACGAAGGAGGTTTTAATGTTACAGCATTGAACATGCTAATGGTTGAGAACATAAATGCTGCTGAATTCTATGAAGTATATAAGGGGATTGTTCCCGAATATAAGGTCAGTGGAGTCATACTGGTTTCACTTGGAACTGATTTACTAGTCATTAATAGCTGTTTAAACCTCTGTATTATATATATAATACAGAGGTTTAACAAACAGCTATAATATATATATTATATATCTATTATTAATTTTGGGTCAGATGCTATATTATCTTAGCTACGTCAAACCGTTGCTGGTCTATTCTAGCGCCCACACATACACTTAGAATTTCTTTTGGGGCATATGGGATTCCTCACAATGTTTCCCTACACCGTTAGCAGATGGTAAGTCACTTGACTGGTGCATATAATTTCCACAAAGTGAAATCTACAGCTGTTGTTCAAAATCGAACAAGCCACAGTATGAAAAGGGACTTAATTTTTAGGGCAATGTAACAAAACTTTTTTTAGTCAGTTTTCTGTTCCGAATCGGGATTGTTAGTTATTGCCATTTGATGTAGACAAGTATTGCCACATTCAAGGTAGTAAATTATTTTTTATGATACATATGGAAATGGGCTGAATGTAAATTTATTTTTGTAATTCTTCTCTTTCTTATTTGTTCATTCCTTTTTTTATTTACAGGGAATGGTAGAAGAACTTTCTAGTGGTCCATGTATTGCAATGGAAATAGTAGCAAAAGATAAGTCTATGCATACAGCTATAGAATTTAGAAAACTCGTGGGACCTGTTGACCCTGTAAGTTGCAATAATTTTGTTTAATATTGAAAGTGCTGAAAAATATTTCTCTATTGTCTTCAGAATTGTCAAATAACATTTGTCATTTAAGACTTAATTAAATGACAAATATTATTTGACAATCTGAACATAATGCTACTCAATATAAGATAAAATTTGCCGATTGCTACATTTAACGATATGAAGCCGTGCTGTGTTTGACCGCGACCTATGGCGCGTATTAGGCGCGTACAGATCCAATGTAAACTTAAATCTATATTATATAGCTGTAGAGTTTGTTTGGTTGATCGCGCTAATCTCAGGAACTACTGTTATGACTTGAAAAAATATTTTATTGTTGGTTATCCCATTTGTCTCGAAGTATAGGCTATCATGCGAATGCTAATAGAACTGAACTGAGTGGCTAAAAAAAGAACGGGGAGCGAAGCGCCGCGCATCTCCTAGTATACCTACTTATAACGCAGTTACGTAAGAACCAGTTAGGCCCAGATTCATTGAACGCACTTTAACTTTGAGGGAAAGATCAACTTTCAACATAATTATAATAATATATAATATAATAATAATATTCTACCACATTCACACAGCGCCATCTAGTCCCAAAGTAAGCAATTATATTTGCTTGTGTTATGGGTACTAAACAACTGATATACTACTAAAACACTTTTTTTATGTAAATACATACTAATATAAAATACATATATATTATAGATAAATTACACCCAGACAAAAGAGCAAACCTTTATGCTCATCACACAAAGATTTGTCCTGGATGGGGATCGAACCCACGACCTCCGGCTTAGCAGTTAGGGTCACTAAACACTAGACCAACAGGTCAGTCGTAATTTTATGAAGTTTCATAATCTTAAAAGTCTTAGTAAAGGCAAGGCACTGTCTGGAAAATTGTTCGTTGGAAGAAGTTTACTTCGGGAACCACTTTACAAAGTTGATTTTTCCCTCAAAGTAAAAAGTCAAAGTACGGTCTGTGAATATGGGCCTTAGAGTCGGCACAGCGCATGTAATATACTCCTGGTGTTGCCATGCAGGCGTCCATAGCCTATGGTATCGGCAGACCACCAGGCGGAGTGTAAGCTTCTTTAGAATAAAAAAAGAACATGCAGTTTTAAATAATTCATTTTTTATTTTTTTATTAAGTAAAGTATATTATTCAATTAACCTGTGGCAAACAATATATGTGGCACAGGACCGTTCGCAGTGGCGTAAATTAGGTGAGGCCTATGTTCAGCAGTGGACGTCGTTGGGCTGATATGATGATGATGATGATGAAACAATATATTAATTTTGAATTTTTCGTATTTTCAGGAAATCGCGCGATTGTTGCGACCTCATACAATGAGAGCGAAACTTGGTAATAATAAGGTTCAAAATGCAATCCACTGCAGCGATCTACCTGAGGATGGTTTGTTAGAAGTGGAATATTTCTTCAAGATATTAAACTTATAAAATGAGGCTGATTACTTTTAGTGTTACTTATTAATAAATTACAGTGTGAGTGTGTGAATCAAAATGTATTGAATGTGTATTACTATGTGCTGTCACATATGTAAAATGTCATATTATAAGGCAGTTTTCTTTAGCCCTCGTACCATATTTTATTTTAATAATATTATAATGTTCGGGATATTTACCATGTCCTTTATTTGTAATATTGAGTTTCCGATATTTCGGCGCTGTTGCAAGCGCCATGATATTGATCACGGAAGAACTGAAGTATTTGCGGGTGTATTGAGAATTATCTCGTCTCTCATTGGCGGACTGATGCTGGCCGCTGGTACATTAAAATATTTTGAAGTTAAATGACCATGACAATTTAAAAAACTAAAAACTCGCATTTTTCTATAATTCAGTTTCTGTCTCTCGCTCACAAACAAGAGTGAAAAATATTTATTGTGAACGTCATTATCTTTTGTCATCAACGATCATAAACATACATAATTATGATCAACAGCTTCAAGCCTTTTTCCTCGAAGCATGGTGTTGCCCTGAGAGTTGAGATCCATGGGCTTCGGCTTATATCGGTTGTGTAAGCGGCCCATCTAGTGTAAGGCGCGTCACGGTCTGCCTAAAATTATCATTTAACATCTTATATTCACCGCTAGAGGAGGAGGGCAGGCGACATTTTTCCCGTATACCAAATCCTATATTCATGGCATTGAACATTTGTTTGCCTTTATTTGCCTCCATAATTATTGTTTTCAACTTAAATAAATCAACACTTCATCCTCATCATCATCAGCAACCCATTAAGTCCCACTGCTGGGCTCGGGTCTCCTCTCCTATAGGTAGAGAGCTGAGACGGTTTAGGCCATAATCCTCTCACGCTGGCCTAGTGCGTGTTGGTGGATCAACACTTACCGTTGACAAATCAAAGCTTAACAATAGTGCATGTTACGGCGGCTGTTAGTATCTCACTCACCCCATTATAAATTAAAATTCTCTAAGGGCCTCTGCGTGTTGGACTTGTGTCCTCGCGTACCTAAGCCTCCCAAAAGAGAATCTTTCAAACAATTAATCTCAAAAAAATTCTCTCAAACAGAGAAGTATGCCCGTGAAGAGAGAAATAAAAAATTCTAAATTACAATAAGTACATCAAGATCTAAGAATCACAATAGAATAAATAAAAAAAGCTTTGTAAAGGAAAACTTTATATGGCTAGATGTAGTAAGTATATCTGATTAGGTACTATGAACCTGTTTGTAAGGCGACTAAAAGTGCACGGTGTGTAGGCCGTTCAAGTGTATCATTCGTGGAGTTCAATAAGGTAAATCTCGTTTATTCATCTAGGTTACAAGGTAACACTTATGAAAGTCACAAGATAAGAATGTAACAGGTTATCCGATAAGTAGTGTCAGCAAATTTGCCTACGACCAGTTCGCTGACGGGGTGGTGCTATGAGAAGAACTGGCAAGAAACTCACGCCACTCTTTTAAAAAAAAATGGATAGTTACAATCTTTTGTAATTAACAATTTGGGTAGCGTGTAAAGTGATGCAACAGAGCAATACACCGTTAGATTAACGAGTTACTCAGAGAAAGAAAAACACGCTTATAACAATACATAATAAATAATACCAGTGTTCATTTATTAGAGCCCATTCTTCCACCCTAAGAGCACTAACAAACGACAAGGCTTTCACCGCGAACTATAGAACAAAGGGAATCAAATCCGCTAACGCACACGGCGGCAAAAAGACCGCGCCGCCATCGCCAGTGCCCGCCGCGACTCACCATCGTGAATCGAACAAACCACTTTATATGCACCAACAACAATAAAAAATAAACAACGGTCTGACCGTAGCTGCCCGCCGCACCGCCCTGCCCCCTGATTCTGACTCGTCGGATTGTTCCCGGATCGTAAACTTTTACGAATCTTAGTACCTACGACGTATTTTTACGGCTTACGTTATTTAATGTTAGAAAATAGTTTAACGTATAGAAAATTAAAAACTGATTAATTTAAGGTTTTTTCCTACAACCATTTATTTCTTTAACAATATGTTTTTTAACTTTATTTACACTGACATTTCGGGCCGAAAATTTTCCGACAGCTCAGAATCAGGGGCCTTTTCTGTGCTAAAATTCTGCGCGCTTGCGTATGTGTTGAAGGTTACGTTAATGATGTTTAAATCCTGTCTAGTCTGACACCGTAGGGTTAAGTCAAGATAAACATGGTATAAATTGAAATGTTTCCATTGGTTTGTCCTTGTACTTACATTTGTGAAGAACATTTCCAAACACCTTGATAACCAAGACTGATAAAATAAGTGGTTTATATAGGTACCTATTATTTCACTACCATGAAAGCGTAATAAAACTTGTAAGCAAATTCGTCTACTTCCTTATTTGATGCTTCCTACGTAGATCCTACTCTGTCTCGTTTGTAGCTACTGCTACTTGTTTGGTTACGCAATAAGCATAACTACCTACTCCATACCTTGTGACGTCATCTGGGGATAAGTACGAATTTCCTGTAATATTTTAAATAGTTTCTAGTGGCAGAAAAAACTGCCTCGGAGGCCCAGCGGGACTTGTATACGAATGCTGCTCGATTCCTGGGACAAGCAAAAATGTTAATAAATTATTTTTCTATCATGAAAACCATTTTACATAACGGGACTCGACATAAAGGGAGTAAACCAAATTTTAGTAGGTACCTGTAAGTGCCGGAGTTTGCAAACAAATGTGCCCAGTTGATGGCAGTAGACTCACTCACCCCTATGTCATGGGATCTAACCTAATTGGTGAATTATGAGTATGATGCATTTTTGCCTAACTAGGTACTAAAAAAGCATGAGCGTCACGCTATGTTATATTAGTAACTAGCGGTTCCCGCGATTTCGTTCGTGTTGACAACTAATCCCGCACTCATTTTTAGCGTTCCGTAGCCAAAAGGGCAAAAACGGAACCGTAGGTATGTCACAGGCATTTTACTCAAAAACTACCTACTCAATGTATAGTGATGAAATTTGGAGATTATCCCGCTACTAGATTTGGTAGTTTAATAATAAAAACTACTTACTAACACTTGATTAAATTACAGTTCATTTAGAACTGTAAAACGAAAATCATCTAATTTGATGAAATTGATGCCGGAATCGGAATGCAATCACTAAGCGTGATGCGGTGAAAATTTTTATTTCAGGAAACATTTATGAATGGCACATACTTTGACAGATCTTTTAAACACTTTTTTGGTTTCTAAGATTTTTTTTTGATTATATGTGAATATTTGCGGAAATAAAAGCTCTGAAAGTAACATAAATTGTGTCCTTTCCTTACTTACTTACCTAATAATTATTTTTAAACATGATCAGATATAGGTACCGCTTTGAGTAACTCTACATTGAGCATGGTTAGTCCGACATTCTCTTAACTCTCTTTTTATTTTTCTACGTATGATTTTCCAAAATAAACACTACTAATAAACACAAGTAAGTAAACACTTTCGTGACGGTTAGCTAATATAGTAAGATTGATTAATTCGATCCCCGGGTTAATCTCACAAATTCTGTGCCTATTGGCTATAAATAGCCCAAGAGCAAGCCCATGTAAGTTTAAACTTAATACATCCACCCCTATTTTAATCTCGCTCTAGTTCTAGGATAGGTGAGCTGCGCACATCACCTGCTGTATTAACATGAAAATAGTAGCCCCCTTATTATAAAATATGGAGTAAGTATTAAACCAGGTTTCAATTGACATAAGCTAAGCCATTGTTTTAATGTCAAAGTTGTCAATTTAAACATGGTTTACTGCTTAGTCCGTATTTTGTAATAAGGGGGTAGGTGTTTAGTTAGCAGCACTGTTGCAAAGGTTTTATATTCACCAACGGAAAAACAGAAATGTAATGGAATGTAGTTGTAGTGATGAGGATAGCTGTACTAAATAGATAGTGTTGTCAACAATCTTTGTTATTCTTTAGGAAGAGTAATTTTTAAATTATTTTAATATCTATACAAAAAACCCTCAGTTGTATTAGGTAACTAGATAGGTACCTACATAGGTACTAGGCTAAACTTTTTATACATAGGTTCCTACTTATTCATTGAACAGAAACAGAATAGGTATGTCGATTGGAAAGCTACTTATCTGTTTAAAAATAGTCAATTCATAAAATAGTTAAGCACTTTCTAATTATAATAACTAATAAGGGTTATAACTTAATTGAAACAATTAATAATATTATATACTTACTTAATTTATCCGAGTTAATGATAAATAGGTAAGTAATCGACAATTAGAATATCGGTGATCGATTGCAAGTAACCGCTTCCAGTCGCTGTGCTATTTGAAACTGCGTTTGCCTTTCACCGCTAAAGATATGGAGATGTTGTTATACCTTGGTATTGTAGAACGTCGTCGTAACGCAGCGTATGAATGGCGTATGAGAGGGGACATGCATAGGGTTGCGCCAGTGTCGCGCAAACTTTTCTACTCGCTGCCGCGCGTGCGCTGAGAATCGAAGTCGTACACGCATTCGACGTTATATTTTTTTTATCTATCCGCTTCCCCCAAAGTTAATAGTAAAATTAATCGAAAAGAATATATTATTGTATATATTTAAATATAATATAATACGTATACAGTGACTGTTTATTCGAAAGTCAACGAAAACGTTAACTTGCTGTGGATTTTCAACTTTTCGAGATAAGGTTTTTCAATTTACAATTGCGGTAAGTTAGATTTTTTTATGACTGTAAATATTTATTTTTAATCAACAGTGTTTTCAATCGTTAGAACCATAATCACATGGATATTCATAGTTAAAAAATATTTTAGATTGGATATTACTAACCTTAGATGTGACCGAATGGATCAGCCAAAAAGTGCACATAGGTCTACTTGGGTCTGAAAATTATTTTAATAATAAATTTAAACTATTTTATATGGATTTTTGTTCATGTAGTAAACATTATTTTATTCAAACCTTTAAAGCTAATCATAATATAAGTATGTATTATCCTATATCTTACCATAGACCATAGTGTTAGGCAGGTAAAAGATAAGTTCCAGGCGAAACTGAAATTTTTTGCATGAATATTATTGGACACTCATGCATTTGGTCTCTCTGTTTATCAAAATGAAATAGGTACCTACACCACGCGTCATATCATATTCTCATCCAACAATGGAACAATAATGATGATAATTAAACAGTAGATACAGATACATAGGTAGGTACCATAAGGAGTAGGTACCTATAGATATGCTCGTAGAAGCAGCTGGCCAAAATATTGACAACGGTGTAGCTACATACCAATAGGGGCTACTTTTAGATGTTATCTCTATCTATGAAATTTGGCCTCATTTTCCTTTCCTGCAATCTGTGCTCAGTTTCTGACTCGTCGGATTGCCTCCGGATCCTAAACTTTTTCGGATGTTAGAACGTCGTATTTTACGGCTTAAATTATTTATTGTACGTTAATATTAAAACATTTTTTTTTTCTATACCTAACCTTTTTTTTATTTTTTAACATTAAGTCTCTATGTATTTTTAACTTTAACTATACTGATATTTCCGCTCAAAAAATTACACCGACAGCTTAGAATTAGGGTCCGGATCTGAAACAGAAATTGGAATTGACTTGTATCGAGGCCATTAATAAGAGTTCGATTTTAAATGAGAAGAATAGAAGCTACTATATCTTGTTAGCTTCAGGGTTAGGTTGTAAGAAAACCACGGACAAGTTTTATTTATGCACTGCAATATTTACATAACATTGTTAGGTACTTACGTGCTGAAGTGTACATAGGTACGCTGCGATTATTATGGAAGTTAGGCAATATTTGATACAGTCCAGAGCTGCGCCGGACTGTGCCCTGATTCTGAGTCGTCGGATTGCTCTCGATCAATACACTTTTTCGAATCCTAAAACGGCGATTTTTACGGCATAAGTTAAATAATGTTAGGAAATATACCTAGTACCGTATAGAAAATTAAAAATTGATAATTTTTTTTTTCTACTACGTTCTATTTTTTTAGTAATGTTTTTTTTTAACTTGAAATAAACTGAATTTTATTTCAATTTTCTGAAAAAAAAACTCTTGACAGCTCGGTATCAAGGAGTTGAACCTATGTAATTTTCTCTCTTTTTTATTTGTTTAGGAAGACGTGCATCTAAGCCCTATGCCCATACTTACTTAATGATAGTCCAGTTGGAAGCCTTTACCATAAAAGTTGTTACAAGGGTAATAAAATGTTATGGAAACTTCTCTACTTCTAACTTAGGATGCTCAAAATGTTTATTAAAAGAGAGTTGTTGGGTTATAATTTCTATAATCGCATAAATCTCAGTATACCTATTTCACAGCATCATCTTGTACTGTCTTTACGTCGCAATATATATAATAAAATATAATATATTTACATATACACACAGCGCCATCTAGTCCCAAATTCAGCAAATATATTTACTTGTGTTATGGCTACTAAACAACTGTTAAAGGTACTACTTAGAACTTAGATACATTTATTTGTTAAATACATAGAATTACACCCAGACACAAAATAAACAATTTATTATTATTATGCTCATCACACAAAGATTTGTCCTGGGTGGGAATCGAACCCACAACCTGACCCCGACTGCTAAAGCCGGGGTCTTTAACCACTAGGCCAACAAGCCAGCAATTTAATCTACATCGGTCAAATATTATGGTAATATTATGTAAATAGGTACTTTTAGTATTAACAGTGACCAATGTTAAGCCTGTTTAAAAATTTAAATATAACATGGGTATGATTAATATAGGTGCAGGTAGGGTTGTCACCTTTTTTTTTTCCAAAAATTGCAAAAAGTATTAGACTGACGTTATTAGACTTAGCTTTGGTTAACGATCTTTTATTATTTTTAAAATAATTAAAGGAATCTGAGCAATTGAATAAGTTTCATTCTGATAATAACCCAATGATGCGTACGCAACGCATAGTTAATTGAAAAAGCGCGAAAAGTGAATTATGATGAAAATATAGTATTATTCGTATTATATTATTTTACTAAAACATATAGTACAATTGACTGAAATATAGCACGATACTATATAATATAGTAGGTACGGGTGGCAACCCTAGGTTCAGGTGACGTTTATCTATAGATAATTATTGTCCGCAAGCCCTAGTTATTTAATAAATTATATCGTTGGGTCAGATCTATGCTATCTAATCAGTTCTGAAGGTAGATGGGTACCTTATTTTGAAAAAGGATCGGATTTCAAACCGTCAAAAAGCTGCAGCATCGTAAACTGTTTCGAATAGGTATGTATTTACGGTCTGATTAGATAATGAGTTTTTTTTCCTAAAACCGTCTTTAACACTATCAAAAAACCATGAATGTCCAACTGCTGGGCTCAGGTCTCCTCTGTCTAGAGAGCTGTGAGAGTTTAGGCCATAATCCACCTTCACTAGCCTAGTGCATGTTGGTGGATCTGACATAACCATAGAATTTCTAATAGGATATGTGGGTTTCTTCACCGTTAGCAGATGGTAAATCACATGGCTAGTAAGATACATAATATAACACACATTTGAAATTCACATTGGTACTGCCGCATGCCGGCCGGTCAGAATCGGCATCAGTCAGGGCCGAATTTAGAGGTGTAGAGGCCCTGGGGCAAATATAAAGATAAAGATTCTTTATTTGCCAAAGATATGGTAGTACAAAGTTGTTAAAAAATAATTGTTTGTGGTGCGTACATATCTACCCGTAGAGGGCATGCAAATATAAATAATGTTTTTGCAATAGTACATTAAAACCATTAAATTTATAACATCAATTATTAGTATTATTACTTACAGAAAACAAACTTACAAAATAAAGGACTCTATACAATTCTAAATGCTTATTTTCTATACTTTCTATACCTAATAGTTTCATAATTCTATTTTCTTAATTATAAAATTTTTAATTATCATCAATAACATATATTTTTATGCTTATTTAATACTCGACGAGTTGAGACCCCTAATTAATTTCCGAATAAAAACTCAAAATCAAAGTCGTTTATTGCGAACGCGGTTGTTTTAACAATTTATTTGCTTATGTGTTTATTAGTAAAAATGACCCGTAACTTTTTTTTCTCCTTTGTTGAGTCCCCTCTTGTGGAGGCGTTGGGGCCATCGCCTGCCTTAAATTCGGCCCTGCATATGCAAAGAGATGTTTATGATAATAAAAACATAATTAACAAAGAATGTTAGTTAAGGTGAGATCTTATTAAACGAGGTTTGTGTGATGAGAACTAAAAAGCTGCCGTTACTGCGTATTTGAGTTATTGTTTGCTAGTAGCCGGCATGTAATCTCGGCTAGTATGAGAACTAAATCGACCTAGTAGTTAGGTGATAACAATTACTGAACAACAAACACTACTGTATAAGTAGTTTTCGTGTTTATCAGCAATATCTTGATTGCTTCAGTGCCAAATATCTTGTGTGTATCTAAGAAATAGTTAATTTAAGGACAATTTACTTGAATTTTGTTTTGAGTAGATCACAGGTGCATCATCTCATTAATAAAAGCAAATACTTATACACTTAAGTACTTTTCTTACTTACTATCGAATCACCTCAAAGTACAAGATTAATTCAGTAAGTTAGGTACCAGGCACATCACATGAGTGCAAAAATGCAGGTGTTTATCTATAGTACCTACCTGCAATATTTAGGTACCTAGGAACGAAGAGAGTGGAAACCTTAGATAATTTTTAGAGATTTGTATCATGATGACTATTACAACACCCCGTAATCTGTTCTCAGTTTATATGTTTGTATGCCACATTTTATCATTACCCTTTATAATATAAATACTAACCTAACTCTGTAATCTGTCTCGACTAAAGCACTGAACTGATCTTAATAAAATTTAATACCAGGATAGTCTTGGTCTTGGACATGAATAAGGAAATAGGTTTCGTGAAACTATACCTACAATGAAGCCAGTTTGTAATACCTACATTTTACGTCATAATAATAGCATTTCCTTTTATTTAAAGGTGCCCCGTGATTAGCATCTAATAAAATTGAATACTAATACTTTTGTAATAAAGTTCTTTTATTGATACTTTGTAAGACATGGGTACTTACTAAATTATACATAAAAACCTATTATTATTCATAAATAATACACGTTTCAAGCTAAAATGTGTGTTGATGTTTAAAGTCATGTGCTGATTTCATCCAGCTGTTTGAGAATTGGTTCTATGTTTGACAAAAGAACACGTAGCGATAATAGCTAATGGTTAAAACACGGTTTATCAGGTTGATACCAAATTGAAACTGTTATTTTATACAGTTACACTAGAGTCAAAAAATTATATTCCTGAAGACATTTATGAAAATACTCATTGTTGGCAAATATGAATATAGCCAGATGACCCTCGTTTCAACACCTGTTTTGTCACGTAATACTTAGTTACGTGGTATACACATGATTTAACATCAATCTGTTGAATTCTGTCGAGAAAAGCGCGCTAGAATAAAAACAGGAAACACACTGGCATCTACAGTTCAACAAGTGATCCACAGATCGTTCCATTAGTAGAATTATGTTTTAGGTATCGTCACATAAATCAAACATGATATTATAAATTCGGCAATTTATCGATTGATCTAATTGATTTTTACTTTTGTCAGTATTTTACAAAATACAAATTAGATCAGTTGATAGTTTACGGTATTATATTAGGTATGTGATGTTAAAACATTATTCTACTAATGGGACGAGACGAGACATTTGGTTTCATTTTTGTTTTCTGCAAGTGATTGCAATTATATAGGTAGGTACCTATCTCAGGTGTTGGCAAAGAAACTGCGATGCAGGTCGTCATCAGAAGGTCTTCATTGACGTTTGAATCCATGAATTATATAACGAAGCTGTATAGCTGCGCAAAAGATTGTACAGAAGTATCTTTTGCAAAGAGCCCAACAATGGAGGACAAACAGAAATCATGTAATATAGTTTTTGTGAACCAATTGTTATGTTCAAAGAAAGATGGGATACTTCCGCAACTCGTGTTGATACATTCATTGACTCTATAGTGTGAGCATTCCTTGATAGTTGTAATATTATATAAGTACACATATATTGTTTTATGTTTTAAACTGAAGTTAAGGTAAGGTTTTAACAAATTAATGCAATATCCTCAGAAACTAATTAAAGATTTCCAGAAAACTTTATTTTAACTAGCGTGGCAAAGAAGTATTAAAAATTTTCTACTTTATTTGTGGTGGTATTGATTTGGCTTTATTGCGTGGTAAGTCGGATTTATTCAAAAATATTAATACTCTAGAAGTAGCGCAGGGCTTCGCTCTCGTCGTTCTTTCTTTGGCCTCTGCTCAGCTCCTTTTAGCCGTAGTGTTATGTTATGTAGCCTTCCTCGATTAATGGACTATCCAAAACTAAAAGAAAAACTAAAACTAACAAACTCTTCAGTTTTATAATATTAGTACAGGTTTGGACCAAGGTTAATGTTTCAACATTATTTATTGATAAGTAGATTTTAAATAAAGCATTTTTACCTTATATTCTTTTATTATGACTAATATATAAATATTTGAGTAATCAGCTGTGTCTATATTAGCTGAAATTAAAACTAATTAAAACTTTAAAGCATTTACTCATTTAGTAAGGGTTTCGCGACAAGATTCACGTGGCTCGATAGCTGGCAGGCTCCCCTACGTTGTGGAGGCAGTGAAACAGGCATGTTTGTATCATGGTCATTAGAGGTCAGTAGTCTCTGCCTACTTTATAGGAGACAAGCGTAATGATATAATGTATATTAATTATGTATGCATGTTCTTTAAGGGAAGAGGTTAAGAGTTCTGTAATCTGGAAACTTTAACAGGAGTAAACCTCTAGTGGATGACCCTAGTCATAATCATCTATTATCATGTTTATGAATAGACTGATACAAAATTACGTAGGTACTTACCCTCCTTTTGAGCTTTATGCATTGTGGTAAATATTATATAACGCATTTGTTGATTGTCGTGTCGTAGTTGAGGTGATTGCAACACAAGTCGTGAGCAGAAAAGCTTTACGCTTGATTTGGGGGCTATTTTACAGCCGTTCACTATATCTATCATAATATATTGATATTTGATAGCATTGCAGGAAGTATATGACCTTAATATTTGTATTTCGACGTATCATTGAAAGTTTGTCCCAAATTCGGCGAAAAATCGGTTAGGTAATATTCGTAAGTCATGGTATGATACGCATAACTACTCACAGAGTTGTCTAATTATTAAAAAATATTTTTTTAGAGATCCCTAGCCAAAATGGCAAAAACGAAACCCTTATAGTTTCGTCATGTCCGTCCGTCCGTATGTCACAGGCATTTTACTAAAAAACTACTCGATGTATATTGATGAAATTTGAAGAATAGGTCTTGTGTAGGCCACTATTTAGTTTTGTAATTAACTAAGAAAAATATTTTTTTAAAGGGAGCACTCCATACATATAATAGAAGCTGAGAAACATTTTTTTTAGCAAACTTAAATTACGAATGGCATATTATACTTCGACAGATCTTTCAAAGACACTTTAAGATTTTTGAGCAACTTCTTTGATTAAGTGAATATTTTCGGAAATACATATATAATCGCTCCGAAAGTAGCAGAAATTGTGTTCCCTTCTGTTTTCCAAACCGTTAGATCTAAAAATATAAAAAAAAAAATAACAAAGATAAGGCTTTCATTTAAAATTATGTTGAACATGATCGGATGTACCGTCTTTGAGTTATTGCCGAAAAACAGCGCTTCTCAACCAAAGGACGCAAGTGCTATGAACATACGCTCTTTTGCTGCGGAACCCTACATTGAGCATGGTCCGACATGCTCTTAACTGGTTGTTGAATAAGCTTATAGGTTGTTAAATTAGAAAACTAAAATATTAGTCCATGAAAAATAGGAAATTCACCCGTATATTATCTGTAAACCTATTATGTTGAAACTTGATGCACAAATCTTATGTACCTAGTTCTAATGACATTACGACATGATAGCGATAAAAATTGATCTGATGACGAACACGGAAAACAGACGTGGGAGCTCCTCAACGGATTACGGCAGCTAGGTACCTCGTGCTTGTGTTTAGTCATTCATCTTAACGAGAACTTTTCCTACTTGGCGTTGATATATTCTGTGGGTACTACCCTACTTTCCCGGACGGACCGGCCCATACATGCTGGCATGCTAGCGAGGCATAATACAAGCAAGGCAGTACGACTACAAAAATATATTGAATGTAAGAATTGATATCAATTTAATCCCATTATATTGCCCACGGGCTGCCTTTTTCCATCCGTGGATATTTTAAAGCATTTTTATAAAATCAGTTTAAAAAAATGTGCTACGTAATTTACTGGGCGTTAGTTATCCATGGTCAGCGTTATGGGTTATAAATGTTATAATGCAAGTTTTTTAACACCAGGACGGCATTATGAGCATTTGTATATGAAGCTGCCTATACAGTGACAACTTTCTTCTAATACTCCTGCCATTGTAGGTACAGTGGAGTTTTGCCATGCATATAACCTTTTCTGTTATTATGGCAAACCTCATTACGCTTACGCTGTCACTTTTTGGATTCTGATCGGAAGTAAAAGTATGAGAGCTTCGAGGAGATTCTCGAAGCAAGGAGTCGAATGTGAATTTGGGTGTGGGCCGGAGCCCCATAATAATAATTGTGTGTATTTTTACTACCGTTCCTAGTTAGTTGTTTTCGCGTAAATAAAGAGAATAAACGAAGATATAAAAGTTATAAAGTGTTTAATTCAACTGAGTACGCGAAATCCCCTTACATGGTGGAGGCGCCTAAGCGTCCTAGAAAACTGAAGAAAGAAGAAAAAAACGCAAGTATTCACCCACAGAGAAAGTTTGAAGTGTATCACTAACAAATTTATTCTTGGGATTTTATTATTATTAATAATTTAGACTGTGTAACCGCATAAAATGGCGTCAACCACATTTGACGGAATACATGGGTCGTTCGACGATTTCATAATACAATTTAAGCAGATAGTGGTGATTCACAAGTTAGATGATGATGTGAAAAAAGTACTGTTGGGCGCATACCTAACGGGGCCTGCTCTGTATTTTTACAAGAAAATTGTGGAGACTACTGAAAGGTTCACAGATCTAATTAAAGAATTGGGGACAGAATTCCCATCTCGAGTAGACTTCGTAGAAAAGTTCTACTTGAGAAAACAATTATATCAAGAAGACTTGATAACGTTTTATTATGCGTTGGATGAGTTATCTTACCAAGCCAGAATAAACGATGATAAAATTTTCATTCAGCAATTTCTTAAAAATTGCAATAGATTTTATAAAAATAAATTGAGCATTATTTTATTTCCAAACAAACAAACTTTAAAGGAAACGATAATGCAAATGATCAGTCTGGATGAACCAGATCACAAAGAGTATATGTTGAACTTGCCAAA
This sequence comes from Laspeyria flexula, assembly GCA_905147015.1. Taxonomy (NCBI): domain Eukaryota; kingdom Metazoa; phylum Arthropoda; class Insecta; order Lepidoptera; family Erebidae; genus Laspeyria; species Laspeyria flexula. Next base: position 12,336,539 of record LR989950.1, on the reverse strand, counting down.
CCAGGGTGGTTCTGTTACACCTGGGAATCTTTGTACTCCCAGAAATTATGATTTCAGAAAAAGAATAAAACAGCAGGGAAAAGGACCCTCATGGACGAGGGAAGCATCTCGTGTAGCTGACCAAACAAAACAAAATGAAGCGTCATTAAATGTTGTGATGACGACGGGATCGAACGAAGTCCCACAATATATAAATTCAGGTCGGTTTAATCCAGTTATTAAGTGTCAGTGTTGTCAGCGTGACCTCCTAGCTCTTGTAGACACGGGAGCAAGCGTTTCGATTATATCCAGAAAGGAACAACCTGCTTGTAGAATATGACAAGAAGATTGAGTTAAATAGCGTCAATGCTGAAGCTCTAAAAGTGATGGGAAGCAGTAAACTAAATCTAGTAATAGGGTCTAGAGTTTTTAGTCATATTTTTTTTGTAGTAGATGGCGTTAGCCAGGACCTGATTCTAGGTCAAGATTTCTTGTTAAAGTATAGAGTCTTGATAGACTTTGGTAGACAATATATTACTGTAGGAAATGTTAAAGTCAATTTTTGTGAACCCAGAGAGGTCATTATTAGTCATAGCGATCGGATTCCTCATATAAGAAAGGAGGAAGTTTGTCATGACTACGTAAATAGGAATGAAGAGAAGTGCTATGTATCGTGTAGGGATACAGAGCATACGATTTTCAACACCAATGAAGTGTTGACATCATGTCAAGTAAATACTGTTAACTCCCACTTAGGTTTTAATAAGTGTTTCGCTTTTAACCCTGAGGAGTTAGACAAATTTAATAAAACTCTGGTTGAAAGAAAAATAATTGAAGATGTGCCATTATCCAAATATTACTCAGACCTCGATGTCTCTCTGGATACGGATCCAAAGGATCCATCCATCCAAAACAACAAGCGAAAACGGGTTTTACGCAATATTAGGCGTAGAACAAACACTATCAGTAAATGTCAAAAGAACTTTTCTGATAAGTCGTTTGTAAACAAAGAGTTCGACATAGGTGATAAAATTTTACCAAATATTTACCAAAAGAGGTCTGATTTAAATAAAAACTTTTATAAGGTTTATAGAGGTCCGTATGTAGTCGATAATAGACGAACAGACAATAATTATCTTATTCGTATACCGGACACAGATCAAACTAGAATAGCTAGTGTGAATAGATTAAAAAGATTAATAATTAGATAAAAAACAAATATATATATTTTTTTTTATAACTGATTCTTATGAAGAGATGATTGTCATTAAAAAAAGTTTTTAGCACATTTCTTCATTCATTCTTTCGTTCATTTATTGTCAAATATTGACATAAGTTACTATAGTTACTAGTAGAATAATTATTATTATGTTTTCAGTATCAATTTGTATTTAATATTAATATTATTATTAATGTATGTATAAAAATGTTTCATATCTGATGGCTGTGCGTCTCATCATTCCGAGCGACGTGTCGCTCTCGAGGACAACTTCGGGGAGCCTGTTGAGGAGCGTGATGCCCTCACTCCCGGCAATCAAAATTTTATTTATAAAATGTTGTTAAAATGTTTTGGAACTGTTTCTAGATGATGTCGACGTACAGTTTCACGATCCCACGATGGCACACTAGTGTCGGGAGTCTTCTTGGTTGGAAGATGTGAGCTGTATGACGTCCTCGTTGTGAATCAACAATGATTTCTTGAATGCTTTACGCATATCAGCCATCACAAAGTTATTGATGATTAAATGTGTGAAGTTGAATTGCACTGGAGCTTTGATTGAAGTAATTGTTACAAAATTTTATTTTATATAAATATCTGTGTAGAAGTCCATGTCTAGTTTTTATATTATATGTAAACTTAAATTACATGGTGGTGTGGGAACCCTTTCGGTGGGTTTTGCTTCCCAAAGCCATCACCATGTATAATCTGGACAATGCTTTAAAAATACATAATTCGCAGAGTCCAAGATTACGTGTTCTTGGCTGTCCAGTTAGTAAGGACATATCCACCAATTCACTCCCACCTGTTAGACAGACTAACCTAAATTTTTGAGATTGCTTTACTACCGGGTAAAAGCAATCTCAATGGCGGCGGGGAAGTGGAGTTTTGCCATGCATATAACCTTTTCTGTTATTATGGCAAACCTCATTACGCTTACGCTGTCACTTTTTGGATTCTGATCGGAAGTAAAAGTATGAGAGCTTCGAGGAGATTCTCGAAGCAAGGAGTCGAATGTGAATTTGGGTGTGGGCCGGAGCCCCATAATAATAATTGTGTGTATTTTTACTACCGTTCCTAGTTAGTTGTTTTCGCGTAAATAAAGAGAATAAACGAAGATATAAAAGTTATAAAGTGTTTAATTCAACTGAGTACGCGAAATCCCCTTACAGTACTTAGGCTGTTGTAAATACCTACCCCGTTAGGTAGACCGTAGGTCTATATTATTACTCTCCAGTAGTCTGTCTGTTTGGGTAAATAACTACTTAAATAATCTCTGTTAGGTTCACAAAATTATGTTGCTACGTTAGATAGAGCACTGACACTTGGAACTATGCTCTGTTATCTTGTAAAAATATTTACCTTCTTACGTTGTTGTTTGAGCATAGTCTGCATTTTAATTTAATAGAATAATGCGTCGCGTCATTGGTAATATATACTGTAACTGCTCTGAAACTAAAATGATGATGCATGCAACAAAAACGCGCTCGCTCTTGCTCGTGAGTAGTGGTACCCAGAGAAGATTATGAAGCGTTAAAAAGAGTTGGCACCGCGCATTTGATGCTCTTGGTGTTGCAGGCATCCATAGGCTACGGTAACGGCGTCGGTAACAGCTTACCACCAGGCGAGTGCAGTCATCTGGATGTATTAATAATAATATAATATAATAATATTCTACCACATTCACACAGCCCCATCTAGTCCCAAAGTAAGCAAGTATATTTGCTTGTGTTATGGGTACTAAACAACTGATATACTACTTAAATATATTTTTTTTGTAAATACATACATATTATAGATAAATTACACCCAGACACAGAACAAACCTTTATGCTCATCACACAAAGATTTGTCCTTGGTGGGGATCGAACCCACGACCTCCAGCTTAGAAGTCAGGGTCACTAACCAGTAGACCAACAGGCCAGTATTCGCTCAAATACTTTTATATTTGATTTTGTTATAAATATGATATGAATTGTATCTACTTTAGCTGATTGTAGTGCGTCGATTGTCGCAGGTCGCATTGCATTTATGGGTACCCATTGCTTATATTTTGTTAAGAACGAGCCATTGTACTCCACGATTGTTTGCGAACAACCAACTGTTACTGTGTGGTGTGTTATCTCACTCTGTCAAGTCCTTGACGAAACTGATGTCATAGTAAATGTATATGAAAATTCAAACAATTTTTGTATTATGGGTAACTTTAATTTGACCAATATTTAACCTGTAACTATTGAAAATAAGATTGGTCTATAAGTACTTAGGTTTATAAACGAACAATATTTAATGTTTTATGCGTTGTTCTACAGTTCGTTTGTATTACGTCTCGGTGTAATGCTTAATCTCGCAAAGAGATCTAGAAATAAGATGAACACACGGATTGATACACAATAAAGCGAATAGACCATTCTCAAAAGTGGCTAAAATTTTTTTAGTAACGCACAAAACGTAATATTTTAAAATGTTTAAAGTGCGCTGTCAAAGACTAATCATTTGGATCATATTTTATTATGCTTGATACTTATGAACGACATACAAAATGCTGTATGTAGGTTTAATCAATTCGAAATCTATTCTTCGAGTTTCTTCTGTTTAGTTTTCAGCTGACTTAAAATAATACACGTGGTAACAATCTAACAACCACTACTAAGAATTTTATTGTGGAATTGAACGTTTTTAACTTAAAAGCAAAGCAAGCAAAATACAATATTAAACGGAAGGGCGTCACTATTTATTAATTATGTAGCAGGTTGATAAGCTGCAGGCAGATTTGTCTGCAACTTGCATAGAAATGGAAATTGCACTCTTCACATAACAAAAATATAAATAGTTATTGTGAAACCTCGTTATATTGCCCCTATATCGATTCCATATTTAATTTTGTTAATGGGGGGTTATTGGCGGTTACCAATGCTTCTTATAACCTAATAAAAAAAAATTTAAGCTTATATTGCTAAACAATGTGTTCACAAAATGATTTTACCGTTTTCATAATAATAATAATATTTTATTTGCCAGAAACATGGTTACAAAGGTGTTAAAAATATAAATATACAGGTACAGCATGTTTCACCATATAAACGGGCAAACGGCATGCAAAATCTTATTTTCTAATTTAAATAGGTTCACTCTACATTATACTAAAAAAGAATCGTCTAAAATTAAACTTATCACTATACACTATACCTAAAGTTAAATAGTATTATTTATTAACATAAATATTGTATACTTTACAATACTTTTTACCTAATCATTTATATCCCATGTACCTTAATTTATTAATATTAGAATATATTTATATTACATACCTACCTTCTTTATCCAACAAATTACAAACCTTTTCCTAATTCCATGACAATTTATCAATTTATGAATGTTTACACTTGTTATTTATTTATTACTATATTTATCTTATTACCTAAATTTATTTTTCCCTATATGACATATATTCCGTAAGTGTATAAAAACATTTATCTATCAAGCATTGCTTTAGTTCATGCATGAATTGTGTGAGTGTTAGTTCGCGTATATTTTTTGGTATTTTATTAAATTTCTAATACGTAGTTGGTAGTTGGTACTAACTTGAACTACTAAGTGATGATCCTACCATACTTCTTGACGAAAACAAATTAAAGTTTGATTGCTCATTATTACTATTATTATTTTCTCATATCCAAATTTTATTGAATTTGATTTAGTGTGGTGTTTTGGTTCTGTACTTTCAAACTGTAATCAATTAAAATTGTAACAACTATGGCGATTGAGAAGAGTGGCCTGAGTTTCTTGCCAAGTTCTTCTCAGAGCCCAACCTTGTCAGTGAACTGGCCGTGAAATCAATGATTAGGTCATGTGTAATTCAGTCGTCGTTCAATTCGTCAATCATGTGTAATTCAGAATACGCGTATTTAATACCAAATGAGTATCTAACTGCTCGTAATGTTGCTGATTTTAAAGTTGAGAATTTATTGTTTCAGAAATCCAGAGAGATATTTATCTTCCATGCCTCAGGAACAACGGCGGGCAAGCATACATGAAGGAGGCTGGGTGATAAGAGACTTTCCCACCTAGTACTTGTCCTAACCTCGTGTGGGACACACCGACAACAAATTTTTACACAAGTCGTAGTTTTAAGTAAACAAAATGCAGTTCGTAAGATCCTTCTTCAAACGGATTACAGATGATCTCAAACAGAAAAAACTCATCCCATTAAAGATATTGTTCTTCGTGCATGCATCTAGTAAGTATTATTGGTACTGAATATTTAGTAAACATTTCTTTGTTAAGTAATATTGTAGTGAGTCAAAACGATGCTGTTGTTATTTTATTCAATGGTTTAGTAAGTAGCAACCTATAGAGTATTAATGCTATGTTTGTCTGTATTGTGCATTACTATGTTTTGATTTGAATGGTACTTGTTATTACCATCTGGTACCTATTCGTTCAATATAATGGTATTCCAATCGTTCTCACGGTTCATCCTATAACAGTGTATTTACAAACAAAGTTTTAGGGTATTTCGTGAACCTACTTTTGTAAGTTTGGCAGGAGTTTCTTATGGTAAAGAAGCATCGCAGTACCACCTGACCAACCTAGAGGAAATTGCATCTAATAACGGCAGTACACCGATTGTATTATCAGTTAGGCACGAATCAGCATTGCTGCTGTATTTAGGCTATCACTAATTATCATCCATAGAAATAAAAGATAGGAACTTTGAATGACATTAAGAAGCCAATTAACGCAGACCGTATTATTAAATTTATGAAATTTATAGCTCTTTTCGTGCTGTACCCGTACCTGACGATCCATATGCGTGAGTTGGGCATCAATGTGGAGGAGACTGCTATCATGTCTGCAGTGACGCCCGTCATATCAATTGTGATGCCGCCCCTAGCGGGCATGCTCGCCGATAAGATCGGTAACTTTAGGGTGAGTTTTTTTTAGCTTATTATAACTTGTTGCATCTACTAAGGCACCTCTTTAGGCTGCTGGATCCATGACATTGCTGTTACGAACTGTAAAGTTGGCGAAGCAGAGTGAAATCACTAGTGTGTGCCTTTGATATAGCGAAATTTATTAATTTATTTAATATTTTTGTGTCAAAAAAAAAGTGCTGCAATAACAGCAGGAAAATGTTTTTTTAAATATAGTTAGGTATTTGCTAGATTATTGAGGTCAACTGGCCAAGCTAATTATATTATTCTAGTACTACCACGAACCTCATAAAATTAGGATGTTCACATGTCACGTCTATCCGGAAACTAATTTAAAGCAATTATTCTTACGCATTTAGTTAAACGGGAGTCTATTTATGGGTCTAATCTGTCTCATTATGCATTGAATCGTCATTGTGTAGCAGTCATTTCAGTTCTATGTAATCAACTTAATCCAGAACGTCCGTAAATTAAAACCAATTCTGGCAACAATAACCTTTACCTTGCATTGTGAGGTACGACATTGTGGACAATCGGTATAGTACGTTCGTTTTAACATGTATGGTATAGCGAGCGCCCGCGTCGCGTCGCACAGGCGCGCGTGCGTCACAGCGCGCGAATACGCCGGCCTCGCCGCGCCGCCGCGCCGGAAGCGCCGTCTACAGCCACCGCTTATGATATCCACGAACGTAACGTGATCGACAAATCAGGACTCTTTTATGAGCTATGCTTTGTAAGAAAACAGAGAATTCTTCTTTGTGGCTCATGTGCCTATTATGACATATTTCGAAACCAGGTCATACAAAATAAATAGATCTAGAGTGAAAACGGAATGTATGTACATTTCTAGCGCAAAAATTACAAAAGAGCAAACAATTAAATTAATGACCACACGCACCAAATTATGAATAACAAACAAGAGAATGCTATAGTTGATGCAAATACGAAATGTTTTCTGAGTAAAGGCAGCCTAAAAAGCTAAGTAATAAGATGGAAACACAATATGCGAGTTGATATTCACGTACGTTTGACCACCATTAGAATAGGCAGGAATTGTATCATTCGAATGAGCGTCGGTAAGGTGTGCACATTGTGCTTTTACCCACAGCCTGGCAGGAGGTGTGGAGTCAGGGGCTATAGAGCATTTTTAATCACAGCTGCACCCTTCAGCGAAGTGAGCTGTCACTTCGCTGAAGGGTCGTCGGTCCGAGTGCACCAGGGACGCTGGTCCTTGGTGCACTCCGACGTTGTAACCTTGGTGTTGGTCTCCTTCTAAGAGCTCTCGCTAATGTCGTATCAAGTCCCGGCGGCTCACCCCTTATAGGGAAGTGTTACCTACACGGAGCGATATTAGTTGGTAAATCAGCCTTCAGCTATCTTCAGATCAGCGCGCCCCACATGACCATCCTATTTTCCCGAACAAAGCGGCATGCGTAAAATACATTTCACTTTGGGGGTGTAAAATTTCAGTAGAACCAGCTAAGACAAATACATTTCTCAGCCAAAAACGTCTAAGTTATCTAAAATATATAACAGCTTTATAATAGAAGTAGACAAGTCGCTTTACAATGTATGGATGCAACCTTTTGTTATACACGCCCATCTATGAGGCAGCATTTTTTTTAAATGATTTTAGCTTTTGACTTGACGTACCTAATACGTTAGTTTACTTCGCTTAATACACACCTGCATAAATGGAATACGATGCGATACTTCCCAACAAATGGCTTTGTACCCTAAAATGTAGTTGCGTAATTGTCTAACTTCGTCTCTATATTAATTAAATATGACATTAAACTTCTGTGACACGCATACCTTTGTCTTTTGTGACAAAACATTCTCTTCGTGGGAGCTTATTGTGTTTTAGCAACATGATGTACCTATACGATGTTGGATAGGCGAGTGTGAATGGTTTCCGCTTAAGTATACCGTCGAATATGATGTAAATAAATGCAAAAGATTCTCTTAGTGATTCACACTGCCACGACACGCGATTGCTATGTGAGGTTCTGTTATAAGATATTCACACAGACGTAGTATAAAGGTAACCCATGGAAATAGCTTTGACTATTGAGTGAGTCTTGACTATCATACCTACATCCTGGTCCGTATACCTATGTTATTACTTTTGTAAATCTCTTTGTAATATTATGTGGCATGCTTATAAAAACGTTTAGACAGTTACAGACTACAATTAATGCGACTGAAACCGTTAATATGACGATGACGATGTTTTGCTAGTCATCATTCATAAGTAGTGCATCCTGTTTTTCTCTGCTGATTGCAATTTGCATTTTAATAATCGGATCGGCCCCTAAAATATTACCCTTGAAATATGCGTAGCTTACCTTGACTTGTAAAGGCGTTTATTTAACTGTAAGTAGGTATTTATAAATCTCTTACACAAAATTTATAAAAGCAGAACTGTAAAATTTTAAGCCAAAAGCGTTTTGGATCGTTCGACCTTTACGTAAAGTAAGATCTTAGGCAAAAAGTTTTGTGTATACAAATGAGCAAATATCGATATTATAAAAAACGTGTTTCACGGTTTCGTTATAGAAAAATTTAAATTCATTTCATATATGTTAAAAAAAAAATTTGGTAAGTAAGTAATTTTAGTCTAGGACTAACTTTTCAGATGTTGAAGTTTACACTGAAGTTTTAAAATGTTGTAAAACATTATTGATTATTGACTAACTTTCTCAACTAATAAATTAATTGTTTATTTTACGGATTAATTACATAATATATAATTATTTATCTTTGTCATTTAATACGAGACTTAGAACCATTTTAAAACAACAAATATAACAACGAATGTTCAATGATTTCATCAACACATAACTATTTTGATAAAATTAGCTACAGTTTATGATAAAATGTTTATTAACGTTTATTAACATTTTGTAATTGTAGTGTGACAACACCATTAGGTTTAACATAGTTTGTTCGGAAACACTAAACAAGCGGATTCCTTGATCTTCGTTGTGTTGTCAGCATGCAAAACATAAGACATTAAAGAAGTGGTGATGGTCGGACGGAATGTAGAAGCACCAATTTTATCATAATTTACAATTCAAAGACAATCGTATAGTTATAAATAGAGACTAATTACTGCCGAAAATAAGAGCTGTTATTTTAATAAAGCCATAATTATAACGTCTTAGTTATACTGTATGTTACCTATCCGTTAATTAATAGCGATTCAACATGGTATTCGAATATGGAATGTTATTATTCAAAATTATTGTTTTTTGTTGTTATTATGAATGATATGGGTATATTTAGATGCTAGAAACATTCTGTAAATGAAATTACATGTTTCAAAGAAGTAAGGCTCAGCCTAATTTATGTTCAAATTGAATAAACGTACTGAGGAGCAACGTCCAATTTCTTCTATTTTAACAAGCTTGTTTTTCAACTTGCAATGTACCTATACTATGGTACCTACGTTACTATGGATGCTTATTTAGGTCTAATCTAGGCAGCTGAAATTACCCCTCAATGAAAGGGGACAAAGGGATTCCGCTAGCATTTTGTTTTTTTACACAGCACCGTCTAGCACAAAGGAAGCTAATATGAGCTAGTTATGCGATTTAGACAATACATATATATACACATATATTTTTAAATACATATACATAGAAAAACACCTGAAACACACTGACTCGTCGGATTGCTTCCGGATCCTAAACTTTTTCGAATCTTAGTACGACGTATTTTTACGGCTTAAGTTATTTAATGTTAGAAAACAGTCTACCGTATTGAAAATTAAAAACTGATTAATATAAGATTTTTTCCTACACTAACTGCCTCGGCGGGAAGTGTATACGACTGCTGTGCAAGAGGTCCCGGGTTCGATTCCCGGGTCGGGTGAAAATGGTATTGGGTTTTTCTATCATGAAATTGCATTATTAAGATTTTCCCGGAGTTTGGTAAACAAATGTTCCCGGTTGATGACAATAGGCTCGCCCCCTATTTCATGGGACCAAACATAGCTGGCGAAATGTGGGTGTGAAACACCTCTGCTTACCCCTTCGGGGAAAAAGGCGTGATGCTATATGTATATATATATGTATTCCTACAACCATCTATTTCTTTAACATTATATTTTTTAACTTTAATTAAACTGACATTTACGGCTGAAAATTTTCCGACAGCTCAAAATCATGGGGCAGGGTAACCCTGCAATTGTAATAGATAAATGTCATTAATCATAACTCTTTATATACCACCATAAAAAGTTACCAAATAAACTCTTTTCTTTTGCTTACTTTATTAAAGTTCGCAAAAATTATATGATTATAAATGGTTAAACTCTTATTAAAAGAATTGACAATGTCATAATTAAAAATAAAGGTTAGTGGAGGATAACGGAAAAAATATTTATTGAGTTGTCCTGTTTTGATGGACCAGACTAATATACTTATATATTCTGCAGTTGTTGCTGGCGCTGTCTTCAGCGTTAGGTGGTGCATCAGCTCTCCTACTGCTAGCTGTTCCTGTAGGTCGCATCACTGTCACATTTCCCCCTGAAGTAGAGCTACTCACGAACTGTGGCGCCAATGCAGTAAGATTACGACTGCTACAAGACTATCCGTGCATACCACTTCATCCCTACTCTTATGATATCAACCTTACGTGAGTATTTTTTTACCTGACTGCCAAAAAGGAGGGTAATGTTTTATATTAAGTAAGTGAAGGAAAAGACACACCGTGTTAAATTTAGGATTTAAATTAATATTAATTATTTAGTTTGTCCCCGCTGGCGGTGTGACGTCCTTTGTTGACGATATTTTCTTCAAGGCTTAGTTAAAAAAACTTTTACAGTTGAATGTTGCTAACCAAAGAGAACTCATTAGGTTAAAAATGTAATACTTTGCGTTCTTTGGCAAAAAATTCCTTACACGCTAATGTTTCTTTAATGTTTATTTATTTGTTCTAGAGTTGTTTCCTGTGGATTTATTTGTGATCTACCCGAAGAATCGTCACAAGATGAAACTAACGGAATTATTCATACAAATTCTTACGACATACATTTACAATCAAGTATTGACAGTCAACGTCTAGTATACAGACATACGGTCATGTCAACAATTGCTCAAACAATGGCACCGAAGAAAGATCAAAGCACATCACGAATAATGACCAACGATCCTTTCTTTAATATGACTATATCTAAAGTGTCCGACCGCGAGGTGTTCTTCCCAGCTCCACGACTGTATCAAATTGAATGTACACATGATGCCACAAATGGCTCTTGTTCATTTGGTAAAGACTATATTTTCAACGAGACAGAAGACGAAGTTGACGAGGCTTTATTGCGTATGAGAATATCTCACGATGCACAAATTACGCCTAAGGACGTTAGAAATTATTTGGTTAAAGCTGTCTCTAAAGGTAATATAACAAAATTAGATGACGATTATGATGGTGTTGACGGCGTATCTTGTACAGACAGTTTTGTGAGTATACTTAATGTTTTTGCCTTATACAACCATCCATCCTCTTACTGCCTTTTACTCCTATTAGGTGAGGCCGATTTTTTATATATTCAAGGCTCAACTATAATTAAAAAGTTAACGGGCAGTGTCTTCTTATTTTTTTTTTTTTATTTATACTTTTTATGTATGTACTGTGCATCAATATTATGATGAAATCTCCCTCTGTCCAACATTTTTAAAAATGTTGTCATATTTGTTAATGCCTTCAGACATCTCTTAATCTTAGCTGTCGATATAATATGACCAATAACGCTGTGAATCTTCATAGTTAATAAGCAAATCTAATAATCTAATCTTTTTCATAAATATAATTGAATTTTATTACTATTTTGCACAATTACTACGAATACACGTCATTATTTCAGCTTCACACCAAAGAGTGTATGTGTCATTAAATCCGCATTTAGTACATTGACTTTTGTGCAGGTAGTTATAAATAACTAAACCCAAGACATGTACTGAATTACATTACTTTTGCACAATACTTAACAAACCACAGATTTACATCGGTTTGCACTGGTTGAATTTATAATGCGTGCATGTATCTTTATATCAAAACTACCTTCTGCCCGCGGCTCCATCCGGGTGATAAAAAGTAGCCAAATGTGCTATTCCAGACTACAAACTATATATCTGCCAAATTTCATACCTCTGAGCCGTTCTAGCGTGATTGAGCAACAAACATCAATCCATCCTAATTTACGCATTTATAATATTAGTAGGATATATTTGTTGTCAGGGTCAAGACGGAGGAGTAACAGTTCAGATAGGACCACGCAAATTATCTGGATGTACAGCTGCCTGTGCTGCTACTACACCTCATAAAGGTCTATGTGAAAATCGAAAGCAACAGATTGAACTAGATCCCGCATTCACCTTCTGGGCCTATCTCGCTGTAAGTTTGAAGATAGATATTTTAATTTATTAAAACTTCGAAAATTAATGTCACCAATCACCATTACCATAGTACTTATTATAATTATCTTTTTTTATCGTCAGTGAACTGGCCTTCGGCAAATTTGCTGATACCTTTTTTTGGCTTTGTATGACATTCATAAGTATCATGTATGAGATCAAAATGAAATAAAAGATTAGACTTTGACTTTTCTTAAATTAAATATAAATAAATGGAACAAATTCGAGGGTAAAATAACTAACGTTAAAGCAGTTTGAGGTGGATCACATTATACAAAATGTGTAGCACGTGGACTGTTAGCGTAAACTCTTGCAGATTGAGCGGCGGAACCGCTGATGGGAAAATTGTCGTGTAATCGTCACTAACTGGGTAATGGCGAACTTGATACAGTGAACAGTCGACCCGACCCATTGCTCGCGTTCCCATTCCGTCTCATGGTTGCGCCCAGCATACGTATGTGTTCCATTGCAGTTGGAATATTCAAGTTTTTACCTCAGTTTTCTAATGAAGTTGCGAGAAAAATGTCCAACAACACGTGCTGATAAGGCAAAGAAATCTGTATAATCATTGTGCGTTTTCTGTCCTTTTTATTGATATATCGTAATTTTCGTATTGTCTTCATCGAAAATTAGGTAATTTTAAATACTGCATATACAGGAGCTGGATAGATTTGCTTAGAGAAAACCAAAATTTATTGTATCTTTTTTTAACAAAATTTTGGCCTTGATAGACGTTGTATTTTTATCACCGAATTTAATTGTAAATATAAATTGGAACGCATGTATGCATTAGATAATATAATTTAACATTTAAAAAACAATACGTGGATGATGCAGTGTAGAAGAGATATCACTAAAATAGTTTATGATTGTAATAATTTACCTATGTAGGTATATTCTGATTTTAAGATAATCAATTTGTAATTGTGTTTGGCGAAGTAATGATAAGAATATAGTACAGATCTTGTTCCCAACAGTTCCAACCATGCAGTGTCTGAACGAAGGCTCAATTGATTAAAACTTAAAAATAAACTGTTTACTCAGATTTATTGTCTACTTCATGCACAGCATATAGATACTAATGAGTATTGATTAATGACATTCAACCTTAGATAAATCGTATGTTTCACAATCGCTATACTCGAGAGTCTTTATCGACCTTGTCCCCGATGTGCGAGAGCTTAGGCACACACATAGCTTAGTCGAATTCAATAATGCAGAACAGGTATTAATGCAGTTTACGATTTCGTTTAAAACAAGGCTTGTTAAGATGCTTGTAACCTTAAAAAACTAAGTTTATCTACTATTACCTCTTAATATCACATACGATACGTTAGAACAAAATCCGGGTCGCAGGGGGCTGAACTCTACATTCTCGAAAATTACAACGAGACTCGGAACAACTACCTGTAGTGATTCAAATATATACATTGTACACTATAGGGTTATTCGGTTAAGAACTTTAACCGTTTTACACACGTTTAGTACCTTAAATAAGCAAGATGGAGAACTCTCCTTTCTTGCTATCTCTTTCTCTGGATAGGGTAAAAATTAAAAAAAAATCAAAGCAATGAAACTTTTAAACAGCAAAGTTATATATCTTTATAAGTGTTCAGCCCCCTGATTCTGACTCGTCGGATTGCTCCCGAATCGTAATTTTTTTCGGATCGTAGTACGACGTATTTTTACGGTACAAAATTAAAAACTGATTAATTAAGATTTGTTTTTTTATTTTATTAACATTACGTTTTTTAAGTTTAATTACACTGACATTTCCGTCTGAAAATTTTCCGACAGCTTAGAATCAGGGGGCAGTTACAAATACACGTGATAGTTATTCTAAAACCCATTTAGTCAACGTCAAGTTCACTGAAAAAAGTAGAGTGTGGAGAAAAAGCAAACAAAAAATTTGGCTTCTTTTTGAAACGCTAACCTATTATTTAATCAATTTTCAAATACCTTATATAGGTGACTAAAATAGCTACTACATATTGGCTGATTAGATTCTTGTTCTCATTTGAGCTTAAGTCATTACTCATTAGACAAGATCAATGATATGGCATCCCAATTTTGGTTTTTGACATAAAATAATTGTTTCACGTTTTAGGTTCGTGTATTTATCGGTATTATCGGTGGAACAGCTTTCGCCATGTTTGAAGGTGCAGTAATAGCCATTGTGAGAGAACAGAAGGCTGATTACGGCATGCAAAGAGTGTACGGAAGCATTGGAGGAATGATTTCTTCGCCACTTTCGGGGCTCCTAATAGACTACGCCAGCAGAGGGAAGGGATATACAGATTTCAGGTAAGAGTTAGCTCCTGATAAAGTAATTTTATTTCTGGTAAATCTTTAATCAGGTTCAATCTACTTTTCTTGCAGTAAAACGATAATTGAGTATGTGCAAAAAATACCCTGACTCGCTCACAATTTTTTTTTCAATGTCGGGATTGTAAAACATGTACAATGAATTAAAATGTGTAATCGAATTTTAAAATGCATTAACTCATTTGCATTTGAGTAAAATTAAACATGTTGAGAAATCATAGCTATTGGCTACCAATAATTATATTGCAATTGCAGTCAGGTAGTTAGTTGCCTATTAAGTAAATATTTATAATTACTAGTTATAACTGTGCTATGAAGCTGTTATTGTTACATACGTTTAGTAATAGTGCCCATTGATATTACTCGTATGCCCGTACAAAGAATACTTTTTACGGTTATTTTTTATTATTTTTGACTTGATTTTACGTATAAAGCTCATGCTATAATTGCCTTATTGGAAAATAAGGGGCTGGGTTGTCGTATCCATCCATTGAGTATCCATCCTGATTATTACACAAATTAAAATTAAATTATATTTGAAAATCTATAGATTTATTATTGTTTGTCTTCATTAGTAAGTATACATACATCTATGTCTTTTACAGTCTCATGTTATAGTTGTCTTAACATTAACAAGTGGAATACTCATTCCAATAAATGTTATTCTTAAACGGACATTTCTTTTTAGAATTTTAATTTTAAAGGCCCTGTTCAGACATCAACGTTTACTGGGCCGATGATAATATCGAGAAAATAACAATAATTCGATAAGGCTTTAAAACATTTTTATCATCTAATAACCTTTCTGAAAAGATTAACTGCTGAGTACTAACAAGCCAATTACAGTCAGTTCAGCAAGTCGGACGAATAGCTTTTGTAATACCGATAATCTCGCAATCTGAGAATGATTTGCTACATTTAACATGTTAGCTACGAGTTTAATTGATCTTATAGGATCAATTATGAGGAAATACATAGGCAGACAATGGCTTGTTGTTAGGTAATAATTATGTAGGTATGTATGTTATCGTGAAGTCAGGCTTCTACGGTGGATTGTATGTAGGTACACGAGTATTTGCCATTATAGCGTTAGATGTATCTAACCTAATGTTTAAGTATTACAGCTGAATGATATACATTCAGACGTAGTAGAAATACTAAGAAATTATATCAGCTATTTCAGAAATTTATTATTTAATATCAGTTGATTTCAAAGATACTTCGTGTAATGACGGATTAAGAATACATAATGTCACTGCCCCATCTCAACAGAGCACAGCGAGAAAAGGAAATTTCGAAACAAACCCTATAACAACCCACCTGGCCAGAGCGTGGTGCAGTTGGCTAAATTCTTTCTACATTCTTTGGAGGAGACCCGTGCCCAGCAGTGGGATGCTTATAGGTTGAAATGTTGAATGAAGTGATGATTTCAAAAATGGGTTGTATATTTATGAGAAAAAAGGGCGATAGTTTCGAGGTTACAGCAATACTTAAATAATAATCAAGTATGGATTTTTTTTGGATTGGTTTGTTTGGGAAGGTTTTTATAGGTTTACGACCATTAACACTCTGAGCAGTATACTGTGAGCGGATTGCTTGCTTACATAATATCAATCTTGATGTTTCATCTCACACGATCTTCCAACAGCTGATTTTGTGTGTAATCTATGTTTTAATAACTTTCAGGCCAGCATTTTACTTGTACGCTGTGTTAAAAGTGGCGTCTGGCGCGCTGATGTTAAGCATTGATCTAGAGTTTAAACAACCAGCGCAGAACCTTTTAGAAGATGTTATCACCGTGTTCAGAAACATCGAAATTGTCGCACTTTTTATTGCTTGCTTTATTATGGGTAAGTAGTCGCTGTGTAATTTTTGATTGCCGAACATTATTTTTACAGAAACAATTGACATACTTATTCATGGCTTCTGTTAGAGTTTCTGAAACGTAGGTTACCTACCTATAATTTCAATTTTATCGTAGCTACAAAGATTTGAAAATAAAATATTTTCTTTTTGGTATGTCATTTAATACGTTTATATTAATCAGGTATGATATTTTAACTATCTCTCAAGAGCTTAATCAGAACACTGGCCAAGTGCGTGTCGGGCCACGCAGAGTATAGGGTTCCGTATTTGCCCGTTATCACAATATAGTACAATTCTGTTGTTCTTTATTCTGAAAAGGATTTTGTATTTGGTACAAAATTATCCAACACCCAAGTTCAACAACTATTACTGCTAAACTAATAAAGTTATCTTAACCGCTATAATTTTCATTCAAGTTCATGAAATGCACTATGATCATGAATTTTTCCAGATTTTTCAAGCCAGCAGCAACAAAAAGTTTAATATTTCGTAAATGGACCATTAAATCGAAAAATAATGTTAGTAACCCAAGGCATTTTAGAAGACATATTTAACGATACCCCACACGATGGGGTAGACGACAAAAAAAATTCATCCCCACTTCACATGTATATGAACTACCCTAAAAAAAAATATTTTCCAAAATTTTATTTTACCACTTTGTCGACGTAATTGTAATACACACTCCTACAAAATTACAGCTTTCTAGTACTAACGGTCTCTTAGCAAAACCTCGGACAGACAGACAGACATAACGAAACTATAAGGGTTCCTAGTCAGAACTACGGAACCCTAAAAGTACCTAGGTATTAGGTATTATGCCTACATCCGAACTTCTGTTTACATCCGAACTTCTACCCACTTATAAGTGTATGTAGTAGTTGATATAAATATCAAGCACTTTAATTTGCTACCGTGTATTGTTTCTCGCGGTTATATAGTGACACGTTATTAGGTATTACTTCCTTGTTATAATAGTGTGGTTTTCTTCCACATCAATATTAGATAAGTACCTATAGATTTTCTCTGACATACTTAACATAAGTATTTTTATGATAAAAAAGTCCATAATTTCCTACTTAGTTGTTTATAATGCAGTGAAATTTTTATATAACGTATCATATCGTATAATACCATTAATATCTATAGTGGCTCAGCTGTATACGATACAAAAATATATATTGTCTACAGAAGTAGAGAGGTATTCAGAACCTTGCCTTTCTTCTCCCTTCGGAGGAGAAAGATCGTGATTTTATAGTAATAATACAGTAATAATATTGTTGTTAGCATAACATGAAATCTTCCACAGTGTGGTGCGAAAATTTCAACGCACCAGCGCATAGCGTTGTCACAAGTGATGTTATACGGCTGTTGAGACATTCACTTATTACGTCTGAACATAATATTATAATATAATATAATGATTGTATATACATACATTAGGTAAAGGCTAAAGATGCTTTAGATTTTTCTTTTTGTTTGATCAAAAATCTCAACCTTGTTATATTATACGTAACTACCATTCTTGTGTAACTCCTTACACATTACTTACTATTTTATGTTTTTACTTTATGTTCTTTCCACTGATAGCCACTGAAAGGTTGTACATTTTAGAAGTTATACTATTTTATACTATGGTATTTTTCAGGTACGGCATGGGGTTACATAGAAAGTTTCCTGTTCTGGTTACTGCAGGACTTGGGCGCCTCTCGGTCGCTCATGGGCATCACAATAACCGTCGGAGGTGTGGCCGGACTACCGCTCCTTGTGCTGTCGGGCCCTATCATCAGGAGACTCGGACATGCCAACGTTCTGTTCATTGGATTCGTCTTTTACGCCATTAGGTTACTCGGTAAGTAAAAATTAATATTTCGTTTCTTCAGAATCTTGAATTTAAATTAAAAACTCATGGGATGAAATGATAAACTTTTGAATTTGTTCGTTGCAATGTTCCTCATTTGAAGGAAAACATATCGGTACGTACCTATATTATAAACAAAAATGCGTGTACACATAACTCAAAAGTAGGCTTTCTTTGCAATTAATTTATGGCCCATGTGGTGGGACTAACATTATCTTTGTTTTGACTCATGACTTAAATGTAATGAAGGTATACCTATATATCTAATAACTCGCCAAGTGACTTAGTACCTAAGCTGCAGATCCACTTTCACTGCTCAAATCCCTTTCTCATCGCTGGTTTTCCCTTTTGTTTTTGTAGCTTTCCATAGAGTATCTAGTCTATTATCTGTGTGTTTGACTATTTATGTCGATTTCTCTTTTTCACTTAAAAAGTTATTTTGTTGTATGTTTGGCGTAGTTATAAATAGCAACTGTTCAGATTTCAAAGTAGAAGAAGAATCATCGGTATATTAGTTTTTGAGAGTGGTATGAAAATAATTTGTAAGGCTTTTTTTTTGTCTAAGCCGATACATCTCCTGTAGAGTCCAAACGTTTTAGATTTACAGATACGCTTTTGGATACACTCAGATACAGAAGCTTTGTTTGTGGGACAAAAAAGTGTGTTTTCTGACTCAAAATTATATCACTTGCTGCCTTGTTGAGGTGCAGTAATTAACTTTTTGCTATTGCATATTGTTTGAGTGACAAATGTAACGGCACTCCCAACGTACTGTATGCGATTGAAGGTAGACATCCACAAACTTTCAAACAACTTACCAAGGGCATAATATTAAAAAATTTTCGATTGTAGATTCTTGTAAACTTCAGCCTCTTATCCATGATTGATGTCATATTGATATTAAACTAAAAGTGTAAGGCCAAGCACACACCACGAGTTTTTCACCACATGGGAAATATCGCTGCGGCATAATATAATATATCATACTGCCAAATTTTACCAAAAGTTTTCTTACCGCTAAGTGCAGGCAATACGATGGTTATTAAATACTGCGGTACTGACCTAATTCTTGAACACAATACAATACATATTCACAAGTGGGTACTAGTTTCAATATAAGGTTCATTACCGTTAGTGGAGCCGAATGACACATTAAAAGAGCGTGCCTGGAATTTAATTTTTGTAATCTAGCCTGTGCAATGTTGAAAAGTTATCTGTTATATTATACCTTTTAACAACTATAAATTGTTACATTTTTTCTGTGGTGTAAAGGGGTCCATAAATATTTAGTTCTCAGATACCTACGAATGGCATTATCACCACTTATCCATCTTTTTCAGAAATATGTTCTGTTTGGGAAATTGATATTTCCACAAAAAATACTGTTAAATTACTTTGTGATTAATTTAAAACTGTGAAACGAATCAAAAGGGCAAAGTAAAAGACAGATACTTAAAACATGGACCAACATGGACAAACAAGATACTACTTATTGCTGACTTTAAATATGATGCAACAAAAAGAAATTCAGTGTGAAGAAATGTAATACGACTTTGACCTTTACACGGTTTTTAGTTGTTATATTATATTATTATGGTTATGTTTATTCATATTCCAAGGTATTTTATATTCCGTTTTATTGCAAAATACCTTATAGTTATTTTTATAGGATATTAAAGTTGGCTATGCGAGAATATAGTAGTATCAAGATATCTTCCTAAATATAAAAATTCCTTCTTTCGTGTTTTATTCATGTGTTGAGAATTGCAACCGATGTGTGATGTAAAGCTAATATCTGCCTGTAAGTCTCGCTAAAACCCAAAAACTGATGGACCGATTTAGCTAATTCTTTTTTATTGTGTATGCTGGGACGAGGTTTGTAAGAGAGAAAATTTTTAAAAGTCCGAAATCTCTTGAGAAGCTGAGGCGAGTCATGGTTTTGGCTTTATATCCCGTAGCTTATAAATCAGAAATTGTAGTACAATAAACTATACGTAATAACCGTCTTTTGTTTTATTAGGTTACTCGTTGATCTACAATCCTTGGCTGTGCCTGGTGTTCGAAGCACTGGAGTCTGTGACGTCATCGCTGTCATTTACTGCGGCCGTCACGTACGCAGCGAGGTTGTCTTCGACTACCACGGATACTTCAGTACAAGGACTTCTCGGCGGCCTGTATTATGGTGTCGGTACGTATTAACTATGCATTGCTTAGTGGGTATACTAAATGAGAGCTATTAAAAGAAAGAATTTGCGATCAAATATATATCTACCTATTGGTCAAATTGGAAAATGCCTCCACTCTATAAAATTATTAACTGTAGTGTCCGCTGCCCTCTACTTGTAGGCCTCAATGGCATATATATTATATTTATTTATTTATTTGAACTTCATACACAATATAATGTATAGGCGGACTTAATGCCTAAGGCATTATCTACCAGTCTACCTTTGGGTGATGCAGAGATATGTCAAAGTAGGTGCATGTAAACTAAAAATTGTGGATTTTCTGTACGTACGTGTATATGTATAAATAAAATAAATATATATGTATATAAATATATATATATATATGGAGAAGGATACGTGATGCGAGGGGCTGATGATGATGGTGATAAGAATACAAACGAAGAAATAAAAAAAAAAAAAAAGAGAAGAATCTGCCAAACTATCCTTTTAATAATAGTTCACGGACTCTTCTTTTAAAAGTGAAACGGCTTGTGCTCATCCTGATTTCCTGAGGTAGGGCATTCCAGAGAAGGATGGATTGAATAGTGAAAGAAGAATGAATAAAGTCAGATGAGTGGGAATTACAAACAAGGAGGCGATTATTTGAGGAGCGAAGGTTTCTGTTGTGGACAGAGCTAAGATATTGAAAGTAAGGCGTAAGGTAACAAGGGGAAGATGGAGATGTTAGGATAGTGTAAAGAGTAGTGAGAGCTCGTAAATTACGACGTTGACGGATGGGAAGCCAATTTAGCTGGGAACGAAAAGCAGACACATGGTCATACTTGCGAAGATTAAAAATGAACCGAATGCAGTTATTAAGAAGACGGTCAAGTTTGTTGAGGAGATCTGCATTCAGGTCAAAATAACTCACATCACCATAGTCGATTATAGGGAGAACCAAAGCTTGCATTAGCGTTGTCTTAGTACTGCAGGGAAGAAAGTTTTTTAGACGATAAAGCGCACGTAGGGTACCGGTGACTTTTTGACAAACCTGGGTCACTTGAGCTCGCCAACTTAGTGTAGGGTCAAGAATTATCCCTAAATTTTTGACAGTTTGGCAAAGTTCGACCTTAGTACCATCAAAGGTGATTGGAGGTATTGTGGCTGTGTCCAACCTGCTCAGTAACCGTTGACTGCCAATTATAATCGCCTGACTTTTAGCTGGATTCACTGTCAGACCGAAGCTATGTGACCAAGTCTTAATATGATCCAGGTCAGAATTGATCATCCTAACTGCTGACGCCACACAGTCCACACCTGCTTGGGAGTAAATCTGCAAGTCATCAGCATAAAGATGATACGCACATAGAAGATTTTTGGTAATGAGATTAATAAAGATTGAAAATAATAAGGGAGAAAGAATACCGCCTTGAGGAACGCCAGAATCAGTATTGCACCAGTTAGACGCTTGCTCGTTTAACCGCACTGACTGCTGACGACCTCGAAGATAGCTAGAGAACCATTCCAAAGCTTCAGAAGATATCATATGATGGGAAAGGATGGCTAGAAGGATATCGTGACTGACGGTATCAAAGGCCTTGGAAAAATCAACTAAAGCTAACACAGTAACTTTAGTGTCCTCCATGCCCTGTCTGATATCGCCAGTCACTTTGAGGAGTGCGGATGTAGTACTGTGACCCGGTTTAAAGCCAGACTGTAGTGGGCTTAATAGCTTGTGGATGTGAATATGCCGAGACAGTTGCTTGTGCACGCAGGCCTCCAGTACTTTGGATAAGAAAGGAAGAATGGATATAGGACGGTAGTGATTAGGTAGAGAGAATATATTATATTCATGCATATAATTCGAAACTGCGAGGTACCGTAGTCAGTATTTTTTTGAAATAGTACTTATGTTGTTTTTCTGTTATTTATGTTCCAGGTAAAGGTGCTGGCAGTCTTATCGGTGGTTATCTAATGAAGTTCTTCGGTACAAGACCCACATATCAAATATTCTCCTGCGCGACCTTCATTACTGGATGCATTTATTATTTGTTCAATACATTTTATATTCGAAAGAGGGTCGTTAGTGAAGACAACGACTTTTGCAAGAAGAAGCCAGCGCCAGCAGACATAGAATGCAATGAAACTAACAAAGAAAACGATAAAGCTTTAGTTCCTTCAATAGATGTCACCACTAAAGTTGAAGCCAAGCAAGAAAATTCGACCGTAGATAAAGTGAAAGAACCTAACTCAAATCGTGCGAAGTTGATTTCCGATAACACAGATGGCGGTAGTGACTCTGGAGTTGATAATCCGGCCTATAACGAGACAGAAAATTCAGAGACGAAGAAAGATGAAAACAAATTGAACGGTCCCTCAGTGTGATATGTATCTAGAAATTAGTAATTGAACATAGAAATAGTTCAAAGCCGATGATCGGCTGATAAGTTTATTTTACCTTTAGTGTCTATAATAATAATGTTAAGCCGAATTTAATAGTGGATTTTACCTGCTTGCTAAAAAACGTAAAGATATGTAGCTCACGAAGGCAAACAAAACATACATTTTAACAGTATTTTACTATGTTTCCTATGTATATATGCTTTATAATGTGGGAAATTTAAATACTATTGAGTCAAAAGAATACAGGAATCTGTGTTAACTGTATCAGAAAACGATTAAATTTGCCGTATTCAATAATCTATCTACTAAAGTTAGAATCTTGACTTATGCTCCATACAAAATATGTAAAATTCTATATTTAGTTGCCAAATCCATAATATTTATGATATATGATTGAAAACGATAAGAGGTATCCCTAACTTCTTACTACTTATATTAAAGTAGTAAGTAGGTATTTTTTCGGTTTGAGGCTCAAGAATATGCGATTCCCGTTGCAAATTGTCACCTTACAATAATCTTAGATTCAAAAGTCAACGTAAGTTATTTATTATGTAATTAAAATATAATCTAAATCTTGATTCTTTAATTTTATCAAATTTTATTTTAGAAGCATAATTACCTACTATAAAATATGTTCCTGTTGGAAGCATAATGTTATCAACCAATGCAGAAACAGAGATAAAAAAAAATTTGGATATTCGTTTCGGTATAATATTTAAAAGGACTGTAGGTACTATATCAATAAATTAATCAAAGCCGCACCGAGTATTGTAGATTCGATTCCTACCTTAGATATATTATTGTCTGACCCACTAATCCTTGTTGCGAGTGTGAGTGTAATTTGTGTCTGTAATTTGTTAGTCTCCACAGAAACTGTTTTCTAAAAGTCGTTTAATTTTTGTAACATATATAACTAATGGTTCAAAAAAAATTGAATTTTTGAGTAGGTATTATTGATGTATGTACATAATAACGTATGTATTTATTAGGTCTTACTGCCGTACTCAGAGACGTTACTTAACTTTAAAGTTTATTTAGTAAAAACGTGTAATAAATACTTAAGTCTATACGGCTAATTTAAAATTCAATGAAAAAATTGTGTTAATGACAGATTACTGCTACTTGACGTCTCTGACTGCGGCAGTTAGTATTACATATTTTAAGGTTATAATTTTCCGTCTAGATCTTAATAAATAAGGATGAGTTTATACAAATTTATTATTAATTATTAAGTTAAATAATAGATATTTATTATTAAAAGTGACTAAGTTATCGTATTTTTTTTTAAATAGGCATAAGTAAAGGAGACAAACCCACTGCAAGTGAACCATCTAAATTGAGCCCATAACCACTATTGTGGACATTAGTAATACTAATGACAAATCCAAATCTAGTACCACTATTTAGTTCCAACTCCGAAGGCGTATCGAATTCTAATAACTCACTTTGGCGTTTCCTTACCCTTATAAACCTCCTACTTTCCTCAAGTCGTTCCGGAGACATTGACCCTACGCATATATACCGACTGCCTTTCGAATAATTGTACCCAGCTTATGCTCCAGATAGGGGGAATACAAATCAGTATGCCACCCATATACATAAGGAACTCAACAACTACTTTCGAGAGATAACCAATGGCTTATCTCAATTCCACAATAAGTTTCATCTGTGTGACCGCCATTGATGAGATGGGTACTATTTCTGTTTGACAATGTTACTAGCCTGCTAATCACTGTGACCGGAATTCATTAGGCCCTCTTCTAATTAATAATGCCACAAATTATCCCCACAGATTTGATTACAAGGGTCAAAGTTAAATACTTACTAATCTCCCTTGCTCAATTTGTGATTACAACTTCGGGATTATATCCCTTGTGTTAGAGGAAACGGTTGTATCGTATTGAAATGAGTCACATTGGGGGGGGGGGGGGGTATTTGTGTATACCTACCATCCATCCATACATTCATCTATCCTAAATTTCACATTTATAATATTATCATAAGATTGAGAACCTGTAAAAAATCAAACACTTTAATGGTAACGAGTGAGTTTATGGGATAGAATTTAGTAGAGATTAATTTGTTACCAGCCAGTACTTTCCACTTAAGGCGCCCTAAATATTTTGAACAAATATGTGACACTTTCTACAAAGCCTCACACGGGAACGACACTGATTATCACGCTAATAATGTTAATTGTAACTCGAGTTTGGGTCATCTGAATCGTGTCTCCAGCGTGCCACATACTAGGTACCGCTAAAAATTATCACAATTTTACACCAGTGCTTATTCTGTCTACAACGTGTGTACCTATTTGAAATATTTAGTCATACACAACATTTTCTAGTCAGTTGTCGCGAAGAACACGCGCGTACGCGCCCCAAACTCGGTATACTCAAATGTGCAAAAACAGTTTAAAATGAAACAAATGATATTATTGTTCTTTGTTTTGTTAAATTGTATTCAATTATATTATGTACATTCGTCTAAACTGCCTGGACCTTTAGTGTATGTGGTGACACCAGCACCGAGAACACTGCAGATAGACATGGGAAGAGCTGCACCGTTCTACTATAGCAACTGGATGAAAAGGATGGATACACCCAGTGTGACACCCATTACTACGACAGAGAAGCCGAAAACACCGGACTTAATATTTGCGGAGTTCGAATCGGAAAATAATAACATGAAATCAATTCGAAATCTCTTAGAAATGGAGAAAACGGAACCGAAAACGACTACAACTACAACTAAACCGATATATGTGCCCGATGAAGTTACAAGTGCTAGTGTGTTAAACTATGGATTACCTCAACCAACTACTGAGAAACCGATGAAAACTGATATGACTGATTATTTTGCTCTGTATAATAATTTGTATAACACTGGCCCAGTGCACGTGCCTAGTGCGCCATCGTCGAGTGTTCTACCGCCTAGTACCACCACTACAACTACCACAACAACAACTGAGTTGCCATTGAATAACGTAGAAAATGTTTGGCATATCATAGACAGTGAAAAACACGATCAATATTCTGGTAAATGGACAGAAGAATCTTTAATTTCTGAACAGAGTACAAATGAAGCAAGTAGCGAAGACAATGATCATGGAGATAAAGATGCTTCAAACAATAGTATGACCGAAGTCGAGGCTGGTATTGACGACAATTTTGCTTTACCAGGGTAAGTAATCGATATGAATGTAATCTGGCAGTGTTTCTTTTTCTCTCTTTTTTGTTAGATTAGTAATAATGCGGATTTGTACAAATGATTTATTTAATTATTTTCTTGCAGATTTGGTACTTATCCTGGTAATGGCGCTGAAAACGAATCTAGAGCAATACGTACAGAACCCAACGTTCATTTTCCCTACGTTAATTTGAAACCGTTTAAAATGAAAAACTATAACTCTAAAAAATCTAACAATAATAATATGTTCGATCTTGGCAGTTTCACCGAAATAAAAAACCCTGTTCGAGGAGAAGTTCAAGATAGTTCTATGATGTCTGTTCGCCAACCTATAGATAGATATAATCCTGCACAGCCATATTTGCCGGATTATGGAACAAAGTCAAAACAAGCGAGTGCACCTCCTGCACCTGCTATATCTGCACCTGTGGCTCCTCCACCGCAACCACGACCACCTCAACCACGTCCACCGCCAGTGGCTGTAGTTGCCAATCTTGTACCTCCTCCAGTACCACCATCACCTAAGTTAACGGCTGATGACTTCCCAACGCCTGCTACTTACGAGTCGTTTCCACCTTACGCACCAGGTGGTCCAGCGCCCGGCCCTTCGTTCTCTTTTCCACCTACTGGTCCTTCAGAGTCTGATTTTTCATCTGATGATAGCGGTCCTCCTGCTGCCCCACCTTCAGGTTATAGATACAAGCCACCTGCTCCAGTTGCCCCTGCACCACCCACTCCCTCTTTTGTTCCAACACTTCCTCCATTGAGTAAACCTTTTTCAGGATATTCTTATAATAAGCCATCCATGACACAGGATGATAGCCCACCAGCCATGGATATGGAATATAAACCAGATTTCCAAGGGTATCACTACAGCAAGCCTGCTCCATCTGCACCATCACCCCCACAAGATAACCCTGCACCTAGTTATGGACATCATGAAACACCACCGGCGTCGTATCAGCCCGAGTCAGATTATCCAGACCTGATCTTTGACAACTCTCATGGAGCAATGGGGGGCATGAAAGGAGGAGATTCAATGAACGGAAACGACATGGGAATGATGCCACCTCCTCCCCCTACTGACATGAAACCCGATTTAGGTGCACCCTCAATGGATGACCATGGATTTCCTCACGATTTTCCAGGAGATTTTAAATATGGTAACGATTTTGATGATCATGATTATCATCACCATCATCATACAACCACGACTACAACCACTACTGAGATGCCTCGTGTCAATAGATTCAGTTACTACTATTTAGGTAAAAAACTGTATTATTTGCCATTGTACTTCAGTGTTTATTTTGTCATTTATGTAGGAGCTTTAATTATAAAAGCGGTGTTACGTCACAAGATTACATATCCAAACAGTTTTAGGCCAAACACTCAGACTGCATCATTCTTTTCAAAGCGGTCTATAGAGGGCCATTTATCACATGAAAATCTTCATGAGATAACGGGGCGAGTAACGCACGCTATTGCTACTGCTGCCGAAAAATATATCAATGAGAACAGTAAAGATAAATAGGAGAGTTGGTTTCACTGTAAATATGTGGTATGTTTAGTTATACTTTAATGGGATTACGAGTATGAGTTGTGAACTGGACACGTTTAAAGTAATAAATAAAGTGACAATGTGTTTAAACGTCGTTCATTATCACAACATTTTAATGTTACATTAAAAAAAAATTAAGGCACTAAAATAAATATAATTTTATAATCAATCTGTTTTTTTTTTAAGTCATAATTTATTATTAGCGACCGTCTCAGTTCTAAAAAGAAATAGATAATATACATACATGAACCCTGAAAACTCAACACTCCTTTTTTGGGCAGTCGTGTAATAAATAGTTACCTTCTTGAATTCAGTACCAATGTTTTGCAAAGAGACAATCCTGGTAATAGATACACATCTACATACGTTCAACTTTGATTAGTAGTTAAGTACCTATTTAATAAAAAAATATTGTCATTGGAAATTATTTCCAATTATGACGGTGTTTCCTGCTTTCTAAATCCGTTATTACTTTGATACAGAAATACGTGCCCCATTTTCGTAGATATACGATTAATGTAATGCGATTCAGGGATTCATTATACCGGAGCACACAAATGTTACCTTATTTTCAAGACAGAACAAGTAATCCAATAAGAAATGTATTTTTTACTATATTAACAATGAAATTGATGTGTAAAAGCAGAAAATCTTCTCTAGTCAAACATGTTACTTTTATTCATGAGTCGATTTTATTGATTTCAATTTCAAATGAAAGGCATTGGTTGGATCGTTGAACCCGAGTTTAGGCTGAAAATTTTATTACAACCTGACAAAAAGGTCAATAAAAACAGTAATCTGAACAGTAGTGAAAAGTTACAACGTGTACATCAAAATAATAGATGTAACTCGCAAATCATTCGGTCGTCGCTGAGATATATGTGCATAGGTACCTATTAAAAAAAAAAAAATCTGCAGTAGGTTTTTATGTACCTCAACTCAGTTACCTCAAGGGAAGCCAGTTGTCGCTACGGTTGGGCTAAGTTAGCGATGAGTCAGATGTAACTAACCCGAAATGGGATGGTAAAACCATTCAAAACAATTTAAGAGATGTACGGTCTTATCTAAAATATTATATCAAAGGATCATTAATGAGTAGTACTAACTAGTTTTGCTTAATATTTTAATGATTAGGTCTTAGTAAGTTATGACATAAGTTAGTCATAGTTACATCTATTTTGCGCAGGTATCCTTTTAGGAGAGTCCTCAGTGAGAGCATTCTTATCTAGCATTTGTAACACTATGAACGTTCGAGTCGACATCCGACCGTGGAGCATTCGAATGATGATCAAGAAAGTGTTTCTTGCTTGAGATAGTTTACAGTCGCCAGTAATATTCCTACATACATAGAATTTCATTGTACTTGCTTTCAAGCATTTTGTTTGCGTGAATATTCGAATGCGAGCTATTTCCGCGAACAGCGTTGCGACGTCCACACCGACCGAAGCTCGTGCTCGCGTGTAAGCTTTATAACGCTCGACTCAACGTCCACACCACTCGAATATTCGGCGCCGATTGCTCATTACACGTGAAGGCTCTTAGTTAGGACACTCCTTTTAACGAAAGTAAATTTTGCGAATTTCTTTGTTTGATTATTCATCATCACTTTCTCGGTATCCGTTTTCATACTTTTCATTTATTTTGTAGAACAGATTCCAGAACGCCAATCTACTGTTATAATTTCTCTTTTCAACTTTGAGCTCTGAGTCTATATACAAATAATACAATATATCCTTGGTGACAGCTGGCCATTGAACAGGTAATATTTCAGTTACTGCTGGAGTTGGATTACTGAAACAATAAAATACGGTATTATACGGACAATACTGGTATCTCACTAATATTATAAATGCGTAAGTATGTATAATATAATATTCTACCACATTCACACAGCGCCATCTAGTCCCTAAGTAAGCAATTATATTTGCTTGTGTTACTGATATACTACTTAAATACATTTTTCACACAAATATTTGTCCTGGATGGGGATCGAACCCACGACCTCCGGCTTAGCAGTCAGGGTCACTAACCACTAGACCAACAGGCCAGTCAAAATCATGTATGGATGGTAGTTACACAATCACGACAGAACGACTATAAAAAGGATCTCTATGATATTTGGCACACTGACATATTGTAGTCTGGAATAGTATATAAACTACTATTTACCAACATAGCACGAGGGTAGAGCGGCAGGCAGAAGCTAGCAAAGATATAAATTACATTATACAAACCCATATTTAGCAAAATTGGTCCACAAAGTGGTAACACGATCGATGATAAGTTGATCTTCAGCCGAGGGATTCTTGTCCATGTAGGAGATATCAAAGAAATAACCGAGTTCGTCAGCATGTGATGCTCCCGGTGCAGTAACATTGAGTCTGTCTTTTAAAAAGTTCCTGCCCCCGTCGTAGAAGAATACATACTGGTAAATATTCGAGACATCATAATCGAGGTATTTATTGATTGTTCGCACAACTGGATAATTAAAGCTTAAATCAGAACGGAACTGAATGAATCCTTGTTTGACTTCTTCAGAAGGATTTTCGTCACCGATATAGAAATGTCTTAATTCTGCCTCCATTTCAACCAAATCGTCAAGATCAAAATTAAAATACCTCTCCAACGCATCGTAAAAAACATTAAGATTTGTGTAGTCTTCAGGTGCTAGTAATTCAAAGTCATTTAAACTTTCCTCACTATTGTATCCCAGAAGAATATTTACGTTTTTAAGATCTAAGTTCTTTATGTTAACTGGATAATCATAAATGAATTGTTCAACGTCATCAAATTGTTTTTCAACACATGGTCTGAATGTGACATCAAGTTCTGAGGTTGCTGCAATCACCAAATTAGGATCAGCTTTAGTTAGAAATTCTAGCGCCTCATTAGTGTCTGTGGTATATAAGCCAAGTTGGTTGGCTAACTTTATTGGCGCTGATGTAACAGATGCTACTATTGTCCAAGGGCTCAATGCAACTCCACTTTGCATAATAGCTTTATCAAATATTTTGTCTTTGCCATAAACTAAATGGAAATCGACGGATGCACCTCCTGCACTCTCTCCAAATATTGTTAATTTATTGGAATCTCCACCGAATGCGTCAATGTTGTCCTTAATCCAACGTAGAGCTAACTGTTGATCTTTTAAGCCTTGATTACCAGGAATTTCGGGAGTATCGAGGCACATAAATCCATAAGGTCCAACACGGTAATTTAATGAGACTAAGATCACGTCTTGTTTAACTAAATACTTTGGTCCATAAAGCTGCCTTCCAGAGAAACCGATAGAGAAACCGCCGCCATAAATCCAGACTAATACAGGCAACCTATTTCTGGAATTTGCTGTATTAGGTACATAAATATTAATATGAAGACAGTTTAATGATCCAACTATAGTATTATCAAACTCTGACACTTGGGGACATATTGCCGAGTCGTCGTAAGCTTCAAAAGTGTCTTCGAATCCGGGATGTGGTGTAGACGGCTGTAAAGAATTATATAACATATTTTTAAATGGAGAGATTATGAGTCCTCAAAAAAAAGTTGGAAATATAATATTATTAATTTATTATTTTAAACGGTATAGGAGAGGAGATCCGAGCCCAGCAGTGGGACATTAATGGGTCGCTGATGATGATGATGAAACGGTAAACGAAGAAACCTCCGACATAACCATAGTATATGGATCATAAACTATAAAGATACACAAGAACACATACATAGTTATTATCGGTTAAGCAATTATAAAAACACTTACCCCGAAAGGATTACTTTCATTAACAGTTGCATAAGGGATACCCATGAACATTGCATAGTCACCGTCTGTAGCCCTTAATCCGCGGATCAAACCAACCTTGGTATCAACTAACGGGTCAATCCTGGATAAAGTACTGCCACGATGGATAAGGCAGGCTAATACAATTGTTATAAAATTTGCTTTCCAGTCCCACATCATTGCCCCAACAAAACCAACTGGCAGCTATACTCGTATCACTTGATCTTAAAGTGGATGATAGTGCATTCAAGATCACTATTGAAAACCCAAAGAGATATGTTGTTATTGCGAAATGTTTAAAACCGTGAGAGGAAGGCCATCAAGTTATCTAATCTTTTCATGACAGTTTTCTTTTATCATTGAGAATTTAATATTTTAGGATTCTGTATTTGATACTAACCTGGCTAAATTTAATTCTTGTTCTGAATTCTGCTAATATTATAAATTTGCGAAAGTTGGAATGAACCGATGCAAGGATGTTTGTTACTCAACACTATAACGGATGTAAGGATCTGTATTAAATTTCATACGGATGGATTAATAATAATAATATTCTACCACATTTACACAGCGCCATCTAGTCCCAAATTAAGCAATTATATTTGCTTGTGTTATGGGTACTAAACAACTGATATACTACTTAAATACATTTTTTTTTTTGTAAATACATACATACTATAGATAAATTACACCCAGACACAGAACAAACCATTATGCTCTTCACACAAAGATTTGTCCTGGGTGGGGATCGAACCCACGACCTCCGGTTTAGCAGTCAGGGTCACTAACCACTAGACCAACAGGCCAGTCATCAGGATTCATTTTAGTCTATATTATAAATAATTGTGTGACCGACATAGGAGACGCGAGCGGAAGCTAAACTAATTATTAAATAATATATCTCAATTCTGATGTAAATTTTGAGTGGTAGAGAATCTTATATAAGTATATTTGGAGCCAATACTATATGGTCATGTCTAGAATATGAGATATAATTTCGATTCGAAATATGATTCAATGTTGTTGTTATAACTTAATTATAGTTAGTTTGAGCTGTCGTGTCGTCAAAGATACTTCATTTTTGTAAAATTAGTTAATAGGTATGTATAATTTTTAAAATAAAGTAACAAACTTTTTTATAATGGCCAAGATTATTATTACGATTTACAAAAACAAAGGAATCCTTTTTTTATTGCCCAACGTGGCAGATGAGCATGTGGCCCACCTGATGAGCGGTAGCCAACCACACCGCCTATGTACATTTATCATTATCATAAAATCTAGTGTACTTATTTATACGTATATACCAACCCAATATACTACGGAATGTCCCATAGAAGGAGACAGATTGCAGTAAAAAACAAAAAATAAAGAACAAAACAAAAAAATTATAAGTACGTTACGGTATTTGAAAAAAAAGAGGTATGTACAATTGGTGTTAGTTATTACAGTTAGGATTGTAGTGTTAACTAAATTCTTCCTGCTACGACGTTCCACGCGGTCTATGAAATATACTTATGAAAAGACCTAATTTTGAAACCAATATTTTATTTTGAAACTAGTACTTGGGAGGTAACTATGCTAAATGAAAAGTGTAATAAAAAGAAAAATGTAATTATTAATTGAAAAGGGTCAATTTCAATAATCTGACGATTTTAGCGTAACATAAGAAATTGAGAGGTCACAAACTTGCAAAAAGAAGAGCGTTGCCTGGACTTTATGAAGGGCTGTTGAGTATTTTTTTATTTTGAAATAAATTATGTAAAGGTAACGGTCAAAATATACCATTACCAAGAGCCAAAGTAACAAAAATCGTTTAGTAAAATTAGTACGCCTAGCTCAAGTAAAGATGATTGTGTCAGTGATTGACAATCATAAGAGTCATAATCTGGTTTAATTACTATATATTTTTGTATAGGCGCTACCGCTATGACTGTCTTACATTAATTATGTTATGGCCACCAAACAAAACCACAGATAAATATAGCACTGTTGTCAAGACACATTGGAACAATAACCAAAAACACATTAACCTGATATGCTCAACTGAAAATCTGTAGCCGCTTCCTCCACCGCTGAAAGGGGAAACATTGTAAACATTTGATTCTTCCTATCATCTACATTTTCAGATTCAATGGACCCCATGACGCTCGAGAGAATCTACATTAGTATCGTTGCTTCCCCTACTATAGTGAATACACGGCAATTACCGACTTTGAATATTGTCTTTCACACAAACCTTGTCCTAACAATTACAAATATTTAAAAAAATAATTAGCCTCTTCTGTGTTTTAGCAAGTCTAACGCAACAGCAATTCATATATCCATAGCTAAGAATTCGTAGTACACGATCTTGGTCGTATAACACGTAAACACTTGTTATTTAGGTAGCTATCATATCTGCAGATTATATATCTAGATTCTAAAAGATATATCCACACCGTGCACTGTTAGTCATCTTTTTCTCTAGGTCATAGGAATCAGATATAGAATACATCTAGCCATAGTACACTACACAATAAAATAAAAACAATAAAATCAAAATTGTACCAAGAATCTCAATAGAAACACGAGCCTAGCTAGTCCGATCTTTTAAACAAAAATGTTTTGATGCTTTCATTTTCAAATGTCATATTAAAAAAAGAACAATTTATTGTATAATCTAAAAAACGTATGATCGTAATGCACAGTTATTTAACAACTAAACAGGTACATAAGTAAACATGTATTTACATCGAATCTATTTATCTTCATCATCTATAAGAGTGATCTGTTATCTTATTTCAGGCTACAGTTGTTTCTCGACATTTCATCTATCGCCTTGTTCCCAGACCTCCATAATTTTATTACCACCACGACTTTTATTTGTGTACACATATAATTCTCAGGACAACCAAGAAATATATAGTACAGTCAACATGTCATTGTACAAGCCAATTAAAATAATTTCTTATTTGTATGCAGTATCAGATAATCCATTTTATTAAATTAATGTAAGTGGTTCTTAAATCTTTTTCTCCCCGATTTTCTTCCTGACCATACTTACTTAAAATCTTGTGTATGGATGTCGTGGAAAAGAAAATAATATATTTTAATTGTCGTGGAGGTAGGGGGAACAAATATAATTATGAAAATTTATTTTTCGAGAACAATGGGTTGTGGATGTCTGGGAATAAGCCCGTCTATCGTGGTTTGAATAGAAGAATGTTACTGATCCAGAAAATAAATTACTTATTTTCTGGATCATGTAAGTAAAATGTAATTATTAATTGAAATAAATTACTTATTTTCTGGATCATAGATGTGTTGTCACAAATAATTGTTCATATACTAAAAAAAGATTGCAATATATAAGCAGTATAATTTTATAAGCACTGAGTTTCGTGATAATTTTTCTCAAGGCTCGTCGTTCAATTGTATAGTAATAGTTTTATTACCAGTCCATATTGAATTTATGATGTGATCAGTCTTTTGTTTTTTATTCTTATTTGTAGAATGATTCATGGAGATAGGCGTGAATATCTGTATCAGCTACTTTTATATCCGTGTGATAAGATAATAGAAATTTATCATCATGGTGAGCTGAATGTAAAATTGAATGTCTTGTAGAAGAGTAGTTTTGCAATAATCATCTTTCCAGGTGTTCTCCAAAACCCTGCCAGAAGAAGTAGAAGGTGTGTAACTGAACCTGATGGAAAAGATAAATATATAAAAAAAAAACACTTATTTCGTTCTAACTGTGTATGTAGGAATTCAAAGTTAAATTTGTAAAATATAATTTTAATAAAAATATAATCAACTGCGCGGCAGATTGGAGAAAAGACTAAATACTTAGATCTTTTATTATTACTGACAGAAAGGAATATTTATTGAAAGTAAATTTGAAACTATCAATTACTTAGTTAAGATTTTAAAAAGTTACGAATATATAAATTGAAAAACCAGCCAAGGAGCTGACCCGTCGCGTCGAAAGGTTAATAATATAGCCAAAATCAACTACGAATTTATGAAGTGAATGATGTCTACATGTCAGACTTTTTCGAGACGCAGTCTCGGGAGCTCCCAATAACAACATTCCAATCAATGATGTCAACTAAAACTTAGAACAAATGCACTGAAAAGTGAAAATGCCAATAGACGCGAATTATTTGATTGTCCGATAAAGTTTATATTAAACAAAGCTGTAGGTACAAGTGTCTAGCTTTCACTATTGTGTCAATACGACAAATTCAATTTACACGTCACTTAGAAGCTACACACGCACGAAATGTTTACAGTATTCATAATTCAGAGTTCCCTTTGCACTGTTAACTGGGGCGCAACATCACAATTCAGTCAGTAGTTTGTCAACTGGCGGACTATGAACATCAGTTATTAAGAAAGAAAAGTGAAATTTTAATCCAGATCTTAGTATAGTTAAATAGAAGGGGTATAATGGTGTCTAGAGGTATATTAGTGTTAACATGTCATGGGTTGGTGTGGGTAGGTGCGATAGCGTTGGCGCTATGGGCGAGCGGTGCACGCGCGGCCGTGCGATACGATACGGCTACACCACATACGCCGCCTTACAAATATATACCGCTACGGTGAGTTTATCGTGATTTAATTATAATAATTTAATGTTTTAATGTAAACATCAAAAGAACACGTGTTTCAATATTGGTGTCAGTGCCTAGAATTCTTGCAAGTGGATAGTGTGATCGCTGCTTTTCAGCTTTAATTCATGAAATACTAGGTGAAACTCAAATAAATTTTGCTTGTGCTAATTTCCTAGAAAAGTTGTCATATATTTCTTACAACTTTTCAAAAGCCAGTATTAAATTTCGCGGAATTCACGTCTCTTGAACCTCCTATTTGCAAGTTAACTTTATTAAAAAAAAAATAAAGATGTTATATGTTACCATCGTTAAATTTGTGTCAATTGTGAACGTTCTTAAATTTGACTCCAATTTTGATAATCTAATTGAACCAAGATCGGTTACTGAAAATTATGATTGGGTCTGCAAAATTTACTTGTTTGTAATACGGATTAATTTCTTGCAAGGATTAGGATATTTTATTAAGTGAGATGACATTTCTTCTCAGGAAAAATCCTTATACTTCATCTAATGAACGTACGAAGTACACGCAGGATAGGAATAACTAACCGCGGATAACACAATCAATAAATTTATCTTGTGTGAAGCATGAAAGAATGCACAATATTATTAAGACCATACTATCTTTCATCAGAATCAAAGAAAGCCTGTATTAGGCCACTGTTGAAAATAGGCCTATCCAATTGCACACCACAGAGCATTTTCTTACACCTCCCCTTACATCAAAATAAAATAACAAAAATATTTTGTCATTAAAATCTAGGGTTGCCGAATGCAGTTTCAGATCTGATCACTATTCCAATTATTTTCAAAAGTCGAAAGTAACATAACAAACTTAGTTTTGACTTAAGACTGATTTAATGTTCATATTTTGTACAGGTCTAGTTATGGTGGGATACCAGGAGAGTCGATATCTCCGCCAATGGAGGACGCAGAGACGCAGCATAACAGTGGTATGCCGTTATCAGAGTTTATCCTGACCGCATTACGCACTGCATTGGATGTCGTCAGAAACGTGAACAAGCAACGTGCTGTAGCTGCCGCGGCTAAGAAGAATAGTACAACAATAGCAGTACGTATTTATATTTAAGCTTTTTCTTGATAGCTCAATTATAGCTTACCGCATCATCCAGCTTAAGTAGGTGATATTAAAACGGATGGTATACTAATAATAATATAAATCTCTATACCCAAACAAAAACATTAAAAATCATTGTCAGAAAGGAAAACCAAATAAGAAACGTTTTCATTTATTTGTGTATACAACACCAAATATGTAACGTAGATTATTTAATAAAGATTAGCATCCCAATAATCCTGATCTCTAACCTTGAACCATGCATATTGGCCAGATGTTTTGTACTGACTCAATTAAATTTCAACTAATCCCCTCCAGTAGTAGGTTAATTTTATAACGATTTAAAAATGACCATAAACAAATCGGTGTGAATAAGCCATTGCCGCAAACAACGTAATAGATATAGATTGTACTGTCGGTGCAAAGCTTTTGATATCTTAAAACATCTCTTAGGTATAATCGTTAACTTACACGCGCCACCAATTAAACTATTGCCGAAATTTAAGAATGAGCCGTGACGAGATTTGTCTGAAGTGATCTGAATATCGATCGGCATGTGGCGGGACATCAAAGAAGGTCAGATTACGGTACAAACTGAAGTGGGTGACCGAGTCCATGGCGCTAACTGAATGTCTAGGCCGCCGTGTTTAGACATCCAACTGTGCCAACGATCACACGCACCTGTAAATCGGAAAGTAACGTCCATTTAGCTTAATTAATGTGATCCGTATTAGCTTTCTTTATAACTAAAGAATCTCACCATTTCTCAATTTTTGTAACAGTAAATAGATAGATAGTAAATAAAAATATATATAAAATGATATAATAGGCTCCTCCCCTATTTCATGGGACCAAACATAGCTGGCGAAATGTGGGTGTGAAACACCTCTGCCTACCCCTTCGGGGAAAAAAGCGTGATGCTATGTTATGTTTATGTTTAAATAGAGTTGTCAATCATTTCGCCCACCAGTTTAACTCGTATAGTCAACTCAAATTAATAGCCAATTACATATGAATTGATAGGATAATAAACTGCATTCTCCGAGTCATTTAATAAATAGTAGGTATAACACCATGCTAGTAGACTGAGGCAGTACTAAGTCAGGTTTCACGTGGTAGGAACAGCACGGTAACTGCTCGGTTCTAGAAACGTGCGCTTACCGTACATGAATTATTTACTTGAGTTTATTCCAAATCGTCAAACATATGCGCGGTTCCCGTGTGCCTAGACCCTACGGTCAACGGAACCGCGCATAACTAAGACATAAAATCCAATCAATTTTAGCTGGGGCGACTGTTTACAGAAAAAATGGTATACCTAAGTAATCAGTTGTTTAAGGGTTTTCTGAAAGATATCATAATTTCTTTAGTCTGGTTGCTCAGATTATCCTAGAACATCGGCATCTCATGTTCTTTCTCTGTAATATCTTCTTGAGAATTGAACAGAGTATGATTAATTTAGAGTAATGAATTATTTCGCAAACATGAAATAGCTATTTTAAAGTATTAAAATGTAAATAAAGTGCTTGACTAAAAAAATTCATTGTTTAATTTGTTAAAGTGTAAGTCTAACACTTACGCTTTAACCCCGGTGTCTATATGGATGCATCGGCTATGATATTATTAGACAAATATCTATGTCATGAAAAAAATATTAATTATATAGGCGAAATTAAAAAAACCCGTTTAATTTACACCTTTTCAGTTAAGAAGAACGAAACCTAGCAATTCTACCGTGGGAACTGGACGAGGCTTCGAAGATTATTATGACGATGATCATCACCATTATCATGAAACAACAACGACTACTACAATGAAACCCAAGCCGAGGTACACTGACCCTTGGGCTGGCTACTACGACTGGATCATCAACGAAGGATCCTTTAAGTTCTGGAGTGTATTTCAAGTAAGTATATTAAAAAGAGGGTTAATGGGTTGCTGATGACATTATTTTTACAAAGTATTTAAATAATATATATAGATAGCTTGCTTAACAAAAAAAACTGTTAATGTGACGTATAAATAGGGCTCACTATTGTCTACAAATTTGATATCAGTCAAAAAACAGTTTGCCAAAGCTAAAGACTGACCTCGATGGAGGATCACTGAGGACGCCCCCTGGATCTTGCCCCATCCAGGGGACATATTAAGTCAAGTCAAAAAACTGAAAGGCTGGAAACATTTTTTACTATCAGAAGCCACGCAACATAGTACTATTTTATGGTTGTTTGAAGTTTCAAATGAAAGCTATTGACATTCCAATACAAAATGTAATGTTAGAATACAACAGACATAAAATATTTACGAGCTTATTTCCATAAATGCAGTACTGCACAGGAACAAAAACTGCCGCTTTTGTTTCTGTCACCGCCTCTGTTTTCATTCGAACGAGCAAAAATAGATTTGACCTCAAGCGCAACGTAGTGCATCGTAGCGCGAAAATTATTGTTGTTTATAATTTTGTAAGAAAAAATCACTATTACGTTGTCATTTAACGATCTGCCGGTAGTTATAAGACATAACATTGACATAGTTTTGTGTACAGCCATGTGATGACCGTCGCAGCAGGGCGGTGTAGTCGAACGAGGCCTTGCGAATGTCGTTACAGCGAGCCATTTCCTAGATTGAGGTCTCGACAATATAAGCATGTACTTAGATTATCATAAGGCTTGTTTACATTAATTTATTTCCCACGTTTATTAAATTATTTGTTCCTAATAAACAAGAGCAATTACTTATTGATAACGCATCGAATGGTATACGAAACGTGATATTACTCCACGGTCACGATTAAGTGCTTCTTCTTTTAAATGTTTCCTGATTTTTTCTCGTAGTGTGTTCATAAAGGGTAGATATATCTAAAAACTTCCTGCAATCCGGAGGTAATAATTAATTTAGAATAGCATCTCAAATAGTCTTTGTTTTAATTAACTAGTACAATAAAGCCATTATTTTATTATGACCATGTATAAACACAAAACGTTGTGTGTTTTTTCTTATGAACCGAAAAACTCACCTTCGGTATTACCATTGATGATTAAGAATAAAAGTTAATAGATATTTGAAGATGAGCAGTCATGTTTACAAGACGTTACGATTCAAAATGGTAGTCACGATTAGAGGCAGGCATACAGCGGCTGTGGGGAGGGAGGATGTGGAAGTTCCGGCGAACTGCGTGCGGGTCGCGATATTGAACCCTGAGCTTATTCATATTCTAGCTAAACCTCACTGAACTGAACATAAAGTAGATTTGTGAATAGATAATATATTGATGAACGTTTCAATAAACCTAATCCTACATAGGTAGGAGGTTCTACGGTGGTTTGTTGGATTATATAATCTCGAATCAATGCAATGGTTTGATTATGTTATTTATCGGAAGTTTATTTGTTTTGCAATAGGATTAGGTACTGTCGTTTCCTTACGTACTTAGAATATAAGTACTGATAGTTTTGACAGCCACATTCAGAACAAGCATACTCCTTACAATACTAGGTACATTAGCAACATTAGTGGCTACTTTAGCAGCGGGCTTCCGTAGGTGACTAACTCACCCAATTGAATGAGAAATGTTATCTCATTTATATATATTAGCAAAAAACTTTCAAGTTAATCTAGTTACATTTGGTAAAGTTTATATTATTATACCTTCACAAAAGTTTCCGGAGTTTTGTTTTAAGTAAGATTTCTTCTGAAAGAAACGTAACAAGCGTGCCTAAATGGGTACACTATTGGGCATATTTGTGGCCGAGCCTCGTGTAGAATTATAAATGTCTACTGTTGGTGTAAATTTATCACATAAACTAAAATGGTTGACCCGATGCAATCAAATTTATAATCAAACATCAATTATAGGTACTTATTCTTACAGTTTCTTCATTGAAATTCTGTTAAGCTCTAACATTATCGACGTCCAAGAGTTACTGCTTATATACTTTCAGCAATAGGAACAGTCGGTGATATTCATAAACTTAGTACAATACTTCGTAATTCCTCCTTTTGTTATTGACGTAGAAATAATATAGCAATATTTTTCCGTTCGTCACAAGTAGGCGGTGTAAGGCGCTTATCCCTACTTAATATAAGATGACGTAGGTTCACGTTTCTATTTATATACGTAGTTTTATTTAAATAATATATATAAATTATATAATAAAATAAATAAAAATAAAACCCAATCTAGCCCGTGAAGTAAAGTTTGTAGAATATTTTCAGAGCAATGATATTGTATGTTAAATATCATTGTTTCAGAGCATAATAAAATGAATAATCAAATTAAGGAAGAATATTAATTTTACTTCACACTAGTTGTGTGTCTGTTCTAGAACAATGCATTTTTGGCAAATATGTATAACATTTGTTTATGATAAAGGTATTGAACTTTTTGCAGAAGACATCAAATAATATAAGTACTAATAATATAAGTACATAAATTTGTGTTCTTGTTAGTAAGTTTAAACCTAAGCTCACAGGGGGGAGTTGTATGCTAATTAATAGCCTTCGTAGGTATTACTCATCAGTCATGAAAAACCTTAGTCAGGATTTTATGACGGTACCAAGAATAAATAACGTCTTTTTGCTATTAACCCTACTAACCCTATAATAGAACAGAAATACATCACACTATATTATGAAATAATAATATCTTATCGACCTTATTTTATCTTTTCAGCTGTTCACTGCTGCCTTATTGCTGTACGCCTGCCTCTCAGCCATCTACTACGCGAAATTCAACCCTATTATACCGGACTATGACAGAGAATACGATGACTACTTCCTAGAGCGTACTGTGGGTAGAAACGCAAGGAGCGTCGATCAAAGCGAGCTAGCCTCAGGTCTTAGTTGGATGAATCCTAGAACCTTCCAATTTATACTAGACGCTATATCCAAGCATTACGAAGAACACTAAAGTCTAATTTCCAATCAAAAGTTTGCAAGCCGACATTATGCTGTATTTGTCTTACTTCTTTACAAGAAAAGAGATAGTTTGGGACTTGCTTTACGAATTTAGATCGGATATTGACTGTTTTTCAAGTGTTTAAATTTTAATACGGGGTAACGACACATTGGAATAATTTGGGAAGGTTCTGATTAGTCATTTAGATAAAGAAGTTGCGGCCAATTGAATGTATCTTAGGGAGTAAGTTTGCCATAAAGCTCGTGCCAATTATGATAATAAGGAAGAAATTTAGGTAAAAGATTGATTGAGTGCTACAGATTTATCAATTGAAGCCAAAATAATAAAACTTTTTAGGCTACTGATATGTACAGACTGGTATGATATTAAAATATCCCTTGTTACCCCGCATTAAAGTATTTTTAGAAAAGTTGACTAAAAGTGCGTTGCTCAAATATTGTCCACGTAGTTATAGAATACAATAGTTGAATGACATATGTAATTATGATAGAGACTGGTAGAGCCGATTTGACGGAACTTGATAGATTAAGTTCTCATTGAGTCGGTTCTTCGCATCAGTTAAACTTTTGTATTTAATTAGTAAATAAGTTATACTGAATTATAGTTCCTAGAAATATAAAATAAACTTGCGATATTACAAAAGCAGTTTTATTGGGAGGTAGGACGATGTTTTAAGAGAATTTTATAGGCCAGAGAGGCGTTAAATTGTGTTTTATAAGGGTCTGAAGCCACCATGTTTTATGTGATGTAACGTTGGCACTCTGCGGGAAATAAACCTTCAAAGGCGAAACCTCAACGGTTTAGGTGCGACGTGCACTGTTATCGGAATTATAGCCAATGAAGCCAATATGTTAAGGGAACCTTGTACTTACAGGTACTTCTACTAGTTTCTGGGGATTTTGCTGCGTGATATATTGATAAAAGTAGATAGGAAAAGATATTGCGAAGGTAAAAATGTACCAATTGGTGCGGTAGTCTTTTAATAGAAAAATAATTTTGAAAAATATTCTTTGAGATCTTGTGTTGATAAAGTTTTGTATTACCAATGCTGATGTTTTCAATCTGCGATATACACATAAATCCAGAAATATATTCTTTACAATGAATCTTGCGATTTCATGTATTTATAGCCTTGAGAATGATACCTAATTATATTCAAAAAATAAACGTATGAAAAAAATGGAGTTAGTTTTACATTGAATTACAAACATATTCCGACACACGTCGTTATGGGGAGGTTGTTTTGTGATTTGCTATATTTTGTTCCTCTGCTTTATATTTAATTTATGTAAATATTCAAGCTTATTTTGAAGACATAAATGTACACTCTAATGTATGCGAGAAAACGCTTCGTATAACATTGTTTACAATGGTTAAGGTCGCCGTTATTTTAGTAACATCTGCCTGCCCATAGTAATGTTAAGGATTCTTGCCAGTATATTTTTATTGGTATTTTTAAAGTCGTGATCATGTTGAGTCTGTGTGCGTGGTTGTTTACGTTGGTTCACTTGTGCGGGCACCGTCCAGGGTTCGACGTCCGGTCGCGGCGACCACTCGCTGCCTAGGACACGCACAGGATGTCGCTATTATACTGCCTTTACTACCAAGACTTTCCTTGCTTATTGCTACTTAAATATCTTGCTTTATTTTTCTATTACGAGCTTTATTCGATGTTGTACAATCGCCTTATTAAAGATCTATAAACATTTATAATCATAATATTTTAACATTAAAGGAAAATACATTTCGAATGTAAGTTTTGAATATTCTTACTTATCTTACGGGTGGTTTAACAACAATAGCGGTTATTTATGTGTCTCGACGTATAACGCCAATTTAGGTTCAGCCACCCAACTAACTGTTATACATATATTAAAAGAATTTAAAATGCACAAAGCTTGCAACGTACTTTATAAGCGTTTAACGTATCTTAAATATAGTATGATCCATAACATATTCAATTAAAATGAAATTATCAATGAAATAATTAGTTCATATTACAAATACAGTTAAGATTGACTTAGAAATCAATATTTGTTATGAATACTGAACTTTGTTAAATATTCAAATTATTTTTATAAGCTTGAGGCATTATCCTTGACGTACTTAATACTACCATCTGAAGGATATTCAAAATCTTTTGTTAAAAGTTATAACCTTCATGTAATTTTAATTTACTGTATAAGTGATCCGGAAATTCATAATTTTTCATAATGGATTTCGGTTGGTATTAGCCTAGACTCGTGACATTACTTTGTTGTAGAGTTAGAAGGATGAATCTTTTGTCCCAACTTCGATTTCAATGTTATTTGTACTAAGTACTCAGTTATGTTTGTTTAAGTAGTAGTCCATCATCGTTCAAGTATGCCTTTATTGTGTTCGGCTTACTTCACATAATGACTACTTTACTTATAGTTTTTTTTTTATATACAAAGGCCTTGGCTCTTGCTGCTTTGCTTTGATTTGTTGGTAGAATATTGTTATTGTTTTAACCAGA
The DNA here is from genome assembly GCA_905147015.1 of Laspeyria flexula. Lineage (NCBI taxonomy): Eukaryota > Metazoa > Arthropoda > Insecta > Lepidoptera > Erebidae > Laspeyria > Laspeyria flexula. Next base: position 12,291,743 of record LR989950.1, on the reverse strand, counting down.
ATTAATTATCGTTTAAGATTCCTTCAGTGGTGTTTACGATTTCTGCGTCAGTAACCGCTGCAGTATTCGGTTCCATATCTGGCTGCGTCAATTCTATCACATGCAGTCGCATACTCACTCTCCCGGTCTCGTTCTCACTCTAGTAAATGATGGTTCTAAGTAACAGAAAGAGATAGAAACAAGGAGAGTGCGATTCCGTGCGGCTAGATTATAGACATTTAAAGCAATTTATTTGTCGATTTTTATGCAATCTCCCTGGAATATAGAGACATTAAAAATTTCTAACAGGAAATATTCAGTATTAAAATCCGGTTTAAAAGTTTTTAACTAACTTATTATTTTAAACAGAAGTATGTTTCGTCGTTTTATTTCAATATTTTTCATATTTTCTCTAAAAGTATGTTTACTTTTTGTTCTAAATCATTTTAACAGAGACATCCGACATTTATCAATTCTATGTGAATGTTGTGTGAATCGATGTTGAAAGTTAACAAGTTCGTCTTTAAACTTTAATTAGTACTTATTATCTTAAGTGGACATGTCTCTTACAAGATGTGTGCAGCAAAAAAACATTCAAAGCATTCTTCATCGAAGAGTTGAGATGAACGCGAGTGTTTCAACAATATCTGGTGTTGTTCATTACGTTTGAACAACATAAACACCAGATAATATATCGTCTATATATTTACGACTTTTCACGGCTATTGTACAAGTGGAGCGATGACAATTAGTGCATATCTATAGAAACAGCTATGTTCAATAACGTCACGATCGATATATCGAATGATCAATTAAGCTATTCCGCTCAAAGGCGGCTTACCACAACACAGTTTCCAAAATGCTGTTGCGGTTTGGTGTCCGCGTTTATATTTTCGCTACAATTACTTTGGTTCACCGTAGTCCATACGTGTGTGAACCGTTGGAGTTTAGTAGCGAGTTATGAGTGCGGTAAAGCTTGGTCGGCGCGTGCGTTTGCCCGCGGTCGGGTTGGCGCGCTAGTTCAACGATCAAGTGCAGTGCGGCGCCACATCCGAAGAGACCGTAAAGGTGCGCGGGTGCGCGCGCGGATGCCTCACGCCGCAACTTACATTCGAAATTATATACGAATACGAACTCCATAGTACCAAGTTGTTTAGACAATACGTTGACTTTGTCCAAGTGTTCACAGTGTTTGTTTAGACGATCTGTTTGAGACTGTTTGTCCTGAACGTGCTGTGCTCTTTTTGGGGTCGAATACGAAGGTAAATATATTTTACAGTTACATTAGATACAGTTAAGTGTAGTATAATATGTCCTTATAATATATTTCACATAGCCAACATGCTCTATATATTTTAACGAGATGTATATCTTGAAGTTACATTACATTATAGTGCATTTTATAATAATGTTATTTATATAAACAACAGCAATTGTTATTTATCTTTAAAAATAAATTATTTAATGTATCACTGATGTGAATAAAATTAACTCTTACACTTTAATACTGTCTTATATACAAAATAAACTGTGAATAAAGCTGATAAGTATAATAAATTATTGTAAACGATGCTGTGTCAAAATATAATTTGAATAAAATATACATTTATTAACGTAGTCCGTAGCGCATGCGCCGTTCTTTAAAAAGACATCAACGACACTCGATGCATCGTGCTCCGAACTGTTTCGCATTACGTAGGTACATTTATTTCATGTTTTTTTATATCATATGATACTACTAATACTAAATATTAATTACACATTTAACTACAGTAAATGTAAACAATAACGCAAGGTTAACACCAGTAATTTTGTACAATTTACTTGTATATCATTAAGAAGTGCGATCATTATTTCCTTATTTTTAAATCATGAAGAAGCACTCAGTAGTAACCAAATTGTACAGTTATTTGCTTTAAAATGTTGTTTTGCATCGTATCAACGTAAATATGTCATTAATAATATTATTATCTATACAGTTATTCGATTAATGGCGGGAACTGGTTGTCAGTGATTAAATAATTAAGTTAATTGGTTGCAAAACAATACACGTGTATATTTATTTAATGGCAATTATCTATTATATAGTATCAGTAGTTCAGTAGTACATCGTATTTGACTTGAGGATAATAATAACACAAATAGCTTTTGTAACTTTACTTATATTAGAAATTAACTAAGGTATAGGTACTATGTTTCTTTAATGGCGTAAATTTACGCTTTGTTTTACTTCTGCTCCTAATCTATACGTAGAAAATAAAGGACTTATAACGATAGCCAATTGTTGCATTGAAATCATTGATCGATGCTCCTTAGGCTCTTTGGTCATAAATAGATACAGCATCATCGCAGTAAGATTTTTTTTTGTTTTGGCAAGAATCCACTGCTTCAGTAAATGGCTATCATCAAGTAAAGTATGTTATGTTTGTTTTATATAAAAAACGATGATTTTTTGTTTTCTTCAATCCCGCTTTGGTCGACTTACTTCTGCTCATTTATAGCCATATCTGATAAACTTATCTTATACATTTTTATATAATAGCGTTCTAAGTATTTTTCAAGTGCAATCTCGGACCTACAATTTTAAGTTCATCCTTTGAGACAGGGTTTTGAATTTTTAATATCTAAGAATTTAGGTTGGTGTTTATACAAACTAGAACATAATTATTATGTACGTAAACTGTAAGCTCATATAGCCATTTTATATAAAAATTACGCTTAACCTCGTCTTTATTGTTATAACGAAACATTACAACGGTAATAATATCGCGTATTACAAGAGAGTACCAGCAGTATTCATCAACAGAACATTCCTTCGCTAAAGGTTGCTTAACGGAACATTCGTTTGCTATTCAAACTTAAGACATGTTTTTGGATAACGTAGTTATGATAGCTACGTTATCCGAAAATGTGAATGGCTTGCTATAGCAAACCAATTTGTAATTTATTATTAATATTTACAAATTTTATAAGTTATAAGTGAGGATGTGAAAACAATAGTTATAAGTGATAAATAATTGAAATATAAAAATACATAGTATGATAATATAATAATATTCTACCACCTATGATAGAATTTAAACAAAAAATATAATAAAAAGGTTCATAAAATTTTTAAATGAATTTTATTTTTTGTTTATCAGATAAAATATTTCACGAGCTTCAACTATAGCCAAAATATTCTGGTGTAACTAAACTAATTTAATAAACTAATTCATGACGAATGTTATGGCTCGGAAAAAACTGAGGTAATACCAGTTCACTTTTTGCAAGTGCGTGTAATAAAATTATAATAAAAAAATAAATGATGGGTTCGAGTCTGAGATGGGTGGACAGTGTCGCTAGCCTGTTGATCGATCATAGAACAAGCTTCTGCGTAATCAATTTAATTAATGATATATTTATAGCTTCTGCGTCCTGCAAGTCTCATATACGGTAATACGTAATTATAGAATACAGGATTGAAGACAGTTTGTTTAAAGTGAAAACATGGTAATAGTATGTATTTAGTTTAACAAACAAGTAATAATTATTGAGGAGTACTTCCTACTCTCTGGGTCCTATGCTACGAGTATCTTGCACTTGACATGGTAAACAAGATAGCAAGTTGACCCAGACATTATACAAATTGTTCTAACGGACCATCAGGTTCTCTGAAGTTCAAAATATAAGCTAACCTTTAGACTGTTTACTATTTTAATAAAGACATAATTATGAGTTAATACTCATAAAAAGAGCAATACGAGTGATTGTGGGACATTTAAACAGGCATATCTAATGATATCCCTGTTTAAATGTCCCACAATCACTCGTATTGCTCTTTTTAAAATATAAGAAATAAACTGTCGTGATAAATTAAAAAAAAGTAAGTATTTTGTGTGATTCCTAATTCCGAAATCCTAATTTTTTAAATGACTGAAACACAAGCAACTCATACATAAACAAGTAACGTGCCCATTAATGATATAAGTTATATTATCAAAACGAAACCAATAAAAATATTGTAGAAACATGTGAGTTTAATTAAATGATTTTGGCAAATAATATTTAAAACAATTCCATATTCATGACCACTTTTTTGATAAAAACGACTGTTCAGGTCATTCCACTTTTACTATTGACAATAAAACTAAATTAATAAATAACAACGTTAAAGCTTCAAGTACATGAAAGTCAAGTAAGTTGAAAGCATCAAATGACACAGATAACGAACGAAGTATGATGTGCATAGGTGTTACACGTAACATAAAGTGCTTTATAGCGGTAAGTCACTGTTACGCTAGTTAAAGACATGCGATAATATGTAAATATCATGGAAAACGCAATCTTATGACATGTTAACTGTGATGTTTTAGACATTGTAATTCACAGGGACACCTTGTTTTATATTATGGTTTATTTCGTAGTTAAGTAACTAGTTGCATTTCTGATTAATGTTTTAAATTAGAAGTAATAGATGAAAGAAGCGGGTACGTTTCCTCAGGAATCTGATCTCAATCAGATATTCTATTTATAGGAATTTCCTGTAAATAGAGTATCTGGTTCTTTTTTAAAAAATAGGTTAGCTTTGTATATTTTTAAGTTATGTGTAAATATTTTATTGAATAAATGTAAATTTTGATTAATGTAAAAAAAAATAGGTGAAAGATATTAATTTAAAAGGGCTAACATAGTTGAAGCCCTTTAACGTGTATTAGATAATATGTTAATGAGCGCTCCGGTGAGATCTCAGTTTTCTTTACTTTTAATAGTTGTTTTCGAATATAGTTCAGCTAAATTAGGATCAGAACTAAAGCTAAATAGCATTTATTGCCTGGCTTGTCCAACCTCTAGCTATGTTGCTGTTTATACTGTAAGAGTAAAAATTCTTAGAACTCTGTGGAAAATATTTTGAGTTCATCTCATTCACATTCAAACATATCGCCAGCTATATTAGTTTCATGCCACCCAATTCAATTGACAACGTATGAATGATGTTTGTAAAGTACGATTAGTATTTCTCGTAATTTATATGTTTGTAACGAAATGTCGAGTTATTACAATATTGTGTATTGTTAAGAATAGTCTCAGGGAAGGAAAGGAAAACTAAGTAGCAATAATATCTCAATTCACGTACATCAAGATATATTTTAACAGATTTACTATATATATTTCTTGTAACGTTATGTACAGCTATTACAAACAATTTTTCTCCGTATATTCTCGAACTGGAGTTGAAAAGGAAACAATAATCATCTATATTTTCCCGAATACAAATACAGTGCTTAAATTTAAAGTAATATTATTTTATAGGTACAATAAAGTACGTCTATCCGTATGTATTAAACTATTTTTTAGCAAATCGATAGTGTTTTAGACATTTGCTCAAGATATAAGTACTTTGTCTTGCTTGCTCTTGCTCTTGCATAAACTTATAAACTAAAATCTACATAAAATATATTTTAAACACAAATTTCTGAGATCTGACCACTTTCCTTGGTCTGTTAAACATGATAATGTGAGTACTTATTAATCTAAAACAAGAGTTTATGTAATTTTTTCATTCCTAGCATCGCTAGTCTACAAAATAAATCAATTCTGTAGAACTAATAAAGAAGGATGCTTTACAGTTGTTGATTTGAACCCAATGTGTAGTAGACCACAGCTGACAGTCTATACAATAAGGCGGAGTCAGTCAACTTAACTGCCTACCAAACAAACTGTGTAAAACACTATTGTTTATAAATGTAAGGTTAAGTTATTGTATTGAGACGTGAGAGACCTCAGGGCTCTAAATATTAGGTATTAAAGTATTGAACATGGTATTGAGCTTGATACTGCGATGCAAAATTACACGCCGTTTTAATGAATATACTTAATATAAATTTGCTGCTTGCTTACTTAATGCTATCCTGGGTACACTGAATCTGACTTGTCTTGCGAATAGATTATACCTACATGGTTGCAATTTGATGTAGTGATAGTATATTGAAATACAAATTTAATACAAATAGTTTAACTAATTATTATAATCTGGTACACTAACTGATCATCCTGGAGAGATAAAACACTATAGTAACATAAACATAACATTAACATAAAATCACGCCTTTTTCTCCGAAGGGGTAGGCACAGGTGTTTCACTCCCACATTTCGCCAGCTATGTTTGGTCCCATGAAATAGGAGGCGAGCCTATTGTCATCAACCGGGAACATTTGTACCAAACTCCGGGAAAATCTTAATACTGGAATTTCATGATAGAAAAATCCATTACCATTTTCACCCGACCCGGGAATCGAACCCGGGACCTCTTGCACAGCAGTCGTATACACTTCCCGCTGAGCCACCAAGGCAGTCACTATAATACTGATGAACACTATAATATACAATAATATAATTGTAAGTCATACAGGAAGAAAATGTACTTAGGTTTTGTTATTCGTTTCAAATTTTAATTTGTGTCCGTAAATTATACGTACGTTTATAAATTAAGTCTATTATGTACTATAAAGTCTTATGTACTTATCTATTTTGATTCCTAATGCAGAAGAGTATTTTTGAGAAATAAATTTATCAATAATTACCGTTGATCAAATGATCAGCGTAGGCGTAAAGTTGTACCCATTGTATCCACTGGAGTGGTAGATATGTAGTGATACTATCGGTCATCGGTTACTTTATACCTTTGGCCACCGGAAAAGGATTTGATTGTACGTATCGATAAGCAATAGTGTAAATTATATCCAAATGATAGCTGCATAGGAATATAATGTATTGTTTATAGTTATTGCGTTTAATTTGTCTCTATTACAACATTGAGAGCTGATGATACTAACTGGGTCGTGATTACGGGATTTTTTTTTCGGGTTAGTACGTTAGTGTTTAGTATAATAATTAAGAAATCAAAAATCAAATAAATAAAATATCTTTTTTCCCCATGATCGACGGTCGCAAACGAACTTACGGCACTGCCTGACGAGAAGTGGTTGGAAGCTAACACAACACACAGTTCTGGCCTTCTCACATTTAAAAATATTTTAATTGAATATATATTATATTATTTTTTATTGAATATAAATTATATTTGAGGCTTAGCAGACAATAGACTCCCTTAAATAAACAAAAAATAATTTATGTGGATAATAACTTGGAGTAAAATGGTGGCGGTAAAATACGATACTTACGGGTTAAAATAGGGTAGTGTCATTATGTATTCTTATTCCGTCACTATACGGATAAGGTGGTAAAATATAAATTTAAAATATTATTTTAAATTTATATTTTATCAGAGGAACTAGTAACTCACCCGTAACGGCTGATATAATAAATCTTAATAAGTTATATTATGTTTCCTCTTTAAATTTCTCACCAACTTATAACAATAGGTGGTATTATTTATATAGCAGTCAGTTGTCACGCAAACCCTGTGCTCGTATGTTGTGTGACATCACAACGGTGGGTAGTGACAGTACAGTTACTCCGGTAGCGTCACGCACGTCTCGCAACAGTGTCAGACATTAAAGTTGGCGTAAATTACGTGACGGCAACAAGAAAGTAGGGTTTACTTCGGTGACTGCGGAATGGGAACGAGGTTTCGTTGTTTAAATACATTAAAAAACATCCAACGGGCAAACCTCTTTTAGATCACAAAGTAAATCACGAAAGCTAGAAGTTGTCAATATTACCAACAAATAAAAATATTTTGTTCTTTAAAAATCCTACTACTGGAATTATTGGAAACATCCCCAAGTGTAGAAATAATATTGAACAAGTTGGACATTATTTGTCGTTTGTACACAATATAGACGAACAATCGAAGGAAACAACTAAAATAAATGTACAGAAGACATTGACATTGTTTTGCTACGGCACATTTTAACTGTCATCAACTAATGATGAATGTAAATTACCGTCCACCATCGACAAATTGTAAATGAGATATGACATACAAACCTAAATACAACAGAGCAAAAAGCTCGCGGTTTACATATGTTTTATACAAGTCTATAAATCAGGCTACATAACCGTTACACCATCAATCGTTTGCAGATTATCTATAGACCGTTAAAAATACGCTTCGGACTTGCTCGTGGTCACCGGACGATGCCGATCTACCGACCGTGACTTACACGACCCGAAGTCTAATAAACACCTCCTGACGATCTTTAGTGAAAAGTTATAGAAATTTTGTAACAATTGTGAGTCACGGTGGTGAAATACTCAGACACATTTAGGTACTATGGCAGTAGTAAACAAAAATAAAAGGAATAAACAGCTTAAAGCTAGCTTAAAAGCAGCTAAAAGCTAGCTTAAAAGCAGCTAAAAGCTAGCTTAAAAGCAGCTAAAAGCTAGCTTAAAAGCAGCTAAAAGCTAAAATAACGTATTAACACAAAATAATAAGAATTTCTCTAATTTTTTAAATACTACATGCGCGCTTAAGATGCATTCGATGAAAGCCTACTAATATTATAAGTACGAAAAGATGGATAGATGTTTGTTATTATAATTAGAACAGCTAAAAGGTCTGAATGAAATTTGGTACACAGATTATAGTCTGCGGAGTTGCTGGTGGAAGCTAGTATAATGTAAGTATTTACTTTTAACAGAACAAATTGACACAAAAGTCAATCAATTATGTTCACAACCAACTCCATCTAATTGTCAATAAGATAGAGTTTACTATATATACTTATTTGTGCTACATAGTGATGGTAGTAAATCTCTCCCTGATACAACAGCAGCACTGATTAAAATTAGTTACGTGGCAATAAATTCTGTTCGTCCTGTCAGCTTGATACACGCACGACAAGCAATTTAACGGCAAAACTTACTTGTTAAAGGTTAGCAAGATGTGTGAAAGTATTTTAAAAAATAACACAGAATAATATATATTAAGATGAATAACTCCTAAAACACGCAAATAATAGGAACGTATATTAAACCTACATTAAAAATTATTTATTTTTTACGAATTACTTTTTTTTATGGACTTTTATTTAATAATATCTAGTACACAATTTACAGTATTATTTTTAACTAACTTAAATTTAAAAAAATAAACAATATTTACAACGCAACACAAAAAAAAACATGAAAAAGGGGTGAAATAATTAAAAAACTTTAATTAGGTACTTAATTACTTTTTGCCAAGCAAAAAGGTTAAAAGATGAAAGAGGTATCTAAAAATTTTAAAACTATTTGGCGATGGCTTAGGTACTTTTGCTGCTAAAATTAAATGGTGTGATTATTGCAAATTAAAGCGACCGAAACAAAATTTTTACTTTTAACTAAAATTTGATATCAATTTTTTGAAACTGACTGATCGACTCTCGAGATTCCGAGTGGGCCCCTCTACTAAATTATTATTAGTCATTGGTAATAATAATTATTAACTTTAGTACTTAAATGACTTCAGTAAATTATCCAAATAAAGTTTTGGTCTACAGTCAAACGTACAATTTTGACGGAAAAATAATCATGTAATACCTATATACTATTAAATTTTTTAGACGAATAGCCATAACCTTTAACATAAAACTGTAAAACTTGATGGGTGTGTAATAGCCATTAAGAATCATTGAATGAACGAAGGCTTCCTATAAAGTGCTATAACTTGGCGCCTGTAATACTGTGTGTGTTTATTTTATTATATACCTAGATTTTTTTCTTAAAAATCTTTATACAAAGTTTAGTTATAGCTGAAGTATATTTTACGCCACGTTTTTTTTTTATTTCGTTCAGGCTGTTAGTTTCCTTAATTATAAATAAGAAGATGGATTCGTTTTCAAATTAACAGCGATTTCGTAATAAAAACAGGCCAATTTAATAGTGGGTATCGCATGCATTTTAGAGCGTTTTATTTATGTGTTTTTGTCACATGAAACTTAACCAAAAAACTTACTTTTTAAATCGAAGTAGCAAATGATCACACCATTTCAAAGTAAATGAGTCAGAGGCAGAGTGAACTTTACAAAATATGAGTATTATAATATTAAACCTGCACCCAGACTCGGCTAAAATATGGAAGATATAAATATAAGGAAAGACTTTATCAGCAACATTATTTATTTTATTTGTTGTCAACGACAACAGACATGATGGACATTTCACTGGTGGTTAAGTAGTAACTACCACTCATAGACTTCGACAATACTATATAAAGAATCACTGAAGCCAGTCTCCCTAGTCTCCTCAAATGCCAACACAGCCGTCCCACAATAAAATTACCTCGTATCAACACAACACTACCTCACTCTTCTTCCTCGTCAGTTGGCGTTGGCAATTGTAGATCACTGGTGTGGGTGGGCCTTAGGTAGCACTAGGTGTAGCTATGTAGTGCTAGTCATAGCTTGTGCACTATCATAGGCTGTGTTTTACCTCATTAGATGGCAAGGAACACAGATGCAATAACGTTCACCTAATCTATTCCAAAGATCGTTAGCACATGTTACATTGATGCGTGTTGATTAATTAAACTCGGTCGTGCTCGTGCTCAGTTATTAGATAACACAACGCAACTGCACGGTGAAGATGCGGTTAATTGTCGGTGACGTCACTAGAGGTCACGGATCCTCCTGGAGCGGAGAGGACGCCCGGTACACGTCACGACGACTGCTAATCATCATCTCGGCAGCAGGAAACGTTTTACCTGCCTCTTATTAAAATAATTATGTGTGAACTTGCGTCAAAACAAACGTAAAGTGAATATTGAATTATACTTTGGACATTACCGCTTTTTTTTATTTTGACGTACTTTTTTTGTAATATTACGTAATGACGCAACTGCATTATAGATTTTAAGTATGTGATATTATTTAATACGTACCTTCAGATATAGTATTCAAGTATCTACTGTTACACATGTTTGATAATATCTAAGCCATGGCAGGTAAAAATCTCGTCAATGCAATCATCTTAGGATCTGTTATTGAATGATGCTCTTTTAATAAAATACCTACCTGTTTAAAAAAAGATTGATAGGTATTTTTTTTGAAATCACAAGTAAATATGTAGTAATTAAGTAACTTTGAAGTCACAGCGAAAATCAATTATAAGTTGTTAACCTCAGATAATTTGAGTCTGCGTTGATGAGTGTATACAGAGTGACATCTCTTGTATTTATTTAAGTATTTTATTATTACGAGTCTATTATACCTCCGCAATTCCAGTCAAGATTTAATTACTACTTTACATTTACAATACCCTAGGTATATTACATTAAAAAGCAAAAGTATTTTTCAAATTATTGGAGTTTTTAATTTGATTTAGTCTTGAAAGTAAAATAGCCTTTTCAATGTAAAAATAAAACGATTACCTACATCATATTTATTTTTGGAACGAAAAATATGAAATTGATTGTGGATATAAAAATGTTTAGAATTACAAGCAATCATCATTATTTTTATTGATCTTTATTAATTAGTAGAGTTTAAAGAACTCTGAAACTAAGATTTTTTGTACATATTTATAACTAATTGATCTTGAAGTATTTCTTTTCAATTAAAGTTTAACTTACGTACCTTGCTAAGAAATAAAGCAAGTATACATATTGACCAAAGATGCCTACTACATAAATATAGTATGTATACAATGCAACAACTATTCTATATTATAAGGCTGTAGAGTTTGTATGTTTGTTTGGTTGAACGCTAGGATCTCAGAAACTACTGGTCAGATTTGAAAAAATCTTTTAGTGTTGAATAGCCCATTTATTGAGGAACGTTATAGACTATATAACATCACGCTACAGCCAATAGGAGCTGAGCAGTGGCCAAACAAAGAACAACGGGAGCGAAGCTCTGCGCGACTTCTGGTACGATCATATAGGCAATTTAATGATTAGGCAACAGTTAAAATAGTGTTACCTCTTCAAAAACAAATGTAATTAAAGTAACAATAAATACTTAATTCATTATAAGCTGTGCTTCGCAGTTTCTCGTGTCAAACTTTGCTCTACTTCCATCGAATAGAGCATGTTAGTTAAATATTTAGTATAGATAAATATTGATCGCATCATCCATTATCATTTCAACCCATAAACGTCCCACTGTAGGGCACGGGTTTCCTCCAAAAAATGTGGAGGGAATTTAGCCTACTTAGCGTGGTATACCACGCTAGTCTGACGGGTTGGTATAGGGTTTGTTTCGAATTTTCCTTTTCTCGCAGTGCTCTTGTCTGCATAAGGTTACTCCCATAGTCGTCTTTTACGACACCCACAGGTTGAGATGGGGTAGTGACATTATGTATTCTTAATCCGTCACTACACGGACATTGATTTAGTTTCAATTAATACTTGAGATTAGTTTTAATAATATTAATGTAGATGCGTGCGATGTAGATGCGATGCGAGTTTTAAATCATTTTGTCTCGTCAGTCAAGAAAATTACTTGGTGATTAATCTGCCTGCTTCACGGTATTGTGAGCGTGCTCTTTGTGTATATGGTGACTGCACCCGTCCGTTGCGTTACGTTACAAACTTGTCTCACTGCCTAGTGCCTTACATAATTGATATAAACGTTCACACAACAAATTAGTGAGGCCACTTATTGAATACAACTGTTGCCCGAGGCTTCGCTCCCGTGGATCTTTATTTAATACTCAGCTACGATTGGTCGTTGTGTGATGTTATATAGTCTTCCTCGATAAATGGGTTATCCAACACCAAAATAATTTTTCAATTCGTTTCAGTAGTTTCTGAGATTATCGCACACAACCAAACAAATAAACAAACTCTTCAGCTTTATAATATTAGTATGGATTAAAAATTGTATGACTATGTGTGTGGATAGAATTTGTATAATCTAATAATAATATTCTACCACATTTACACAGCGCCATCTAGTCCCAAATTAAGCAATTATATTTGCTTGTGTTATGGGTACTAAACAACTGATATACTACTTAAATACATTTTTTTTGTAAATAAATACATATTATAGATAAATAAATTACACCCAGACTCAGAGCAAACCTTTATGCTCATCACACAAAGATTTGTCCTGGGTCGAACCCACGACCTCCGGTTTAGCAGTCAGGGTCACTAACCACTAGACCAACAGGCCAGTCAATAATATTTGAATAGAGTAAGCTTCGATTTATTTTTGTCATTCAATGTCTCAAAATATTTACTTGGCGTCAACAAAAAAAGATTCCACAGAAGCTCCCACGAAGTTCAAAAAACTTTTCAATTGTGTTTTAATAAATACAAAACAAGTGATTAAGTTATGTTGTATAATGTATTAGCACGAGTCGTCGTGTAATCCTCCATTTGCAAGCTCACGCACATACATAGCTAACCTTAGATATACCGTTCTCGGCCGAATTCCACCGCGATTCGCGTTACTTCACCCACATTTTATACCACTATTTAAATAAATTCTGGCACAAATAATTTAATCACAAAGAAAGCAACAATCTGTTATATTTAATACTTAGGACATCTAAGAATCAACTTCTTATTCTTAGAATTTAAACCGGTTTAGGGCAAATAATGTGACAGCGTTTTATATGCGATCGTGGTTTTCGGATCTAAAAACGTTTTTAGGTCATATTAACATGATTCATTTTTATATTAAGTTGGTAAATGTAAGTAAAAGACAACCTGTTTAATTATATTATTATTGGCATCCAAATACATTACTCATACGCTATCGACCATGTGCTTTCTCAAAAATAAAAATAAAAAATTCTATATTTTTTTATTAGCAAACTCATTTTTAAATTATGTATTAACCAGTGTTTTGTTTAATGCGGGTACTATTTGCTATCTTAGTCCACCCTGTCTTACTGCATCGGTTAGTAGCTGTTATTGTATGAATTTTAGTATAGAGCATGAATATTTGTACCTTCTAAATTTTGCCGAAGGTAGTCCAATATTGGTTATTACAAACGTTTTCTGTGTCTGTAGTGTGTAGCCTATCAAAAAGTAAATCCAATATAATGATAGAAATCAATTATCCAACAAAATTTGACTATATAGTAGCCAAATGTTGGCCTAACTTGGTTAGGAAAGCTGAGAAAACGTAGCGTATAGTTCGGATAGCGCGGTGTGACGGTTCGCCGGCGCGGCGCGGAGGTGTCGAGTCTCGACTCAATGGAAAGGTGACATTGACATTGGACTTGTGAGGCCGCTCTACAGGGATACAATGAACTTACATTTTGTTTACCAACACCATGCAGCCTGAATTATTTGTTTTTATTTTTTAATTCAAACTTACGTTTGAACTCTGACAGTAATTTATTGCGTTAGATATACTTAAATATCTTTTTTTAGATTTGTTTAAAATCCATACTAAGTAGGTACTTAATATTACAGGGTCGGTTAATGCTAAATATATTATAAATATTAAAAAAACTGTAAATATATATCATGTAGGTGAGTATAAATTACCCAGATTATGCTCAATCATTATACTTAAAGCTTGAAGGAGATGGCAAGTCGAAAAAAGCGTATCTACGAAATTAAAATTAATTTGAAATAAAAGATAATTTTAAATTGGAAATTATAAGGCGCATTATAATTTATTGTTTATTTTTTATGGAGGGTGAATAACAAAGGATCTTTTATTGGATATAATTCCAGTATTTAACTTAAGCGTCTACATTGAATGTTAAACCCGAGGATAAGAGAATAATTATACCGTAGGAATTATCTAAAGCACCCCTATATTACTCAACACAAAGGATACTCCGATTAGATAACGTCTATAGACTAGAACTTATTCATAATTGTTTTGCTCGATCCGTACAAGAGGCTTTGATAAGCGTACGTTTCCCACGGTGCCCATAGTTTACGGTGACTCAGAAACACGACCATGCAGGACAAGGTCTGAGCCAACTTGAGCAATATATATACGTGTTAATGGTCTATAAGTGTAATAATAACGTGCTGCGAAAAACTTAAGGGCATTATAGTTAGACTATATTAAGTGATGATAGAAGATAATTGGTATCTTATTGAGATCACAGAAGTTTTGTTACGAGACAAAAGATCTGTCACGATTACTTGAAGGATGCCATTTGTTTAACCGTCCAAAGGTAATCTCTTTGTCGAACCTACATCTTACTAGGAGTAACATCATCATCAGCAACCCATTAATGTCCCACGGCTGGACTCGGGTCTTCTCTCCTCTATCTAGAGAGCTGAGAGGGTTTAGACCATAATCCACACACGCTGGCCTAATGCGGGTTGGTGGATCAGACAAATACTTAGAATTTCTTTTACGGTATGTGGGTTTTCTCACGATGTTAAGATGGTAAGTCACTTGACTAGTACACATAAATCCCACAAAGTAAAATCTACATTGGTACTGGCCGGTCGGAATCGAACGCGGATCGCACCACTGGCAACAAATGGTATTTTCATATTCTCGTTTGTCCCCAGTGGGAACGAAGCCAGTGGTGACGATTGGGATTAAGGGCATGATTTGCATGCCTGTCACATATCCATTCGGCCACCATCGCTTAGGACAAGACGATATTATCTAACTGATAGATTCATGTCAAACGATTACAAGTTATTCAATGAATGTTCAGCGGTATAATGTTTATGAATATTTATTAATTTAATATTCACACGATCACCATGGTATTAGCAATCATATACCTAAACGGTTTAGGTATGTATCTGTAAATGTAGTTTTTTGTACTCAAGCAATCATTAGTTCAAAGGAAGCAATATTTACTTATATATAGCAAATTGAATATGCTTGATAGGATTTGAACAATTCGAATATCCTTTTATAACTAACTGACAATATGCTTTGCCTATAAACTATTATATATCGGTGTTTGCATATTCTACTTTTCATAAACATAGGGAACAAATTCGCATAATTATCTTTACATAATAATGAGCATGTTGCCATTGTCAAAACTCTATTTACTATTTTTTCTGTGTTGAATAGTTCATTGAATCTGATGTCTTAAGGCTTTATTAACTACTTATTCATGGTAACAAACCATGAATAGGCTACATTTTAGTTTTAATTGGCTTCAAAATAAATTATAATATTTTTGTAGAAGTTTGGTTTTTCATTTATAACGCGCTTAGCAAAACGGACCAAAGTTATTATTTTGGGTCCGTGATCAACTGCTTACTCTAAGATATTTTGTTTTTATCATGATAATATTTTTATGTACGAGTGAGATATTATTCCTTTTGTTATTGACTAAGCTATATACACAATACACAATCAAGTTCTTGTACAATGTTGCAGGATAATATGTAATCTATAGGTAGTAGTGCTTGATCACTTATTTTATTATTATTAGCTACCAGCAGGTGAGTAATGATGTCATGAAGTGGTACTTGCTGAAGTAAAAAATACAACGATATCACAGTCCATAGTTTTTGTAATATTAATCTTAGATAAGCCAAAGAACACACATGAAGCCGATGACCAAAACTTCCTGATATAAATCAACAATTAATTTTAACATTGCAACTATGTAGTTTTTGTATTTAATGAGTTTATTGTATGAATTCATGAATTATGATAGATCATCAAGAAAAAACGTACTGTATTCATTCATCCATGATATTGATATTGGAACAATTGGCCAGTGCAATGGCTGGCCCTGAACAAAGGCCGAGTAGTCGATGAGTGAGCAAAAAAAACGTGTGACAAAAACAAAATATTTGGTACCACCTTTAATAAATGCGTGAGAATTGAACATTGTCCGTTATGACTTACAAGTCCGAGGCACTTAATTCTCGATAGTCTAAAACTTTATCATGTAATGATTGATCGATTATGAAAAAAATACTTAGAAAGAAATTTATCTTTATATAATCATTACAACCTATAAATGTCCCACTGCTGGGAACGGGACATTTATCTTTAGGTACCTCTTTATACATTTCTCACATTATAATACGGTATTAGACTTGACTCATTAATAATTTAAATAAACATGTTTACATTCAATGAAAACTTAGTCTATAAAATTAAATTAATACACTATTTAGAAGTCCAAAGATAGTCGTAAAAATTCAAATAATATAACACATTTTATTTTTTTAATATCGGGAAGAGACGTTAAGTTTTAATTGAGAAATTTTTGTTATTATACAGTTATGTTACGTCAGTGTGACTAGTTCCTGTGGCGGGTTAATTGACCGATTAAACCTCGTTTCCAATTCATAACAATGCGAACGGTCAGACGTCAGACATCGACTTTTGTTTACCTGTGAGATTTTATGTAAATATTAGTAAGTGTGAAGTGTGCTTCGTAATTTATATGTACGTGGTCAGTGGTCAGTCAAGTGTTCAGAGATTTAGTTCCGTTATATTGTTGGGAGGCAATCGCCTATGGTTGTTTAAGTATCATTCGAAGAGAATAATAATATTTTTCTTATGAATATTGAACACTAACTTCAGTATCTAACAATGAAACGTAATAAGAATTGCTAAGTTCGTATAAACTAACTTAGGTACGCATTAAACTTTAGAATTTGGTTACTTAATACTTATTTGAATAGAGGGATAGAGAATACCAATCGTTTATTATGCGTGCCGCATCGTCATCCCGCAATTTCGATGCGTGGCATGCGCCCGCGCGTCGCGAGCTCGCCATTCACGACATTCAAAGAAAGTTTACTAAGAAGGAGGATAGGTACAATATTGATATTAAATTTCCTTGTTTCAGAGTGTAACGAGATGTGAGGGGTCTTTAACGAAGAAGTGACGTTCTAAAGAACAAATTAAGTGTTTGTGTGAGTAGTGTTGTGATTGAAGATGCACACAATGGACACGATGGGCTACGGCCATAAGAAGTACAGGCCCCCGCTGTCGCCCACCAACTTCTACCAACATGACTATTATTCAAGACATACGACGCTTCGTCCACAGGTATGTACGCTTATCTATTGCGGATACATTATTTTGGATTTTCAGATATCAGACAGTATATTTATTGGAAGTTCGTGTTATGAATTTGTGTGTTGTTTTGAATGTTCGAAACATGAGAGTTTTGTGGATTCAATATAGGTATACCTGTCGAAACTGTTCCAAACTTCGTTTGAATTATATTCACGCTAATATCTACAAACAGTATAGCTTTGCTGTAATGATTTCATAATGGTCTTCAATATACAATTGAACTTGTGCAAAGAGACAGTTTGACCTTTTCTATGATTTAAATTTATTTATTGCTCCAAAATTTGATGTGAATTGAATAACATTATTGTTCCCTCGAACTTGAAAAGATCGGAAGAATCTCAATGTAATTGAATGCAGAGCTTAGGGCCGCTGGGTGGGTCCCGTTACGCGGTCACTGCCAACGGTACACGACATTGAAGCTCAACGTGGAATAAACCGGTGAGAGTTTTGGTGGCTCGTAGAAATATTTTACGAACTAATGTAGTACATATTTGGATTAGTAATATCATCATCATAATTTCAAACCATATACGTCCCACTGCTGGACGTATGGTATGCTAGAAATATACCTAACTGGATTCTAATTTATCAATACCATAGCTTAAAAGTTTGCTTAATAAACTAATACCTATAAAAGGCCAGAATAAATTACGTGTATATTACAATAGGTAAAGAAAAAAATAATTCTTATCTACATCAAAAAGCTATTGAGGGTGCTATGCAGTTTGATACTGGTTTATCACTACATCACGTGAAATTACTAGATAAATTGGATACCGCTGTTTTAAACAGGGAACGCGTACTTTTTCAAGGTTTTGAGCCACGATATACCTCTGCGGCCAGGCCTCAGGTCAGGCAGATTAAAGTGGCAGGCAGAAGTGCCTGCCACTTTAACCTGCATTATTAATTGAAGGCGCGTATACTTTTTGGTATTACGCATCACATGACTAGGTTAATATAAACGTATCTGAAAGCGTTTTCCTTAATTTTTATTTTCGTAAAGATCATTTTCGTTGAGCAATTCATTTTGAAGAAACTGTTGAGACCATAATATTTTTCATATAATAATTTATCCTCAATTCGGGCGGTTATAATCGGGCATGATTAATACTTCAGACAGAAGTAATTATAACCTACGTCAATAAAGGCATTAACAGTCATACAGTTCGTCAGAAGTTGTCGGAAGTCCTGAGACAATTTGTCAGCTAAATAATACAAGTTCACGATCTGTTTGTCACTAATTTAATTACTGGAACACGCATAATGTTTGCCTTGTATTTAGTACAAAAGAACAGCGTCTTCGGCAAGTTGTGTGACTAAAATTTAAGAGAATTCTAAAATGTTAGGAAGAACAAATGACTGAACTATTTTTGTTTAGAGCTGATGCGTGTATTAATTTAAATAAGTTATTTGTATTCTTGACTATTGTAAGTAGATCTATCCTTCATGCTGATTATAAAAAAATAGAGCTCGATGTTTTGCAGGAACCTCTTTGATTTTTATGGTGAATATAGACATTTGTGTTATTAGTTCGTTCGTTAGGGATTAGGCCCGCTTCATCAAAGTGGACACTATAAGATGAGATGTATTTCTAACTAAAACTATATCCGCATCTCAGCATAATATTAATATGTTTCAGTATAATTGAAGACTCTATAAGCTACTTTAAGCGCTGACTAATACGAGTATAGGGATTAACTTGTTCGCCTTACAATACCGACAAATAAATCATATATTATTAGTTTAATAAGCAACTGTATCCAATTATCCGGTACTGTTTAACGGTACAATGTTTTTGACACTAGTCTTAGATGATTCGATAACGTGATAACGTAATTGTTATACGTAATTGCGTTATCGATGCTGCACTGCGCCGATCGCACGGTGTCGTTCACCGTCGCTTCTTCGATGCACTACCGTTACATCGGTTCCGATTCAGTATCGAGTCTATCCAATCTATTGTATTCACCTCATTAAAGAAGGTATAAATCCGGTAATGATCTTAGTCATAAGTTGAACAACATATCTATAACTGTTGAACTTTCTGCTGTATAAGCGTTTTATAGATGTTCTGCTAATTAACTAGTTACTATAAACGTTTAATAAAAGCGGGGCTTGAATACTCCTCGGCACTATGCTAACTAAAGCCAATGTACGTCTATTTTTCTACTATAAAAGATAATTTTAAATTTAAACTTGTAAGTTTTTTAAGGCCAGCGTGGCATAGTAGGCTAAATTTCCTCTACATTCTTTGGAGGAGCCGCGTGCCCAACAGAGAGACGTTTAGGGGTTGAAATGATGATGACGATTATGAGAGAAGATATAATTATACAAAATTATGAAACTATGTTATAAGTAATGAAGTAATGACTTAGAATCAATAACGATATGGAATATTATCACATTTCTAATAGGTACATGGTTTCAAAAATTAATTACTAACCAAACCGCTAGTAAATTAAAGATTAAATACAGCATATATTTTTTATAACGACTTATACCTAGCCTATAATTAAGGCATCAATCGTACGATGATCGATAAGCACTGCATCAAGTATCGACACATTATTGATTGATTATTAAAACATAAGCCGGTGAAACTGCCGACAAAGAGCCATAGGTGTTTTATAAATAGTTATTATAACACTTCATGGTGGCAGACTACATCAGACTACTTCACCTCACGTGTTGTAATTTTCATTCTTACATCTCTTCTAACTTTGCACATACTTGTTCTCATCTCTGCATCACCCAAAGGTTGGCTGGTAGATAATGCTTTTAGTATTAAGCCCTCCTTTTGTACGTTAACATAGTATTATGTGCAATAAAGATTTTTTAATAAATAAATATTTACTGTACGGTACGATTTTTCGAATATTTGCAACAACCAATAGAATTTCGATATTGATAATATCGTTTAAATCACATGCTTCGCCGCACGTCTATTATGTATGTTGTTAAATTTGCAGACTATTTAAAATGGTAAAATTTTTAATGTGCTTGTACAAATATACCACATTTCTGTCATCAATATTTGTAAGGCACCCTGTTTATAGCAAATTACCTTCCACCCGCGGGTTCCCCCGCCTGGTATATAGGTAATTAAATGATATACTTGTATCTTCCTCATTAATCATTTTATCTATTGGAAAAAGCCGCATCCAAATCCGTTACGTAGCTTAGAAAATCTAAGCGTAGCATACCTAGACAAGGAAGTGACTTTATTTTTTACTATTTATGGATAAAATATTCTTCATAGTTCGTAGTTTGGAACAACTGTTGTGACCCCTCTCATCTATTCTGCGCATTGGAGATCAGGTGGAGTTCGGACTTTATATAATAAAGTTTGCAATACGTACTAACAAGACTTCCCATTAAAGCTCATTAGTGGGATCAAGAGACGCCAACAGACCGACCAGGCAAACCATTTTTATTGTTTCCTGTTTTAGATCCGGTATGCCATTCTTTCTACATTATCCAAGTTACAAATGTGCAAAGACTTCTAGTTTTAAATGTTTTAGCTTACAATAACATAACTGTTAGTAATCAGCCGGCTTCTTCCCAAGCAATCAGTCAGTCAACTTTAAGATAGTGAGAATTGTTTGATAGAAAAACCACCCAGCTGTAGACAAGAGTATCGTCTTTCGATCGTATCGTATCGATTTATAAGTATCGAGAGACTAGATTTTTTTTTGTAACTCTTTAGGTAGTCTATAAAATCACGTTCTTTTTGTAAATCTAATTTAGTCACAATCTACTTACGAATGGAAACTTTCTACCCAACATACTAATATCGTGACGTCATAGTGCAGTTTAGTATAGTAGTAGCCTTAAAATGAAAATATAAACTTATCGCTTTTACCACAACGACCAATTTTAAATCGATTCTAAGTTCAAATCGATTTGGAAACCAGAAGAATTTTACTGCACGTGTGGTCTACTCGTAAAGGTGGTCAGCTCTCCATTAAATCTACGACCGTTGTTGTGATTTCGATCACCACTTAAAATAAATATTAATATAGCTTACAGAGTGTATAATACGATTGGGTATCCTTGTGATTTCAATGTTTGTGAATTCCCCAACGTCCCAGAAATTATTCACCACTGCAAGCTTCCTCTTTTAAAAGGAAAAGAAAGAAAGTCAGTGCAAAATTCTTATGACTCATGGTCCAATGAGCTAGATCGTATGATACCGTGATGACTCGTGTGGTGATTACGACGGTACTGTCTGTCGCTTACTGTAACGGTGCTCCATTCTTAAATGACATTTTTGAACTCAACAAGACAATACCTTACAATAACATAAAGTAAAAGAATTGAAGCTTTTTAAAGAACGTATAAGCCACGACCAATTATTGAGTAGACGTCACTTGTATAGATAGAAAAAATGTACACAAAAGGTGTCTTGGAAGTTAATTTTAAATTTAATAGACTTTAAATTATTACCTTTCATTTTATCAATCTATAATACAAGACTTGTCTTAGTCTTGTATTAGGCTTACAAGGCTTACTTAGGCTTTTAAACCTATTCAAATTATTAACTTGGAAGTTACACTATTATAGATATAAACACAAGTATGTATATAAAAGTTTCAAACTCGTAGCGATGCTGTTTTTGCGCTGAAGGCTAATTAAGCATCGTTTATGTAGCTAACGAACAGCCTTCATTGAGACATCTCATTTTTAATAAACTATAATATTAGAGCGAATTATGAAAGGTAACACACAGATTATATTTCTGCGATATTAAATGTACGTACATCTTTGCTCATCTATTTTTAATTTTATTTATTGTTTTTAATTATAGCCAGGCGTGATGCTTTTTTTGAGCAAAAAAAAGAATATGAAAAACAAGATAATACCTATGTAATTTCCTTATTAATTCTTATATACTGTATAACAGCTTCAAGTCTCAGGTATAACGAGGATCTAATTTAATTCTATTTATATTATAACTTAATTAATATAAAAAAGTGCCGACAGAATTTATAACGCCTATTTTATTTGCGCTGTAAACGAGGTAGTATTTTCCGCGTAACAAGGGACCTAGAGCTTGAAACATAATGCCAGTGGCTGTAACGGTTTGTTAGTAAACAATATAACCTAAGATGCATAAACTGTATAGATTGCTGCTGATGGCGGAAAAGCTTAGTATTTAACAACCCTAAGCTGTAGTTCATGTAACAAGCCTTACCAAACCAACAACCTAACACTATAACTTCCATAACATTAATTAAGTGCACCATGTATTATTTGTTCTACCGTTAGGTGCTAGATGAAGTTCACAAAGCATATCAAACGCTATACCATGAATTATTAACATTATAGTTATGATGTAAGAGATGTGTGTGCGCACGAGCGAATCCGTTCGGCACGCTACAACCATAGATCTATAAAACAGTTGCGCCGGTTGCTCCTGCACAGAAAAACCAAGGAAGCGCTCCTAAAGCTTTTAAGCGGTGCGATGTTTCTAATGAATAATGATGAATGGTCTTCCGGGTGTTTATGTAATTGGTTCCAACGCCTCCGTTTGTACTATACTTACTGCCTAATAAGTATTTTTATTGGCGAAGCTTCGCCACGCGCCGTCGCCGCTGGACCGAGGAGGCAACGTTGTATCGAACATATTCTATAACAATTATGCAATCATGATTAAACCATGAGCTTTTCTTATTCTACCAAGTAATAGATTTTTTTTCATTCTTCTACGGCGCTGTTGTGAAGAAAAAGTTCCGACTTAAATTAACTATTTGCCGGGTATGTTTGCAGGTTCATCGGTCTCATAATGGTCGTAAATACAACGAGAAGGTTTGTTTAGATCGACTGAAAGAAAAAATATATGTGTTGAACATAAATATAAGTAAAGTTCTTATTCCATATAGTATTACCGAAACAATGTTTTGAACTGATTTAGATGTTAACTTAAGAAAACAAGCTTTATTTAAAAGATTTATATAACATATGTATCATTGGGACTGGACGAGAAACTATGAATCCATAGAAACCGAAAACATGCAAATTGGTTATAACGATGTGCCAAATAAATTTGTGTTGAAAATAATTGAATCTGTAGCAGAATGCAGTTCCAATAACAAGCTTATTGCCTAACTATAAGATAATACAGGAGTATCACAATAAAGGATTAATAAGAAAGTCACATTTTGATGGACATTTCGATATTATATTTAACATTTCATTCCTCTACAATATTATTAGACTGTATAAACTGTATAAAATTTCGAATTTGTAATATCCTTATCCATGTATAACTATTTTCTGTTTTGTGTATTAAATAAATAAATAAAAATAAATAAGAACAGTCAAATTAACACAGTCATATAGTTATGATAATACCATGTATTAAACTACTATGCAACGGATTTACGTTACATAATATATTTAACTAGCTTTTGCCGGCGACTTCGTCCGCGTAGATTTCGATATTACATAGGTCTTTGCTTTAAGTGCAATTCATTAATTCCACAACACCCCACTACAGGAGTTGAATTTCATTTTACGTCATTAAAGATAACATTCATATAATCAGCGTCCCTGAAAACCTCGAAAATGACATCCATCCTTATCAATTTCTAATAATTTCATCCCCCTATTTCATGGGACCAACATAGCTGGCGAAATGTGGGTGCGAAACACCTCTGCAAAGGGGTAGCCTTCGGGAAAAAGGCTTGATGCTATGTATGTATGAAATCCCTTAGGGTAAGTTTTTATTATTATATTTCACCCCCTGAACCCATCCCTAATCAAAACAACATTTTAAGTTTCTATCCCAATACTAATTTGCAAAACGTTAACTTCAAAACAAAGATGTTTTCATACAACATTTCATCCCCAATTTCACCCTTCCAAAGCCAGCCTTGTTAAAAATATTGATGAGGGTAATTTTATTTTGATAGTAGTACCCCAAATCAAATTTTCAAATCAATAAGTTAAAAAACAAAGAAGTTTCATACAATCGTTTTTATTCTTTTTCACCCCCTTAGGGGTTGAATTTTAAAAAAACCCTTTTCCTAATACACCTCTAGAGATTAGGACAAACACACTCTCCAAATTTCAAGTCGCTACGACCAGCGGTTTAGGCTGTGCGTTGTCTGTCAGTCAGGACAAAGCCTTTTATAATATGTATGGATTACGTCACGTATTATGAACCTTATATATTTGCAAATAAATAAGATATTTTATATTCCTTAAATATAATACGTGACGTAGACCCGTTGCATAATAATTTATTATGTGTACAAGTCGCGAAAGATTAAAAGATTTTATGATACCATAGTTCAGAGGCAAACAGTTGTAGCTATGCCTGGGTTAAATTTACGACGTAGAATAAGAATACGCAGCGAATGTATAAAAAATCCCTAACCCTTAAAATTCGGGTCAGGATTTCGTTCGACCGAAAAACATAAGTCACATAACCAAACTGTTAGCCGAAAAGCCAACTTTAAGCAAAGAAAATAAGATATTTCAATAAAAGTTTATTGTGTCGTTTGTATCTAGTGTCAACACGTTTCTACTAATGACAAAAATGTGTAGAATGAGCGTTGGGCGGGCCTGGGAACCTGTACATTGTCAGAATACCGGCAGATTGTTGATGGCAGGTCACCGGCGCCACACAACGGTTCCTTCACAAATAACCAAGTTTCTGTGTCAACGATCTCACTTTCCTGCTTATATATTCTTTCACGCGAACACTTATAAGATATACCAAGAAAAAATCAATCTCAACCTGTTTTCGAAGAATATTTCGATTGTAACGGTGTACGCGACTTTCTCTATATTATTTGCATATATTACCAGGTAATGCATTTTATACGGTTTCGTTAATAAAATGTAATTCTAGGTAACACAACTAGAAGAAATTGGAATACTATATCATTGTTAATAGCATTTTGATTAACCTAACTTCAGATAGGTGTAGTACCGATCTTGATGCCGTTTTATTATTGACTTATTAAATGTTTGGGAAAATAAATAAGTACAAAATGAACCAGTGTAATCATCATTATTTGGCTATGTACTTACGGCATATCTACTAAGACCACCTACAATCTACTTAATTAAATCTTAAAGCTTACGTCGTCTAATAAGACAGGATAAACCATGGTATCAGTCAACCAAAGCCAGTAAAAAACAGCCTGGTGTCTTTAGACAAAGGTTTTTTTTCGATTAATTTTACCTAGTTATGTTAACAAACGAATTGGTACAAAAACATCTTATTTTAAGCTTCTGTTTCTTATGGTTATTTACGCTAAAAAGTAAATTACTTTGAGCCCAATTTTAGAATAAAAATTTAATATTTAGTAAAAAAATATCTAGAGGTAAATCCACCATTGAAGGGCATGCGTGCATGACGTTCCGAAGTTACCCAAGCTAATGGACGCTTGTTCTATAGCCAGTCATGAAACTAAACCGCTTAGATGATAACCAAATATATTATGATGAGCTACCCGATAGCATAAATAATTGCTTTAGATCTATTGTGTGCTCGATGTAATTAAGCTAGCAATCTGAGAGTACTAGGTGTTATTACAAGCACGACTAATAGATAAAGTTCGAATTAACAAATGCCGTTTAGTAAATAAGAAAAGCAGAAGTGTATAACAGATGTGATGATTTTGTTCATTTGCCAATGATCTAAGCAATTACTTAATTTTTATATTTCTGTGCACTTCGTAATATTACCGAATAAGTAATCGCTTACACTTTACATCTTCACAATAAAATCAAATACCTATCAAAGCAATGTGAGAGGTCAATATATTTATGTAATTTAATTACTTATACATGTTTCCTCCAGCAATAAGAAAGTAGAGCTTTGAAGATATTAAAATTGAAAATAGATCAGCACCACATGCAGTCATGCATTACATTCTAAAATTGGCGCAACCAGATCACAAGAAGTGATTGCTTCTAATTTGTCACTTACGGCTGCCGATCTCTTCCACTTGATGGAATTTCATAAGCTACGTGGTCAATTTGAATTTATTGAACGTAAATTCTTGTGGGAATCGACATCTTGTAAGTGTAGATAGCCTTCTTTTAAATGAGTATTGATTTTATTTTCATCGTTAGGAATGTACTACGTTCCTTTGTAAATAAAATGCTAGGCATTTTAAACATTTATTATCTTAATATCCTATCATAATTTGTACAAATAAAATGCGATGTCGTAATTCACCAGAATATTTATTTCCAAAGTCGCAAATCTTTAACCAATAAAACGAATAGGTAACATTTTATGGCGTTTTAACTATGCTAACTGTTTTATTGTAATACCTTAGGAACATTAATTCAGGCTGGAAATTTCATCTATGTATGGGAGAATCTTCGTTAATCACTTGAGGTATTTCTGTCAATTGTTTGATAAAAATCTTGATGAAATCAACAAAAATTATGTTGTTGTGACTTGTAGTTTGAACTCGAGCCAGGTTATATATCTTTGTTGAAGTCATACATACTTATGTAGGATATAATCATAGTGAGTATTTTATTATGGAAATAATCAACCTCCGATTAAAGGCAACGTATTAACTGCGAGGGTCTGTTTAGTTCAGAATAATTTTCCTTTGTGGCTGGAAACAAAATCCAAGCGAAGCTATGTTTTTTAAGGTTTATACGTTGCAGGTTTAATGCAATAATGTGTTTCTTCATAGTGTGTTTTTATCATAGATTTAGTATCTAGGTCTATGGTTTTTATACATTTACTTACGTTTATCTATTTTAAATGTTATCGATAATCTTTAAGGAATATTTCTTGTCACTAGTTGACCGTACATTATACATAGTTATTCATGTTGAACGACTACGTATATAAGTTAGTTGTTGAAAAAACTGTTCGTATAAATCGGTAAAAAAGGAATAAAGTAGTTGTTCCATTACGTATCCACTATCGGAACTGCATCTTTCTTATGCTCACGGCGCATCCTGTAGTTATTACTTGCCATCTTTTTTTATTTACCTGCTCACAGTGCTCACAAAGATTCTTGCGCGTAATTAATATCCACTGGGTGCTATACATTTACGCAATTTTTTTTGCTTATTTATCTTAAATTATTGACTTAAATTTTATACACCCGTTTCGTTCCAAACGACCCGTGATTTTTTATTTGTTTTTCAAGAAAATAAGTTCGTAAAAGAAAGTTAAACATTTCTTGAATATGGTTTCAATACAGAGCTATCGGGTGAACATATCTTAAATAAGACAATTTACGAGAAATAAGAGCAAAACAAGTCGGTCGGTGCGCGCGTGTTGGTATTTTGTTGTCGTTATGCCGTGTTACGTGTAGTAGAGAGGTTTACCTTGCACTTGGCTGGTTGACGGGCGCGGCGGCGCGGGCGCCAAGTCGCGTCTTCAGTGCAAGAACCGCAGCTCACACTCGCCTCGAATCGGGTCACCAGATAAAATGCCGATGCTGATGTGGGCCGGTTTTATAACTAGTTGTTATTCATAGTTGATACCAAAACATTTATCTTAAAGCTTAAATTATCGAAGAAAAAATACCGTATTAAAACGGAATTAACTGTTAGGTGATAAAGTTGGCGGATGTTGCCTGTTTGATGAAAGATGTCGGTATTTGTAAGATTAACTAACAGGAATCAGGTTTTAATTAACAGCTTAACTGAAACTTATTTTTACCTTTAATGAGTTTATTTCAAGACTAGTTAGCTAATTATCTAGAGAACTAGTCTATACCATTATAACATTTTAATAAGCAGTAGCAATTAATGTTGTGTTACTATCAAGTAATTATTTAAATATTTGTCGTGTAGTGACGGATTAAGAATATATGATTTCACTACCCCATTTCAAGTCGTACAAGGCGACTAATGGAGTAACAGACAAGAGCACTGCGAGAAAAGGAAAATTCTATACAAAACTCTATACCAATACCAACTCGTCTGACCAGCGTGGTATAGTAGGCTAAATTTCCTCCAAAATGTCTGGAGGAGACCCGTGCCCAGCAGTGGGACATTTATGGGTTGTAGTAATGATGAAATAAATATTTAGTAATTTCCAAGGCGCCGCAGCTATAAGGAGGCGCATAAATTTCTAACATGCTCTTGATGACGTAGTACTCAGAAGTCAGTCGACAACAGACAGCTCCACGAATCTGATGGGCGATAATGTGAGGCTTTACTCGCCTCTTTATCCGTACAAACTCGTTAAGGGTTTATATTTAGCTCTAGTGTTACCTGCCAACCAGTTTATATCCCGCATTATTTACTACAATCCCCTTCATGGACTTTCAATTAAAACTATCCACGATCCATTACGTGATATACGTATGATTCAGTGTCAGGAATGTATCATTTGAATAAATTATATCTTACATTTCTTATTTTACATGAATTAACTAGCCTATCACCTGGGCAACTTCCCACGCGACTTGTAACTGTGAATTAAGAGGAGCGACACAGAGAGTAAAGCGTGGGCTTTAAATCATTCGTTATTGCTTTATGGAGCAGCTAATTTTCACAACAAAATAAAGTAATTTTTTTAAGAATATTGTATTTTAATGTTTAAATAAATGTAAAAGGTTTGCCTAAGATAGAAAAAAGTAAAGTATAAGATATTTAAGCTTAAAGAACTAGAATAACAGAATTAATATACCTACATGTTTATATCAACTAAAAGGGTAAGCAAAGAAGTATCACAACCATATTTTACATAACACGATCCCACTGCTACTCTAAGGCAGTCTCATATCGTGCTTTTATTTCAATCTGTAGTGCCACAAATTTGGATTGGACTAATACAAATTTTTATAATTGTGGAAAATTACGATGAATCATGTTACTTGTAATATTCCACAATTAATATTAATTAATTGTCAGTTGTTTAATGCAATTAACAAGCAATTAATTATTAATTGTACTATTATATAATACGAGCCCCAAAATTAATAATGACAATGTTCTCGTACCACAAAGGAACGCCGTGACCACTTTCCTTTTGCCTCTTGGAGTCTGTTTGTCTTAAACATACAAAGGTTTAAAGACTGTAATAACACTGGCGACACAAACAAAGGAGTTTGGTGTGCTATACAAAATGATATTAATAGAAGTGAGGCAGAAAGTGGCCGCAGCTGTGGGTCAGTGGGACCAAGCGTTCACCTTTCTCCAAGAACAAAAAATATATTTTCCAGCTGATCTCGTGATAGTGTTTCATTCATCACAGAGACACTAAAAGAAAGTATTGTATTACACAAATAGATTGTTTGCTTCAATGTTTTTTATGGCGGTAAAAGTAAGGAAGTAATAATGACACTACACATAGCACCAAGGCATGTTATTGTTGCGGTTTCTAAGTTCCCGGTAATTACTTTTGCTAGTTCTATTTGTGTTTTATTACGCTGCAACTTTCAAGAAGATATTATGTGCTCAACTTCAGGCATATAATACAAACAAGTTCTACAAAGTAAATTTGTTGCTTGTGCACAGCAATTCATCATGTTACTTATCACCTAAGTTTCTTGCTAGATTTTTTCGTGTCGATTATGCTAATAGGTAGGCAAAGAATGACTCATACTGCTCTGTTTATTACAAAAAAAACATTAAACCGTTTTTGCTTGACCCAAGTAACGCCGGGACCTCATGCTCAATCACAACACTACGAAACAAAAAATACTATAAAATAGAATTAACATACATGCTACACTAATTTCTATTTCTGTTTTATTAATACCTTACCCTTCTTCTATTTGAATCCATAGCCTAACATTCTAAAATTAATTTTTTTTAGTAGGCACTCAATTATAAATTTTCGTCGATATTTATCCTTTCTTTAGCACTTCAAGTACATCGGGTGTTAGCTTTTCTTAATATTAGAAACCAGATTGTTCTGGCGCTAGTTCCAAGTTGAATCGAGGCTTCTCGGTCGTTTGGTAATGCATCTAGATGTATGGCCAAGCACGCAGCTACTGCGCACTGTGCTGCATTATAAACACATTGCTTATTTAAAATATACAGATAAAATATGTAAAATACTGACTAGAAAACAAGCTCGTATTATTTTGCTATCTAAACTTCTAATTTATCAAAACAAGAAGCAGATATTTCTAAAATTAAATTTTGATAAAAACTTTGGAGGGTAATTATTGTTGGCATTCGAACTGCCAAGTTAAATGAAGACTTCGCCCAAATTCTTTGGCTGAAACGTCGAGGCAAAAACATAATTACAGTGCTAGCGAAGCTACAATTCATTAAATACCTACATTGTTATATGTAGATATTTAGAATTCGCGGTAGCTGACCTTCGAACAAAAGTTTTGATGGATGTCTCTGTAGATGTTTGCTAAGAATCACATCCAGCACGAACATTGTCTACAGACTTGAACATTTGACTTATCGCTAAATTTGATGAAACATAAAATACGAACATTTTCAAGGATCACTGATTGTAGAGCTCTTTGTTCAAGGCGAATTAATATTTCTCCAAAAGATCGTCTGGACCACCTCTAAGCAAAGAAAAATATTTCTGTTGAATACAATACTTCGTACTGTCAAAAGTCAAAAACCCCAATCACAAAGGAAGTGATTGGGGTTTTTCAATTTGTGATTTACATTTAATAAAACTGGTTTGCCTATAAGATTCAGTAAGAAGCGATTTAAAGTACCGAGGTAGATAGATTGTGACTGCCAGTAAAGTTCAGATAGGCGGATAATCTTCGTAAGTAATGTTAGGAGCTCAGAAAATTGTATTAGCAATAAATACAAGCGAACGGTTGGCACTGCAAGGCTTTTGACCTGAGAGAGTTCAACGGCCGCTGCGACGTGCCTAGACCGGCCCGGGACCATGCTAATTACTAGTTAATTCAAGTATTTTTGAAAATGCCATTAAATCATAGTTTGCCTCTTGCTTACACATACCGTACGTCACAAATAATATAATTGCTGTTTTGATTGTTATGCCAAATTGGCACATTGGCATATCCAATGTAATGACTAAGATTATAGAACAAGACAAATAAACTAAATATTACGTAATGTATACCTACCTTAGCAAAACTTATACTAGTCATATTTGTGTGATATTCAAATAACTATTTATTACTTTTCATTTCAGCTATTTTTATTCGTTGTTTGCATTTTTATGTCATCGTGCGGAGATTGCAAGTCATGTCTCTTGAGTATAAGTTACGAACAAATAGATTTAAGAAAATTACTTTCCTTTAGTACACATGTGGGTTTAGATAACAAAATAAAGTACATTTGACAGTGTCGAGACGAGACTTTCAAATTCTTCTTATATTCCTAACGTCATACCTAGAAGATCTAAATAACAAATGAAGGAGTTTGTGTTTTATTTGTTTAATATTATTTGATGTGGAATAAAGTAAACTTTTTACACTTAGAAGACAATATATAACTATTAAAATGATTAAAGTACCAATAACTATTTTAAGCATTAAAACTTACTTTAAAATAACTAACCAGTTAACGGTCTGATGGTCAGCAATTACTGTAATCTTATAATATCAGCAGCATTACTCGCGCGTCGGCACCTTATAAAAAAATAACAAAGCGCAAATTCATGAGAGTTTTGTTTTGATTATTCAACCAGTGTGAATGAGTTCTGGAGTGGACACTCAAGTCACTCAACAGCCGGCCCATGCACTCATAAATAATTACGAGCTGAAAATGCGCAGCACTTTTATTCTATCGAGATGAATTCTAGGCCATTACACCCTTATTTCCCTTGAGTGATACAGCGACGGAGATAATTATAATATCAAACAAAAGGAATATGAATTCTAACCTGTCTAACTAAATTTATATTGATATATAGCTTATATACTGCGCTTACGCCATTTGATCCTTGAGCATAATATATACCATGTATAAGTGCGATAATGGCATGCCTGAGGTAACATATAGCACAATATTAGGTTGTCACTGCAGATATACCGGTACTTCAGCTTTAGGTAGGTATTAAGTATAGAATTAATAAATCAATATCAATCAAGCCGTGAGTGCCATGACCTAGACAGTGAAACTTACTGAAAACTGCCTTTTAAATTTATTTTATTTAACCATGATTGCAATCCGGTGGACGTCTCAACCGGTCGAGTCAGATACTTGACCGGAATTAGGTTTACGAGTCCAAATGAATTAATAATGAGCATACGACATACCTACTGTGTACAGTTATTTGCTTAATAAAATAGTTGTAATGTTAGTTCCAATCTTACAATTGTATGTTATATCTTTTTAAATATCGATAGATTCTATTTTTAAACGACTTCAAAAAAGGAGGAGGTTATATGTTCGACTGTATGTATTTTTTTTTTTTTTTATGTATGTTCAACGATTACTCGGAGATGCCTGAACCGATTTAAAAAATTCTTTTTTTGTTTGAAAGGGTATACTTCCGAATTGGTCCCCTATTCATCACGTCAAGTTCTGATGATGGAATCTCAGGGAAATCGAAGGCAACCCTCAAATTTTATAGGCACATGTTACGTGTTTCATATATTTTTTAAAGTTATTCAAGTATTTACGTCTGATAGTCAACATCTCATGTTGATGAGCTGGTGATGGAAGGTATAACTCCTTAACTGTTAGGAGTTGGAGGATAATTCTTTCGACATTATAGGTTCTTATAAACCAATAGTTGTATTCTTGTAGGTTATTTAGGTGAGCTGATACTGGAAGGTATAACTCCTTAACTATTAGGAGTTGGAGGATAATTCTTTCAATATTATAGGTACTTATAAACCTATAGTTGTATTCTTGTAGGTTATTCAGGTGAGCTGTCAGTGGAAGGTATAACTCCTTGACTCTTAGGAGTTGGAGAATAATTCTTTCGACATTATAGGTACTTATAAACCTATAGTTGTATTCTTGTAGGTTATTCAGGTGAGCTGTCACTGGAAGGTATAACTCCTTAACTTTTAGAAGTTCGAGGATAATTAGACCTGGCTTATCGACGGAAAATGCTATCTTGTGTCTTAAGCAAACTGTGCACTACTATACAGCAAGAAAAACACCAGTATATGCCTGTTACCTAGACCTGTCACGTGCTTTTGACTTAGTGTCATATAACGTTCTATGGAACAAATTAAGGCGCGAAACGACATTACCATCCGAAATCATAGGTTTATTTCAGTACTGGTATGGTAATCAATTAAATCGTGTGAGGTGGGGTGACTCACTCTCGGAA
This sequence comes from Laspeyria flexula, assembly GCA_905147015.1. NCBI lineage: Eukaryota > Metazoa > Arthropoda > Insecta > Lepidoptera > Erebidae > Laspeyria > Laspeyria flexula. The sequence goes on along the minus strand of LR989950.1, from coordinate 12,257,723 downwards.
GACTACAGATTGGAGTGCGGGGTGAGGCAGGGGGGGTTGACCTCACCTTCACTCTTTAATCTGTACATGAACAGCCTGATCGATGGGCTCAGCAGCACGACAATCGGATGCCATATCGATGGAACATGTATAAATAATATAAGTTATGCTGACGATATGGTGCTGCTGAGCCCATCGGTTGGAGCATTGAGGAGACTACTCCATCTGTGTGAATCCTATGCAGTGGCTCATGGGCTCAAATACAATGCACTCAAAAGCGAGCTGATGGTTTTTAAAGCCGGCAGTAAATGCTACTCTAGAGTACCACCTGTCATGTTGTGCGGTACACCACTAAACAGAGTTGCAAAATTTAAGTATTTGGGCCACTGGGTCACTGAGGATCTAAAGGATGACGTTGATTTGGAGCGGGAGCGCAGGTCGCTGGCTGTCCGATGTGGTATGTTGGCCCGTAGGTTTGCACGTTGTAACACACAGGTAAAGGTTACGCTTTTTAAAGCCTACTGTCAATCCTTCTACACATGCAGCCTATGGGTGAACTTTACACTGAAGGCATATAGCGACCTGCGCGTCCAGTACAACAACACGTTTAGGATGCTGTTGGGGCTACCGCGCTTTTGTAGTGCCTCGGGTATGTTTGCGGACGCGAATGTTGACAGTTTTTCAACGATCATGCGGAAACGATGTACCTCTCTATGGCGCCGAATGCGCACTGGCCCCAACACCATCCTGACGACGTTAGCGGATCGATGGGACTCTCCGATCCTGGGGCGCTGGATACGACTGCATGCGGTCAAGTAGATGGTGTCCCTGGGGTCGGACAGCCCCGTCCCTTCTGTTTTGTGTTTGTTGTTTTTGTTGTAAAAATGTATTTTATGTTTTCTTTATATTACTAACAATAGTTATAAGTGTGAATGTATATTACTAACAACATATGGATATTTAATCTGAAATAAAAATAATTTAATTTAATTTAATAATTCTTTCAACATTATAGGTACTTATAAACCTATAGTTGTATTCTTGTAGATTATTTAGGTGAGCTGTCACTGGAAGGGAAACTTTTTAATGTTTAGGAGTAAGAAGATGATTTCTTTAAATATCACATCCATGTATAAACCTTAAGTTGTGTTATTTCAAGTGTCTGAGGTGAGAGCTCTTGATGGAAGATAAAGTTGTATAATTCAAAGAAATTCTTAGATGATATTTTAAGTTTTCGATATAGTATCTAACTTGCATTGTATACCTATACTTGTTACCTGCCGCATTTTATAGGAAAAAAGAAAGACATAAAAAGCTGAGAGTTTTGAGATTCCTCTATTCTACAATCAGGTTGTGTTGTTAGAATATTTAAATAGACGTTCCCTTCTATCGAAGATTCTTTATTTCGGTTTTCCGTCTTAGTTTGCCAGCCATTATTATTAAATCTGCTAGATAAAAAGTACACTAAAAATGGAAAAATAAACTATTTTTAACAAAAAAATATTAAAACGACTTCAAATCAGTACTAAAAAGCGAAAAATAAACTGAATTAGATATTTAATTCCAAGCTAAAAAATACCTACCTACCTGTTTAAAGTATAATACCCTATTACTAATCTATTTGAAGTCGGTGCCAGCCTAATGAGGTTGTATCACTCAGTTTGAGCCGTCCACTAGGTACGATCACACGCAAGTGCGAGGTGGTGTGAAGTAGCGAGAGCGGTAACAGATGTACGTACTAAGTAGTACGTAGCTTAACAAACTCTTTAGGCTTGGCACCGACTTCAAACAGATTAGTAATAGGGTATTATACTTTAAACAGGTAGGTAGGTATTTTTTAGCTTGGAATTAAATATCTAATTCAGTTTATTTTTCGCTTTTTAGTACTGATTTGAAGTCGTTTTAATATTTTTTTGTTAAAAATAGTTTATTATTTTGTTTTGTCTGTTGAAGTTGCTCTACTTAAATGAATAATATATTAAAATTATAAATAAAAATTTGAAATTAATACAATTTTTGTTAAAAATATTTCTAAAACGTCGTCAATTAGGTTTTTTTTAGCCACGGCGAGTCGGCCCCTCTCCCCTAGCTTTTCCGATTCTACTTCCTTGCTCTCATTATCCGATGGGATGGCAATTTGACACGACCGCAGAGAGCTTAGGCGTAAAATAAAGGCATTTTGCGCTTTCCACTACAGAGGGCCGTAAATACCGTCTACTTACCTATAAGCTTCTATTATGTTTGTTATGTTGATGTTGGCTCGATTAAGAAATAATTGGCAAGAGTCTTTTGAACTTACTTGTAATTAAAATAATAAATCAACTCTTTGCAAAGAAAAATACTATCTCTCAAATATGTCTAACTAAAATAAAGTGCATATATATAACTTCTCGTGTGGTTTTTCATTTATGACGTAAGCCACAGAGTGGTACTTGTATCAAAAAATTTATGATCCAGAACAAGACTCGAATAAAAATCTAGTGGAATTTTATTACCTTTAGGTTGAATTACCACCCAGCTACAGTAGTACTTCGACCGATACGATGTATGATGTAGTACTACGAGTTTTAACGATGTTACGGATAGGTTCTAGCTTTGTGGGTGATCTTGACTCTTAGAGCAGCCAATTCATCGATTTATTGTTAAGTGAACATTTGTAAGCACCCATTCAAATGATCCAAATCGTGAGATTCTAGAAACGCGGTGATCATATTCAGCGATACAATTTCTACATGCACCGGGCGTGTAAGTTATTGGTAGAACCTATTATAACCACTGAATTACATCAAAATTATTTGTAAATTGTAGCTTTTTTGAAGCTTAAGTAGGATCTGAATCGTGGACATAACAAATCGGCATTGTTTTTTCTATAATACCGCTGTGTAAAAAAGGGATGAGCAACGTTTATTAATTTAAAGTAAGAACAATCGAAAATTAGATCAGTTCCATTTCCAATAATATTATTAGCTCTGTTGATATAGTTTAGTTACAACAGTAACTTGAACCAATCAAGAGCAAAACTAACTTTCGTTTGGATTTTCTCTTCAACTTCGGTATTCGGCTAAACATTTGGTCCCTTATTACTCACAAGAGATATGGTCACACATCGTGTGGAGGATGAAATACATTTTCTTGGAACCTAACAAATATGTCCATCGTCCCCTCGTGCCGTACTGGAAGGAATCCAATTTCATTCGGGTTTTATCCCGAATCCGTTCAGCGACGCCAATTTCAATACACCCATTTATCACACGAGTAATGAGCTACTAAATATGATGGATTACAACTTTAATCATGAGAATGCTTGTCTCGAGGTACATGAAGTATTGTTAAAATAAATGGAGTTCTGTCAATAACCTCGTGACTTCTCTTCATACGATTTTTTGATGAAGTTTTTACCGTCCACGTAAAGTTATAACCACAAAATTGTAAACGACCAAGGCTCCGGTTAAGGAAGCTAATATTTGTGATCACGCTGCATATATATTTACATATTCATGTTCGTGATTTCCACCAACTCGTTGAGAATTTATTTATAATTATGTTAGTATGATTCTCATGTATAATTTATCAATGCAATGTGTTCATCAGAAGCTGAACGCTATACCGGAAAACTCAGTTAATTGGCATGAAACGAGGAGCGACCAAATATTTATTAAATAATACAGCTATTATGCATATTTTATGTAATTGTGTAAGATTCCACTACAGATGACGTAAACCTACCACAGAACAATTATTCAGTTGCTTAAACTTAAGATTTTCAAAAACCTTACGTATAGATAAATGGGTTCCTTTTTGACAAGAAAATTTAATACTTAAGAATATTGAATAATTTCTGTATGTTAAAATGATATGCACAAAAACAGAGCTCTCATATGGACTAACACATTTTAGAATAATTGGCTTTCGTGTAATGACACAGTATTCTCTTCCACAAAGATACCATAACTTAGGCTTAAAGCTCATAGCAACATAAAGAAGTATTTTAAATCCATATCTAAACAAATATTTAACGTTTTATACATAATCGGTATGAATGAGATGGAAAGTGGCTTTGTATTTTACTGTAGACTAAATGATGTACTTCCTTTTACGACGAGAGAATTCTGTGAGCGGTCAGTGTGTCATACTGACGACATTGACGACCCACTTTGTGTGCTGTTTATGTACCTACCTATGGCCAATGAATCAACAGGTAAGTTAAGTAGATACCGCTTTCGTGGATTGGTATTTGAACAACAGAAACAGGACTGCTATGTAAGGTAAGTATTAGGCACGTCTAGAAACCAAGCTTTCAAAACCTTCCACATTGTACTTATGTATGATCTATTCGAAATATTTAACTTGTCAATACATACTGATATTTTATCGATTGGACTACGTATTACAGATAGTACACATAGTATTACGGATAGTTCCGTACCTTCAGGTAAAACACAAGCTAGACCGTCCATCTCCTACGCGAACAGTGTGAGCTCATGTATAGTGAGCCGGTACTTGGGGTCGTGGTGCCTGGTGTGGGTTCGCATCTTGTTCAAGTCCAACTGTTGTATCACTGAGGCACGCTTCTCCGCGTCCTCTATGGCTGTCTCTAACGCTTGTACTAATTCTGTTTTGTGAATCTGGAGAGTTAAAAAAACCTACCTACTAACAATGTAATAACATTAGAAAAAATATAGGTATCTATTTAATGGCCAAAACTATTGAGCATAATTTATTTTAAGTATGCAAAAAGGTATATAAGTAATGTATACCTATTGTTTAATACGAATAGAACGATACGCGTATAAATATATGAAAAATTAGAAGGTTAAAAATATAATATAGCCATCGATCACAATGACGACAAAATATAACTAGTTGATTTATATTCAAGTCAACATCAGTTATAAAAAAAATATTTGAATATAAATGTAGACTTAAAGTATTATAATAAGGCTCCGACGTCCTATTTTATCAGAGGATTGGATTCGGACGATTTACTCAGTGGTCGATCTCGAAGGTCATTGACCGAGTCCTTGACCCACTGCTGACCGTCTAGTCCCCACAGCCTTATTCAATTTAAGGAAATCATTAACCACCGCAGAGAAAGTTCGATGAGTTTGTGTGGAAACGAGTTTTGTTTTTTAGATTTGTGCAAGATTAGTAAGTTAGTTAAGTTAAGTTTACGACCAAAACTGTGTCCAATGTCCGAGTTACTTACATTTAAGGATTCTTAGAGCAAGCCAGCCGCGTTTTCTACATGTGTCGAATTATAACTACATTATAATAAATATTAGCCTATATAAAATTTTTGTAGTCAAAGAATCAAATCAGATGTTTATTATTTATCTTTAACTATGTATCTTTAATGGCTCAACTACAACTGTTTACACAAATAACATTATAAAATAAATATAATTTTATGCTTGCATTGCATTGCATAAATCAACAATCGCAGCACCACATGCGTTTATATCAAAATATAAATCCATGAGTGTTAATCGACCATGTGCCTCTTGTTACCAATCATAGAATGCCAAATATTTTCACTGTTACAAATCTCCACCTGTGCTAACTATTTTCACTACTTCGTCGAAAAAATAAATAAAATAATTAACACAGTCGTTCTAAAATGTTGCTAATTTTTTTATACATAGGCTATTTTTCCAGCATACATACTTACCTATCGCTATTATTAAGTTATCACTCTCTTTATGTTTGAGAAATGTTCCTCGGTGGCGCAGCGGAAAGTGTATACGACTGCTGTGCAAGAGGTCCCGGGTTCGATTCCCGGGTCGGGTGAAAATGGTATTGGGTTCTTCTATCATGAAATTCCAGTATTAAGATTTTCCCGGAGTTTGGTAAACAAATGTTCCCGGTTGATGACAATAGGCTCGCCCACTATTTCATGGGACCAAACATAGCTGGCGAAATGTGGGTGTGAAACACCTCTGCCTACCCCTTCGACCCCTTCGAGGAAAAAGGCGTGATATATGTATGTATGTATGTTCCTCTACTACTAGCTACTAGCAGCAGAACGTGGGGAACTATTAGCCTAGTTTATATCAAATTGTGGAAGTATGCAATAAATATGATAAACCGTTGTTTACATCGTAAAGTAGGCAAGTTATTAGATTCCCAGTTAATTACATAAGCTGTTACAAAGAGCTTTTTGTTAACACGTGTGACTTGTCTCGACAATGTATTGATGTAATGCAGTTAATTACCAATAAATTCTGTCTCTGAGCAATTATTTCCGCAATTCTGATCCATTTAACACCGTAATGTGTAGATGAAGTGCGTTACGTTATAGCCATTTCTGTAAACGATTTTTGATAATACTTTTAACTAGAGTTAAGTTTTTGAACTTTTTATTTGATTGCCTAAGTCTTGTACTATGACGCGTTTCTATTTTTACAATTTCGGACGGGAACTCAAACAAAGAGAAGCAAAAGTTTTTGTCAATCTGGAAGTAAAATATGAGCGAAATCACGGATATCAAATGGAAGAAGTGACGTAAAAGAAATACCCGAAAAGATTATACTATCATAGGACCTCTCAATTTTAAAAAAAGAAATATAAAATACTTCTTTATTTAAGACTTGGCATCAGTAGGCATCTATACTAATATACTAAAGCTGAAGAGTTTGTTTGTTTGTTCGGTTGTATCTATAACTAAATATCGAACAAAGTACTGGTCCAATTTGAAAAAATCTTTTAATGTTGGATCGAGGAAGGTTATAGGCTATATAAAATCACACTACGGTGAATAGAAGCTGAGCAGTGGCCAATTAAAGAAAGAAGCGAGCGAAGTCACGTGAGACCTTAAAAAATTTAAACATATTAATGATACTTTTTAATAACTAACATACATCTAACCTGTGCACACTTGTAACGCTATATACTTCGATAGATAGGCACAGTAAAATTTCATTGTTCCTCCAAGGTATCAAATTTGAATATCATTCAAATCAATGACTGAATATTCATTTGAGGTTAGCGAATTGCTGAGCCTAACGGGTATCTTTGCCACTAAGGCAATTAAAGACACTAAAATGGATGTTGAAGAATGAGGATGCTAGTTGTACATGTTGATGATATGCAAATAAAATCGGCAAGCATACAGCTAGCACACTTACAGTTCACATATGGTGAATATCGTACTCGTCGTACAACCAGGAATCTGTCCGATCATCTCATAAACCTAAAAATTAAGTACATTTAAAATACTACAAAGTGACACATTAATGTACATTACACAATTAATTAACTATCAGTATCCGACCAAGTCCGTCAAACACTCAAAGGTGGCAAAATCAAATGAGACCACACAAAACTACTGATTACTCAAGACAAAAAATAAGAAAATTTTGTTTCACTGCCTGTGTGGTGTAGTTATCTTTATCATCTAAAATTTTCGAGAGTTATGACCAGAGGCACGTGTGGTCCACCCCCGCCTTTATTGGTTAGAGATAAGACATTATGTAGTAAAATAACTTATTATATTATAGATCAGCGATATGCCACTATGTGCAGTATGCAAGCAGTGTTTTTCAAACTGTGACTCGCAAAACCTTACTTGGAGGATCGCCGGAAAAAGAATAATTTTCTAGATCCTAAAATACAAAATCTATTCGGTGAGAAGGATGGGCCCAAATTAATCACAAAATGTTTCTAATATACCTACTTTTGAGTTGTTCCAAATTTTTTTTCATGATATTTTTAGGATGTCGTCAGATTTTTCAACTAGTAAAGCGTATTAAAAAAAAATAAAGAACACTAGAACACGTAACTATCTTTTCTCTTGTCTCCGCTTCGTGCCGCACTGCGTACTAGTACTAAGTGGCAATTTCTTTGGCATATCACCAGAAAAATATCTATTAAAGTGTCCATACAAGAGAGTAAGTACATAACTAGCTAGTATCACTTTTACCTCTCACCCTTCTATTAATTTCAAATTTCTATAACACGATACCACTTATAATACTGGGTCAATATCAAGTATCAATTGATATACCTGTATTAAACTTGTTAAACAACAAAAGAGTTGGGTGGAAGCGGTGTGTCTCGTCAAGTGGTAGGCAGTGATAGCGAGCGGCCGTGACGCAGACTTATACCGTTACCCGACACACTGCTCGATGTTCACCAACTCGCGCTCCTATCCTGCTTTCTATTTTAAATCCTTGCGGGCATCATTATGTTGTTGTGAACCTTTTTGTATAACTACTTGTTTTACAACGAAATGTTTTCGTTTAGATATATTCGAAACATTACATTTGATAAACTGGGAGGAATCGAGAGCTCTTAAGATTAATTACCTAGTTTAAAGATAACGGTAAGGTTCATCACTTATTTTGCTTGTATTTGCTCAAATTTCTACATTGTAATCATAGTACCATTTATAATCAAATATGCGTTAATTTAAAATAAAATTATTATTTACTTAATCTATTATTGTGCGTTGTTGCAAAAAGCGTTTTTAACATAACATTATGTTACGAAATAGTGTTTAAGACATATTTTATATATACCTACATATGTTTTATCAATGCAAATTTATAATATAAAAAAATACAGCCTCTTCACATAAAAAATCCGAAAAACATCGATTTGTTGTCAGAACCATGCTGGGCAGAGAGCATTAAGGGGAAAAATAACTAAAAGAACAACGATTAAAACAACAACAAAAAGAATTAATTCCCTACATTTTCGCGTTATATTTCAACGAAGATATACATGTTATTTATTTTGTTCGTGTAATTTGTCTAAATCTAGCAAGTAAAGTATTCATCACGCCTGGTGTGCTTACTATATTAATTTCATTCTTATAATCAGTTAGGAAACGACAAAACTGTATGTGAAATATTGAAGGTTCTACAAAAAGTAACGGTTATCTAGCGTAAAAACATGAACAAAGTCACCGTAAGTATCTAATTTAGTATTTTTGTCATACAAAGTAAGGAAACAGCCTATCTTATACATCACTACGGCGATGTGGTGTTAAAAATAATAATAAAGAAATAACAAGACAATCGAAACAGTGCAATAAAATAAATAACTTTTAAGAGAGATAAAAGTTTCTACACATAAGGAGGACGAAGATTTGACGAGGGATAAAAAAACTTGGAGGAATTTGGACAAAAGCGATACTCATACAATTCTTCGTAAATGAATGAAAGTAATACTTAGTACGTACATACATATTTACCAATTGTTACGTCCTCACTTGTTTTATATAGCTCTATATTGAATAGTTACTCGTCCTTCGTGAACATCCAATATTAGCGCTCCTAATAATTGGTAATCATTTCTGATTATTAATACGTAATTTGATATTGATTTTGGTTTATGAAGCTTTCTTACTAAATAAGCAAATATATCCGTAGACTATTTTGATCGTTTTCCGTGTTGTTGTTTGTTAATCTGTTAATTCTTCTTATCGTTAATTTGACATAACTAATACCCCATTTAGACCAAGCAAGATTAACCAGGCAATTCGTATGCCTTCTTTGTTTTTCTTTATGAGTAACACAAAGTGGGCATAAAAAATGTTATTCATAGCTTGTCTTAAATCTATAACATTTTGAAACTCGCAAAAAACTCTTAAAAAAACTTATCCAATTTCTTTTGTTGTTTAGGAAAATGCAACTATAAACAATATACATAAAAAAAGAAAAATAGATTTAATCTAGTCCTCCTTTTATTACTATACATTTATGCCTATACGTTTAAAGGTAAACAAATATAAACACAAACAAGTAGGGGCTTAAAAAATGAATCAGGAATGACAAAGCATGATTTCAACTACACGCTATTATTTTGTCAATAAAATTCCTGCTGGTGTTAGATATAAAATAATATACTTGTAACCGTTAGTCAACATTCTTTACAATGATTACCGAGACTAAATCGGATGGCAGAAAATCGATCTAAATGATGACAAACCCAAGATTTATATGTTAGATGTTGATGTCCATAAAAGTGGGATGATGTCGGTGAGCCGTTGGCGGAATGCTGTGATTCGTCATTATATCGTCGACGATTAGCTCTTACCTCTGCAGAAGAGTGACGATCTGTGACGCTACTTCGCTCTGCATTCCTAACTTTATGGCCACGTTCATTTGATCACATCTTTATAAATGGGAATACGTGTAACTTGGCACAAAGCGATTTATACTATGAGGTACAAGTACATGTACAGGTACAAAACAAATACTAATTCAATAGGCGGGATGAGAAAATTTATGATTGGAATCATTGAAAACTTTAATAAAATTCGTCGTAATAAGCTGAAAAAGCATTCAACAAAAAGAGTGTCTTATTGAAATTGGCAAATTTAATTAAGTATCCTATGGTAAGCATAATGAAAAGTAAACAAAGTTTTAGAAAGTAGAGGCGACACATTTAGTATGTGAGCAATTGCAAATATATATATTTCAATATGTAGTACCACGCGGTCTTCTTTGATAGCGTTCGTTGAAGAGACAGCACTGAGCGAAATTGGTCTCGACATTTCGACAACAATGACTAATGACACTTTCATTATTCGCCCCATCGTCAACTCCAAGAAGTATTTTGTGGCGCCCTGTATTCAAAATACTAATGAGCTTTTTTTTCAAAGTCACGAATATTTGGACAACTCATTTGAAGAGCACGACAATAGATAAGTCAAGACGAGTTGAAATATAAACTATTTGCGATGAAATTTCTTCATATTAGAAGGTAAGTTAAAGCTGCAGCGAAGCCATTTAGTTCATTTGCGAAAAGTACATTTTTAAATTGGTTTTAAATTTTGAATTATTTTTGTAATCAACTTGCCACGTTATGCATACAGTCAAACAAAATATTTAACTCGAAGAAGACATCAGAATGAACAATATAAGGAATAACAGCTATTTTGGAAAATTTCTAAGATACTCGCTTGTTTTGCCTGCGATATATAAAACAGTCCTTCTATTAATTTAAAAGAGCGTCACTTACACAATATATGGGATGTTTGTGATATTTGTAAACATCGACACCAACATTCTTGAGCGTTTTTCTGTTTAATAAATATTACTAGGAGTATATTAAATAATTATTTACGCAATAAGAAGAGCTTCGAGTATTTATCTCCACATTGCCGTTAACCTTGATTCAGTTCAAAGCCTCTTCGGCAGTTATGTTCATGAATTTTTTCCAAAGTAATTAGTAGCGTTTATATGTTCGCTTGTCAAGGATTTTTTGTCAGTTTTGTCTGAAGCAAGTGACCACGTACTATACGAGAGACATGCTAATTACTTGCTTCCAAACATACACCATGTACAAAGAGGCGGTTGATTCATATTCCTCCCATAGATAAGTTCACAGTCATTGATCAAGTTTAAATACCCATGTGAGTAATCGTTATTAAGTGTTACAACTAGATGCCACACTGTATGTAATAACTACAGAAGAGCATATTATGGCCTAAACCACAAAATAAGTTATGAATAACATGAATGTCTATTCATTATTATTATACAATCATGTAAAATTGCTTGTCTCTTCTGTTGTATTTCCGTGGACAACTGCCTTGTGCCTTTATTCTACTGATTATTTATGACATTGAAATCTATGCCATATATGCCAAATTTTCACTTCATAGTTCTACACATTTACGTATGAAACAAATTTTGGCACTACTATTAAGGCTTTAACTAACAGTATCTTTCTCAAAATTCAAAATACGAACGCTGACAATACAATCGAAATAAAACTGTCAAGCTATTTACTTGTAGTATGGCAAACGACACGTCTATCTAAGGACTACTTGATGGCTCTTTTTTATTTTGTGATAGCGTACCTACCTACACGATAAAATTTGTAAGAAATGATGGCTGTCATATAGAATAACCATCAACTGCGTGAAAGTCACATTGATCGAAGTGATATATTTTACGCGGAGCGGTAGGGAGTCCAAAGAGTGGCTCAAATTTATCAACAAGCAACCGAGGCAATAAAGCGAGACTAATACCAAAACTTTAACAAGAATGCGTTTGCGTATAATTTAACCAAATATGGGAAAAAACACACACATATTAAACTTAATATCTACGCTATGAGTTAGCGAAACTCGAAGGTTTCCTACACAAAAAATCTTCCTGTATCAGAAACAATAGTTACTAATAACGATGATTATGGGTAATCTTCAGAGGAAGGTTGACAATGATTCGTGTCAGGTCTCGTAGGTTCTCGTGCAACAAAGCCTGTAGACATTAGAATAAGGAAAATTAGACAAATTAAAACTATCAAGTAGGACAATCTGACGTGACTGACGTGTCAGCTATTAAAGTTATTATTGCGTCTAGCTATGTGTCGTGACTCTTTGAATTAGAACCCTTCTGATGTTTCGCTTCGGTAGATCACAGTTCTTTATAAAATCCATTGGAGTATTATGTGCTAATGTTAAAGCACTGGAATAAATGACCTAGCTACAGTAATGAGCGCACGACAGCCTTTTGTAAATTCCGTCATTTGTTTTAACAGTGATACCATTTATCGATACTTCAAAAGTATAAAATATGTACCATTTCCGTGTGTTTTCTACTTTTAATGATGTCACAATAAATGCCTATAAGAAAACAACTTCACAATACGCATGTATTTGTTTTATACTTTATAAAATTATGCTATTCGCAAGGATAAGCGTATTAATTATTTCAAGATCTTATAGCAAAGAATCTCGGTCATACAATAGGCAAGACATGTTTAATGTGCGCATATTCACATTATTATCTTGCATACTAATGCTTCAATTAGCCTGTATTAATAAATGCCTATTTAAATTACTTTATAGCACTTTTGTTATAAATACAACACAATTTGTTACGTACATAGTTCAATTATAAACTTATGTAGTTCTAATTTTAATTTTGTAAAGCAATCCCTCTAACTAAGATCTGGATAAATCTGAGTACTATTTAAATAATAACCTAATCTGTTCAAAATTAGCTTAAGTGATAAATAGTACGGAAACTCCAATGCTATTTTTAATATCGATACCTTTGGGTTCAATTGTCGTATAAACCATTTTGGCCAAATCGAGTTATATATACATCATTTTGTTCAGTGTTTTTTTTTCTATCGATCTGTATATTAGAAATGCCCGAATTCGCAAAAAATGTGTTTATAAGACCCAAAACTGTGGGTCATCATGTCTAAAACTAGATAAATTCTTAATTTAAAGACCGAATGTTTATTTTTTATAAGTTTTGTTAAGTGTAATGACCAAAATTTTTATCAAGACTAAAATTTGCGTTAATTGGGGTGTAATAACCATAAATTACTTTTTTCATGACGTAAATCCCAACTAACTTTTAAACTAAAGAAGATAGATATGTTTTGATGATTTAGCCTTCTTCATTCTTAAATTCTAAGAATCTTTGCACGTGATCATTTTTATGTATCTTATAAAATAAAGAAGTTATGATTTAAAAAAAAAAACAAAATCGTTTTTTTCCGCTCCTGAATGGTTTATATGACAAATGAAGCCAAAGGTATCGATATTGTCTTAGATATTTGTAGGTAAAGCTGCGTTCCCACTACGTTCTTCACGGTGCGTTGGTTGTCAATTATATTCTAAATGGTACCTTAGCAACAAGGCAACAAGGAGCAGCAATTAATAATTACAAGACGATTATGTCATTGTTGCATATTTGTTACGAGTGAACACGAAATCTGTTCAATGTTACCGTGACTAACAATTTGTTCCCGTATTTATACTATTACTGTTCATCCATGACCTACACAACATATACAAGCCTTGCACACCAATTCTTTTAAGCAAAGATACTAAATAATTGACATACGTCATTGTGTATGAGTATTTTCATATCGGTCACGCTTTTCCGATGTACATAGCTACAAGGTGTTATTAGAATCAGAGATATACCTACTTAGTTTGGCTTTGCTTAGTTGATAGATTATGTCGCGTGCTACTTCCATACCTTTTACCTAAAATACCTATTGCTCCAATTGCTATTAACTGTATTTTGAGAAGTCAGACAAGTCTTGAAAAATATAGCAGGTTTTATTAGGTATTCAGGCTCAAAATAAATGACGGTAGCACACAAGGTCATAATTTGAATTCATTTATTTTGTATCACTTGAAGCTAAAATTCTTGGTGGGAATACAGTAATACATATATCTATTTATATTTCTAAAAGTATAATAATCCCTGAGCTACGCACTATACTTTGCACTACACCAAGGGTGTGCCTTGTGGTCAATGAACAAACAAAGTCCAATTAGCAAGTAGAGGAGCGACTATGTAAAACTGGGATGAGGCCGCGGCCATAGCAAGGCCATCCACTACAAATACCAGTTATATACAAAGCTATAAAGTTATGTGCATCATGTACACAGATAATTACATGCACTCGTATTATACATAATATTGAGATAAGTTTACGCGTTTATTATTTAACTTTAATAACTATGTACAGGCACAAGTAGGTAGGACACAATGAACAGAAAAAGGTTAGAGTCACTGAATATACTCAATTTACTTTAGAACCTACCCGACTGCTTTGGAAACGTAAAGGGGGTGCTTAACTTCAATAGTTCTTTTTTAATAAGGAGCCTTGAGTTCGATTTCTTTATCAACGTTTTCTAAAAAGAAAAAAGGAAACGCACATAGGTACAGAGTCCAAGAATTCTAAGATCGTTGCATAGGTATTTACTTATATATAATATATACTAGCGCACCCGACAGACGTTGTCCTGCATGATATACCAATCGATTGCAGCGCCATCTGCGTGGTTTATTTGTGAATCTAAACCATCCTCAAATCCAACTTCAACACATACCTACACAAAAATTCATTCAAATCTTTTCAGCCGTTTAGGAGGAATTCACTGTCAACACACGTACAGAAGAATTATATACCATATAAAGATATATAATCCTAATTTGGGCAATCGTGTTAAGCTCGAGATATATCTAATATCTATTATAAGAAAGCCTTCGTAAACTTGCCATTAAGTTCGTAAGATCAGAAGAAACAGTATGTTCATTATTTATTACAATGCTTGTTACCATCTGTTTGTTGCCTTATTTGCGAACAAAATGTTCCATTTATATATAGATACGCAAAGAATAAAGTTGTTTCGTACCCAAAAAATTCGTAGACATCAGGGATCATGAGGGAAAACTTTTTCCAATCCTCTTGCCGCTTCAAGTATTGAATAATATGTCAATATGTTTTCCTTTGGCATGTTTACCATTTACCCTTGTGACTTCATCTTTGCGGACGCAGAATATTGATGTGTAGTTTTTGTACTCTTTACTTATATGGTAAGTAGAAATCTGAATCTCAAATCTTGTGAAATGTTTAGTTTTACATCCATCATCATCATCATATTAGTCCAACGAAGGCCACTGATGGATATAGGCCTCACCCATCTAACGATCCTGCATTTACATTTAGCGTGACATTCCAGAAAATATGTTTTAAATTCTGGCCCTTTTAAACACCGGTAACGGTTTAAGAATAAATAATGTCACTACCCCATCTCAACCCGTGGGTGTTCTAAAAGGCGAGGTAGTACCTTATACAGACAAGAGCACTGCAAGAAAAAATTCGAAATAAAACCCTATACCAACCCGTCTGGCCAAAAACTTGGTGGCAAAATTCCCCTATATTCTTTGGAGAAGTCCCGTGCCCAGCTTTGGGACGTTAGTGGGTTGGAATCTCTCTGTTCTGTGGTTGAAAAGATGGTGATGAGTATGATAACGATTTGTTATCTATAATTTGGAAATAACACTATTTCGGTTCGTGAATTTTAAACGAGCAGTATTGTAATTAATTTTATTGTATTTTAACGTAAGACAGTTTAATCACAGTTCGTGATACCTTCGTACCACGCGTAGAGCTTATGTAGGATAGATATGGTGCCGAGTTCTAAAAATTTTACATACTACGTTCATAGATTAACTAGTCAGGGCCTGATCCTGAACTGTCGGAAAGCTTTTAGCCGGAAATGTCATGATGCCGGAGTATTCCAACGGCTCAGAATCAGGGGGCAGATTTTCGCAATCTTAGTTAGATTAGATATATATAGATAGTCATATTAATTAGTGATAATTAATTCCAGCTGCAAAATCAAGAAATGGTTTATTTCCTCAAAACATTTAAAAATTACGTGCGCAACAAATTCATGCAACATTTTGTAAAAAAAATTAGTAATAGAAATGAACAGTTGGTAGCTGAAGTAACCATTTAAAACAATATAGGCTTTATGATTGGACAATTCTGATGTTCAGAAATTTAATATTCCGCTTAGTATACAGCAAATATATGATTAGATTGGCTGACACGATCATGTTTTAAATTATTAGTACTCATATCACGCCGTAACACCCCAAAGGGTTCTATAGAAATCGATTAACCAATAGAGATGCAAATTGGAGCTTTGAGTCCAGTTAAGCAATATCACAGAACGGTGGAATGGATTCACCGCGTCAAAGGCCGGGTTTACCGATTATAATTTGTAAATATTACACCAAAAGAGATTAAAAGGTTGATTGTTTTTATTTTTAAAGGCAAAATGCTGATTTTATGTTATATCTGGTCGACTGAAAGATATAAATAGGTTTACTTACAACTGTACGTAAGAGTATTGAACAAATTCACACAACTATCGAAATCGATCGATTGAGATTGTTTATGTTATGTATAGACTGAAATGTCCGTGTAGTGACGGATTAAGAATACATCACGTCACTACCTAAGGGAGGAACCTTGTGTAGACAAAAGCACTGCAAGAAAAGGAAAATTTGAAACAAACCCTATACCAACCCGTCTGGCCAGCGTGGTATAGTAGGCTAAATTCGCTCCACATTCTTTGGAGGATACCCGTGCCCAGCAGTGGGACGTTTGTGGGTTGAAAGGATAGACTGAAATAACTTTCAAACAACAAATCTTTATGCCTAAAAGTTTTCTAAATATAAATAGAGATTATTGATATGAATCTACGTTCTGACCGATGGTCAAGGTCTAGACTACTAAATAATTATATATTACCTACTAACATAGTTAATTAAGCCTAACAAATATAGATGTAATGATATTTAAAGACTTGTATATAAAAACATCGCGTTATTAATTTGGTTATGTCGTATTACGTAATAGGACGTACAATAATATTTCCCCTTACGAGTTCGCGTACACGGGTCAATGGAATTAATTACATTCAATAGATGTTGTTAATCTGCCGATCGTAACTTATTGCTTGTATCGTTACGTAGTTATATTGTACTAAATTACTCAATTGTTAGACAGGTTTTTGGTCCATAATCGATTCTCGGAATTATATAAAGCATTTTTAAAATAAAACAACTGAATTCTAGCTATAGTACTTAGGTATATTATATACTAATGCAATTTTTGCACAAATTACTTATATTCTGCAAGTTACGTAAAAATAATATCGAGACAGCAATTTCTATTGCAATGTTCGTATAATAAACATTGTCTAGTAGAAAAATGACACACTTACAATTAATTTAACCAGATAAGTAGAATCTCGATTCCCTAGAATTCATTTCTATTAGATAAATAAGCAATTAGTTTTTCGTCATAATATCAATATTATGAATATATTAAAATAATGCTGATGAGCAAAAAGTTTCGATATTACTTCATGCATTTGATACATCTGCTCGCTCGAGACTTCACCGTGTCATATTATGTTGGTCTTACGTCAATAACTAGACTCCGTCCAGTTTCTTCGATGTATGTCATAAATTTTATAGGTATAGGATAGTTAAGGTCAAGTAATGAAACAGATGTATATATTTTTGCGACTACACAGAAATTGTTCCGAAGCCCACGAATTAATTCAAATCTGTCCAAGTTGATAGAGATATTGTTTCTACGTTTGAAAATCTGTAAACAAAAAGAAACACCAAAATGAAGTTTTTGTAATTAAACTGAGGTATCATAAGCTGTCTTTGACTGACACAATGCAACACATGAACTCTAGAAGTACTTACACACATACAACACATACACTATTCATAAATAATGCGTACCTAGCATTATGCCTATGAATCTAGGTACAAGTAATATTCTAAAAGTAGGTACTCACATCGTAATCCTATCGAGACCACGGTCAGCATGTCAGAGATGATCAATACCATACTGTATAACACTTTACAACAATACGCATCTCGTGGTTACATTCAAACTTCACAATGATTACTATAAACCATTCAACATTAGGGTCAACTCGAGTAGCTGCTACCTTTATTTGTCGATAGGGTGGTCGTACTCAATATGATACTTCGATATCCAATCATTTATTTCTATGAGTTGATATTTTAGTGCACTCAATAGGCACGTAATTATTTGATCTCCTCATATAGTTATACATACAGTTATATAATACATATAGGTATCTATTGCGCGAGTCTTCACTCTCTGAGATCTTCGTTAAGCTACTACTCGGCCACTATCGTTTATAGCGTAATATTATATAGATATAATGTTATAGCCTTTCCTCAATAAATAGGCTATCCAACGCTAAAATATTTTTTTCAATTCGACCCAGTCATTCAAAAAGTAGTAAATTTGTAAGGTTATCCAAAATAGACATAAGCTTGCTGAAAATAATTATATTAATCCTTCTTTAATTAATTACCTACATACTGATTACGATCAGTTATTATTTAACGCCTCCTTGTTTTTGGTAAAGATAATGAGAGCAAAACGGAAATATTTATGTAACGAAGCGAAGCGAAACTTATTTATAAAATGGGAGTATGTATACATTTTGCATTTGAGCTACATTCAATTCTATCATGCAAAGTAAAATCTTGTATTGTTGAGAAAGTATTTTTCAGTATGCAGACTGTAATTTTGATAGGGATAGACCTTTTGAATTCAGCTTTCAGTGGTCCCATGGTGTAATGGTTAGCACTCTGGACTCTGAATCCAGCGATCCGAGTTCAAATCTCGGTGGGACCTTTCTTCTTTTTTGTGAAATTTATTTTAATTAGATAGAAATTCATCAAGAATTTCAATGAAATATAAAATTAATTAATTATCCTTTGTTAGCTTTCTTTGATTAATCATCAGCATCTACTTTACATCCATTTGACTATTGACATGATTAATTACATGTAGTTCGTCATTAATTAACCTGTAATTTATAAAAAGTACCAACAAATTGTTTTCCACTTAAAATAACTAAGTTTATAGCAGATATAAATCAATGTTCCGAAACGTACAATGTACTTATTATTATGTTTAATTACGGCGCGGCGGGTAGTGCACTGAAGGACGAAATAATGCAGTTTGGTAGGGTTCAAAGCTCTCATTACGTAAGTCTTTCGTTAAGATGAGTTGCAATTAGCAACATGGCGGAGGCAAATCAAAATTGGACGAGTTTCTCCATTAAGTCTAGAATCTAGATAATTTAGGGATGGCACGAGACACAGACAAAGCTTTAGCTAAAGCAAATTTTTTTTGTTAAATGGTATCTAATTTCGACAACAAGTAGTGTCTGTATAGTTTTTAAAGTTATCATGGTCATTAAACCTTAATAATACTTATTACAATGTGGGATATTTCTTTCGTGATCATGGCGCTTGCAACAGCGCTGAAATATCGGAAAATGGTAAATATTCCGAATAAGTACCTAGTGTCTGCTTAATTTGCACAGCCTCTTATAAATCGTAAAACTTTATTTACTTTGCACCTACCTGTTCTCACAACTGCATCACCTAAAGCTTAAATGCTTTTAAATAAAATACTTAATTGTTTTTTCAGTTTTGTGCTTACTCCCATTATGACTTACGATACTACGAAGAATTAATTTAGATAAATGTGACTGCACTGACAACGCTTATTTTCGTCCGTTGGAAAAAATATCCACTTCGCTATTCGGAAGAATTATTCGATTTATTCTAAGTGAATCATCATGTTTCATTTCTATAAATCTACAGTACGGAAAAAAATGATTTCGTGTCTAAACTTACGGATTGGTACCTACATTATTTAAAATATACTTAATTTATTTATTTAAAATTAACTTATAATCTCATGAAACGATTAGCAACAATCTAAAAAGAAACCGTCCAACCTAATTGGATTGGACACCTATCATTAAAGATACCATCATACATTTTCACGAAGGAGAGGTTCAACGCACTTTGCACACATGCGCAAAAATCTGATGAATTGTGTAAAACCTTTTCCTTTCCTACGTGGGCATGCCTGCCCTACTTATGTGTTTTAATAATGTAAATGTTTTTTAACTTTTAACTAGGGATGCCTTTTTTTCCCTATTTGATTTTACCATAACAATAAAAGCACTCCAGGATTCTTATTCAACATGCAAATAACTAGATTTTAATTTCGGTAGTAGGTATCTGGAAAGACTTAAATTACCGATCTGCCGCATAGCTACCGCAGAATCATTGACGCTGTTGATTGTCATCATTCTTGAGCTTTTAAATATGTCAAACGTTTTATAATCACTGTTGCTTCCACGGTATAATTGTCCAGTTCAAAAAAGCGCCGACATATTTTTTGCTTCATTGTAATTCAGGACCTGCTGTAGAAAATGATGCGGTACCTTACATAGCCAAAAACTAAGAATGCAGAAGATTATTGCTAAGAACTCGTTACTTTATGATGACTCTGCAATGTTTTGACTGTTCTTAATTATATTTTTACAAATCACTGTCTTCCAGAAAATATACTTTCATTTGCAAATTTATATACAAGTACATGGACTATTTCGTGGCGCTAGTGTCGCGGTCCCATGGTGTAATGGTTAGCACTTTGGACTTTGAATCCAACGATCCGAGTTCAAATCTCGGTGGGACCTGAGGCCGATAGTGCCTTTTTGGAATTATACGAACCTTTTTTACTTTTTTTAAAGCAAATATTCGTACCAAAACAAAATTGGATCTGTAACAATGTTGCTGCTTGTTGTTATAAGAACATTCTCAAACGTACGTCGTGATCGGTTTTGTGGAAGGATGATTAACGGCGCGAAGTGACAGGTGAGGCGAGTGGGGGTGCAGATGGATGGCCCACCGCAGGCGTTTCTCATACACTGTCGTACACGTTCCCATCGTTGATCAACTCTGTAATGATCGCCAATTCGCAACATCAAAAATTACCTCCCTATATCCTGTACAATACGTGTTGTTCGACGTACTATCCTCATCCTTCCTAGCGCTATAAACACAAGGGTACAGCTCAATGTTAGACCATTTATTGTACGTTTATCATATGATTTCCTTTGTTTCTACAAAACAAGCACGTCATTATAATAATAAATTGATGATATCAAACAACTATAATAATTTTCAAACCTTGGAAATCTTGACAAGCAATCAGTTGTCAACATAAAAAACTGTATCACGCCTTGGTACTTAGATACATAAAAACAACATAGTAGCTCGGATGGTCACGGGCATATACTTATAGACATGATTATCATTATGATATATATTTTAGTGTGAACTTCTTAGCAAAACTTATTCCAAAGATAAAATAAAAATAGGTCTCAATCATTTAACCACTATGTTGCGGTAGATAATTATGCAAATAACTATTGAACTATTGGTAAACTAAGTTAATTTGAATTAAAATACATTTACAATGCGATGCTAATTGAATGTTTTAGATATAATAAGTATGTATTTCAGAAGTTTATAATCACAGACTTAATTAGATGTATACGACACAAAAAAGGCTAGTTGCGTTTCTATTTGGATTCATTCCTAAGAAATATAACATGCCGGAGGGTCAACATAACATTGTGTTATGTCCCGAATCATATTTGCACATAAAAGGGATTATTATTGGATCGAATAACGTTCGTAATCAAAGCTTACTCTTATGATATATATGAGTCATATAATATATATTCTTCAATGTATTTAGGACTAGTTACTGAATTCATAGACTTATGTAGGAACTTTTATTTGGTACTATTTGTGTTTCGTTTCATAACTTTTGAATCTTCGTTGTAATTCTGTTTGATAGAAAGCATTTATCATAGGTTGTAAACTGATGATGATCTAAATACCAGAAGAAAACAATGCACTAACCTAGCCACTTTATACAAACACTAGAAGTCGCGGGGGTATCGCTCCCGTCGTTCTTTATTTCGCCACTGTTGTGTTAATTACTCAGTATTAATGTAGCCTTTTACGGCAAAAGAATTTTTGAAATCTGTCCAGTAGCTTTTAAGTTTATTCGTTACATACAAAGATAAAAATCTTTTCTCTTTATAATGTGATAATATTAGTATAGATTAATTAATGTACTTACTGGTGGCTTCGGTGTTTTTGCAAACCATCACAGCTGGAGAAACACCTGTATAATTATTAGTTTTTTATAATCTATACATAAACAAGTTTTTAAGCTTATATCTTTTTGTTCTAGAGCGAATATCGTTTTGCGGGCGGAGGGTATCCTCGAGCAAGCGTGAACAACAGTGGTCGTAGCGGTGGATTGTGCTCAGCGGCGTTGGTGGGAGGAGCTTTACTGGCAGCAGTCGCTGTACTAGCTGTCGCAGCCCTCGCCTTCTACATGGGAGCACTCAGGCCAGATAATGGAGAACGTAAGTATAATACTAATATAATAATTAATAAGGGCCTCTGTGTGTTGGACAGATGTCCCAGCGTAAGCTTCCCAAAAACGTTTTTAAAAAGATGCGATCGTTTTTCCTTTTCCCGTTACATCGTCTAAAACGAATTTATTAGATCATTGACTCATTTTAGATAGGTAAGGTTTGAAGTAGGTATATAAAGTGAGGGCACCTTTTTAACATAAAATGATAAGTCGGCAAACCTAATAAAAGTTGTACAAACTACTGAACGTTATAGCAGTTTAATTAAAACTTGGCACAGTAAATTAATTATAGAGGGTAATTGAAAAATATGCGAAAAACTACACTATTTACACTTTACTGAAGCTACGTACAACGGTCTGTTAATATTGACCTCTTTTTAAATTACGTAGTTGTGTGTAAAAGGGAGCATGCCCAGTGAACTGGAAATGAAAAATAGCGAACTTCCCATGTAAATTGTGGGAGACAAGCAAGGAAAATGGGTTACTATGTTTCTCCACTATTACTGCGTAAAAAGGTTTTTATTTCCGCCTTATTGTTATTTTACACTCACTTTTAATAGACTTGCAAGCACCAACTTACAAGTGATCTAATTTACTTTGTTTATTTATGATTACAGCTATAATATCGTTTGAGGGAACATTTCGAGTGACTCGAGGGGACGTATACGGCGGTGTGCCAGGCAGCCCCTCGTATAAAGAGCGCGCCCGCAGATACAGCGTCGCTCTTCGCCAGGTATTCGCTAACCCATCGCCCCTAAAACCAGCATTCACTGGAGCAATCGTCACAGGTTTCGGCGATAGAAGGCTAGATGTACACTTCAGACTGTATTTAGATAGAAGAAAAATACCAAGGTAATAAATAAATACATTTGCTTGTGAAAACAAATTATAAAAAATAATGTTGAATATTAATCATATCTATCTCTATTTACAGTACAGTATCAAATGTCGAAGAACTTCTTAAAAATATTCTCATTCAAGACTTGAATTCAAAACATCCAGCTATTGGGCAAACTATAAAAGTAGACACATCTAGTATAGTTATAAAAAGAGATTTAGAACATACCTATCATTCAGAGTCTTTCGTTAAAGAAGCTCTGAATGAAAGCATGGCAACAAGCATTCCAAAAGGATCACCAGCACCACCTGGAATAGACAAATCTCTTCAAACCAGAGTTGGCGTTGTAAGAAAGACTACCGTTAAACCAAATCAAAAGAAGGATCCAGATGAACCTGAAATTGATACAGAAAATATTCCGGTAGTACAAGGATCATTTGGATCTTTTCAAATTACAAAAACTGAAGCAGACATAACAGAAAATAAGAAAATGAATTCTAGTCCACAACGGCATGATGATAAACCGAGTCAGAAACCAACGCCCCCAAAGACTACGACAACGACTAAAGCACCAACTGTGAAACCAACTCCACGAACTACAACGCGACTTACAACCACAAAGAGAGTTCCTACCAGTACACCAAAGACACGTCCGTTTACTATAAAATCAACTCTCAATGTAAAGCCAAAAACCGAACCAACACCAAAAGCAGATATTCTAAAAAATACTGTTACTCCAATAAATACCTCTGTACCTACAACTACAGTATCATCAACAACGAGTATTGTAACTACTAATAACAACGTGTCTCAGCTGCTACTTGATTTATTAACAAATGAAAATCACTACAAAGACTTGCCACAAATTGATTCCCTATTTACTGTTCCACATGTCATTGATAATGAGCCTTGGCGACCTATAACACAATCCTATTATGAACAAACAAGCAAACCTACACCAGCACCTATTGACTTAAATAGCGATTTGAATGCAGAAGATAGAATGGGAGTAGCAGAAGTTGTTGATGATGTTTCAATTATTGAGAGTATGCTTAGCCCAATACCACCGGCAAAACATAAAGATAAAATCACACCCAGACCGATAAATCTACATAACGTAGACTCAGCTTTGGCAGCCGATATTTATGTTCCCAGTCCGGTTTACACTAGTTTTACTCTGCCAACATTTGCACCACCATTGAAAAATATGGAAACATTAGGATCAAACTATCCTAAGCCCCATCCTATTCCAGTGGACAAAATTAGTGGAGTTGTTGAAGTAATTGATGAAACGAGTTTTAGCAATGAAGATGACGGTAAACCAGTGGAACGTCCTCCTAAAGATAAACAAACAAGTGTTTCTATTAACGTGTTGGAATTAGACAACGCAGAAAATGATACAGAAAAATTGTCTATTGATGGAACTTCAATATTAAAAAAGCAAAACACTACGTCATCTTCTACTACGACTAGTACTACCACGCCATCAACTACTTCTACAACTTCTTCAACGACCACAAGTGCAAGTACCACTATGACAAGCACGGTCTCTACAACTGCAGAACTAGAGACAGTAAACACAACATACAAAACCACTGCAGATAGTAGAGAGAGTAATGACACTTTGAAAGAAAATTCAACTCGACGACCAAATAATAAAGTATCTATAATTCCCAGTACAGGAGCACCACATCTTACATGGGAATTAGTAAATACATCAACAAATGAGAACGATACTTTTAGCAAAAGTTCGCCAGAGAAATACTATAATGATACTCTCCAAGCTATAATAACAAAAAACGATGATGTTTTCCCAAACACTACACCAAAATTTCCAGGCAAGGTTTCTATTTTGAGAAATTTAACTGATATTATCAAGAAATTTACACAAGTTACATCAGCAAAGCCTGAAGAAGACGATATAAGTGATTTCGAAGTCGAGGAACGTCATAACCACAATAAAATGACCGGGTCTGTAGAAGTTGTTCCAGATGAAGAATTAGAAATCACAACTGCTGGAGTAATTACATTATTGCCCGCTAAATCAAATTTGGGAGTTAATCGGCCCCTTAGACCTCGACCAAAAATTAAACCTGAATCTCAACCAATGAAAGAAAACTTACGTAGTTTTTTTCGGAACGACCCTGAAGCACAAGAAACAGTAGAAAATTTTAGCACTGAAAATTATTTTCAGAGTCATGAAATGGAACAAAGCAACTTGGAGAGTCAATTAACAGATAGTTCAGACATTGTTACTCATATTGAACAACAAGACGTTACCGCGCCATCATTTTCAATAGAGAGTACCAAACCAGATAACACTCCTGATAATATACCTACTAATAGTAGATTTCCAAAGTCTAACGATGACTTAAAATTTTCTAAAGAAGTAAATGAAGCTTCAGGGAATGCAGAAGATTCACAAACAACCAATGTGCCTGAAGGCACATACCGAGTATCTTATCATGTAACTGGTAGCGTGAGCAGCAAGCGTGCTAATAAAACACAAAACTTACCGGCGTACGAATTGGCGTTAGATCCAGATGTTGTTTTAGAAATTCCTGTTAATCAAACAAATTCGTTAACGATTGACAAACTACGACAACTCGCTAGTTTAGCTACGATATCCGATAATAACAATAACACGTTATTTCGTGCCCCCGGAGGTATAATTTCCACAAAAGCAATTCCATCAAGCTACACTTTGAATCAAGCTGGTTTTAAAATATTGACCAAAACCTACAACAAGGTTCAAACTTCTAGTAAACAAGAAGAAAATAGTCTCAACAATCTGCTTTCGTCTCTTAAAGAAATTTACGGTAAACCAAGTAAGCCTCAAAAGGAAAAAGAAAATAAAGTCCACAAAGAAGTAAAAAAGGAAGGTAAGTTGAAGAGCAATTAATTGATCAATCAATCAAAATCTTTTATTGCGAATGTTGGTACAAATAGTGTTTACATAAGATATTTACTTGCCTCCAATACGAAATAGAACGATTATGTAGATACTTGATTTTTTTTCAGAGGAATGCAATAATTCCACTTCATTCCTTTGTCCTGGAAGCCTATGTATTCCAGTAACATCTCGCTGCAATCGTCTTCTCGACTGTCCAGGAGGAGAAGATGAACATGCATGCTCCTGTGCAGATTATTTACGAGCAGATTTTGCACAGTCCAAGATCTGTGATGGTGTAGTTGACTGTTGGGATTACTCTGATGAAAACAAGTGCGGTACGTAATGAGTAATGACAGACAATTACGTATTTTTACATCTTATGTATTTCAATATGTAGGTAATATCTAAAATTCTGTTTTATTTTAGATTGGTGTAAAGAAGGACAGTATGTGTGCGCTAATGCTCGTCAATGCATAGATATGGCACGAGTTTGTGATGGCACACCGGACTGTCCTCTCGGTGACGATGAAAAAAGTTGTGTCGCCCTGGCTGAAAAGTTAGAAGATAATGAAGTAATACCCTACAACGAAGAAGGTTAGTAGTCATGTACAATAATATTGTGAAATATCTTTATCATTTTTTTTTATCAAAATATAACGATAGTAATGTTCTTGCTCTAATGGTAGGTAGGTACCTAAAGCCAACAAAATAAGTTGCTCTTCAGTGTATCTTGGGAAAAAGAGCATGTTGCGTATAAATAAGTGATATTTTTTATTTTGACTGGTGGTACCGTATAACTCTAAACGGACTAACGATAGGGACTTGGCTCCATAGGAATGTTTACTCAGGCTACTAAGAGCTATCCAACGACGTATCACACACATTGCTATTGGAAGTGGGTACCAAAGACTTGCATCATCCTTTGTCTTTATGTTTGTTTGAGGTAAACTCCGAAAAAAGGGAACCGATTTGGACGTGACTTTACTGGCGGATAGCTAATATCACAATCAGTATCTTAGGCAACTTTTGCGATCGTTTGTCATTTTGCGCTTTTGACATTAAGCTCCTAAACGGCAGCTATAATAATGTGTATAGCCATTTTGTATAAATTATAATTATTCAACTCAATGATCTTCAGTGAATCACGTAAACATTGAAATTAATTACTTTTGATAACTTTACCTGTTTGGCAAAATTTGTAATGGATCAATTATGAAAATGTTAACTTTAATCGGGTTTTTTTTTTATTTATTATATTTAGAAATGGATGGGGATGTTAATGTTTACATTATTTCATTTTAACTTAATCGAGATGCTTTAAATTAGTTAATGCATTTGGATTTAATAAATTCATCGCCATAGCTTGCAATGTATAGATAAGACAGCCGGAGAATTCAATCACAAATCAGTTATAGGTATATGTTCAATGTGATATTATTACCTAATAAATAAAATGTAAATACCGTCATATTTTTTCATAGTTAGGAATAAGTGATTATAAAGTAAGGAGTAGCGTACTCTCACAAAAAAGTGAGTTTTTGTCTTACATTAATGTAAAAGAATTAATCCAATGGTGTACTATCGCAAAGTAAATGAGTTTTGAACAACCTGACACCGATATTTAAACCACTTTAATATATTTCAGGCTACGTGATGGTTCGTAAACGAGGAGTGTGGGGTCGACTCTGCGTGGAGAGTTTCGCCGACGTAGTGGAGCAAGCACATAGCTCACTGAAGCTTCCAGATCTCGGCAGGGCGGTGTGTCGAGCTATGACATTCCAGTAAGAATAAATACCTATCTAATTTTTGTCATTAAATTTTTACAATTAAAAATATGTATTGAAGGTATAACCTATTGGCGAATGACATAAAACATAAGTTTTTTTTTGTGCTGGCTTCATCTAATGAACTCATTGGAACACTAACATCAAAGAGAGTTATATCAGTATCGCTACGAGAAATTTATACTAACTAGCCTTTATAAATTATATGTTGCCAATTTTCTGGTAGTATGCTTCTATATATTCATAAGAAAATATTTTTAGTAGGTACGAGTATTAATGCTGTAAGTTATTTTCTGATATTACTTACCGTTCATTAACTAATATTGTTTGTTGTTATTAGCGACGCTGGTTGGGCACGAGAAGCCCGTGAAGGTCGCAAGGCGAGTTCGTCGGGCTACTGGGAGGTGTGGCACAATGCGGCAGCACGGGCACACGATACCCGTCTCACGTTCAGGAGAGCTTCCTGCGCGAGGAAGCGGGCTCTACGCGTTCGTTGTACTGGACTTGATTGTGGAATCCGTCCACATGCTGATGCTCAACAACCCAGGTATTTTTATTTTTTTTTGTATTAGGCAGCTGTTATTTAACATAGTCGGGTAAATAATAGATATAACAAATAGATGCTGGTTTTCAATATTGTACAATTATACTAACCTTAAATTATTGATTTATTGCCAGTCATACATTAGGTATACAATGATATGATGAGTAAGTAAGTAATAAAAGGCTTATTAGACTTCCCGATTTTTAGGGACCCTTTAAGGCGGGTGCCTTGTTCAGGGGTCTGAACATCGTGTAGTGTATAATATACTAATGGACTATACATGGTGTTCAAAAGGTGCCTTAAAGGGACACTAGAATTTTTAAAGTAGGTATAAATGTTTCTGAGTAAGTAATTCATTGTGCTAATCATTAATTATAGTGACGTATAAAACAGTCAAGCAATATTTTTGCGCCATGAAGAGTCACTACTTCATCAGGTAGGTACAATCATTGATGAGGTCCTCGTTTCATAGACTGTCACCGTGGCGTAGCTGTTAATTTGGTCGGGTTGCCACTAACATCGTCGTGCCGAGCGACGTGGGTTCGATTCCCACAGTAAATATTAATTTGTTCCGTTTTTCGAATTTGGTGTACTGTGCATCCATTAATTGTATATTTGTTAAGGCAACACAGGACTTGTCCTATCCTTGTACCGGCGTTATTTTAAACCTACTAACGAGCGTAGGCTAGTGTAGTGTGTAGTATGTAGTAGCTACTAGGTGTATGGCACAGTAGATGTGTGTAGGGTGAATGTAACTGACGAGCACGTGCGTCGGAGCAGGGTCGTGGGCGGCGACGGCGCGGCGGCTGGCGCGTGGCCCTGGCAGGCCGCGCTCTACCGCGACGGAGACTTCCAGTGTGGCGGCACCCTCATACACGCGCAGTGGCTGCTCTCCGCTAGTCATTGCTTCTACCAGTTAGTATATTTTCTTTAACAATATTTCTCTTATTTCTACCATCTATGTACTTGAATGAAATTGTACCTAAGTATTTCAATTTTCACCGCAATTTCTTTAAACAAACAATTTCAGGCCCTACCTACCAATACTACCTACTTGCTTTATTGAAAACTAAAAACACATCAGACATGCTATCAAACATGTCTGGTAGAGTTCTTTCATGTGGAACCGTGGCTCAATTCTTCAAATCAACAACCTACAGTTTATATTTTTTACTTTATTAGGGCGACGGAAGCTCACTGGGTGGCGCGACTGGGAGCACTACGGCGTGGTGCGTGGCCCCGTGGTCCCTGGGAGCAAGTGTCTCGCGTGCGACAAGTCGTGCTACACCCTAAGTACGCTCCTCGAGGATTCCGCAACGACATAGCTTTGTTACGATTAGACGCATTGTCGCTACACGCTCGCCTACGACCGGCATGCCTGCCGCCACCGCGGGCCCAACCACCCGCAGGACATCATTGCACTGTCGTAGGCTGGGGACAGCTTTATGAACACGAACGTGTTTTCCGTAAGTATATACTTCTTCTAACTACGCACTTGCAGCAATAATGCGTAAAAGGTGCGCCTCTTTCCTTGCGCGCGTACGCGGCAGTACTAACGGTACCCTGAGTGTATTTGTTGACAAATGGGAGTCTCCAATGATGCAACATTGGATGGAGCTCCACACTAGGTTTAATAAATAATGTTTTTTACTAACACTAGTTTATAAGATCATTGTTACTAACACTATATGGGCTGGACCGAAATAAACGTTTTATTATTATTATTATTATTTAATCTACCAGGTGCTATGTTAGTGCGTAAGTGACTGATTAAATTATTATTTAAATTAAGCGCGCACTGCATAATATATTCGGCTACGAAAAAAAGTCGCAAAGGTCTCGATAAATTGCAACGCAAATTGATTTAATTTCGCAGTGCGAGTTATTTATATTGTTACGATTTTTTAATGTCGTAGTGCGCGCTTGGCTTTAATTGTACACTCATGGCATCGTCTAGTAGGTTAGGTAGGTGCGCCTTTTGTTAGACTTCTCTATTATATTAGAAAATCAGCGCCGGGTACTTGTGCTCGGCATTATGCTGAAACGGTGCCTATTTGTTGCAGTCATGAATGAGACATCTGTATTTTTGTATTTTGTCCTATCTTCCTTTCTATATACTCAGTGTTTCTCATGTTTGTACCAATAAATGCTTCTATTTATATCAAACTTACTTAATTAGGAGGCTAGTATGGTCGCTTGCAAAAGTAGGTAGCCCTATCACTCAAACACTGAAGACCCTATTTACTTACATGGACAAACAGGATAATTTTAATTCGAGAGTGACATGCCTAGTTAAGCTAGCTACTCAGTTTGGAATAGAAGTTACATTTTGTTACTGTAACTTAGATACTTTATTTAGAGCCACCAAGCTACGCCAAAATAACAACAAGAAATATTTTCTTTATTGAATTATGATCTGTCTGTCTTACTAAATACGATTATTGTTTCCAGCCGATACATTACAAGAGGTGGAGTTGCCGGTAATATCGACAGCAGAGTGCAGACGACGCACGCGGCTGTTACCTCTGTACCGCGTGACCGACGACATGTTCTGCGCCGGCTACGAGCGAGGCGGACGCGACGCCTGCCTCGGAGACTCGGGCGGACCACTTATGTGTCAGGTATTAACATTATACCAACAAAACAAGAGTCGAAAAACAGTACCTATACCAATAACATTTCACTGTCTCTGTAGGTCAGCGGGAGTGTATGTGACGGCTGCGCAAGAGGTCCAGAGTTCGATTCTCGGTTCAGGAAATAATTGTATTGTGTTTTTCTTTCTATAAAATTCTGAGAAACAGCTCAGAGTTTGAAAATATGCTTGGTCAGTGAGAATAGACTCGCCTCCTATTACATGGGAGCAAACATGTATGTGTAAATTTTACACATGTGTGATACACATACACGTGGATGTGATGCCTCTGCCTACTCCTTCGGCGAAAACAGCGTGTCGCTTTATTATTATAAACAACTTTCAGATGATTTAATTTCTAAAATCTTAATAATCTAATCCTAACAATCTGTCCTCAAATTTTCCGGTTGTTGAGACTTTTTAAGTGTTGCCCGTCGGGATTTATATCGTGGATATTAGAGTATCCACGGGCGGTTCAGAAACACTCTTTTGGGAACTAGACTTCCTATGGACACGCAAGGCCATTGTCTTTTTGTATTCATTCATCATTAGTAAATGTTTTCCCCAATAAATTCTAAAGTAGCTTCAATCTTTACAGGAATCAGACAAATGGTACGTGTATGGAGTAACGAGCAACGGGTACGGCTGTGCTAGAGCGAACAGACCTGGCGTCTACACTAAAGTGTCGCATTATATCGACTGGATAGATAGCATCATCGCAATCCACACCCCGACGTACAACCACACGTCTGACGAAGATGTCGAGTCCAATAACGAGTTTTATGCAGACCTTGAAGCAGCAGAGAATAGAAGAGCAAGCAGAACAGACACTTGTAAAGGATTCAGGTGTCCGCTCGGCGAATGCCTACCAGCTACGAGCGTCTGCAACGGCTTTCTAGAATGTTCCGACGGTAGCGACGAGTGGCAGTGCAGTAAACCAGGACCAAATAATTCCAGTTTAGACCCCGATTAATCAGCATTTATAATAATTACATATAAGCCAGTACTTAGAGTAGGGTATGTTTTCTAAATTCGACTGATATTTTATAAGAATAACTGTAAGTTATCATGTCTGCTATGGAACAAAATATTCCG
This sequence comes from Laspeyria flexula, assembly GCA_905147015.1. Lineage (NCBI taxonomy): Eukaryota > Metazoa > Arthropoda > Insecta > Lepidoptera > Erebidae > Laspeyria > Laspeyria flexula. Next base: position 12,225,356 of record LR989950.1, on the reverse strand, counting down.
ATTGCAATATATTGACAATTAACAACTAAATTTCTAGAAAGTTGCTACGCCATAATTATTGTATAATGTTATTTGGGTTCATGTGTACATATAGATTTTATTGTTTTAACCCAAATTATTTTACCACTGCACGACTATCATAACTGAATTTATTTATTGAAACACATGGACTGCCTTTTCCGTTTGAATAATTTGAGCTTCAAATGGACGACGTAGACCATGATAAGAATAAAATAAAAACTATAACGAACACTTACTTGTTTATTTCATTTTCCTTAGCGAGTTCTATTCCAAAGCGAAAGATCTAATTAAAAATCAATATAAACTTAAAATAATTTTAATCTCTTGACAATAAATTAACAAAATGCAAACGTTCAATACAGCAATTATAGACAGTAATACACTTAATTTTTCAAGTAAAGATGAATACAATAATAATAAATAATAGCAGTTCTTACATATTTATGCGCCGGCAAATTAATTATATATCAATTGAATACAAATTACAATGTTCTACAATATTGAAATATCAAATTATAAAAATAATAATTACAATCACAAAATAATTATGTCCTTATATAAAATATTGGTATGGGTAGAAAGTCCCACTAGATAGACATTAATTAAAAATAATGCAATGATTGATCACATAGGTTAATACGAAGAAAATTAGACCTCATTTGTGTCAAGCGTCGGGGTTTTATCATCGCCCAATGTGATACAGATAGCAAAAATTTATAATGCAAACGATTGTTACTGAATGTCGAGACAATCAACAGTCACACACTTTACATCTAACCTTAATTTAACTCCCGTACCGCACGGTACTCCGCATGTTGCCTTCACAAAGTCAAATCCCAAAATATTAGTGTAAGGAACATCTTTACATTACACACAAAGGCCAGTAAATACTTGAGTTATAGTTACTTCTACGTCGTATTAGATTTATAATAATATTTAAATACTACAATCGAGCGCAATGAGCAAGAAACGAAGACAGTTCTTAATTAATACGTCAAACTCGAGAACGTGGCTCACACGATGGGTGATTTGTGCTTTTATGGTAGTTCGAGGCGAATCGTGGTATGTGAACTAATATTGAACTAGACCGTGCAAAGTATCTTAAGTAAATAAGGACTCGCCTCGCCTCGAATATGTTAATACCAAAGCTATAAAAGAACGAACATTCAGTTCTCGAGCGATATAAGGTGGGTCTAGCCCGTACTCTCCACAGGGGTGGTGTTGATGCCGCTCTTAGACTTGTTCAACACTGTCTTGAACTGCTCTGGGACCGGGTACTCCGTCTACACACAACACATCACATTATATCATCATATAAGACTATTTTCAGATACCGACCAACGTCTCCCCCGAATATTACAGTAATTACAAAGTATTTTTTCAAACGAGATATTATAAAATACATTAAACTGTACTTTTTATTATCCGTTTAAATTTAATATTTACATTTACACCATATTTACAGAAGTTATGGAAGCGAGATATTGTGGCGTGAATTATACAATAACTTAAGAGAAATTAATCAATGTATCGTAATAAAATATTACCATAATTTTCGCGGGGTGCGTCGGTATTAACTTTACTCTAAAAGGATTCAAGCATGCAAAACAGCATTTCAGTCCGCTGCTGAAAGAGTTCTCTTCCTTGCATCGCTACAACATACGATAAGAGAATCATATTGCAATAGTTATGAATGTATGTGCAAAAAATAGTTTGCTTTTCTCAGTCGTAATGAATTTAACGGAAAATATATGAAGCTTCTTGGTAGCCGCGGTATTGAAATATGGGTCATTTCCAAATTTTCTGTGGGGAACACTGATGCTATTGTTACGGACTGTCACTCTGCTACATCCAAGAGAATTATAACCACTACGTTTTTATGCATTCTTAAAATATTACATAACACATTTTTTCTTAATTCCGATTTAATAAATAACTACGAGTCCGGTGGACATAAGGAGATAAGTAGGTATGCAAGACCGCCTAATAAGGAAAATTTTTTTAAATGCTCTAAATATTTTTATGTATATTTCATAACCATAGCAAATCTTATAAAAACGTAATGATACGTTCAGTATTTTCTGAAAAAAAAAAAAATTCTTATAGGTAGGTCCTCATACTCGTACTACTTATTTCCCTGTGCTTTGTACATAACAGGCTCAAAATTATCAATTATTTCACTCAAATAACGCAGCAAATGGATGTAAAAGGAAAAAGCTTTTTTAAGCTCTTAAAAAGCTAGGGATACGTTATTCTGCACAAAAATTTAAAATTACCAATTGAACCAGAAAACTTATAAGTTTGCTGATAAACTACCATTATAATTAGGACGTAAAGCGTCATTTTCGCAAAATGTCATTCTGTAAATATTGGCAAAATGTCATTCTGTAAATGAAATGATTTTCTTCGTCAAGACCTATAACAATATTGCATCGGTTAACTAAACGAACAAGCAATGCACCTATTCCATCGAGCTTTTGGGAGAAGAATTCCGAAATTATTTTTAAATAAATGTCATACTCACATAATCACCGTTGCTCTTGGGCACGAGCACGTTCATCTCAGAGGACTTGGAGCTGACGATCTCCACGTCGAGCGACTCCGGCGACAGATAGATTTGACACCCGTCAGTCTTGTCGATCGATATCGTTGGCACCTTGCCCAACACCTGTCAATATATTCATACATTTATTTATCATCATCGCCTTCACCATCATCACTGCCTTTACTACTCATCGTCATTATCAAACCCAAAAGGACACCATAGCGACTGATTATTATTTATATTAAGTAATATTTTTTTTTTTAATTAAGTTACATGAGCCTGCGTTACCGCTATAATATTAGGACCAGACAAACAGTATCTATAGTGAGCCATCTATGTCTCTTATAAACGAAGACAATTTAATCATTGAATTCTAATAACTATAAACAGTACCAACAAAATATATGTTTAAAAATTCAAATAAGTTTATTATGTATTCAAACTGAGATTATATTTCATAGATAAAGAAAAAAGATTCTTTAAACGAAGAAAAACATTGAGCCTGTCAAAGCGTAACGTCCGAATTGTCAATGTTAAGATATTTAAAAGATTTTCAAAATTACGTTTTCTTTATTTGTGCTTATTTTATATAGGATTCTCGATGTTTGAACAAATTAATTTTATATAGCTATACTTTTAGATGTGGACTTTAATTTTAATCTTATCAGCTACTCTCCTCGCTCTTCGAATGTGGAGCATGAACACTGAAGATGATACAATGAAAAAGGAAGATGAAAACGATAGCTCTATCACTTATGTTAAAGAATTTACCGTATACTTGTTCCAGTATTGTATCAATTTACCATACATTTTATACTCGAACATCACTCTTTTAAGCGTGGTGCGTAGCACTTTACCATCATAATCGTACTGTATTCAATATTCGAATAATCGAACCATCGCTTACTTTTGTCTACAGACAATATTCCTTCTGAAGTATGTACCTACGGGATTATATTTATACAAGTTCATAAATGATGTAGTTTTGACATCTCGCCAAAGGGTAAAGCAGAAGCGGACAGAGATAGAAGACATTGAAGGGCAGGTTCTATAAATTTTATTTATATTCTAAATCGTTGAGATCCAATTTCTTTTTATAGTGTTGATTTTGAGCGCCACGAGGAACTCGCATATGTTTCTGTACCATCTTAAATGTGTAGTGTACGAGAAGTGTACCATACACACATCGTTTTCTATTGGCAAGTTACTAATATTAAATAATAAGGTTTTAGGCACGAAATGTATATCTGTTAAATGTATCCGTTAAAAACCCCACGTAAAGGATATATTATGACCACATTAAGGCATATTGTTCTGATTAGATTCAGGTGGTGAATTCGAAGCTCTACGTTCGGAATGCGGAGTTTGTTGCATGTGCGGAGCAGTTGCGGCGTAGTACTGAGAGGCTTCGGAAGATACGGGCACGCGTACGTGATTTTATCGCAAGTGACGAAGCTATGCGGCAAACGATTGTCAATAACGCACATGACGACATCGAACAAGTGACAAAATTAGGCGCTTCTTTACAAGAAGAAGGTCTTTATCAATTCTGGTGACACTGTCGAGTCCTAGTTTGGTTTCTATATTTTTATATTAATTCTCACACATCTTCCAGATCGTGATTATTTAGTGGAATTATTATTAGAATACAAACATGATAAATTATTGCCGAAACCCGACAAACCGGAGAAGTTGGACTGTAGCGAACGTGCACAGACGGACCCGAACACGCCAGAGAACAGCGTATACTCGTCACTGAGTGACGTCGACATACGGCAGGACTGTCGCGTTAAAATAGTTAAAATTACCAACGTATACAAAGTGGCTTATCTCAAGCATTATATCAAACAAAAGCGACTACGAAGAGCTACAAAACAGGCACTACTAAAGAAAAAAGTGAGTACAAAATGTTGACCCGTTAGCAAAGCATGTCTACAAATTCGAATAAAAAAAAATTATTACCATAGAACATAATATCTTTATTGTAGTAACAGTAGGCTAAATACGACCTATGGGTGAGGCCAATCGTATTACCTATATAGGTGAGGATCCTGCTGTGGACGTCATTGGACTGATAATGATGAATATTTATTTATTTATTTATTTAATAAGGTACACCAACAACGTATTTACAATAAAATCGTAGAAAAGTAACAGTATTTCATCAAGGTTCAGTAAATACATCAATTATAGGTATACACATCACTCTCACTACAGATTACCATCATTCTATTCTAAGAAATATCTTTATTATCATACTAAGAATTTATAATTTCTGTAGATCGAGAGCATCAAAAGTCTTTTGGAGGATTGGCAGAAGACTCTAAACATGGTGATCAACAATAAATTAAGTTTGTTGAGCATTGATAACCATCCCATAGACGTGGTCTCACAAGAAGCCATGGGTGACTATTCTAAGCCTCGTGAGTCATCGGACACAGACAGTGATATAAGAAACAGCTGGTCGGACTTATGCTACGATGAGTATAATATTAATTGGGCACAGAACCCTTACAAACCATACCTGTTCAATGAGGTTAGTGTTAATAATTTTTGTTTTCAACTTCGTTCAATCTTAGGTACGCAGTTTTAAATCAGTTTGCGACAAAGTTGGACAGGAGTTGCCGAAACGATCTCTCAGTCTGTAATTGTAGCATAGGAGGACCAGATAGTAGCACTTAAAATTTGTTTGATTCAGAAACATAAGTTCTGTCTTTGTATGTATTCTCATGTTGTGTGTTTAATATTTGTAAAGCTGCTAGAGGGGAAAGGATAATTCTCTGATATGAAAATGCAAAACACCTGGTGAAATGTATATGTATATACATATTATTAAGTATATATTTACTAAAGCCGTCGCTCGGATACAAAACGTGATGTTTTTACTTTAATCCAGAAAATAAAAGCAGATATTACTTCCAGATCTTAATCTGATCCTAAAAAAATGTTGAATACACTTTTTGTACACATTAATCTATCCCGAATACCTCAATGCTGAAATTCTGCCCCTATTACCCGTGGTCCCACCCCTACACGTCCCACTGGTGGGTCCACGGGGTAGAAGATTTTGTTACTTTTATTATATGCAAAGTACCTATCGTGAACATTTTGGTCATTATGCGTCAGAAGGGTAAAAAGGGTTCATCGTGTACATTGATCCAATAGTTAGGTTGTTTTTTTTATTGAGTGCCTGTTTTTTATCTTGGTATCAGTTATATCACAAAGATAAATTTAAAAAATATATATAACCGGTTTATTATCACACACTAGAAAATAAATATTATTAGAAATATTAAAGCGCTAATTTAATAATGTTGAGGTCACCCTACCATTAGGATGACCTCAACATTATTAAATTAGTAGTACATAAAAAAAAACTATCTATACTCTTTTTAAGGAGCTGCCAGAAACAGCCGATTTAAGAGACTGTCATGACTGTCAAGATTACGGTGACGGCAATCATTCATCACCACCCATGAACTGCGATTGCAGTATGATACCCAGCATGATGGCAATTGTGGAAGAGACCAAAAGTCAACTAGCCATTGAAGAGACTAAGAGCGAGCAAGAAGACACAATGGATTACACCAACCTCGCAGCTACCTCTGTTTAATATACATTGTCTATCAATTATCTAATTTGGTTTTATTTTTGAGATATAGAGGGAGAGCCGAGAACATAGTAAATTATTATACTAAGTGGCAGAAAAGGATAGAAACATGAAAGTGCAGTTGCGTTGTGCTGACTTGTGCTAGATGTGGAGTGGATTTGAATAATTGTTTAAAAAATGTAAATACTAGTCCAACCAGTAGAAATAGGTAGTAGGTTATCATAACATTTGAAGCTCAGTAGCTCAGTGGTTAGTGACCCTGACTGCTGAGACAGAGGTCGTGGGGTTGATTCCCACCCAGGACAAATATTTGTGTGATGAGCATAATATGTATGTATTTACGAAAAAAGTTATCTAAGCATTCTATCAGTTGTCTAGTATCCATTTTACAAGCATTAGCTTAGTTTGGGACTAGATGGCGGTGTGTGTGAATGTCCAAACATTATTATTATTATAGCATCTTGTTATAATTTTAAATGTCAGTGAAAATTGGCAAGATTGTTTACACGTACACGTACACGAAACGTAAGGATGAACAGAATATAGTAGCAATAAGTTCGTGGTATAACTGATCATAACATTTAAATTAGAGCAAGCATAATTCACAATACAATAAACAAACATACATTCTAGAACGCTAACTAGTTGAGCTACATCTGTTGCTCACCACAATGTTCAGAGTTCTACGCTTAAAAGCTTTTAAACAAAGCTATAATTAAGCCTATATCATCATCATTACAATACATAAATATCTTACTGCTGGGCACGGCTCTCCTATATCACCCTGTCAAGACGGGTTGGTACAGAGTTTTGTATTGAAATTTAATTTTCTAGCAGTACTCTTGTCTGCTTAGTCGTCTTGTACGACACCCACGAGTTGAAATGGTGTAGTGTCATTATGTATTCTTAATCCATCACTACGCGGATGTTGTATTGCTTAGCTATAATTATATTATAAGCCCACAATAATGAACAAGCCCTGAGTTGGTACACAAACTAAACCAAGTCTGGTAATTATTCACACAAATATTTGTTTCACGTGGTTATAGAACCCACAACATTCAACACGGCGATGGTGACGAATAGACCATCTTAACCGCTACGCCACAGAGACAGTAATTTTAATTACAAGCTCCTGTTCAATCTGGCAAATAAGTGCTAGATAGCCTATTTGAAACATACTTGACAGATTTTTGACGTATTTTTCATATAAAATTTTCATTTCAGGTAATTTATTAGACACTTATTTGAAGGTGGAGAAATAGACCCTAACCGTTAAAAAAACTGATAAATTAATATTAAAAAAGATAAGCAAAAAATTGTACAATAACATGTTACATTGATGCTAAGTGTTCTTACCACTTATTATTAAAAGTTAAGTATTACAGAATTTCATTTGTGTTTCTCTTCGTTCTTAAATTGGTGAAGAACCCAAAGAATAGTATACATAGATAGCATAAGTGTGGCAGCCTGCCTTCGCGTGAAATGCGGGCGGCAATTACAAGTTGGAATTTTATTTCTCTTAGTAAAAAGTAGTGCAAATTCTATTGTTGATGTCGATGGTTTCAGCTGACGTTGGAGTAAGAGCAGCGGCACTCGGTAGACTGTTACATAACAAATAAATGTATGCATTCAATACTTTAAGGCCAGTCTCAACTACAGCATCGTTTAAAGTTTTGTCTTTTAATCAATAATATGTAGGAGAATAAAAATTACTTTAATAATAAAACAATAAGTTTATTGGCTACACTGTTTATTGTACCACTTTTGACTTGTGACGTTTCCTGTCAGATAGTTGTATTCAGTGGCGCGAATGGACAAGGACACCTGCTGATGATCTTAAAAGCGCTTCACTAACTTAAATAAAACAACAAGTTTTAAAACAAAAAAAAAACTGCATCAATGCGGCCCATTCGTTTAAGAGCTAGGGTACCACAGATACATAGGCACGTCAAACTTATAAATCCTCTTTTTAAGTCGGGAGGTAAAAAAGGTAGTGCAGCCCGATGGAAATTATTATTATCTTCACAAATTTCTCCTGCTGAACCCCCTGGTTCACATGTAGCAATAAACAGGGTAGAATTGTGTAGTGTAGTGTGGAAGGAAATTACTGTAAATACCGAAGATAACTGATTTCACTTAAAGGAAACAACTTTATTTTTAAAAAGAAACAAAACTGCATTCTAATATTTCGAATTCAAAGAATGGAAATTCGAATTAAAAGAATGTTTCCTTTGAGTAAAATTATCTATCTTCAGTATATAGAGTAATTGCCCTCCAAGTGGCATAACAAAATTCAAGCCTGTATATGCTCTGTTACTGACCTGCATCTGTACCGACTGACAGTTGACGAACTCGACGCTGGACACCAGATTGTCGAACACGACGGCACACTTGGTGCACGAGTCCAGCACGACACCATTGATCTTGCCGCGTATCGTCAGCGCCGAGTCGCGGCACCGGAACATATACACTACGTTGTTCATGTCCGCGTTCTCAACGACGAGGTTCGGGTTGCCCTTCTGGTACTCCTGTGAGACAAAAAAAAATACATTAACACTATATTATAAACTGCCCCGGTAGCACAGCGGGAAGTGTAAACGACCGCACGACGGGCCAAAATGATTTTGGATTTTTTTATCCATGAAATTCTCAGTATCATCAACCCAGAGTTTGGGAACAATCTGGCCGGATGATGGCAATAAGCTCGCCCCTATAAGACCTAACACAGCTGGCGAAGTGTGGGCGTCATGCACCTCTGCCTACTCTTTGCGTGACGCTATTTATATAATTGTTATTAGGACGACATTGTAAAAGTTGGCTGCAGTTGGCCCAGAGCCGCCACACTGTCCACAGTGTAGCGGCTCTGGGCCAACTGCACTTCTCCAGAAGATGAAGTAAGCGAGGCTAATGTCTTTGAAATTTTTTCAAGGTTATTTATATACCATCTCAACAGATAAACATGTCAGATAAAATAGAAATAAATAAATTCACACTTATATATAAAACAAAAGAACAACTGAAATATATATTACTTCTATTTGATTTTATTTAGCTTTGGTATCATAGTAACGCTAGTAACAAATCATCTAACTTGGGGGTGAATGGTCAAAAGTATTCTTAAACTAATCTCAAGTCTGTTAATTTACGTAAATCTAAGGATTGCGTTAATTAAAACAACCTGCGCTTGAATATTGATGTGGCGCTAAAATTCATTTTGCTTATAAATAATTCCTTTACTTTTTTCAAGAAAACTTAAAAGAATTCTGCCTGATATTATAAATGCGAAAGTAACCTTATTTGTTTTTCACGCCTTAATCCATAGATTATACACTATACGGAGGGAACCTTAATCACTCAACCTATTTTCATGAAATTTCAGATAGATATATAGTTTAGGGCCTGGAGAAGGACATAGGCTACTTGTTACTACCGACATATCATGCGGACGAAATGAATTTATATTCCAAAAGAGTGAAATCAGTGTGAATTTTCGCATCATTATGTATTAATTTTATAAAGTCGTACAATTAAATAACCGTTTAAAATAATTACAAGAGGTTAATGATGTCAAAAATAAATACAATATGTCGACCTCCAATGTAAATGAATCATCGTTACTGTTTGACTCACCAGATAATACCTCAATCGGAGTCAATGATAAACAATTATGTACATACATGTATGTATAATGTTACTCTTAAAATAGTTCTTTATGACTCACAATGTTTTCACAGCGAATTTCCTTAAAACACGACCATACAAGGTAACAAACGTTCTGTTATTAAACTTATCAGAATCATGACTTTGTTACAAGGTCACAAAGTTTTGTAGTAAATTATGTCAGTTACCTATTACTGTATTATCTCGTAACTATGTTTAACCTTTCTATTTGTGGGACTTGTATTTACATTTTAAAGGAGTTATTTATGTCTGTTTATAATAATATAAGGTAGATAGAGTAGATACGTACAATGAGCCACTTCTTGCCATCTCGTGCGAAGACGGGCGGTTTGTCGAGCGCGCCGGAGCCGGGCTGCGGCAGCTGCATAGCGGCGGCGCGGGCCGCGGGGGCCGCCTTGAATGGCGCCGGGCCCTGCCGCAGCCCCGGGTTCTTGTGCGTCTGCATATCCGGCGTCACCTTGCGGAGACCTGCACCACCACAGAACAATATGTTAACATACATGTCACGCCAGAACCCGAAATAAATTCTATTACATAAATTAGATAACTGTAGAAAGTGTCCTATTGTGCTATAATTGAAAGAAACGGCAACATGCGTTGAGATATTTACGTGTCGGTGTTTGTGAGTTAATATTATACTAACTGTTAGTGATGTTCTCGCCCTGGTTGATCTGTGCAAAGAGTGCGCTGCGGTCATCGTCGATAGACAAGTTAGCAAAGTCAGCCTCCGGCAAGAGAGGAGGTGGTGGCGGCATACCACCGGGTGGTGGTGGGGGCGGAGCTCCCGCACCGGTACCTAAGAGAAAAATAAATACGATCCAATTTTTAAAGTTGGAGTTCTCGTAAATTTATATCAACCTGAAATCTATCAGATACACATAATAAAGCAAATAGGCACAGCTGGCAAGTTTCAGTTGACTATTATAATGAAAATTGAATATAGCTATGCGCATAAAACTTCAAGTGCACGTTATATACTATAGGGGTCCTTTTGCTGCCAAAATCTCTTTGGATACATTAAACTCAATCTTAGAGAAATTGGTCCACTTTAATTCTAACAAATAACGTGGAAAATAATTAAACATTCAACTTCAACTTATCAAACATAGCAACTATTGTAACGTAATTAAAAACATAAAGACAAGTTCCAAATAACTACAGAGCTTTTATTGTCAAGGCTTTGCCGAGTTTAATTTGGCCGTACAGCAATGTAATGTTCGCAAAAGTATTAACTGTAGCGTTGAGGGGTCAAAAGCTGGATTAAGACGCGGTAAATTAGGTAGAACCGCCTAAAGCCCTTTGATTATGGCCTCAAATATTTGTTGGTAAATCGGGTTACTTTCTAATTTCGCAAAATATTCGTATTTTTCGTTTCAGGCTAATTTTATTGCAAATATAGTCATAAGACTTTATAGTATATACCAAAAATAATAAATTAAGATTTGTGTACAAAATGTCTCTAGTAATTTCTAATTCATTAATCGATTAGTCAGAGTAAATAGGACTTTTGGGGAAGAAAGTTACGTTTGTATTACAGACACAGTTCGATGATGACCATAGAATAATAACTAAATAGATTGGATTTTTATAAAGCAAGAGCGAAAGAATAAATAAACTTTTCAACATTACATAATATTTCCGAAACATTTTATACTCTTTTTTCAATGGAACGAATTCGTTTTGATGAATACGGTGAAAATGTGTAGATTTTATTTTTATACACGACCGTTAGAGCGTGACCCGGACCTATACCTATATATATCTACAGGTTGAATGGTTTATTGTAAACATTAAAATATATTCAAGCAGGACAGAAATGTATTTCTATTTTACTTATTGATACACCTTTCACACACCTTTCGTACAGTCCAGAATATATTTCGCTAGAATTATTTCAAAATTCTTATTTATTTTAGACTAGATTCGGTTCATGAACTTTCGCTTCCCTATACGTCGAAAGTCCTGTTCTTCCCCATACATCAAGCTATTTGTATACTTTTATATTCCAATAACTTCAATTGTTTAGTGGTGTAGCCGTGAAAACAGACAGAGTTCCTTTCGCATCACTTACATTTTATGGTGCGTAAGCTAGTAATAAGTAATCCAAGTTAAAATACGGAGGACATTTTGTTCCATAAAGGTTGGTTTACCCGTCGGCAAACTCAAAATCAAAGACAAACAAAATATCCAGATGAAATCCTTATTGATTTCAAATCCTTTCTCCGCTTTTATGGTTTAGGTAGCTAACGCTAAATCTTGCTACAATATACTTTTTTACCTAACATTATCCAATTGTTTGATGAAAACATAAAATTGTATGTTTGATTCTTTCACATAAAAATCTTAATGGCTTTGATGAAACTTGGTATACAGATAGGCTATACAGTATAAAGGCTTATACACAAACAAGACAAAGCTGCATATTTATACTGTCTAAGAATAATGTCAGAAACTTCTCGGCGTGTTATAATGAGATTAGTTAATTCATAATGTTGGTGACGTTGGCGTGTTCAATATTAGCCGCGCGTTTCATAGCTCCGAAGGTGCGCCGTCATTGGACTCACTCAACCGCATATTAAATAATTCACGTCGAACAGTCTACTTCAACGAGGACCCACGTCCCAACTAATGAGGGTTTCGCTTACATATACCACTTTCCAAAATACTTATCACAAGAACGTAAAGATGATATTTGCATAACTTTATTAAGTTAATAAATAGATTCTTCACAAGAAGGCCCATATATTATTTATTATTGCCGTACAATAATTATATTAAAGGTATAAGAAATCATAGGGTAGGCATATTTTAAATACCAGTTCATTTTCAAGCATCATAACGCTGTTACACAAATTCGGGAATATTCCACAATACCGTTGTTGCAGTTTTCAATTTGAAATGTTATTAAGTAATATATTTGAAACATAAATAAACTACACACATAAGAACATCTTAACGTGTATTTTCTTCAGTGGGAATAAAATATGAGACAAAAACAACGAAGAAAAGCACTCTGAATAACACTAATGTTTTTAATGTGTTTATATTTTACGCCACAACTACTATGTCGCTTTACCGATAAATATATAACCTAAACAACAACATTAAGCCAACATTTTCTTCTTCTAGGCCTATGTCCAGCAGTGAAATGATGGAATGAGGATGATGACATAATCATTTGTGTGTTCATTTAAAGCACCTAATTTACTGTTGACTAAATAACATTAATAACATGAAACTCACCAGACCAGACGAGACCAGTGGTATGCAACTGCTTGACGTACGCCTGTAGGTCAGACAGCAACTGTACCCAAGCGCGGCACCACTCCACATGGTTCTTGTCTTTCTCCTTCCACTCCTTAAGCACACGGTTTGTATAGAACTGGCCAGCATCATTCATTTCCTTCACGTACGGAGCGGGCGTAGGCGCCACAGCTACCCACCCAAGCGCTGGGATACTCTCAGATATCGCTGATAAATGGTTAAACAATTTTGATGCACGGTTCTTCTCACGGAACTGCTGGATAGCAGATATCTGATCGCTGGTCGGCTTGAGCAGCTGCATCTCTTCAGGTTGAGATGGCTTGCTTCTAGTTGTAGCCAGTTGAATGTAGCGGAGTTGAGCCCTAAGATTGAATAATTGTTTAGAAATGCGTTGGGAATGTTACGATTGTTTTAAACTAAAATCACAGAGACACCAATGGTTTATCATAAAATAAATTTTGAAAAATCTACGTCATATTTAGATGTGAGTAATATAATAATATATATATGTATATACAATATAGAGAAGTTAGACAAGTCATCAGTTCAAATTTATCCGAAAATAAAATCATGTGCTTGTATGGGAATACATTCGTTGAGTCGCATCACTTTGAAGTATTTTACGCTTTTAAAGAGACAGAAGACAAAGTTACATTAGGTACTTTACAACAGAGTTACAAAACAACAGGAAACTTTGACAAGATAATAAAGTAGCTTTTCTTCGTGTATAATAGGCAATAGGCACGTGTTTGTCTTTCATGCAACACATCTAAGTACACCAACCCACCTTCGTTTACCATACCACAGGAACTTGTTTATCTATAGCGGTTTTGAAAGTGCAACGTTTTAAGTAACTTGTAGTAAAGTTCAAAGTTATGTGACAACGGTGATGTAGAATCTTTACAAAAGGGTAAGAGTAGAATGAACAAAATACACATACTGGAATGCAGCGTTGACGAGGTTGGCATGAGTGGCGACATCGCCGCCAATCTTCTGTGACAGCTGCAAGTATGTCTGCAGCGGGCCCTGGAGACAAAACAACGATATTAATACAGTTTCGGGTTCTATCAACACTGCACAAGGCTGTTGAACTGATACATTGCACGCGGGATGAACAATTGTGTAATCTTGAAGTTATTTTCACTCGTGATCCTCTCCGCTTATTAACAAACCTGAATGCATGAGCACATAGTTCAGTTACAATAAACCGTTACATAAGAAATTTACTCATTTAGTGTAAACGCCAATTAAACTACATTGTAACTTTGTCCCCAAGTGAGAAACTACACGTTTCATGAACCTCGTTCTCAATTAATATTGATAAACAGAGTTTGTTACAATAGCGCTAACTACCATAAACATGAAGTAGTTACTGAGCGAGTAACTTTATAGTTTATATTATCTACTTTGCACAATATGACCGGCAAAGTTTATATACGTAAGGAGCACTCTCTTCCAACTTAATAGCAAAATTTTCTAACCGCGAAATATTTCCCGTACTATGTGAGTAACATCGACCCTAAACTTGAAATTTCAGAAATTGATTTCCTACAGGGTTAATGTATACTCGTATATGCTAAGAAAGGATGCCACGAAAATTTAAGCTAGGTATTGAAAATACATCGTACATGTGTGTGAAAATGAACACCGATTACAGTAAATTAGGATTATTAGTTTTTACCCGACTGCCAAAAAGGAGGGTAATGTTTTTCATAACATACTCATTCATTGCAATAGTGTTCAATTGTTTTGTATTTTGATACATTTTATAATAATTAGATTTTGTAACCATCATATATTCCAAATTTCTCATTTCTAAGCTTAGTAAATAACAGATAGCGTTAAAACGTTGACTACTTTCTGAGATATTGTTTAGGATCACAAAACCTATAATTAATAATCAGTGAGCAGATTAGACTTTAAGAATAAAAATTAAGTAGACCTTCCTTGTAAGACCTTCCTTAAGTTGTCTTTTGTTTTTTTGGTCTATATTCCCTGGACTACCCATGTACTGTTTTGAAATTACAGAGATTAAAATGGCATAAACGTAGTATTTATACTATTGTACTAATGACACACAGCATGTCAAAACAATATTATAACAAAATCCCTTGTAAAGATCAAATGATCAAAGAGTAGCTATCATCTTTTGTTATGAAAATGTAATTTAGTTTGCTACACCTAAACGAAAGTTACCTAATATATTATATGCCCTTTGTGAAGAATCAAATAGCGTATAAACATTAAATGAGACGTGTATCAAATATGTACGAGGATAAATCCAAGCCTTTGTACCCTTGTAATTTGTCTATCAACCTGGCATATTTTTATAAATCAAAGGCAAAGTATGAAAATATGATTTGTATTATTTTCTACGGTTAAGGAATTGGATACAGAAATTATGATTCATTCAATTCAATTTTAACAGGAAAATATTTTTGCTATTAAGAGCGTACAAACTGAGTGAACTTTATAGAATTAGTTGAAAAGTGTGTAAAGGTAGACTGGTAGATAATGCCTTAGGCATTAAGTCCGCCTATACATTATATTGTGTATGAAGTTTAAATAAATAAAAAAAATAAATAAATAAAAGTCAAGAAAACATTACGTTTACAGTTGTATTTATATGCAAATAACACATTGGAAACTTGCAGGGTGTTATTTTCATAGTAAAATAACTGTAAACATTATGTATATTTACTTTTACGTAATTCTAAAAAGTGTAGGAAAAATATTTTTTAAATATAGCTCTAAAATTTAAAACCACGAAATATGACACTGAATTGCGACTAATTCTCACTATTAATTTTATAACAACAAAATCTCTTTTGGTACTGCCGTAAGGCACCTTATTACCCGACTGCCAAAAAGGAGGGTAATGTTTTTCGCGCGTATGTATGTATGTGGGCATTTCTGGTCCATTGTGACATGCTGATTTTAAAGTGTGAGGTATCATTAGATTCGTATTTTCCCCCCTAGTGTCATAGGCTATGAGACGTCAACAAAAAACCAATATGGCGGACGTAAACTGTCAAAACAGACGTTTTTTAGTGCTATCGCAATATGGGTATCAGATGAAAGCTAATTAATAGCCTAATACAAGTATATATATATACACTAACTATTGCCCGCGGCTCCACTTGTCTCTTGTACCGTAAATAGCTTGACCGATTTTCTAGTGCACGGTGTTATAATATTCGTATTCATCCCCGAATCTCTATATCTGTACTAAACTAATATTATAAAGCTGAAGAGTGTATTTGTTTGTAAGCTATATAACATCATGCTACGGCGTGCGAGGTTTCGCTCTCATTGTTCTTTATTTAGCCACTGATCAGTTAAGTGAAACAGTTAAACAATTTTGAAAAAACATTATGATAAAACAAGAACGATCCATAGAAAATGTGCTTTCAAATAAAATAAATAAAAATAAATTTAACCGACTGCCTAAAAAGGACTAAAAAGATGGAAATAAGTCACATTCATAATTAAATACCTAAATGGCACTACCAAAATTCAGAAAGTAATAATAATATACATAATATATATATATAATATACATAATATTGACTGACAAAGGCTACTTTGTGGCAAGGCAAGGCAGTCGGGTTTTTGGTTTTTTTAAAATAAACACTTGTGTTATTCGTTGTCGAGAGAGATAAATAGGAGCAAAAGCCTCCGAATTTCAATTATTTGAATAACTCCCAACGTAATTGACGAAGACAAATACTTATTCAAAAAGACTTTGTGTAACACTTAGTATCTAAAGTAAACAAAGAGTGTTTGCACGACGGCAGCTATTATACGGAACACGGGAAATTGAGCGGATGGATATTTCCTGGTCTCGTCTGAAGCGTGGACCGGAGCGATACGGTGTCACCCAACCGTTATTAATTGATACTAATACACAACTGGGACCACTAGCGGCCAACGTTGTAATTTTATTCATAAAATCTTTTAATATTCTAATCTGATATTGTGAAAAGCCGTAAATAAAAGTGTATTTATTACCCACCCGGTATTTCATGAAAATCTTTATTTTTCGCCAATTACTTAATATAACTCGACCAAAATTAATACTTATCTTGAATTTCAGCCCCTCATCGCTCTTTACATACCGCGCTTCTTGGCTGTCCTGCTAGTAGTTTTGGGAATCGACATAGTAATAAATTTGTGTGTGACGAATGTTCTTGGATCTTAATTATTCAATTATTCCTAACAGCTAAACGGATTTGGTTGACAGTACTAACACACAGGTCAAATATTTTGAAAGCGAATAAAATGTGGAACACAGACGAGTTGTTTGCTAAAATTTGTAATTATTAATATCTTAAAATAGTTCTAGAAAATACACTTTCATACACATTAAAAATTACTTGATTCGACAAAAACTAGATAAGCTAGAAACGGGTTTACCCCACAGTTCAACGTTCTTACTTACCCGTGTATGGATTAACTCAAGCTGCACTGTTTCTAGTACGTCTAGAGCAAGTCGCTAATGTATGACGAAGCAAACATACATTTTTTATTGTTATAACGAGAAAAAGAACATCAATTCCGCGTAAGGTATTTTAATGCACGGTTGCCACATAAGATCTTACACTGATTATGTTGTTACGATATCGCAAATAATAATCTTTTGTATAAAGATTGTTCATATTCCTATAGTAACAAACAACGATAAGCAGTAGTAGCCTATACATTTCTATTATATAAAGACTAGTAGTGTGTTACTTGTGCAAATGTACATGTTGTAACATAACATAGCATCACGCCTTTTTTCCCGAAGGGATAGGCAGAGGTGTTTCACACCCACATTTCGCCAGCTATGGTTTTGGTCCCATGAAATAGGAGGCGAGCGTATTGTCATCAACCGGGAACGTTTATTTACCAAACTCCGGGAAAATCTCAGTACTGGAATGTCATGATATAAAAGTCCAATACAATTTTCACCCGACCCGGGAATCGAACCTGGGACCTCTTACACAGCAGTCGTATACACTTCCCGCTGCGCCACCGAGGCAGTTGTTCTCCTATAATAAAACCAATTATATGTTATCCTATAATAAAATCAATTATATAAAAATAATCCCTATTTTCATTGGTAACGGCATCACGCGTGAACGACTGGAGCGATTTCGACGGGACTTTTCCTGGTGGATAGCTAATATCACAAGGAGTAACTATTAGCTAGCATTTCTAGAGGGTGAGCTTTTCTTTGAGCTGTGTGTACTTACATCTGTATTCGGGACAATTAAAATTGCTAGTAGAATGACATTGCCTACACGAATGTTTGTATAATAATATTCCGGTCCGATTCATATAATAATATTCACATAAAATGCAATGAGCACTGAAGATAGCAATAGATTTTATATCATATTGCTCCAAAATATCGACAACTGCAAACGGCAAGAAATAATTATGTTTACCTGTACAATATCTTGATACCCGTTGACACTCATATTGTCTGTCAGCTCGGACTGTGGCGGCAGAGGTGGTGGTGTGGGCACGGATGCAAGTGATGGAGCAGGCGACTCTGGTGGGGTGGGTGTTCGAGCCCGCAGCAGCGGCAAGCGCTCCAACCGTGACGTCACGCGCTCCAACCGCTCGATCAAAGCTTCGAACTCACACGCAGGACTTTGAGTCACTGCCGATGGCTCGACCTCGCTGCCTGCCAAACAGGAAAATAATAAGTTATTAATAAAATCACAATAAGGAAGGTTATAGTAAGACATGAATACTGGAACATTTATTATATATATTTAATTTCAACCCATAAATGTGCCACTGCTGGGCACAGGTTTCCCCCAAAGAATGTGCAGGGAATTTAGCCTACTATATCACGCTGGCTAGACGGGTTGGTATAGGGTTTGTTTCGAATTTTCCTTTTCTCGCAGTGTTCTTGTATAAGGTTACTACTCCCTTAGTCACCTTTTACGACACCCAAGAGTTGAGATGGGGTAGTGACATTTTGTATTCTTAATAATCCGACACTACATGGATATATTTAATAAATGTTTATTTAAATAATTTAATTTTAGTAGCCAAGTTCGAAGCGAATAGCATAATTTAACAGACTTCAACTAAAGTTCAAACGGTTCATAAAGAAAGCTAGGTATAACAATATCTATTACGTACGTATTGGTAAGCTTCATAAATACCGTTAGCTATAAACATGGTCCCAGGCAATTAATTTTACTAGGTAATATATAGTTATTAAACAAACAACCAGATACAACCTTTCGCAGACTAAACTGATATTGGACAAACTTTACGGCGCGCCGTAACTACATATTTAGAAATTTAGAAAAAGGCAAAACCATCTTCATGTTCAAAATTTAAATAATTTTCATTAAATACAAGTCGGGTTAACGCGCTCTCGCTTAAATTTGTGACGTAACTCAGTGGTAGGTTCTGTATCAATTTCAAGTCCCTTGTGTAAACCTTCATTATCCCATTTTCCTTGTCATAGGGTCCTTTTTGCGGTAATACGGAATTACATACCAACATCAGGCTATAAATTCTGTTGAAACAGCAAAAGTATTTTTATCATAACATTGTTCACATGGCATCCATGGCTTGTAACTGTTTATGCCTGGAGTCCCTAAACCTAGTCAGAATTAAAATAATTTTCTTTTCAAGAAACAGTATAATAGAGTTAAATAAATATATACAATAAAATACTTCTGTAGAATATAGTCAAATGATTCAGTTAGAAGCAAATAAGGTCTGAAGCATTCTATAGTATCAATAGCGTTTAACAACGGTTTGCCGGTGTGAGACCGCAGGCACACAGCGAGCCACAAAGACCCGCTGGTTTCATTTTGTAAAGAAACTGCTTACGTAGTTTTGTTTACTTTGTCATTAATAAATGCGAGGTTTTCCCCGCGGCCATGTTCCAAACATCGTAAAAATAATATCCAGTAAGTAAGTAGTATTCTGAATAAAATAGTAGATACGTAAGTGTTTTTCAGGGTTTGTTGCCGGAGGCGGCCAATAAAAATAAATATTATGGACCTTTAGTTGTACTTAATGTTTTAACAAGATATGGTTGGCTAAGCTAATTTCAGTAAGTACGTACTTTAGGCCAAACGTGTACCTATATAAACCTACGTGACTTTAGTAGGATATATCCTATTAAGCTCGTAATACTCATATACAAGGGCCACTAAAGTTAGTAAGCAACAGCAACTTTTGTATAGTACTTTGTACATAACATATCCTAGCTTCTATTTACTATTACATTCAGCATGGTAAGTACCATGCTCTGCATCACCCTAAGATTGGCCGGTAGACAATTTTTTGTTCATAAAGTTTTTAAATAAATAAATTTTAATACATATATCTGTTTGCCATTAAAATTATCATCGTCTAATTGGCGCCTTGATATAAATCGGGCAGATTACTTTCCCCCGGGAAATTTATATTATTTTGGGAAAATAAAATAAACATCAAACGTCCAAATCTCTGACATTACACACAGTAATTGAATAATAAACGTCCATCACAACATAACGGAATTTCCTCATTTATACTCATTTCGTAGGTTCATAGCCGAAACTGTCGGATATCCGAAATAAAGTTACGGTTACGTTGGGATTTTGAGTATTAATAGTTGCTTCATACATTTGTATGTAGAGACTTAGGCCTTGTTTCATCACTATATAAGTGATAATTTGAAAATTAGTCGAATTATTTTGCAATAAAAATCTGTTTCTTAAGTCTTAGATCGGTTATGATGATACTTATCTGTCGAGGTAAAAGAGGGCCGCCCTAGGCCCTTGGTCCTAACCTAGACCAACTGACCAACCTAATTTAAAAAAAAAGTTATAATCTCTAGGTACACAACCTATACAAAAAGTTTGATATTTCTGTAAGATTATACTAGAAAACTGCATACTTTTCCAGAGGCGTCCGTCAACTGGGACCGAAATAAACTCGGACCACAAAAACCTATGGGTTCAAACCCAGTACATAAAAGTAAAAACGTAAAACATCGATTATGCATACAAACGCGGTCCGAATTAATTGCGGTCCCAGTTGCCGGAAAACTCCTTTTTCAGACTGAATTTAGACATAGAAACTGAATGTTTCATTTCTAACAAATAGATACCTACTAAAACAGTACTTACCTCTATCTCTCAATGTTTGTACGTTCTACATAAAAGTTTTGTCAACTAAGTATTAGTAAGAAGTTTCAAGGGTGCGGTCTGTAAACAAGATGAGTGTTTATAAACCACTCCTTACAATAAGTTAATGTCCAATAACAAAGTAATCATAAACCTACATAAATGGGCTTTTCGTGATGCAATTTTCTATTAGCCCCGTGACCAACCTAATTCTTATACCTAATTCAAAGTCACTTAACTAATTAATTACCTGCCAATCACTTCCACATAAATATAGCACACATTTTACACAGTCAAGTAAAAGTAAACAAAAAAAACATTGTAGAAAAATGCTGGCAGCCCGCAAGGGCCGTAAAATATAACTGAATACCACTATAAACTTTTTATGGCTGAAAAAGTTCAACATTACTGAAAACATAAAATTCCTTTCAAAAATATATTCTTCTAAATTTAATGGACCTTGTTGCCTTTTGAGTTAAGCATCACTTATAAGATACGAGTTTCGTAAATTTAATCTAACACTAACCTTATTCTTAATTCTAAAAGACGGAGAGTAGCACAAAGGCTGCATTAAACTGAATTTACAAAACAAGATTACAGTAAACGTATTCCAGCATTTTAGAGGTTAATTTTGACATAAACTAAGACAACTTTTAGACAGCAAGCACAATGTTTTAGACTTGTATATCATTTTAAGAAAGGCATGTCCAATATTAAAACTCAAAAGGAAAAAGTGTATCTCGGAAAAGCAACTAAACGCATTACGAGAGTAAATCGCTAGGGTTTCTGTTTGTACAACGTAATTAATTGAGAGTAGGTACTTAAATAATTATACTTATTTCTTATTCAAAGGTAAGGTTTATCTTTGAAATAATTTGTTAAATACCTATAGCTAGATTAAATGCCTGAGTTGCTTGTACTATCGCTTCTATCTCCGCCGCATCCTCTTCATCTCCAGTATTGACACGCGATTCAAACATTTTAATAAGATGTTTTGTTTTCTTAATATTAGCCTCCATTTTCTTAACAACTTATACTTTCACTACACTAAGACACAAGAATGATTCAATAAATTCAGCGACTTTATTAACCGAGTAAAAACTTGCGTACGACCGCTATCGACTGACTCACTGAGATATGATATGATAACAACCCGTCTTTAAAGAACTGTAATCGTAGAAATTATAAGTAGAATGATAAACGATTGATAACTATTTACAATATGACTATCACATAACATTTGTACCTATTTGCGTTGGTTGCCCGTATATGGCAATATTAAAATGATTAGCAAAAAGTCACTGCCACAGCTTAAAAATATGTTGTTGAAAAAAAGTAGCATTAGTCATTCTCCGACCCTCTAACTATAAAACATAACAGAGCATCACGCCTTTTCCCCGCAGGTGTAGATAGAGGTGCATCCCATCTACATTTCACCAGCTATGTTGGGTCCCGTGAAAACACATTGATACTTAGCTCACTTTGCATCATGCAATAACAAACTAAATAAACAATCCACCAACCCGCACTATCCAAGTATCCACCAACCCGCACTAGGCCAGCGTGAGTGGATTATGGCCTAAACCCTCTCAACTCTCTAGTTAGAGGAGAGGAGACCCGAGCCCAGCAGTGGGACTTAATGGGTGATGATAGTATAGTATATACATTTTCTCGAGCCATTTTACATGTACTTTAAAAGAGTTTGCTGCCAAGCTAGCTTGTACGTGCCATGCATTTGTATCACTTATCGTCAACATCTTCTGTGCAGCAATTATGAACGACAAAAGTATTTTATTTCTCACTTGTTAGAAGAGATTTACCGCTTCAACTTGCTCGTTTATTCTATATTGTTCACAAACTGTAACATAATACGTTGGTTCTTGTCGTGAATCCCGGTATCACGTCGACATTATAAAAACGATAAAAGTGTTTTCAATAACGCGTTCAAAATAAACTTAAATTGATTTACTAAAATTCTGAGGAAACTATCAGCAAATAACCAAAAAAATGTATATGTGTAAATAAGTTTCTTAAACCGGTTCAATCATGTGCCACCATCCAGGTTTAAATTGACATTAGCCATTGTTTTAGTGTCAAAGTTGTCAATTTAAACCTGGTTTGATGCTTAGTCCGTATTTTGTAATAAGGGGGTATAAGTCCATGATGGGTAGTTTAAGAAATAACGGGAAAAAACGTCTTTCACGTTTCTGTCTTACCAATATCAGATGTCGAACTCGATTATATGAAAAGCTGAAACTATTTTCAATCTTTATACAACATATCGTTACTACCTATATTTACCTTTATTATACTACCTATAACTAAATAGTTAATTGTAAAGTAACCAAATTCAAATTTGAGTACTTGTATTTTTCAATTAACTTGACATCATTTAAAAATACCACTACTACTATAACAGCAACACGTATTAATGATTGAATGTAGAAAATATTGCTTTTTAATCATCTAATTACATAACTATTATGTATTTTTATTTATCTTGCTTTCTTTAATCCAGTGTTTATTTACGCAGTTAGTTAAATATTACAAGAAACGTAAAATCCAATCGTTTTCATACAAAAGTCATTAATCTTCGAATCCAAAGAAAAAGACAATTTGAATAACAATAGCTAACTTTAAGCCCAATCAGAGCATATTTCTTCTTTAAAATTAGCATTGAATAGATGAATTTCCCTCCGCGTTATTGTGAAACGTGATCCTCGTTTAAATTCTAGCTGTAATATTAATATACTAACACAATTTATTAGAAAGCTAAGCAATCCAATTTACAGTTGAATATATTGCACGCCCTTTACATATTTATTATATACGTACAAAATGGCGTAGAAGTCGTAAATATATCTGACTTTCTGAGGTCATAGATTATTTCATATTCTAAAAGAAAATATCTTTAAAAATATCCTGCCAAAGTTCAGTAGATATGAAAAACGGTATTTTTCTTTTAAATTATTCCATAAAGTGTATAATCAAGTGAGTGTAACATACATAAATATATGATATTCGCAAGATAGCGTAACTGTCTGGTAATATATTTTGGTTGAAAGCTTTTATTATATTAGACATAAGTACTATTAACTGCATAATAGGGTTATCAGAGAATTTTCGGTGAATAATAATTAATGGTATCGTGCAATTCAATTTAGAGACTAGAGAGAGAATATCATTCCACAATTTGTTAACCACGTTTACGTATGGGTCCTTAAACAGTCAAAACACAAAGACTTCTATATAAATAAATTAGGTAGCCTAGGCATCCTCAATAGCCTGAAAAAATCAGCAGAAAAATAACCTCGTATATATAGCCGATAGAATATAAATAAAATCGTAAGAATAGGATGTTTGGTAAACCTGTAGATATGGGATATTCAGTCCAAAGTCGTAAACAGACCTATTGTTGTACTACTGCTGTATACGGTTATTTTTCTAGGTAGTCCTAAACCAATAACGTCTCGTCGCGTCGTCAAGTTTATCATCAATAAAATTCAAAGGGTCACTGTGAGAAAAGAAAAATTCGATACATAACCCTATACCAGCCCGTCTGGCTAGCGTGATATAGTAGGCTAAATTCTCTTCAAAATATTTGGAGGAGACCCGTGACCTTCAATGGGACATAGGCATAAGTCTTAAGCGCCTGGATAACGATCAAATTGATTTGTCAAACTTGTATGTACGACACGGTTTCTTTAGAAAAACCCGTCAAACAAAGCTGCATACCTACTATCAGATAATTTGACAAACACGACAAATTTGACATAAAGTTTGATCGTTTATCGAGTGCTTTACAGGTAGAAAGTCAAAGAGCCAAAATTATCACCATGTTATATATAGTCTGAGTCCACGTATTGGAGAAAAACATAACAAAAACAGCTGTAAAACCTTATAAATACTGATCAAAACATGAAACTTCAATCGAAAGCTCTCGAGACTGTGAACGCTCTTTGGTCTATTGCTAAGTTTTGAAAGATAGGAGGCATGAGGTACCTAGGAATGGAATAAAACAGGCTAAGGCTAGAGCAATAAACTCAACTACAAAAATATGACCACAATTAAATTAAAATATAAATCCCAAACGGTTTTCAAGCGTGGCATGAAATATTAATCTCTTTCTGGCTTATATTAAATTCAGACGTTTAAAATGCGACCCTTGTATGCAAATAAAATATTTTCATAAATAAAATAAGGTCAAGTTCTTTCAAGTTATAAAACTTGAAACGAATGTTTATATAGTACGTCATAAATCAGTCATAGCTAGGAACATCAGCAAAGGTTTAACAAAAACAAACTTTTTGCTACTCTCCTCCGTAGATATACATACGTAGATATCTATATTTTGCAATCCTTTCTTTACTTGTCTACTATTCGTTTACCAAGGATTTTATCACAAAATATCCTTCTCAATGGTACACATGCTATTGATCTGTACTGCATGCATATTATAATAATCCTTTTAATCTATCGGTTCATAAAGCTGGTACAAACCCAAGAATTGCTTCCTAATTAAATACTACTATCCTCATAATGCTACTATCTGTAATGTAAACAAAATATCTCGTCTTCTGGGTTCAATATCCTCTTTATATGAATACATAGACAATCCACCAAAATTTTAATAAATCACTTAAAATTAAAAAAAACCTAAACCTAATAAACCGCATTTTCTAGTAATTTTGTTTATTTACGTAAAGCCTTACTTACGTTCGACGTGTTAACCTAAAGAGAAAGAAAGACTAGACGGCCTTAACGCACTCTATAAAGGTTTAAAATAAAAACCTTTAATTACACAATACGTCACATAAAATACACGTGTGTATATTTCAAAGTAACATGCCGTTGCATAATCGAGACCGTTGTTTTTGGCAATCAATAACTCTTGGATATTAAAGTGTTTTTAATAATGTATCATAATTATCATATCAATTGGTGACAAACATTTAGATATGTTCCAATAATAAGTATGAGCTAAGCTTTAAGTGTAGATAGCTGAATAAAGAAATTTTCCATTTCCAAATTTAAAGATGCTTAAAAGTTACTGGACTGGTTATCACTGGCAGCTTTTGCTGTCTTAAGGCCCTGTACTAAGCCAATGTTGAGCTAATCCAGGGGGTGAAGCAGGGAAGCTGAAGCACGAGCCCCCCGCGCCTTTCAACAATTCATCCCAAAGAACAAACTCGCATTCACGTCAACCAGCGGCGGCCTTATTCTCGCGCCGTCCGTATTCTGGTCGAACAAAATAATTATTAGGTACGGTAAAATATTTCTAATATTTTCTATTTTTAAACCAAAACACCTTAGTTTCTTTCTTTACCCGACTGTCAAGAAGGAATGGGAGGGTAATGTTTTTCACGCGTATGTATGTATGTTTTTGGGCATGTCTGTTCCATTGTGACCTTCTGTAGCCTAAACGGCTTGGCTGATTTTAAAGTGTGAGGTGTCATTAGGTTCGTATTTTTTCCTCAAGTGTCATAGGCTATGTGACGTCAACAAAAAATTAATAGGGCGGACGGAAACTGTCTAAACAGAATTTTTTTTAGTGCTATCGCAATATAGATATCAAGTGAAATGAAATGAAGCCACTGCTCAGTTCCTATTACCCGTATCATGATGTTATATAGCCTACAAACAAAATCTCTTTTAGGGTTTTTTGGTTTTTTAAATTAACTCTTGTTCAATAGACGATGTCTGAACTGAACATACGCAAAACGTGCACTTTAAATGAAGTGATTTCCAGGAATTATAGTTTGTACCAAGTATTATAATCGTCTAGCATCGTATTAAACACTAGAAGTCGCGCAGGGCTTCGCTCCCGTCGTTCTTTATTTGGCCACTGCTCAGCCCCTATTAGCTGTAATGTGATTTTATATAGCCTATAACCTTCCTCGATAAATGGGCTATCCAACACTTAAAGAAAATTGCCAGTTGGACCAGTAGTTCTTTAGATCCTAGCGTTCAAACAAACAAACTCTTCAGCCTTATAATATTAGTATAGATTTTTCGCGTTTTTGCAACTTTACACCGATGCTTCGCTCCTATTGGTCTCAGCGTAATGTTATATAGCTTAAAACCTTCCTCAACAAATGGACTATCCAACACTAAAATAATTTTTGAAATCCGACCAGTAGTTCCTGAGATTAGCGCGTTCAAACAAATAAACTCTTCAGCCTTATAATATAAGAATAGATTTTTCGCGTTTTTGCAACTTTTTCACTGATGCTTCGCTCTTATTGGTCTCAGCGTAATGTTATATAGCTTAAAACCTTCCTCGACAAATGGACTATCCAACACTAAAAGAATTTTTGAAATCTGACCAGTAGTTCCTGAGATTAGCGCGTTCAAACAAACAAACTCTTCAGCTTTATAAAATTAGTATAGATTATATTACACGTGCGATATAAACAAATAAAAATAATATGCATTTTATATTTAAGTGATAGATGGACCATGTTACTTGAGATGTTACAAGAGTAGGATAATATGGATAATGTAATTACGGAAGTCAACTTTTTAAAAAAGAGAACGATCCCATTTTTACATGGGAAAAAATATAGCATTGGGAAGATAAACAAGTATTTTTCCTAAATATAATATTAATTATATTTGTTTATTCTCATGAAAAAATACACATAGCATAAGCTAACGTTTTTATATAATAGAAAATATAATAAGTAATAAATAATTTTATAATTAGGTACTAAAGCAGGAAATAAACTAGCTGATATGTTACAACTGTTTTTGACGTTCATAAGTATATACACAATTGTTTTACATGAATGAAGAATTTTTGACTTTGACTTTAACGAAATTCTTATATCTCATCAAAAGTCTACTACAACAGGGCACATTTTCTTTAATATCTTCAAAAATAGAAAAGCATTGTAGTCTCTTACGATATGGTAGAGTTGGATAACCTTCAGAATCGAAACTTCTCTTACGACCCAGTATATTTTTTTGATTTATGAAAAGTCCCCAATAAATTGTTCTTACCGATATGAATTGTTTTCTCTCAATGGCATGCCTCGAGCTTGACGAGAGTAAATTTCGGGTAATAGCCAGTCCATAAAAAATGACAACAACTTTGGTATCATTATTGTATGTATTTAAAAAAAAAAAATTATTTAAGTAGTATATCAGTTGTTTAGTACCCATAACACAAGCAAATATAATTGCTTACTTTGGGACTAGATGGCGCTGTGTGAATGTGGTAGAATATTATTATTATTATTATTGTTTATTTCCAATACTCTAAATTTTGTACGTTATTATAAAGTAGCCACCACGTTCATGTGACGTATGTAACAGCGCCGTCTTAGCGTTCGCTGGTTGTTAGCCTCAGCGACATCTTAGCAACACCGGCCGCCGGTGACGTGATAAGAATAAAACCAATGCAAATATTATCTCCGATATTGAGAATAGTTGCAAGATATTAATGTTATGATAATTGATTCTTGTATCCAAGAAGTTTTCTTCTAAATAAATAAAATGTTTATTTAAAAAATACGAAAATAGCGTGAACCAAAAATTTAATCAGAGTGACGTGACCTTCCTTCCTAACGGCTCGTCGCCGACTGGGAGGGGGCACAATAAACAACCTACACTAGTACCTCATGTGAACGCATAAGGTTCAAATTGCTGAGATGTTTGACTTTATTCAAATCTATCAAGCGTCGAATTAGACGTGATTTCGCGAATTTCTCTTAATAAAAAAAAAACTACGTGTCGTAGTGAAATAATTTTTAGGTAATTCTCTAGCTTATTAAATTTCCTTTATTATCATAGCAAAAAATATATTACTTTACGATCTAAATATAGCAAACTGCGCGACGAAAACATTTTCTAAGGGTCATCTTTGTGACCTTTTTTCTACGAAACTATTATAATTACATGAAATATTTTTAGGTAAGTCTTTTCTTTAGATTCTCGACTTTATCCAAGTAAATTTTCTGGTTTGTAGTATATACCGATACGGCAAACTGCGCGACGAAAAATTGAGAGTTTTTCGGTGTTTCCGTTTGGACAGCGCCTTAACACTCAGTCGAAAAAAAGCAAAGCAAAATATATTCATTTATTTTATTATAATGAATTCATGAACAAATTATTGTAAAAACCGTTTTATTGCAAGAACATGTTATAATCATAATGAAGTGTATAACCACATTGATATATTTAGTAATTACCAGGCATTCATTAAATCTATAAAAACTGTCACAGACTCACTTTCAAATATTTCTTAGTTGTCTTTTTTGCATTTTTAGGTATCAAATATTTTCTGTGAACTAGTTATTATTTATTATAATAATTTATCTTAACTAGTTTACTTGTTTTGCAATCTTAAATAATTAAAAAAAAATTAAATAAGGTTATAGGCTTAAGTTCACTCTTACATAAAAAAAAAATATTGTTACAGTGAAAACTTTATTGGCCATATGTATAAAAAAATATGTTATTACACAATGTATTACAAGTGCTGTATGTTTTCTTAAAATCAAATAAATAAATAACAGGCCTACGGTATTTTCTACAAAATAAAAAATCGTCTGGTCTTTGGAATATTTATTTCTCTTAGAATGCAATCAACAAGAAGAACATCGTTTGATTCAAAGAAATTTGTTGAAATCACATACTTGCGATGTAGCGAAGCGTAACTAGGGCGAGGAAATGTTTGATAATGTTATGAGCATGTCTTGACGTCAGACTTGGGCATTTAGTCTTAAATAACCGTTCGTCAACAACATCCGACTCTCATTAACGATGAATTAATAAAAAGAAATGTCTACGGTAGGTACAAAAATTATAATAACTTACGTCGTTAGCTAGAGACAGTATGGTTTAACACATTATAACGCGCTTAATGAATAATGTACCACGTTGAACTAAGCTTTAGCAATACTTTATTTAATGCTAATTTTATTTTGAATTTGAAACTCTCTAAAAAACGTGTGCTGTTGATTTATTTCAATCGTATATAAATCCTATATCTGCAAACTTCTTTTGCTGTTTCATCACTCTCTTGTTTTAGATTTAAAATTTACAATCAGCTTTGTTAAAATAATTGTTTATGTTTAGGTATATAAATAAATATAAGTGTGTCAATGCTACGAACAGGCTGGTATTATAAAGAAGAAGGTTATTATTTTAAACTTTATCTCGACTGTATCAAGATTTATGAATCACATATTTATAAACCACGAGAAAATAAGTAAAAGTGGTTTATTTTAATTAAATTTAAGATTCTACCAGAATAGTAGGGCGAGACGAGTATTCATTGAAAGTTTTATTTAAAAGAAAAGAGTATGTAGTAAAGTCATCATACGCAACAACACTTTTTTTAATCTAGTATTTTTTTCAGGAAAGGTTTTAGAAGAAGACGACCACAAAATTTCATATGCGGTCAAATTAATGCAAGTATAATATTATTGTTGTATTATGTATGTACCCTGTATCGATATCCACAACACGGCATTTACAGAGATGTGTATTGTTCGCTTAGGCAAATCCGTACTATGTGTATATTGGGGTCACACTAGTATTCGAATGCAAGCACCGTTGAAATGTTCGTGTTTACCGAAACATAATATCCCTCCTTACCCATGCATCGTATGTACTGTACACACAGCAACAAAAGAAGCTGAACAATACATAAAAATAATAATAAATTCTGGCACTAGTCTTGTTAAGTTGTTTATGTATGCTACGGTAAACATGCGTTTCGAAACTAAGTTAAAAAAAATTACTTTTTTGCTGACCGTACATCATACAATGTTCACATGTCCTACTTTGCCTAAATGTCAGAAGAAACATTAATCTTCGGCAGATGTTACCATTTTCGTTTCTTTTTTGCAAGCGATCAGTCAAAGATAAATTTCTACCCGAACTCAATCTAAGGTCTAAATCTCTTGATTGAAGGCTTTTACGCTGTAATCAAAGTTTCTTAACAAAGCGATTAATTACAATCAAATCAAGTTGACTACTACTATGAAGGCTCAAATCTCTGTGAACAACTAACTTGTAGCGTAGGCGTTATATCCTTTTGTCAACAATTAGAGATACACCTGCTTCAGTAGTATGTTTTGGGTTTAATTATCTAGATATTATTGTTCTAATAATATTTACAGCTTTCCATAAATAATCGCAGTGTAAATATATTTTAGTCTTTAAGAGGTGGCCGTACAGCTGAACACGCGCTACCATTCGCTAAAACATGTCGAAAATATAAAAGAACGCCGCAATACACAAGGTCTCCTAAGTCGTTCACATATTGTAGACTAAACTTATATTTAATAGGAGGGAATAAAACAGGCCCAAACAAATAGCAACTTCATAAATATGTACACAATACACATGTCTCCCTATTATAAGCAATGTTTATACAACTGCCTAACCTTGAAAATTTCCATATAAAATCACGGTAGATCTACAAAGAATCGTTTCACTCTCCTTAACCTTTAAACCCATGTCCTAAAACGATCTTTCAAAGATGCAGCATTCATGGCATACATGTTTATTTTAACACAAGTGCTACAAGGTCAGCCTAAATCTGAATTGGCTCCCTGTTACAAAGTTTTATTTACAACACCAACACGTTATAATACATAAAAATGTTTTATTTTTGTGTGTACAGTTTCATTGATACAAAAGCAATGCCGACTGTTCTCATGTTCCACTCGACTCCACTCAATTGAATGTGTAAGCAATTAGAAATGTTTTTGTTATCTGGCCTGTTTTTAATGGAGCGCTATACTCTTTAAAGGTGGGATCGATGACAATCACTAAGCAATTAAGGTCGGGATGGGCCAAGGCACGCGAAACTGTCTTAAAAGCCGTAAAAACTTAATTAGTAGAAAAGTAAGAACGTATTACAGATATATCATCCGGTTTTATGTGAAATTAAAGTTAGTGATGAAAGATAAACGTTGATCTTGCTCTACTAGACAAAAACAGATAAGTATAATATTAGTCTGTATGTTGACTAATTTGACATCATAATACTATTATGACATCATAATTATCTATACAAAAAGGACTAGTGATTTAATGCAGATTCTGTGTAAATAAGTAACAGGTTTGCTATCTTCTATTCGATTATAGGTAAATAGGAATGTTTAATATCATGAATCATCGATCCAACTAAGTGAGGAGCATTAAACAAGTTCTGAGTTACCAATATTTAATGAGGTTTGTGAAGAAAAGCACTCACCGGCAGAACACTTCTGAGAAAAGTCCTTAATTTTTCAAAGTGCGATCAAAGTTGTTGTGCAACGGCAACTTTGTTCGTTTTACGTTACAATTAGAAAGTTTCAATACTCCTTTATATCAATTTTCCTTTATATCTAAAAGACGTCACTCTTAGGGCTTGTTTCACCACTGGCAAATAAATGTGTAATTCAATTTTTTTGACATATTTTATATTAAAATTACGTCAAAATCTGTCAACTAAGTTTCATAGGCTGAAATAGATATAATTTAATAGTAAAACTGACGAATACACAAAATGAAAAGTCACGATAGCAGAATCAGCACAAAACTGTTTGAGATAAAAAAGACCGATAACGTCTTGGTAAAGTCACCTCTGAAGAATTTACTTGGCTGTAGATACCAGTCGGCTGTGCCAAGTCTAGTTTAGAAGAAACCTTTACTCGAACCATTGTCATACCTACCTCTGGAATTAGGCTTTAACTTTTTTCAGGCTTCGGTAACATTGTTTTAGGTCTTACATTTCGATTAAGGATAAAAGTCTTCACTATTGGTTTTGATCTAAAACGTGACAAGGAGTGTAAATGAGAGAATTCGTTCGACACTTTCTTTTTTTTACAGATTACGTACAAAGTAACCGTTTTGCCACTAAGATGAATAACTTTGTCAGCGAAGCGATCCAGATAGCTTAAAAGTATTAAGAAGAAATAGAATATATGCAATAGTCTCAATCAGACAGCCAATTATCAAATGAATATACGAGTACGTACATACATGTGTTGCAACACAAATAATGATGATGATTATTATTATTATTAATTATGAATAAATTATTGCCGTATTCGTACAGATGGATGACATTAAACTGATTTGATTCGTTTAAGTTTATATGTGTGCCGTAACACGTGTAACGAATAAGTTTCAGTCTCAATCAGAAACCACGGAGCGAGACGAGACTGGTAACCGCAAACAGAGCACAGTTCTATTCGTACTATACAATAAACCAAATTGTAAACTAGCTCGTTTGGCAAACAAATGAAAGAACTTAGTTAAAACTGGTTTCGAGAAAGGACTAATATTATACACAATGAAAACCACAAAACGAATAAAATAAACAGAACCGCCTAGAAATAAATTAATCAGTAGATTGCCTGTTAAATTCTTTTTTTATAATATAATATAGTCTTAAACATTTAGTAGACGCTGTAAAGTAATGAAAAGTCGACGATAAAGTTCATTTCTAAAATTTTGTCATAAAATTTTATAGAAGACCCGCTCAGCTAGGGCTACCAGACTTTAGTATTTGTTGTTAAGTCAGGACCTTTACACACTAGCCAGGACCATTTAATATTTATTAATAAATGGTCCTGTCTGTTACTTACATATTGAATATATATTAGAATAGAAGTTGCCCAAACATTTTTATGGTTAATGTGTGGTTAATAGTCAAAAACTACAAAACAGTAATAAGTACATCTAATTCAGAAACAGCCTTTATTACTGGAACAAATATAATTTTCCATTTGCCTCAGGCTCTCTATGTTCTCTATTACAATTGACCAACCAAGGGTCAGCTTACACAAATAAACGATCGAAAGGCAATATAAATTACATAGATTCGATATATTATATGAAAACTATAACATAAAACAAAAGTCCGAAAGTTGTAGGCCCAAATAGACAGAAACGAGATATATACGGTAGTAGGGATCTATAAGCTTCGGTTACGTAAAAATTAAACATTTAAATAATAACCACATAATTATATGTGTATATATGTGCCATATACTCTGTAGGAGAAAAACCTTACCGAAAAGAAGGTTAAGGAATTTGTAGTATTGTTAGTAAACATGATAATTTGCCACTAAAACATGGTATTTTTATTACATTCAACTAGACAATAATTTGTAGCATTTTTTGTAATCTAATTCACACAACATTAGATTTTTGTGGTAGGTAACTGCTATGACGCCTCGATGATCATAAACAACCTGCATAAGAGCGTGCCATTTTAAAAAGCCATTGTTAACGAGAATTATGATCAGTCTTACATAAAACAGTAATAATGCTGTTAAAAATACTGACTCGGAGTAACGCTAAAAAACCATGAAGCTACTGTTGTCTCTAATTAACGTACCGACTTGAATTAATAACAGAGAGATTTTTACTCAGACAGTTTTCTGATATTCTATTACTAATAAGCACTCGACTTATATTTCAGAACGATGAAACAACCCACGTTATTTTTAAAACCTATTTAGTATTTAAGGATAGATCAGGTAAAATGTTTTCTTACAACCCTGATTAAATTACATGAAGTCTGAAGGAGAAAAGGGTCGGAGAGAAGTTAGAATATAATATTACAGTGAAGGCATCAATGACATAGAGGTCACGACCTCGCGACAAAATGGCACACGCGCAACTAAACAACATTGCTATGGTTGTACCAATTGGTAGGTGAAACTTGACTCACCATATATTATGACAATACCACAAATAAGATAGTTATTGGGTCTGAACTCTCCGTTAAAGTTGTCATACCATCTGGTGTGTAACATTGATTTTATGAATTTTAAGTCGCATGACACATGTGTGTCTAGTGACATCACAAGCCTTAATAGGTGTAAGACACCTATCGTATGACCAATAATAGCTTGCTTGGCCTACTTCGCAAGACTTATCAGTTACATTTACGTAAACTAGCCTGTCTGATATGTTATAAAATATGAACAGATTTACTTTATGAAGATAAGTGTATGTACCAGAATGAGGTGATCGGAAAATCTCTTAACTTTAAGGTGCTTGGGACACATTTATTTTTATAAAACGAAAATGGCAAACACATAATCGGCCCGACCGAAGGTAAACAGTTATCGGTTATGACGATAATGCATGCATCATTATCAGAACATTGATTTCACGTTATCGTGTTAAAATAGAAGATGGTGTAGAAATGAAATGAAATGAAATCTCGTTTAGTCATCTAGGTTACAAGATAACACTTATGAAAGCCACGAGTTAAGAATGTAACAGGTTATCCGAATGTAGTGTCAGCAAATTTGCCTACGACCAGTTCGCTGACAGGGTGGAGCTATGAGAAGAACTGGCAAGAAACTCACGCCACTCTTTTTAAAAAAATGGATAGATAGTAGTTATTTAAAAGGCCAGCCTTCTAAAAGATAAAGTTCTCTTGCTACCAGTAGAATATGTTCCGAATGGTCAATCTTAGTTGTTTCTCATTATTCTCATATGCATGTGTCATTGCTCTATTAAATAATCCATTACATTGGAAACCACAAACTGTTTTGGCAACAGATTTCCTTAGCTAATAGTGATACAATCATATGGCAATTCATTTTGGATTTTTTTGTATCAAGCTGCGTTTAAAAATCAGAATAAATGGAATAAAGAGAGTATGTTTTTATCTACATAGAAAACGGTGAGGCGTCAAAAATTTCCTCTGCAACTGTGCAATTATAACAGAAAGGACTGCTAAGCCTCACACAACATCCTATCTACATATTATTAGTTTCATTAACATAATTTATCAGATTTCATGAATCAATACTACATCTTGTAGAAACTTGATTAGAAACAAACTGTATGCTGTCTTAAGAAGTCCTCAGACTTAATAACTAAGTTAGATCAAATTAAGTTCACGATCGAAGTTGTTAAATATCTTGAAAAAAAACTTAAATCTTTTTCTTTTAATAATAAAGCTGGCGAGCTAAAGTATAAGTAAAAAAACTAAGGGCGGGAACTACGGCATCTCTTAAACGTTACCAAGATGAAGGTAGAAAGCGAAGTGGGCACCCCTTGACTCGCTCTACATTCGCGACCACCACCTAACTAAATGACATACTCATGTGCATTTTTAATGAGCACATTCCTCTTAAGGACGTGTCTCTAACGCCTACAAGTTATTCAGTAGCTGTTTATGAGTGTGCAACCAGGTCAAACCTAGAGGACACATGAAAATTTCAATTGTCAAAAATTCATGGACAAACAAAGTGGCACGGTAACGCAAGATGTTACGAGCTCTGATGTCATACTGCTTTCCAGTAATATTCTCGCGGTTCTATATTTACAATACGCCTGGGATAGATGCCAGCTGTAGCGTTTAATTCGGTTCAACAACACTCAAAAATTACAAAACAATAATAATAATATCGATAAGTCACAATTTTTCTCTTCAATAAAGGTTTTCACGCCATCCGCATCAGCACGTATATCGCAACACCTTGACAAGAAGGGCCCAGCATTTTTAAAGAACATGTTATTAATAAAGGCATTTATGAGCGTATTACTAACATATTAAATTCTAGAATTGTAGTGTATGAATAAATGTTCCCTTACTATTATTTTCCTTAAAAAAGGGTGTTCTTAAAAGCGAAAAGGGTGTACAGCCACATCAGCAGCTGAGGCTTATGAAAAAGCAAAATGCTCTGACCGCAATCGGCGTTCCGCTTAATAATTCAACTTTTTCACGTGAAATGAGCATACCGGCGCGGTTTTTTCATTTGACTTGAAGTCTAGATAGCATAATTACGCTGAACAATATTTTATACATTTGTTTCGTTCGAGAACTGAATTCTCGAATCTGAATTCCTATTAAACATTTTTTAATATAAAGACAGAATTAAAATAGCTCATTATATTTATACATAGGTATAGAGTATCTCGATGATATATATTAACATAGCACCAGGACAATTGTATACACAAAAATATTGGCAATATCCCGTAGAATTTAATTTCGACGGCACCACCTACCTAAATTCGTCGACCGCATAATGGAATAGAATAGTAGGTTACCAACTAAAAATTTTCCTCATGAGTTATATCGCGAACAATGGCGGATGGAATCGATTGATGAAGCATGGAGGAGTTTCCTGGTTTTAAATGAATCAAACCTTTATTTTACTCGTATTTACGTTTTAAGTTACTAAGGCTAAACTACAAATGAATCTACATCATTATTAAATAAAGGTTACCATAACGATTAGGCAGAGGAGCAGATTATTGTAGTGATAACTCATTACTAATACGTATGACCTTAACCCTGATTATGCTAACGCTATGATTAGGTATATTATGAAATGCCAGTCTACTGTCAAATTATGGTCATTGTTCGCTAAACTTCAGTACATACATTATACATACAGATCACATCTATTTCCCAACATAGGGGTACTAAAGCATTAGAATAATTTGGAATGTAAGTATTACTCCCAAGAACTATCAGGTTGTGGAATGAACTCCCTAACGAGGTTTTCCCAAGGGACTACAATATGGGGTTCTTCAAAAAAGGAGTGAATAGGTTTCTTAAGGGTCGGCAACGCGCTCGTGATGCCCCTGGTGTTGCAGGCGCCAATAGGCTACGGTAACCGCATACCATCAGGCGGACCGTACGTCTGTTTGCCACCGTCGTAGTATAAAAAAAAAAGATTAAGGGAAGTTTTCAACACTTAATGCTATTAACTCTTTTTATTTTTCTAAGCTGAATCCGTCTTCCATTACCCTAATATAACCAACACGTTGAAGCCTAAATATGTAATTCCATGTTATGTCTTCTCGTATCAACAGACAGTAGCGCCTAATCGCTAGCCATATGTCGTAAAATGTCAAGCTCTATACTAGCGTGTGCAAAAACACAAAAATATCTAGAAGAGTTATCCAAATAACAAAACCTTTCGCCTCATCACGAAATTTAACATAAAACACTAGCATCATAATATATGAATAACATATTCATCAATATGACAGCTTGTTGTAGATAACTACGCGTCTGACGTTATCGGTACATAACACAAAACAATATACCAACAATAAACAACGGAGCTCGATTCTTTTATGAAAGTTAAAATTCCAAATTAATATCAATAACAAAGATTAATTGAAAGGTAAACATTTGTCGAACAAATTTATTAGCTGTCAAGTAACTTTTAATATGAATTAATTAATAATTATCACTAAGGCAGTATATGGAATAGAGACGCCTCAATAACGAAGTTCAATGACATGGCTATAGTTGCCTTGACATCCGGTGCTTCTACTATTTAATGATAATAATATGATATTGATAAGCTGGTCTATTTCACTATGATAGTATAATTGCAAAACACATTTTGGTTTTAGTAGAAGGAAAATTTAGTAAATTATTATGACCAACCAAATACAATTTATGACAAAATTTTATTAAGAGCATATTGGGAATACTTCTACATTTTTATAGCCTACCTATGGAATTAATCATAATTCAAAATAACAACTCGTATTTTTTTAACAAAACAAGTAATTATAATAAATATCTTATGCTTACCTTAATAATGCAGTAAAAAGATCCGTAAGGCAACAATTATTGTACACACAGATAATAAACACTTTCAGAACACTTAACCGTTGTTTTTCATGCACTGTTAGCAAAAGCACAATGCGTGTAAGCATGCGTCTGCGTCGTCGGATACTGAGTATACTGACGATCGTTGAGATCAACACGGACGGATGTGTGACGATGATTCAGAAACTAAGCGGGTGCCGGCCAACCGTTCTCTAAAAACTATACCGGCAAACGTCAAACTACATGCTTCTATGAGCGCCTCGATGGCCACTGAGCTATCGGCTCTGACTCATTCATTACGATGACGTAGGACTCATAAATGATGACAGTAGTACGGTCGGCGTAGAACATAACAACAACTAAACCTATGTATGATGCTATCCTCGTGAATATTATAATTCTACTTTCCGAAGGTTGTTCTCAAGGGGTTTCTATTGATATGACATACATACGTTACTAATAAACCTTTACGGGTTTATTCACTTTTAGCGATCGATGGAAAATTAGTAGTCTCGGTAACTACTTCATTGAAAAGCATGCGTTACCTTCGATTGTTCCATTTTAGATAGCCTATTTTGCTGTGAATGATAAATATGAATGAAAATATGTCCTTCTTTCTGAAGAAAACTACAAGATTACTTAACTATGTAATTAAGTTGAAAATGGATGAGTTGGTTACGGTCTTTTAACGATGCGCGACGTTTGTAAGTCACATCAAGCGAAACCAATGAAATTTTTCTTAACAAGTGACATAATCTATATACTTACATTACGCACTGGCAAGCGTCCTATAAATCGCCGCTTTGAATCAATATCTATATTTATTGCTGATCTATAGATATTAGTAATTGTTAATACTGAATTTATCTTATTATCAATTTAGGTTTTAATATTTTCTGCTTATAAATAAGAGTTTTATTCCTAAGCGTCTTTGTTTGAAATGCACATTTCTTTCATTAATTTTGCTCAGTCTAATTATTCCGGTACAATCAACACGAGTACACTTTATTTGGGTAGTATTTATATTATACTCTTTCTATTGAGTTTAATTATTCTGGTCTAATCAACATGAATACATTTCACTCGAAAACAGTTTTATTCGTTATGTATTTACGCTTTTTAGGTTTAACTTTCGCTTTTATTTTTCAACTAAATATATAACTTACTTTGGTATTTGCCATGTAGAACGATGCACAACAGAAAATGCAGACTACTACTAACAGATGATATAGAATTATCAAATCATATTTGTAAGTTATTCTTAAAAGTAACAGGATTTCTACCTTGTAATGCTATTGTCTTTATAAAAATAAATGATTTAGATCATCATCATCATTTTAGCCTATTGCAGTCCACTGCTGGACATGATACTTTAACTTACCTAATATTATGAATAAACATAGAATGTTAAATAAAACTATTTAATGTGATACTTCACGAATTCCCTAATCCCCCTAAGGGCGAGACATCATGTCATCCTAAATGGGTCATGTATTTAGTTTTCGGTAATTCGTATCAGACGTAAAGATCGACATCGTTTTTGTATAATTATTATTTCTAAGACTACGTTCAAATATTTGCACAAAATTATACAAAGAATCTTGACTTTAGATATTCAAAAATCTTCACTTAAATTCATTTGAGAAAATTTTAACCAAACAAATAACAAGCGGTCACTGGTAATGCCGTATTCAAATTGCTAAGTTTCGAACTTTATTTATTCAATCTCTTTGATCGGTTTACTCGAGTCCGATTGGGGGAAATGCTTTGTTTCGCTTATAATTTATTTAAGCCAATTTTACCTGAGCCAGGGCTCTTATTTCGTCAACAATTTCGACACGACAAAACATTGTCCCTTTCAATCTTCAATGATACGAGGAGATCGTGCGTGTGACGATCAATCTATTGTCATAACAAAATCTTTACGTACCTACTTGACAAACAGGGAGATAGCACGTACATATATTGTACGAAGCTACGAACGACAAAATATATAATTTACGGAAACTTGTAATCGTAATTTAAATATTATGAAGGTTTAGGTCATTTTCTTTGAAATTAATATAAAAATGCCTATCGATTAACCACAGCCCCTAGTCAAGTTGATACCTCTACGCGTTCTTGAGAAAAATATTCTTGACAGACAACGGAGTGATTCCATAAGGATTCCGGTTTAGAGTTACGGAACCCTTAAAATTATGAAATTAGTTAAACTTTTGATTCATATTTTATGTAACAACCTCGATTTCTCAAGTAAAGAGAAATTTAAATCCTTTAGTCTCCTTTACAACTTATTGTTTGTACAGCAAAGTTTTATTAACTTTGTAATTTAATTCTACATAAACAATTTAACCAAAATACCTAATTATTTTAATGGAATAGGTATGCTTTCATTAAAACAATGTACTCTTGCAATCATTATCTATAAAATTAAGCACATTGGTAGACTAATGATGTTGAATTAGTATTACTTAATGACGATAATTAGACACAACGACGTCATTGTAGGGCGCTACTAATTGATGATCTTGACTTTCCCTAAAAATAAATAAGTAATTAGGTATAATATTATCTAATTAGAATGCTCTATGCCAAAGACAATCTTTGGTATAAAGCATACTATATTCGACTGCTTTATTTTCCTTTAATAATTATATTTAAAAAATTAAAGGCAAAAACAATTAATTGCGTCTTGCTAAGAAAAGTCAACGTATTTACATTAAACTGGTCACAGAATAACGCACGTAGGGTAAATCACTTACGATGGATTATTCTCTGAACTTCAGATGTAGTTATTCCGTTTTTCGTAAAAGGCAAAATTTTATCTCAGGTATAATGTAATTTTAGTTTACTTTCTTCGTTCAACTTTCATTTTTATGCTACTGTTAACGGGGTTGCGAACAAGTCACCTTTAAGCGTTTTAATGCAAATTGTATTTTATTCCAGCTTCCGCTTTACCTGTTAAAATAAAATATTCGCAGCTGCAGTAACGATTTAAGGTTATTCAATTATGTAATTTGCTATTTATAAAAAAAAAATATCTACACTTTCTAATTTATTCTGAATGTTTATTAGTACCTCAATTATATTAGTAGATAGTTGTGTCTAGTACTTGTGTATTATGTGAACTTACTCCGTGTTAAAGTGAAAAGTGAGAATAGTTGCCCTTTCAAAATAAACTTTTTACTCTGCTTTGAAAGGGCAACTATTCTAGAAAAATAAGTAAAAGGTCAAAGCACTTCCTTAGTTTTGGGACCTAAGTTTTAACTGACATAAATGGCTGGATCCAGTTGGCTCTGAACTCTTGAAAAGTAGTAGAATAAATGATTGATATCATTTATTAATCATAATATTTGGTTTAAAATCACTGCCAAGTCGGAAAAACGGTTAATCAGCAAATGTAGTCATACTTCTATGTTAGCTACTGTAAGCGTTAATACAAGCATAAATTAACATACTCGAGCTATTAAAAACAATGATGTTATCATAACATGCCGTCACACGCATTTGATATATTACATAGGTACCTAATATTTTCTTTAGCCCTAAGCTGCGGCGATAACGATATTAAAATGGCATACATACTGAAGTCGCTGCTCCTGCAGTAGGCTCTTTTGAACTATTTTCAGGGCCCTAATTTTAATGAATACCTATGCTAATTTAAGAATGGATCAATTGAATC
The DNA here is from genome assembly GCA_905147015.1 of Laspeyria flexula. NCBI lineage: Eukaryota > Metazoa > Arthropoda > Insecta > Lepidoptera > Erebidae > Laspeyria > Laspeyria flexula. Next base: position 12,182,870 of record LR989950.1, on the reverse strand, counting down.
AATATTAGTTTAAAACATTTTTGGTATTCTGCTACTAATTTAAGACCAATATATGAATGAAATATGAAAACATAAAATAGGTGTATGAATGAATGAAAACTGCTATTGATATCCAATTACGATTCAATTGATCGTAAATTAACAGACTTGGGGCCCTGGTTGTGTTTTCTTGAGGAGCGTTAAGTAAAAAAGGTTCGTACCATTTTTAAACAGGTAATATTTTAAATAGGTAACGATCACAGTTATTATATTAAACCTGGTTTCGTTTCATTCAAACATTCAGTAGACCGTTCCTATCTGAGCTCGAAAACGTCCAGTTTTCTTACGTAAAATTAGCATTTCAATTGCTACACAGATCTGAAGTCTGAATAATGAACGAATTGTAACCAGACGATGAGATAAGAAACGTTATATCTATATCCATTCTGATTACGATTAAAATATATGCAACCTGAATCAATTTGGAAAAACTTCAAACAGGAAGCCCCAAAACAGATACCTACAAAACATTTTATTAAGAGGGGACGCGGTCTGCGAGAAATTTGAAAAGTAGGTATTTGAAGTAGCTATTGCTGTTGCGTTGAGCCTGAGATTTAAATGTGTGAGTGGATGGTCCACATGCGTAGTAGCCCCCCCCCATCCTCCCCACTAGCATCTTCCCCGCGCCCGTGTACCGGCGAGTCGGCGAATCTACATTTTGCATTTATTTGGGTTTTGAAATTTGGACCGATTTAAGCAAAAATGATCCAATCAACACAAACCTCATTTTGAGATATTTGACTTTGAAATTCATTGCAGTATTTCTCTGGCTGTCAAAATGAGGTTTATGTTGATTGGATCATTTTTGCTTAAATCGGTCCATTTGATGTCATCGTGTTACTTAGTTACCTACACGTTGTTATTATTGTTTTTACGTGTATGTAAATAATGGAAAAAATCGTAGTACTTACCTTACCTCTATTTAAGATTTATAAAATATTTTATCGCTAACCTACATATGAATAAAATGTCCTGAGGGTTCTGTTCGAATTTTAATATAATTTTAGTTTTTATTAATATCATTGTAATGGTAATTAAGATCATTGTTGTATTCGTAAATCAAAGGCACTCCTAATACAGCAAGAGAATAATTATGGTAAAAGAAGAGGTAGGATGAAAACAATTTTCAGAAGAAACTAGATTGTCCGTCAACTTGGTTATTCGTCAACAACAATAAAAGTTTATAAGCTGCAAGTCTTGATGAACTTGTAAAATATTATGGCTCAATAAATATAAAATTTAAAATATCGGTATAAAATTTCTGAAAAACTCCAAAAAATTGAATAGAAACTAAAAAAATATGTCTTATTTTGGCAAAATATCGAACCGAGACCAGCAGTGGGACTTAATGGGTTGCTGATGATGATCGAACTTATCTAAACTAGATATTTCTTTTCACGAATGGCCTTTACTTGAAATAATTGACGGGATCACACAATTTACCCGTAAGCGAAAAGACGGAAATGACAATAGAATAAATTAATGTCCTATTTATTGTTTTAAATTCTTTTTAGGGTTCCATAATCTATACTCCAAAATGAAAAAAAAACGAATCATTATAGGATCGCTCCGTTGTCCGTCTGTCTGTCAAGAATATTTTTCTCAAGAATGCGTAGAGGTCATCAATCAATTTTGGGACGAAACCCTAAAAATACTCGGGTCTACAATCCCTTGGAATATAATAAAAGATCAGAGTTCTAAGTAAATGCAAGATATGAAAAGATACAGCCGTTTATTCTCCATTTTTGCTGCATATCTTGACGATCAAAAAAGTCAAAACCTATAGAAACTTCCCCTTGACCTAGAATCACGAAATTTGGCAAAAAGCAATATTAAGTTGCACAAGTAAAGCAAAAAGTTCGAAAAATAATAAAAAAATGTATAATCGTACGGAACCCTCGGTGCGCGAATCCAACTCGCATTTTGCCAGCTATTTTAAATAAAATACCCACAACCTCTCTTGCATCCATTATAATGGGTGATATGAATATACTTGATAAGACTAGTCTTACTTTTAGAGGAGCTAAATCAAATCGTAATCTTATTAACTTAATAAAAAAGTCGGAAATTAACCTTACAGTTTCACAATTTAATAAATAAAAACAGTAAATCGTCTACATCGACATTGATGGACATCACTACAGCATCGATAAAAAAAAATATCGACAGATACCACTTCCCTAGTCATATACATGTAAGTGACCCCCCCCTTACCTCAAGTCACCCCCGAAGAGTGCGATAAAGACAGCTACAGCTCAGACAGATTTTAAGACAAAAATTTTGACGAAATGGACGTTTCGTATTCCCCTGTTTTCTCCTCGAAAACTGAGCGGATTCAATCCTTTTTTACATGAAAAATTCCAGAAAGAGTATGACTAGGTTCCTATCATTTTTTTTTATGGAAATAACTAATAGAATTCCTCTGGTAGTCCTCTAATTACGACAGTAAAAATACGGCAATTTTAGCAATATTTGGAAGCTCATATTTTCTTTATTAATAAGTTTTTGAAAAAAAGGAAATGATAGGGACATGCCTATAGCTGAACTTGAATTTTTGAGCTAAAAAAAATTGCCTTTTAGACATTATTCAGGGAGAAAACAGGGGAATACGTTTGTATGAAGAATCTTGCGCCGCGTTCCCTCTTAAGAGACCTATAAAACTGACTGTTTTTGTTCACTGATCAATTTGTAACGAATGAGTGTCAAGTGCTAATACAATTTTCATCAGCGTGCCTCGACATGATATCATAAAACAGTTTACGCATCCCTGGTCATCTTCAATAAATTGATTCTTACCTTAATTGAAGGACTATGTTATGTAGCATTATCCTGAACGTCATCAATAAAAGAATTGTGCACGGGCCGTTTACGGGCAATTGAGTATGCCCACACAAACATACAAGAAAAACAAAACATAAAAAGTCACGCCTCTTTACCTGAAGGGGTAAGCAGAGGTGGATCACACCCATATCTCGCCAGTTTTGGGACAGGCATCTACTCAATAAAAATAGAACCCATGTAGTAATATCATTTCTTTTGCTGTGATTTTTATGCGTGTCAGTTTTTATAATTAAAACGTTCATGAAGGCAATAAATTTAATATAGATCAAATATATTATCCCACATGTTGTGTGTTACCTACATAATTATCTAAAAACAAGGCATAATGTTATTTAAGTTTTCCTATGAACATGAATATGTGTAATCTTTCTTTTTTCATGACTACTAAAGAGCCTTAAATTGGTCTAACGTGAAGCCTAGCCTCTCTAGCCTCTAGCCTATTCCTCGATAAATAGGTTAACCAAAAAAAAAAGATTTTTTCGAATCGGACCAGTGGTGCCTGCGATTATCGTGTTCAACCAAACAAACTCTTTAGCTTTATAATACTATACAGTATGGTAGGGTTAACGTAACTCTGCACATGTGCACATTTTAATTTATTTTATGTTACGCGGTTTTGGGAGCAAGCTGTGGCAGTTTTCGATTTCCGTTTTTTTCATGGAATCTATTATTATTATACTATGGTAGATGGTAGTCTTACTTTTTTCAAAGTTTATACAAAAAGAGAATTTCCACTTTTCTTTTTTTGCAATTAGGTGGCTAAATCAAATCCTGCGCTATTCAACCTCCTTAAGAAGGTCGTTCAATATCGTCGTCTGGTTATGATAGGTGTGGGTAGCTCTACTATGAGTTCTGATATATACTTTGTTTGAAAAATTTAAAAACGTTATAATAAAATGTATGACGTAAGCGACGCTTTTCAAATTAGATTTTAGGAATCTATGAGGATACTTACCCTTCGATACAGTAACTGCCATTTATTATTGAATATCAATTCTAAAATTGGCAATCGACTCTACAATAATAAAATAGGACCCTTGAGAATTGACTTAGGCGCACTTAAATAACTGTTTCGTCATAACAGGTGAACGTCAGCTTAGTAAAAAAAAAGTACATTGACATTAAATTTGATTCTCGGCAAATAAGTAAAAAGATTAATGAACTAAATAAATTTTAACATGTGAGATTGATACGATAAAATTATAAAGAATTTATAGGCAATTTTAAACATAACATTATGTAAGTTGACAACGTTAGTATTTAAAATTACAATCACCTTAAGGCCCATTTCTTTGGAATCTCTCAACGAAATAAGACGACAATCACGTACTTTGAGAAAGATAGGAGCTTGTGTTAGGTTTTCTTAGTTTAAATCTAACTAAATAATTTAAACCGGTATAAAGCTGATACCCAAAACATACGAGTTTCACGTATATCGATTATTCGTTTGCCAGGAAGCTGAGAATTTGCAGAAAGGCAGATAAACTGCTTACTTGGATAACGGCCAACCGAATCGATTTTCTCATTTGTGGTGCTTCAAATACATATAAGGGGTCGTCAATGATAATAATCACTTATTTCAGTACTGTTGGCAATTACTAAACAGATACTGCTACTATGCGTTTCACAACATAAGGATCGGCGCCATTTTTTTTTATGTTAAAAAAAAACTTTATTGTCGTATTAAATGAAAATAAATTAAATAGTACGTTGTATTCATTTGCGTAATAACCGTTCATATAAACACTGAAGTAGACGCGTATTACGAACGCGTTTCAGAACAAAAATGGCTCAACGCCGATCCCGATCTATTGTGAAACGCAGAGTATGTGAATGTATTTTGTTAATAGGTACATAGCGTAGGCTCAAAATAATTATAATTTTACCATGCAGACCACTCAAAGTTTCTTTACAAAGAGCACTTACTTTTTTTATGAGCCATACTTGCACTGAGAGTACCACATAGGACATAAGATAGGTGTCATACCTTTCCTATGACCGGATTTGTGAACCCTTACTTATAACTTTTATTTATAAATTAGACCGGAACGCTGACAAGTTTAAAGTAATTCAGTTTATATATTAATTTCTTATTAAATGATTACCATGTGTCGTATAAGTTTTATAATTTTGGCCCAAATGTGAACTGAACTGTGAAGTCTTATTTACTAAAACTGCATAATTATAACCTTGATCATATTTGCGATTCAGCCGTATTGATTAATAAAGTTTTAAGCTTAAAGTTGCTAAATTAGATAAGCCGTTGTCAACCCTCAAGAAAAAGTAGGTACATTAGTTTTTACACAATTGCCCAAAGAAAATAGAGTGTTATTCATCCGTTATTCTCACCTGAATCTGCTACAACTGGGCCGAGTGGATCAAAGCGTACGCGATGTTCAACGGCTGCACGTGCAGCGCATACGAGATCCGAAAAAAATCTATGCCTCCTCAATGCTAACTCATCCCTTCCAACCGGGGTGGCAGGTGGATCCCGAGGCTCCTCATTTTCTGTACTTTTAGATGCATTCGCCTCAAATACTTCATCGTCATCTGTATCAGACTCCTGTTTTATACTAGAACGATGTTCAGATAAACCATTGCTACTGTTTGTTGTAGATTTTAAAATTCCTGTAGATTTTCGCCGACCCCCAGGTCGTACGTCTACGTTAGTACGCGCCAGCTCTTGTTCTAGGCGCGTTAACTCTTCCAAAGTTGCGGAATCACGGCGGCAATCCACAGAAAATCGCTTAAAATCTAAGCGCGTCCGCTTACTATAATCAACAGAGTACCTTTTTCGTATTAAATCCTTTTTGGGAAGCACCAAATCCATAGTGTCATCTCCAGATTCGCTAACCGAGTCATTATGCACCTCTTCATTATTCTCATTTTTATTCATGTCGTCAGCGATATCGGGTTGTTGTTCCGGTATCTCTTTCGTATCATCATCCTTTTCATTTTGTGAATCATCTTGTTTTACCGGGGATTGTATATTTGTTTGAATTAACTCGTCTTTTTTTTCCTCATTATTAACCTCGACCTCAGGCAGTTTTTCTTTTGTTTGTGCAGTTTCTGATTCAGACGCATCCATATTTTCAGATTTCGATTTGCTCTTACTAATTTTTTTTGTGGGTCGCGCACAACAACTTTTGAACATAATTATAACGTTTAAATTTAATATAAATATTTCATTTTATAACAAAACAATAAACTATGAAGGCTTTGTAACTTTTGTCTTAAATATTTTTATAACAGCATTTTAGACATAAATGGTAGAATATAACAGCCCGTGTTAATATTTAAGTCAAGATTTTCAATTCAAGGATATCGCAGGCCATAATAGTGCGATGGTAGAGAACATATACGGGGGTCGGCGGCCGGCCGAGCGCGCGGCGGCGGGCGACTGACGGCACTGACGCAGGGCGGATGCGCCGCCCGCCCGGCGCATCCTGCCACCCGGCACCGGCACCCGCTCCCACTCAACACGAACCGAGCGAGATTCGGGAGCCCAAAGCGTGAATGCCTTCTCTCCCAGCATTCCGCTAACAAGCTCAAGTAAATACGTTACCATGAAATAATTGTGATACTGGTAGCTAAATTTAGCACCTTTAACTATCTGGTTGTAATACTACATATGCGGTAACTAATTAGTGAGTAGATGTTTACTTAAAAAAAGGTAATTTTTTTTGGGGTTAAGAGGCCACAGGACAATCACGCAAAAAAAAAAATCATCTGCTACGGCAATTTATTATATCAATAGAGAAAAATAATACATTATAATTTATATTTCTCACTTATTTTTGCTTTCGCATCATTAATTTTGTTCCCTCAATCCTTCAATTACAGTATAATAAATATTTCGCTTGCTTTATTTATCCTGGAATTGACGGCAATGTTTGTACTTCTGATTCAATATTTTATACATTATATCCAACTGTTATCATCTAAACCGGTTTTTTGTACACTACAATGTGATGAGGATGTGAACTGGATACATACGATAACTTTTGTTAATTACAGGGTAACGTAATAACAAAATTTTTATTTGACTGACATATCCAGGTTCAGCTAAAACTTAATGGAGCTCGACGTATGAAATCTCGCCCGGCTACTGCTTAGGCATCGTAAAAGCCACAGTGTCGCTGTTATGAGACTATTACCCAAAACATTTTCACGTAGTGAAAAATAATTTATTTGAACACCATAGTAAGATGATTTCGATAACGATTTTTTTTAAAGATAAAAACTAAAGTGCATGGCGTCGTTTCGAATGCCTCTCTATTTCTCTCGACAAGTAAGGGTTCTATTATACTGTTCGTGTTACGAAAGCAATTATCGTGCTGTCTTTATCTTCCGCCGCCTCCTCCTTACGTCATGTTTCTCATACCTGAGATTGAATCATATTCTTTTCGTATTATTTTCATCGATTGCCCTTTTTTTGAGACATGCTATTTATCATGAACAGCAAGTACTAATTATTTTCAGAATGAATAATAAACAAGATATATCTTTGAGGTTCATAACCATTTGATCTTACAGGTTTACCATTCTAGATTGTGGACACCCGGAATGTGTCTTGTCCCCGGAACTTCTTGTGTTTCAGAGGCTGACATGAAATTAACTAATAGAGCTCGTAAAACAGAGCTTTTGATATACAAGTTTGATTATATTATTTATTATACTTCCAATCTTACTCCTTGCGAAAAACAAAGACAGTTTGGGACTTCTTTTTGTAAAATTGTATTGTATGTAATTGGTGCTAGAACAAAGATAGATTATATATAAGATGTAAAACTAAGTAGGTATGTAGTCGGAAAAATCTTAGTAGAAATAGTTTTTATAATTTGTACACTACACTACATATTATTAAACAAAGTCGCCCACCGCATCTGTTTGTCGGTCTGTTCGTGATAAACTCAAAATGTAAAGAACGAATTTCCATGCGGTTTTAACTAATAGGTAAACAGATTGATTCATGATATGTAAAATAAATAAAAAAATTACGTGAAAAATTTAATAATTCCTTCAGCCATTTGTTTAATAAAAGTAAAATGGGCTCAAGAAAGGAAATGCCGTTTAAGATATTCGGTAGCAAATGCTTTGAAAATAAATTGTAGAGGTAATACAGTAGTAGCGGCAATAGACTTTTGTCTCGAAAGTACAATATTGTACACGGTACAATATTGTACTTTCGAGACAAAAGTCTACGGGCTGTAGTTAACGACTCTCAGCCGTTTGCCGGTGACTGGGCGCAGAATACGCCTGCGTCACACAACACAAAACCCGTATTTTATGTTCAAAAAGAACGTAGAATATATTAGAGAGTTACACACGATTTTCATAGTGAAACGGAAATTAGCTATGTTTGTTATAAAATTGTGAATGCACGCTAACGAAAGAAAAGATTGCTACGTGTGACTTTTACATAGTAAACAAGTAAATATAATTAGAAAATTGAAAGACTGCAAAAAATCAACAAATAAGCAACGCACTAAAAAGACCGAAAAATTTTTGTAATTATTATTCCTGGTTAAATTTAAATATATAACATAATTATATATTTGTAATCTCCATTTGATTTCCTTTATTTTGAAATCCTACTCGATACGTTTAGTTAAAAAAAAATCTAACTTCTTACAATTTGGAGCCAAAAGTCCGCCGTTTTGTCTTTTTTTTTATAATACCTATCTGGGGGTTGGGTTTTTGAGAAGAATCTAACGATACCTTAATTGTCTAAATCCATCCAGCCGTTTTGAAGAAACGTGGGAAAAAAGAAATTGACAAACTTACAAGATACGCGCGAAAAACAATACCCGTCCTGTCAGTCGGGTAAAAATTTTAAAGAAAAATCTGTGGCTAGAATATTATAAATAAGTAAATAAATATATTCATATTTAGGATTTTATAACAACAAATAAACATAGAAGAGTAACACCAGATGTCTTGCAACATACATATTAATACACAACCATACGATAGACAAAATATAGCTCCTGGTATATCGCATTGGAGCAGTAGTTTTGCCACCCGAAAGTTGTCGCTTGTCACACTATAAAACATTGCTAATTAGCGCAAGATGCAAACTGTTCATATTTCTGTAATTGGTACCCATCAGTGCATATAAAAATCGATGCCAATGTCTTATCGCTTTGTTAATTAGGTATGAGTTACTTGCTTTTGCTTATTGTTATTGCGATTGATGTTTAATTTGACTCTAATCGCAACGAATTAACGTTTGTTATTATTATGCATTATTAAGCAGATTATATTCAATACTAATCTGCTTAATAACAAAGAGTAACTCAATATTTTGATACAAAACCTATGAATACAAAGTTAAATACAAGGAAAATTATATATGTATAAAGGTAGTTTTTTCCAAGTTAGGCCGGAATTTCCTTATCGCTATGGATCTTCTCCAAAACAATTAAACACGCGGTAAACTGTAAACAAGTAAACTGTACTAACTTTTCCAGAAACTTCGCTGTAAATATAATATCACATTCGAGTACACAGGCGTGCACAAAATTGTATGATATAATTTGATTATTTTTCCTTACACACGTGTACCTAATACATTATTATGTTTTTGCCGAAATCGAGACAAGTGGTAAGAGAAAAAAAGGCAGAGCCCCAATCAGATAGGATGATATTCAAAACAAATTGGTTTGAAACCATACACATAAACGAATAATACAAACGAAGGCACTCCGGGCTGATTTTCTTTTTGCTGGTAACCATTGACGCGATTGACAAACTAAGAGACAGAGAAGATCAGAGAAAGTGATTTTTAAATTGTTCTGTCCAAAAACCATACCAATTTCTCCATCAATTCGAATCAATTCGAACAATGCTTTTCTATAGCAACACTAATTCCGTTAGTAATAGGTACTTGTGTATGCAAACGGAGTTCTAATAGAAACAAGCAGCCGTAATTATCCTGTAGAGTAGTTAAATTCCAGGTGGCCTTGTATACAGAAATAGGTACTGCATTGTGGCGCTTTAGTAATTTGGTACTAGTTACCATCTAATTGTATTACGTATCTAACAAGTTATACGCCACACTCCTAATTCTATTTTGAACTGCTTAGAGAACACTAAAGCTAAGTTTATTACACAAGATTCACTTCCCTCCTTGTTAAAGATTGATACTATTAAAAACTTCATAAAAAATGCTAAATTATAAAAATAAATATTTTAAGGGGGCACTCCGTACATGTAACAGAAGCATTAAAATATTTTTTCGGTAAAAATTGGACTTTGGTCTTTGAGGGGTATTAAGATACGGCAGAGAAGATTGACAAACCTCTGATTTGCTGACGATGTAGTCGGGGAATCCAAAACGGTATTGGGTTTTTCTGTCTTGAAATTCTCCGTATCAGCCCTAAATCTAGAAATGTCTGGTTAACGGCAATCGACCAAACATAGCTGGTGCAATGTGGGTTTTAATGTAAATGTGGGTGTTTACCTACCTCTCAGGGAAAATATGAAATATTATAATAATGTTGTATGTGTACAAGATGCTGTAGGGCAGCACTAATCGACCATAAACTAGGTATAAAGCTATGATTAAATTTTAATGTCAAAAATATGTCATGACACTATTATATAGAAATGATAAGTGACCATATATTTAATTAGTATTGTAATTTAATAACACGAATTTAGTAACACGAGTAGAGAAAGGAATTTTAAGCTGGTTTGGACATGTCGAGAGAATAAATGAAGGAAGGAAGAGTGATATAACAAATATATGAGGCAAATGTGAAACGAAACGTTGGAATGTACCATGACCAAATAGGTGACGTTCTAAAGAAGGGACAGATTAGGGGTACCCTCAATCGGCGAAAATGCAGGTAAAGAATGATGAATGTTGCAGAAGCCAAAGATATTTGTCAGAATCGTAGCAAGTCTCTGCCTAACCCTCTGTTGGGAATGAGGCGTGATCTACATGTATGTATGTATATGTATTGTAATTTTCCCTAGCTGTTTAGATGAAAAATTTAAGTGTGCAATAGAGGAAATACAAACGAAAACCAGTCTGCTAGTAATTGTAGAAGAATTTTCAATTCATGACAAAATGAAACAATATGTCTTTCTGTGCTTACCCATTCTTTTGATTACAGAAAACGGACAAAATTGAATGAGCAAAATATTGTACATCATAAGAGCTATAGCTAATAGCTCTTATGATGTAAAATATTTTGCTACATTAGTATGTATGTAGCAAAATATTTTTGACTAACAGGCCAGTCAATATTATAGATAATTTGTTTTATTTTTTACATAATAAAACGAATTATCTATAATATTGACTGGCCTGTTAGTCTAGTGGTTAGTTTTTAATTTATAAAAAAGCTAAAATATGACGTATGTACGTAAAAATATATATTTCAGGCCACTGAAACATATTTTTTATAAGTTATGAAAAATTGATTCTTTTAAACTTTGTTATTTAAGTCTAATATTACCATTTGAGTGATGATTTTTATTATTATTTATAACACACAAAATTGATAATTTTTTAAGTTATAAAAAAAGCTCATAAATATCAGGAAAACAGGAAAAATGCATAATTTATTCATTAAAACTGTTAAAAACAAATTATCTTATGCCCTAAACCTTTTCTTTTAAAATATTACCATGTTTGCTCATTAGGTACTTTACACTAAAAATTAAAAATCTAACATAGTTAAGTAGGTATTATTTAGGCGAGAATGCATGAAAAGACTGATGAATGTTGAAGAAGCCGCAGATCAGCCAGAGAAGAAGAATCGTAGCAAGTGGAAGGAAATGGTCTCTGCCTACCCCTCTGTTGGGAAAGAGGCGTGATCTATATGTATGTATTTAACAATTTTCTAATAATTTGTTTCATGTTCTTTACCTACACATATATTTTTTGAATAAAGCCAGTACAGAGGAAGATTTTCGAAGCTTAAAACACCCCTCGAAAATTACTTCCATTTTCATGTAGTCAGTCACATTTACATTTGATTAAAAAAAACAGTATCCTTCCTGGTAGTTGGGTAATAAATCAATTATTGCAAGTCTTTTAGCACACATTTTTATTTTTATACACAGGGAAACTTGAATATTCAGCTATCTAACCATATTAAATCTAATACTATAAGGTATTCGTAATAATAGGTAGAATTAGAGATGACCGATTCTGACCGTTCACTATTGTCAAAAAACAATAAATGACTGGTGGAATTGATTTAGAATGTAAATCACACAACTAAGAAAACCCATAGAAAACACTAACATATCACTAATCAAAATGACAAATTTAGTGGTTATTTACTCTGTGAAAATGACTGAAAATGATGGGCTTATAGTCATAAACCGTAATTGATAGCCAGTCAGATTCAGTCACTGATCATTTTCAATACTAGGCAGAATATTACAAAAAATGGGTATAAATGTGAGAGTATGTCACATATGGAAATGCCCTATTGGTACTGGAAACTGGGGATAATGTTGGTAATTCTTATTTATTACTACAATGTACAGGCACACGTAAGTGTATGCATACCTACGTAGCTTTTAGTTGTTGACCTTATATGTCACTCACAAACATTTAAATAAGTATCTAGCTAAACTCTATTACAAAGGGCTGCCACTACACCTCTTATTTCATCAAAATAGAGAAAAAGTATATGGCAATGCTTCTCTAAACTTATAAATAAAACAAAGTTTCAGAAATAATTAATTACCAACTTATAGAAAATTCAGCTTACTAAAGCCAATCAAATCCGCATCAGCAACGAAAAATATTGTAGAGGCCACAAATTTAACATCTATTAAATATTGCAGCAAGATGTTACGTTGAACAAAGTATAGTAAACAATGAGCAAAGAATCCGCCTATTACATTAAAGTAAAACAAATTGTAAATAAATGTTGAGATAAGATAAAATGTAGCGTCCCATCAAAATAATGACTTGGCGATGTATTATCTCCGAGGCGTAATATAACATGTAATATTTATGTAAATACAAATGTGTTAACATAATTACTTACAGATTAATAATCGCCTTACTGGATCACCACTGATATGTTGTAAACAATAATAATTCACTAGTTTTACGTATAAAACAATAAAAAATTCAGTCTTTTTAGGTTATTTGTCAGATAATGGCTACAACATAATCAGATCTCACCCTATTCCACGTTCATTATTATAAATAAGTAAAAAATGAATTTCAAGAAAAAAGGGAAGAAATTTGAAAAGAATAATAATGGATCATAATGATTGAAGAATGTTCACAATAATTTTGTTTGCTAAATAATTTGTAAACCTAAATACCCGTTTTAAATCATTTTCATGGGAAAGATGTATAGTGGTAGTGGAACAAGTGCTTTTATTTTGATTATCTGTAAGATGATCATAGACTATTTAAAACCAAGGAGGTACCTATATATATTTAAAACCGTAAAATCCATAGACTACTGGTTATGGCTACTATAACCATAGACCAGGGATTTCCAACCTTTACTTCGCTGATATTATTTTCATGCCCTTAAGTTTCAACAAAATTAAGAAACTACATTTTTTATTTGAATTTCAAATAAGTACCATACCTACAGATACAAATAACATTTTCGGAAATGTAAACGTACCTATTGCGCCCCCCCTCCCCTCACATTTTTCTACGCCCCCGAAGAGGGGTTGCCCCTTATTTCTGTTCCGTGGTTGCCCCCCTATTTTTATCTATAAATAAACTAACATTAGGCCGAAAACAGAATAGGGGCCTTAATCTTTAACCATAGATAATACATATACTTAACAAACCACCATTACCATCACACCCTCAAAGTTAGAGGTACCTACAAAGTACCCCCCATAATAGGTGCCCTCGTCTGAGGTCCTATCATAACTTACTAGGTACCTATTAATTTAAATGCGAAGGTGAGAATGGATGATGTTTATTTCTCAATCAAGCAAGAACAGCTGAAAGAAGTGTGGCTGATACTGGCTTGGCCACCGTCGGGGATTTTGATTTTGATAACACAAATATTTAGTCGCTGCTAATTGCGTAGTCAAAATTAGAGACGTCAAGTATTAGAATTAGTTGGTTAGTGGTTTTTTAGTTGGCCGATCTGCGGAGTCTTGGCCAACTTGGCCACATTTAAATCTCAAAAACTGACACCCTGTGAAGATTGTTTTCACCCAGAATTAGTCGCTAATTGGTCGAAATTAGACCAAAAATCAGATTTGGTCGGGTCTTATTTTTAAGGTATAGTCCAGGAGCTAGATCGAATCAAATTATTTATAACTCCGAATATACAAGACCAACTTACAGTGTGTGATAGGATTGTTTTATAAAATAAAAAGATAGTTTATGGAAAGTAATTTAATTACCATTATCTTACCCAAATTTCTCTAACAAGAAAAGCAAAGTATATCTAAAACATTGATACAGATTAAAAAAAATATATTATAGAAATTGTGTTTATTCAATTAATTACGCTTTATTCAAAGGCACATAAAACACTGTGATCACGCCAGTGCTTGTGCTAACCTATGTGAACATTATGAGTGATAAATAGGTGATAAATAATAAAATATAATCATAGATTTTGATTTATACCTACAACGCCTTATGTGTTTAATGTACTTCGCGTCTTTGCTTAATCTTTATATAAAACATAAAAGCTAAACAAATTACTAGTACATACATTAATTCATCATTATTTAATAAAGACATCACAATATTATTGCAAAAATTATAATTCTAACATATATAGTAGTTGTCGTGTGCATAGTTATTCCATGCATCACAATTAGTCCATATATGCTAAGCATACATTTAAAAAGACCTATACCTACAGTTTAAAGATTTAACGGAATTATATTTCCCTACATCTTAGTTTCTATGACAATAATATTAATGAATCTGTTAATTATCAGATTGAATAAGATTTAAATAATTGGCAAAGGTGCAATTTAAAAACATATAATTATTATGTAATTTGACAAAAACAGTAATATTATTTTTATATAATTTAATAGCCGCTGCTGCACACACCTTAGTTATTAGACAATATATTATAAGTAGTTCAGATTCATTAATCTCACTGAAAATAAATAGCCAATATATTTAACAATTATAGGCCATTTACTTTCAATTCATGAAACTTATAGCGTAATTAGTGGTTCCTTTAAAAAAAATTCAGTAAGTAGTAAATCAACACTAATCCTATGGGTATGGTATAGCTTAACATACATAAAATCTTATATTTCAGCATATTCCTGTTACAATCTACTAAACAGAAAATTAAGTAACTAATCTATTTTACAAGTAACCATCAGATATACGTGGAAAAGTGTATATTATTTGTGTGTATAACAATGCTTTAATTTTAAGATTCCACTCATTTGGTTAATTTAAGTTTTAATCTGGTGATGCTATTGGTCGTTCAACACGCGTGTAGAGCGATCAATAAAAAAAAAAATTCAATACGATTCAAATTCATAACGAATCTTGACCGGTTGAAAATAATCTGAGCAAACACAAAATTCGCAGCCAGTTGTTTCAATTTTGGAATGGCCAAGACTCGCGTGTAGAGTTGCGCCCAATGATATTGTATGTTTTAACATACAATATACATACAATATCATTGGGTGCGCCACTCACTTACACTGCCACAATCACTTAGATCGACTCGAATACAGATTTTGTTGACGCATTTTGTTGCACTTACAAACTGTATATAACTTTATATGAATGACTAAATGTCATCAGTGTAATTACAATTTAAGGAAATAACAATTATATTAGTTGAATACAGTATCAATTTAATTTCTTTATAAAATTATAAAACAAATTTTCTTTAATATATCACAATCTTTTGCCGTCACCAACAACAAAGACGAAACTTAACATTACGACATTTATAACATCTACCTAAAAGGTGAACTAAATGCACTATTTGTATTAAATACACAATTATTTGTACAACATGTTTCGGTATCTCTCATACTCATATATACTTAATTATAATATAATATATAACAAAATGACTTTGCCATAATAAACTTTTTATGTAGACTGGTACATAAATGTTCAGTCAGGGGTAATTCATAACTAAGTAGGTAGCTAAGTTCGCCTTCAACACTTTGGTCAAAACTTTTTTAATCAAAGTTTGAGGAATGCAAAGTTACATTGAAGCGAAACATTCAAAGGAGAACATTCATCACTTATTTTTATGATTATATTTTTTTTTTGTGCATTATACTAAAATTATTTCACAGACGCGAATCATAACCTAAATTAATTGTTCAAAATTATATATATAATTATAGGTTATAGAAATTGCATTGTTTTTTTTTGCCATAATTTGTGGAAATTTTCCAATGATTTGAATTTAAGCCATGAAAAACTACAGTTTATTAATATAGCTTAAGTGCCAATGCTACATTACCTTTTGTGACTTAATTTTTATTTTACTTTTATTCATTCCTTACTTGACTAGCACAGTGACAAACACCAAAATAGCAACTTTCGCTGAAATATTTTACATAATATTTCGCCTTATATACTGTAACGTTAGCGTGCCTTATCAACAAAATATTTACATTGTGAAGCGTCGGCTTATGTGTAAATTTTAAAATACATGTCTCATGATATCTTATGCTTCTGCTCGATGGTTGGTGGATTTTGGTGCTCAAAATTGGGCTCTTATTGACTATCTAATTTGGTAGGTATCATATTTTTTTTACCGCATCTTTTTAATACAGAAAAATATATTTTCGTCAGAATTCAGTAGTTTTTCCCTTAGGTACCATACTTGCCTTCTTTCAAAGGAGAATAGAATGCGATTTAAATGTCTTTGGAGTGAGACTTAAGAATAAAAATCTCTCGGTATGTAGTATTTATATTGGTATTGCACATGTCATACGGTAACCATCACGTTGAACTCACCCCATGTACGTAATTTTGATTAAAAAAATATGTCTAAACTAATTTTGGACATAATGTCTAATACATTGTCACTACTACGCATTGCCTATTACGCGTCATGCAACGGTAAAATGACGTCAACTTTTTGGTATCAAATATTCATATCAGTTAATTACAAGATATCATTATCAAGTTGGGTATAAAATAGATAAAAAATTGAATAATATAAAGATGATAAAAGATTTTATATTGATCCCGATAAACGTGTGTATGTATTATATAATTTGATAACACGAAGATATAGAACTTGTAAGGAAGCTTGTTGAATGAAATAGACATTATTGCTGGAGTCTTACTTTATGTACGATAATTCAGACTGCAAATTTAAATAGCTATATTTTGCTCACATAAAATATTTGTGACATAATTTTACAATGAGATCAACACTGAATAATATGCGGATTTTCTTTTCCCATATAAAATTTTTCAACGTTAAAATCTTTTTTTGCGTACAAATGGTTGAATGAAAGTTTTTCATAAATATATCCCCCGTAAATTATTGCTTGTCCTTTTCATTTCACTACGGTATTTGGGAACACATAAGGAGTATATCTAGCTGAATGTTTCACCAGGAACATCATTCAATAACATTTTTCTAGTAGATTCATTTTCAATCAATCAATCAATCAATTTTTATTTGTTCGAATATGTTTAAATACATACTTGAACTTTCAATACATAGGTAGATAATTTACATTAAATTAAGTAATGCGTCTTAACTCGGCTTTAAGTATAATTTAACTTAAAATTAGGTAGATAATTTAAGTTTAAAACTCATTCACCATGGTAACAGCACATAGTTCCAAAAATGGATACTCTACACTTTGTGTTTGTGATTAAATCACTGGGAAAATTAAAAGCTGTACTGATTTAACTTGTACTGAGAATTAATAAGAACTATCTGTGCAAAGATACCAAGATACAAATACCTAATAACATTATAGCAGATACTTAATCTTAATACATAATAAGTAAGCTAAAATAGAAGGCAAAATTTCCTTATGTACCTAATGTACATATACACTATAATTTCTAAGCATCCATTTAGCTATATCATATTATTCATTTATCTCTCACCTCGTTGCCATCCAACAAACATGAGAATATAATCTTTGATATAAATAACGTCGTTGTTTTTCTGTGACAAGTTTCAAAGCTCACATTCGTAGTATTTGCTATTCATAATGTTAGGTAACTGAATATTCACTGCCCTCATGATAATTCCCCAATGGGAGCGTTTTGAAGCCACAGATCATGTATGAAATTGTACAAGTCATCGC
Organism: Laspeyria flexula; assembly: GCA_905147015.1. Lineage (NCBI taxonomy): Eukaryota > Metazoa > Arthropoda > Insecta > Lepidoptera > Erebidae > Laspeyria > Laspeyria flexula. The sequence continues at coordinate 12,164,747 of LR989950.1, read as the reverse complement.
TGACAGCTACCTGCAAGGATACATATAAAAATCAGTTGACTATAGATTCATTATTAATTCATATAAAACAAAATACTAAAGTACTTATTTTAGGAAAAGACTTTTCATTTTTGGAAAATAAGGAATTTCTATTTCAAAAATACATGGTTTTAATCTATTCTACAATGTATTTTTGATATTGAAATTAAGTTGTGTCCTTTCACTGGCTATAGGAGATACTGTTATAAATTCTTAAATATATTTCCTGGGGGTTCAAGTAGATAGAAGGAAGTTCACCAACCACAAAAGTGGCCAAGTATATCAACACAGCTAAACGCACAACGTGCATATTCTTGCCTTTTTAACTTCGAACTAGCTGAGTTAGGTACTTCAGGTTTCTCAAAAGTAAAAAAAAAATAAACAAAACATATCTGCGCTAATTTTCATTCATTTTTAAATATTATCTATACAATATTATAAAGCTAAACAGTTTGGTTGAACGCGCTAATCTCAGGAACTGCTGAACCGAATTTAAAAAATCTTCAAGTGTTGGATAGCCCATTTATCGAAGCAGGGCTATAGGCTATATATCATCACGCTACGACTAATAGGAGCTCAGTAGTGGCCAAACAAAAATACGCGGGCCGTCATAAAAATAATAAATTGAAAATTTTACTTTATTAAAAGTTAAAAATAGATAAATTAGCTCTGTTAATTTAAATTATTTCATTAGTTAATATGCTATCAGTATAACAGCGATCGTTAAAAATATATATTATTAAAAAAAATCACACGAGTTGTAGGTAAGTACCTACATTGTGTTGTTTTATCAGGACATCATATCTTAATATGCAATTGAGTGGCAATTATAAAGCTCCTGATACAAACAATGCAAATATATTGTCTCATCATGCCTAGTTTTATTTCTTTTTTTTTTAATGTGTCTTACAAATGAAAGCAAAATCAGCTGTAATTCATACTCACGGAAAAGCAAAACTTATCCATCATTATATTCAATCATAAGATCTATCTCAATATTCGATGTCGGAAGTGTTTCCCTACCACTAGCATTTATCAACACCATACGAACAATACAAATAGTACAATTATATAATAAAACTAGTATATACGTAGATACTTTACTGAGATAGTAACCATAAAATTGTAATTATGTTATTAACAATTTACAACAATGTTGCGTGTTTCGAATGGAAAATTATAAGGGTCAATCCGGATTATTGTGCACAATAATTGATAAGGGCTTCAAAAACAAAGAATAATTATATTTCTATATGATACTAGTCTACTAAAGGTTGTCTGGAAGAAATCGCTCTTAGTGATAAGACCGCCTATTGTCACTACTTATTATTTTATGTTAAGTACTTTTACTACTGTAATTTACATTTGTGGTATACAATAAAGAGTATTATGGTATAAACCGAACTCCTTATAGATATAAGTTTTTTAAATAACATTGATGGTGTTAACTTGAAACTCTCTGCTCAGAAAATCTGGAAGTTCCTAGCTTCTACAGGACTAACCAGAGAACTATAAATAACAAGGGCGCTACAAAAGATCAGTCCTGGTCGAGGTAGCAAAAGGGGCTGACGGCTCCAGGCCCAATAGATAATAATAATAATAACTTGAAACGGTTTATGATCAATTTATAACCAAAAATTCATCAAAATTAAAATTCAATAAGATTGATGACAACTGTCACTGTACCTGATGTCACTTACAAGCAAAAATTGACACTATTGTTTGGTGATATGTAATCGGCATTTACTCTAAGGGTGGGAGGTAAAGCAATTTTATTGTCGACTATACATATATATTACTAAGTATCAAGTATAAACTCACTAACCTTGTACGGTGTAGGGTTCAAATTCCTTTTGATATCTTGGCGCAACGTCCTTAATGAAGACTGCACTCTCTCACGAACCTCGTGCAATGGTTTCGGCATCGTTGAGATATACCCATCTTTCCAATACACCTAGAAAATAATCATCAAGTACGGTTATCAGTTAATCTTATTATTTTTTGGGCTTGAGACAGACCCTGGTTTTGGAATTTATTAAGTGCCCCAGTAGGCTTCCAACTTGACTTAACGACTACCAAATTAAGTGGTAATCTGAACAGACAGCTTTACGTGCATTCCGAAGCACGAAAGTCCTCGAGAATGAAAATGCCACAAAAGGTCATCCATCTATGAACAGACCTTGCCGAACGTTTCTTAACCTCGATGCATAACAAATATCTTAATGCCACAATGTAGAGCTTCTCTCTGTTAGCGCATCAGTTAGTGATTAATGATTAGAAACACACTGAAAGTATCCTACATTTCTAATTAATTCTTATCAGTAACGGCAAGTATGAGTACACGACAACTAGGACGCGACCGCAACGACATACAGTAGATTTCAAAACATTACTACCATGTAAAGCTATCATTGATTACTGGAAACTAGTTTGAAACATTGTAATGAAATATCGCGCACAATATAAATAAACAACAGTAGCTTTACAATTTTGAACCGTAATCCTATTAATATAAGTTGAAAATTGCGGTGAATATACATCTATCTTCGTGTCTTTTTTTACAAAATAATGGACATACAAGTTTGACAGATACGGCTGAGGAACGATACTAATAGCAGCCCATGGATTTCGTATAAATTATCTTCCTGTTTATTAATATTTCTTTGCAAAGAACCGTCTACTTTATAATGACATCATCAAATGATAACACAACCCAGATTAAACTGATTGTCTGAATGAAGTCTCTTCAATCATCAAAAAGACGATGAATTTTGTGAACTAAATGACGTAATTTTTAGACGATTTAATCTTCTATAGCTTTCGATAAATGTAATAATGATATAATTGATATCAAATGTTATGATACATATTAGAGAGGCTTCAAATATTATATCGGCTGTTGGACTTTTGGTCAGTATTGGATAAAAATAATACCTTATACAAATGTTCAACTTTGCTGGGACTGACATAGGCCCTCTTGGATTCTTGAAACGGATGTCTGCAAAGAACTTTTTGTCCAACTTCGGGAGCGGGCTCCGATGACCTTTGAAGGAGATCAATGAGAGCATGCCCATCTGCACCGAATAGTCTGTATGCCTGGAAATAATGTCAAATACATGTACTTAAAAAATATTTAACAAAAAAAAATACATCGGTGGCGTAGCGGAACATTATACACGACTGATGCGTAAGAGTTCCTAGGTTAGAAGCCGGGGTAAAACCGATTTTTTTTTATTTTTTTTATTATAGATATTAAATTGCCATGTGTCAACCAACTAACAATTGCGGGACTAACTAACAACCTAGGACAGGTTAGAAGCCCGGATAAAAACGGTTGTGACTATTTTTGTCATGAAATTGCCATGCCAACCCGGCGGCGCGGCGGCTTCCGGGTTAATGGTAAGGTTCTCTAACTATTACATGGAACCTAACATAACTGACGAAATGTGGCTGTGAGGTACTTCTCCAAAAAAGTGATGTTATGTTAGCAAAAATTAAGTGGCATCTTTATCAGATATCAGCACTGCAATTTTGCTTTAGAGAAACAGTGATTGAAAAACGATTTCATGTCAATCGGCGGAGTTTCAAAAATACTGAAATGTTTTGCTAGCTAGTAATATTTAGTAACTACCACTATCGTATTAAACAATAGGGCCTAAGACAGTTAAATTACCTAGACAAATTATTCAAAAATACATAGGTAAACCATTGTTTGTAACGATAAAGCCACAGTATCTCTGCCTCAAACTAAACAGACATAATCTTATATTAAATAGTGTAAGCTTTCAAGTCAATAAAACTGACAAAATATTCGTAATTCGCAAGACCTTGTGCTGTTCGATGATACTATACGTTATAGGTATCTATTCATATTCATGACGTTCGTACATTTTTCTCTTTGATAACACGCATCGGTTCAGGGCCGTACGTTATACGATATTTTACTTAATCTCCTCGTAACATAAATCATAGAGTTATCGGAACATCAATGACAATAGACGCGACACTACGAAGACGATCGATCGATAACATATTTTATTCGTTGAGGTAGGCACGTAACATAATTCTTACATAAATTGTTGTACCTAAGTAATGAAAGAAACTTGAGCAAATATTACATAATTTTTAATATAAATAAAAGTCTATAAAATAGTAGAGGTTGGCAGAGTAAACAATGACGACCTTTCGTCTGTCTTCAGTAATTACGTCGTTAAAAAAATGTTTAGTATTTTCCCAGCGGATACTATATATTTCCATTTGTTATGTGGACGGGACGTAATACATAGTGAGCCAGTACTATTTTTTTTCTTATTGTATGTTTTTCTGCAAAATCCTTTTATAGCGGAGCCAAAAAGTACGTTCTACAAACGATCAAAACGGTCGCTTTATGCCTCAGAAATAAAAGGATGTAGGTACATGTGAAAGATATTGAATTATTGAACAATTCAGTAATTCAAATACAATTGCTTCTCTATCCGGGATATAAAATATCAGCGTAATATTGAGTTGGAGACAGTGAAAGTCTTTACTGTATTTAAACACAATAACTGTGGGATAGACATTGCATACAGTTATTCGAACTATTATATATGTATATAATATAGAAGTAACTAACCAATTGAGTCCAATACAGTGTATCATTAACTACTTCTCATATATGGCTAATCAAGATATGACTAGTTTCATTTATAAGTTACTAACACACTTAGTGACGGCAAGGTTGTATTAATTAAAATATCGATAAATATAAAGTGAGAGTTTTTAATTATGCATTACTATTACTAATCACAACAATGCAGTATTAAATAGCGAAAGGTGGGAAACATTGATATTTCGAGAAAAGAAGAAAAAAATTGATGCTTTTTTGATGATTCCTCAACTGAATTGAGAAAACAATTGAAGAAATGCCTTCAACATCTACTATTAAAAGTCTCCAGTGCTCATTAGCACCGGGGACGAATAAGGGCTTTACGGACTATAGTCTCCTAGACGCACAATACTTTCATTAAGATCTACCATAGTCTTACTTTACTGTGGATCTACTGCGGTTGTCTGTTTCTGTCATTCATGCGAGCTACCAGCCATCATCATTAATAAAAACCATTGTGGCCTTTACGAGCACGCATTTAAAAAACAAACAAAAAAAATAAAGCATTTCGTCATAACGTATTTAGGTATTAACCTTCTGAACTCTGCACAGGCCACTAATTCTACGTAGAATATATTTATTTTATATATTGATGTCATTGGGATACATGATATACTCTTCCTTGTCACGTTTGATGCCATTAATACGATGTCTAAAATATACATTACTAGCTTCCGCCCGCTACTTCGCCCGCGTGGTATGTATTTTATACCTATAAACCTTCCTCTTGAATCATTCTATCTTTTAAAAAAAACCGCTTCAAAATCCGTTGCGTAGTTTTAAAGATTTAAGCATATATAGGGACGGACAGAGAGCGACAGCGACTTTGTTTTATACTATGTAGTGATGATGGAAGCGGGAGTGCGCACGACTGTTACTACAGAGGTCTCAGGTTCGATCTATGGGTAAGGCAAAAATGCTATTGAAATTCTTTATTATGGCAACAGACTTGCCCCCTATTGCGTTGAATGAAACACCTTGTGTGGCTGACGAAATGTGGTTGTGATGCACTTCTACCAATCCCTAAGGAATAAAAGGTGTGAAGGTACGGTACATACATACCTCTTTGTGACCTGGTATTGTGACTTTTCCAACATCTTGGCTCAGTTTGATGCGAGGTTGGCCATTTATTTCAACTAATTTGTACACACATCCCAGAGCCGGCTGCCGTTGACACGTTACTATAAAAGAAAAAGTATTTACTATTACCACTGACACATCTTTATGTATATAATTCTTCTGTACATGAATGTGTTGACAGTGAACTCCTCGTAAAAGGCTGAACCGATTTGAATGAATTTTTGTGTTTGTCTTCAAGTGGATTCGAGGATGGTTTAGATTCACAAATAAACCCAGCAGATGGCGCTGCAATCGATTGGTATATCATGCAGGACAACGTCTGTCGGGTCCGCTAGTACAATGTAATTTCATAGGTTTTTTTTTCAATTTTCATGATTTCCAAAATTAGTTTTGTCTTTAAAACCGAAGACAACCAAATTTGCTATCAATTAAGTTCGCTTTTTCTTCTTTTATTTCTATAAGGTCTCCTCATATCAACCTAATGAAGTCCACTGCTAGGCATAGGCCTCAGCTAGTTTCCGCCACAGCAAGCGATTTTTAAAGTATGAAGTATATAATAAGGACAATGATATTGTAAGTATAAAAATAATAATTAAATGTTTACTTTATGTGCAATAAATAAATAATTTAAACAATGTATTATGTGGCATTTGCTCGATGTTAACCTCACAAACTAAGGTTCATGCAATCTCAGTAGGACAAAGCTAGCATAAAACTCGCTTTGTTAAAGTTGCACTGTGAATGGGCCCATAATATATTATATACAATTCTCTACAAATGATTATCGTTACCATAACTTTAGTGTTGTTTTTAAAGAGAGAATCGTCATGCTTCATGTAAGGCGAGGTTTTCCAAAAAAAAAAACACACGTCATTCTCCCAGGAAACCCCATCTCTCCATATATTTTGTGATTGCAGACACAACCACAATTTTTCACAAAACCACAACCAAGTATTTGATAATAATTGCGGCGTGATACCTTCACGCGTTTCTGTAAAAATGGGTCTGGACAGACAAACAGACAGACAGACTGACAAGGGAGTGATCCTATAAGTGTTCCGTTTTTTCGTTAAGAGGTACGGAACACTAAAAACAGGTGTTTGGTTTGGGGTTTTACTAAAAATAATGAATGTTATTTTTCAATAAAGTCCTAAACGTCTCTCGCCTCCGATATACAATTAATGTCACTATGCCGCATCCAAAATCGTTTTCCATAAGCCTTATTAGGATTAGCACTACGACATTTTTACTCAATTAATTGTATATGCAAATGCCTCTGTAATACAAGAATATAAATTTTGCAAAATCAAGTCCAATGTCCCAAAATCAGTTTATTTTTGCTAACACTAGTTGGTATCTCTCGTAATCTAATACGAATTACCGCGGCGGGAAAACCTTGCCTTAAGACTATTACATGACGTAATCATTAAATCGCACATCCTGAAAGTGCTGATCACATTAACCCTTTGAACGCCAGAGACGTCTAATACACGTAAAATGAAAATTGTGCTTACCACGCCAATGCCGGCATGGCACGTCAAAAATGTACTGTATTTTAAAAGCTTGGCGCTCAAGGCACGGCGATACCGATTTGACGTGGCGGTCAAAAGGTTAATCTATACCTAGCGAGAGTTGTTAACATCGACTTGGCGCTGTTTATTTTTATTTACGATAAAAATAACATAAGTCATCTAGGGTAATTGTAAACATATATTATAGGTGGTATGAGTAACACAAAGTAGATATCGTTCATAGAACAGCTAGGTACTGTCTTTACAGAACTAGACACTTGACACTAAAATAGTGATAGTGATTAATTAATAAAATAATAAATGAAACCAACATAAAATACATTAATATAACGTTTTTGGACTGGTAGGTATTATGGTATTTTTTTATAAACATCATATTTTTATGGTGGGATAATTATATATTTTTCTGCTCTATATACACTAAAGCTGTAACTGAGAGAGTAATGTTGTTTCTAATGAAAGTTTCCAATTACCCCAAACGTCTCATATAAAAAAAATATAACTGTACCTAAATGTGTCCCAATGCCGAAACAGTCGATTTTGTGACCCTGTTCGTTCAAACTGAGTATAGTTTCTTCGTTAATGTCATTGGAAGCTACGATGGTCAGTTTAGGGAACCATGGCAGTTTGAAAGCTTCGCCAATACTCTCGAAGGTCTCCCGCGCTAATACCGATAGGTAAGCCAGATCACCGCTATCTATGCGGATACCGACTGCCCTGTATCCACAATCATTTAGCGCAAGGGCCACAGCGCAGAAGTTTAGTAAGCCACTCCTGTTAAAAAATATTAAAAATAGGTACCACATTCATTCTATGAATTAGTATCTAACCGTAATTATATTTAACCGAAACCAAATATTCAGATACGAGACATAATGATTGTATACACAACGGACATAGAAATTAAAGTTAAATGTAAGGGCTTATTTCAGCACTCTCTGATAAGCGTCTGATAAATTATCCTTTCATGACAGATTTTATATGAAAATATATCAAGAATCTGTAGCATTACGTTTCAGATTAGCTATGTGACATTTATCAACCATATACATAGCCTATCTGAATCATATGTTATGTTTTATTATAGAATCTGCCACTTAAATTTCTGATAATTTATCAGAACCTTATCAGCCAATGGTGAAACAGAGCCTAAGTCTGCTAGATGATCAAGTATGGGTAGTTATATTAAAAAAAAATTAGTTCACTTTCATTTCAATTATATAAAAAGGCAATAGGTACGCCTCAGTACGAATATTCAGTTTAGGCAAAGTCCAATTTCGGCTAAATTCTACAAATGATATAGACAATCACAAAAGTATCTTACTGAGTGCACTAGTTAATCTTAAATACTGCTACTACCTACATAGGTCTCGTTTATATAGACAATGGACGCCTTGTGGGTGTGTTATAAGTAATGCAGCATGATGTCATTTGCAATAAATTTTCAATCGACTCAGTGACCAACACTACATATCGTCATTCCTTACAAAGTTAGACAAAATAAAATAAATAAAACAGTCAATAGTCTCACTATCGTAATACAAGGTGCATGATGGTAGCTATACATGCATTTAATACTGCGTCGACTACAGTGAATGTGTGCATATCCCTATACAATGCAACTGTGCCCAATGACTAAGAATGCCCCTAATCTTGCTCATAGATCACGACAATACGTCACACTGAAGCAAATATTATGTTCTCGTCGGTGTGTTCTTATTTATGTATTTACATTCGGTTGTATATGAAGCGCCGTCCACATGCGCTTCACTGAAAAAGCGAAACAAAAATATCTTAGCTACGGCCATGAACAGTAATGTTAAAGTATCCCAGCGGGCGATCCCGGCAATGTGTTGTTAGAAGTGAGCTTGTGTCATCCCTCCCGATGTATGAGTACTATGAGTAGTCATGCCCCCCTAACGGATGAGTAATGTAAATGAGGGTTGCAGTGACTGGACGTCAGCCAGCACATAAAACGATCTAAGTATAAAACTTCACATAACTTATAACATATGTAAATGAAAATGCAACACAATAAGACATGTTTATCAGACACCAAATGTCAATATGAGTTGTCTATTTGCATCTTTACCTCAGTGTGCGTTCGACCGTGCTATATCCATATGTACTATGTATACTCGGTGAGTTTAGCACTCTAGTACCATTGGTTCCACAGTTGCTATTGTAGCCAGAATGCCCATTCATATTATGCTGCCTGTGTCGTGACGGTAAGCCTTGAAAATTATACCTCTTGACATCGTACGTATCCACTAGTGCCAAGAATCCCGAAGGGAACGCTAGGGCATATGATATGAGCGCGGCGAGTTCACCGTCGCTAGCTTCCTCCGGAGATATATCTATAACAGCGGACACTCGCTTGCGCCACTCGCTCGACAGTTGCAGCAGGTTGTTGGGCTCTCGCGACTGCGCGTGCCTCAGACACACCGACTGTACGTCGTCCAACGTGCTGAATGACGTCACGAACGAGTGCGCGTGCGTCCCCCTCACTGGGATATTAAACATCTTGCCTGCCAACACGTTACTTGTGCCATCGAATCCACCTACGATATAAACAACCTCATAAGACATCTACTATGGTAAAAATCTATATCATTAGCATATAACATTCAGCATGAACAAAGGGCATGCGTGTAAAGGGGGTAGTAAATATAACACCAATGTTTATGACAGAAAGATTTTATAAGAACGATATTAAACCTGTAAGTTTGAAGCATGCATGTCAGTTCAAGCGACGTGGTATCCATCTTACGAGATAGTGTGACTTGTAAATTTCAGTTTGCATGGTTACAGATTGTATTGTCGATACCATATCTCCTAATGTCTTTGTAGAACTTTCGAAGCTTTATCGTCTAGATCTTTATAAGTTAACGGTAGATATGGCGAATGTCTACCAGAATTAAAAAAGTTATACCTCGAAGTTGAAGTATGATAGCGAAAAGTAATTTAAAAACTTAGATAGAAGTCTGTACGTGAGTAACAAACGGGTGAGGCATTCAAGGGCAAGGTTCGCGAAACTTGCCTGATTAAACCTATTAACCAAAAGTATATTCGCTATTGGGGATTCTTATGAGTCAATGGCGCGGCAGGGTGTTTTATATTGCACAAGTTTGAATAGTACCGGCGAGCTTCGTACCTGGCACCGGGTTCGCTAGCCGCCCAAGCTGCGGAAACACGCTAATACAATCAATAATACAAAGACAAGTTAATTTGCGCCACAATACACGACACGTAAATTTATATATCAGCACATATTAAATACAACTTATACAAAAAATCAATACACAATTCTATATAAAATTCTTACCTATATAAGCATATTTCGAGGCTGATAGCCCACCGTCGGGACCTTGAGCTCTTCGTAAGCCAAATTCCAATAAAGAAACGTTTTTACCAGCAACCATTCTATACCGTGCGGCATTCGTTGCCATCAAACTGCGAACAATAAAATCATGTTAAAATTACAATTCAACCAACAAAAGATAATATGCAAATATTATAACATAGGTTTCAATAAAATAGAATTGTTTACTTATTAGCTAAAGAAGGACAAATGTAATGAATATTTTGCTGGTTAATGTCTGTACCTAAAAGTATGTAGGTATTCGTCGTGTTTCACGTTGAATATGATACGTAGGTATATAGTTACGTCAAAGTAGGTAGGTATAGTATGTGTGGTATGACAGTTTAAATAATTAGAAAATAAAGCTATTGCCATAATAATTATACAACGGATGTACTACAAGACACAATAATCACTTCGTTTCTTTATGTAATTTGGTACATGCTGACGTAGAATGCCTTTTTTCCTTAAAGAATACCTAATTTGACTTATTTTAGCCCCAGAGGCTTCACCGGATGAAAACACAGCCATAGATACCACAATTAGAGCGAAAAGTTAAAGACTAACAATGAAAGAGCACCAAAATTCATCAATTTAGCTAAAACCCCTTATCCGAATATACAGACAACTTCGACACTGACATACTTAGATACGCGTCTGAATGTAATTTTAGCATAAGAAAACACTACAATTACGTGATAATAGAAAGGGAATAATACGTTTTATAATACATACAATAGAACAAACTATGTTAATAAAAACCCTTAAGGTGAATGTTCCGATACCCCTCCTACATACATTTTACTGAGGATATTTTCTCCAAACGTAGATATTTTTTTACATAGAACAATAAATTTCATTACTTTTCTACTTTATATAGCCCCGCGTATTGACTTTTTGGTAATAACATATTGAGAAAAAAAAAATTATAAAAATTTTACTCTGTCAATACGCAAGCTTACTTATTATAGAAAAGATATAAAATGAATTGTTTTATGTCAAAAAGTGTATATTTAGAGAAAATATCCACAGTAAAATGTATGGAGGAGACGTGTCGGAACATCCACCTTAACGGAAATTACCTAGCGTACTTATCGATGCAACAAAGGGTGACAAGACTCCTATTGTTAAAGCATTGAACGCGACTTGTAATTAACTTAACTAGTCAACCTTAACTGGTGGCTGATAACTATTTAATATCTACTGTTATACCGTATATTACGTCAATAACGTAAGCCCAAGCTTAAATACGCGTTGTTAATTAAAGGGATCATGTTATAGGTATCTACCTACAGTCTACACGGAAGACCGCCGATAAGCTGGGTGGTATGTAGAAATACAGTGGCTCTACTATGATTCTAGATTTCGTTACACGTTTACAGAGACTAGACTAGAAATTATTGACTGAAGAATGTTAAAATTATGGGTAGTTCCCTTTACCTAGCAATGGGTTGACATATTTGGGAAACAGTAACTAAGTTGCCATCCTTGTCGCTCGTATTTTATTCGGGCATGGCGTTACCGAGATCGCAATATTTCGTCATGCCGGAGTAGATCCGAGTATACCCTAATGACAACAAAGTAGGAAAATAGGATTTTGGCAAATAATATATTATAATCAATAAGCAACATATAGAAGGTGACCAGACAAACGAGGCATATATTTGAATATGACGTAGTGTAGCGTTAGTACATCCTATTTTTCATATTTTTATTTTTTAATGTTTATATTAATTATTCGTTTATTGTAAATTTTTAATATTTTAAATAATTTGCAACTGAAACGTAAAACATTTAAAATAGGAAATAAATGATTTCAATTTAAATGAAAATGAAAAAACCTGTATAAATAAGCCAAATTTTGGTAAAATTCCTGAGATTTTTACCCTAGTCTTAAAACATTGGGTACTTGTACCCTTTTCAAAAGGTGTCCCCTTTGTTTGGACACCCGGTTTGTTATTATATTGTATACTTATAAATTGTATCAGTATTATTATAACGTCATAAACAAATAGCTAATAAAATCATAAAACAAACACGGAAATGGTTTATAGATATAAATGATATAATGTTTTTCATTATAATCAAGCACAGATAGTCCCGGAGTTATTAATTACGAATGAATTAAATTAATAACTAAAGGTAAAAGGTGACATAGTTGTATCAAAGTGACTTACCTTGCAAAGTTGACGAGAGTTAATAGCGTGGTCTCCAGCAATTGCGCTACAATTAAAGGTCCTTCAACTCTTAATAAGGGCACTCTGTAAGACAAATACCATCATAAGTATTATCGCAAACGTAATGATGCTAAATATATCTATATAAACTGTTGTTTATTCGGCGTAATTGCCAAAAGAATTACATCTCGTGCGTGAGATTACAATACCCACATATCTATATATCTATCTCCTATAGAATATTCCTACTATTACCGTGAGACTAAAGAACGAAATTAGAGCCGGTGCTTACATACCTATAAGTAGGTACGTACTCCAACGGGATGCAGCTAATATTAGGTTTAACGTTAAAATAAATCGACAGTGACACGGACAAAGCAAGTATAACACACTATTCGCTTCAGGTCAGTTCAATTTCAGATCTCTGTAATGCTTAGTTTTAAAGATCTCCACGACTGTAACCCAAGTTTTTCAAACTTTGACAAATTTATGGTTTTGGGAATCGACTTTTACAATTTTGTACAATATATTGGCATAGTTTTTTTTTTAAATAATGCCATGGGCGGGTGAAAATAACTATGACTAGGTTACAAGGGGGGTAGGTTTTACAATTTTGTACTATATGAAAAGATAGGTGATCTTATAAGAAGAGATATTATAATGATTATTTCAATATAATACTACATTTCTTACATAATTAATTAAAATTGTTTCGAGACATGGGTATGGTGGTGAATTGGTTTAAATTGACACATCAGTTTTATTTTAATTTTTATCTGACGCTAGTTACATTTTTCAAATTATGAATTAACTAGTTAATACAAAAACTTGGATGAACAAATAATAATTCAAGATAGTCGTTCGTCTAATACTTTGAAGGTCACTCCAGAATGGTAATTTTGTATTTGATTTTACAAAATATTGGTGGCCAGTATAATCGTAATTGCAATAGGGATTTTGGATGAAAATAATGATAATTTTGTTTTTATGGTCCACAAAAGTAAACAAAAGTGGTCCGCGAAGCGAACGCGCTGACTGTGCCGCTGAGATTATACTCGGCAGGTTTTTGGAGCCAATCACTTATTGAATTTTTTAGTGGTCCATGACAAGATAGTATAGAACGAGTATATAGTTAAATGGTACTGACTGCCTCGGTAGCGCAGCGGGAAGTGTATACGACTGCTGTGCAAGAGGTCCCCGGTTCGATTCCCGGGTCGGGTGAAAATGGTATTGGGTTTTTCTATCATGAAATGCCAGTATTAAGATTTTCCCGGAGTTTGGTAAACAAATGTTGTAACCAAACATAGCTGGCGAAATGTGGGTGTGAAACACCACTGTCCACCCCTTCGGGGAAAAAGGCGTAATGCTATGTTGTTTTATGTTTAATATTTTATCATACCATGGACCACCAATAATTTGAGGTGATTTAAAAGTTCAGTATTTGATAAAGGTCTTTGAAGATTTTGAAGACCACCACTGATTAAAAACAACAGCAACATGTTTAAGTTTAAGAGATGTGGAAGATTGACCTTCACCCATCTGTTACCCAGAGGAGATATATTTTATATATGCAATTTTATAGATTTATTTACACGCATAGCTTGCCTTTCGAAAAGTGTTCATAACAATATATATGTATAATATATTCTCAATATATATAAATATAATCTCCTTTTTTTAGGATTCCATACGTCCAAACGAAAAAACGTAACCCTTATAAGATTACTCTGTTGTCTGTCTGTCAAGACCCATTTTCTAAGGAACGCATAGAGGTATGAAGCTAAAATTAAATCGAAAAACTCGAGTTTGCAATCCCTTGGAGCAGTAATAAAATAAGAATTCTAAGTAAACACAATCAAAAGATACAGCTTTTAAACATTATGTAGGTAATGTATAAAAGCTGTATCGAATTGTATTGAAAAATGTAAGATAATAGTAGTATTATCTGACTATTATCTTACATTTCAATCACAAAAGAATTAAAAAAAAATGCATTTTCATACGGAACCATCAGTACACGAGTGAGACTAAGACGTAAGTAGGCAAGCCTATGAAGGCCTAATATCCATGTTAAAAATTGTTCTGTTAATAAAAGAATAAAAAAGTTAAATTTAATTTAACAAGAATACATATTATTTATGAACACTTTTCAAATGGCAAGCTTTCAAAGGTTTCTAAAATAAAACTATAATATTTCATAAAAAATATGTTTCATGATAACTAGTTTCCACGTCTCCTCTATTTGTTACGTTAATATTAAATTTAATTTTGAGTGTTTGGTTGCTGGCTTGTTAAGCTAGCCTCTCAATTGAGAACTTTTCAATTCTCTGTCAAACTTTGCCTGGGTAATTGAATTAAATTTAATAATTAATATCCATTATTAAATTGAATATTAAAAGATGCAGCTCATTCTGATATGACTTCGGAGTGGCCTTGAATACATAAAAAGGATATGTTTAAACTTTACACAGGCTTGTTTGTGTTGTACAAATAAATTATTGCTTTATAATTGCCAAAAAATAAATCATAATTCATCATCATCATCAGCAACCCATTAAGTCCCACTGCTGGGCATCATAATTATAAATTACTTAATCAAAAAACAATAAATAAATATATATTGTTTCAATGGAATGTCTAATAATTAAATCATTTTTTATTTGATAAATTATTATATTCAATAGTTATTATGAAACAATAAAAAAATTAGGCAAACCTTGGGAAAACAACAGATCCTTCCTCTATGGCACTAACTTTAATGTCCTTGCAAGTTAAATCTTTTAAATAAACAAAGAACTCTGGTTCAATATTATCTGGCAATGTCTGTTTCAAATATTCTATATCTGAAAAGTAAGAAAAATTATAGAACTGTATATTCAATTCAGTACCTATAAATTTAAATGCTTAGATGGTACTTACCACTGTCTGAATAATGAAAGTTTTCTAAAAACTTTAAACACTCTTCAAGACCAGCGAAAATAGTAAATTCTCCTTGAAATGGATTATTACGAAAAAATAAGTCAAACACAGCAACATCATTAACTTTTCCAGCTTTCCAGTATGCATAAGCCATAGTTATCTGATAAAGATCTACAAAATACAATAAAGGAAGAAATTGAAAGTCAAATTATTACATAGCAGTAGGTAATATTTATTAGTAAAAATTGACAACATTTTTAAATTTAATGATTTAAGAACCTAATTCATTATTATTGCTATCAAGTCATTGAATCTATAGGTAAGTATATTGAATTTCTAAGAAAAATAAATTTAAAAGTAAAATTATAATATTATTTTAAGTATTTATTTAGATTTATTTTTCTTTCTGTTAGAATCTAAACAAAAATAAATTAAACGACATGATTAGACATAATCAGTAGGTAGCAGTGTTGGTCTAAAGTACATTTGACTTTTTGCATTTAAAATTCGCTCCTACGCAAAGTAATTTTTATTACTCACCAGTAAGCAAAGGTTGCACAATACCATTTTGCCGTGCCATTTTTCTATTTCGATTTAATTCTTCACTAGACATATTCGTTACAAGCAATAATGTTTACACAAAAATGGTTAGAAACGTGAGTGATATATGGTATCTGCCGAACGACTAAAATAAGTAATTTCATCGTGATCAAGTATTCGCAGTTATCAGCGCGCCAAACAAAATTTGACGGATAATCTACGCATGCGCATTCTACTCCTATTGACTGTAGAGTTTAGAGGTCATTTTTGAAGGTCGTTGGATGGACAACTTAATAATTTCGGTAATTATTATCTGAAAAAATCGACTAAAATTTCATTCAAATAATTGAAAATGATTGGATTCAATTATTTCAATTAACTTCACGTGCTATGAACTGAAACTGTTTTAAAATAAAATTGTATTAATAAGGGTCCTTTCACACCTGAAGGAATATGATCAGGCCGAGACGGGCGCAAGACGTTGTAGATAAAGATCCGTCTATTCGGCCCGTAACATGGAACTAATATCTCCTAGGAACTTACATCTAATTATATTATAACTTACCTTCAATTTGATCCGTCAATCCAATCACGATCGAATGACGGATCTTCTTCAGTCCGTATATACATAACTGCCGCGTTAACACGTGTTGTCATTTGCTTAATGTTAAAGGTGTTGTGTCCTTTGTTTTGGCCTTAACTTTGAAGAAAAGGGTTAAAAAAGGCCTGAGGATGCACCACCAGGGTTGAACCAAAGAGGATTCTATTATATTATTAAAGTACCATCCATCAATGCACTTGACAGCAGCTGACTGACCGTCAATCTAACACGTTACACAGTCAATCTGCCCCCTGATTCTGACTCGTCGTATGCTCCCGGATCGTAAACTTTTTCGAATCTTAGTACGACGTATTTTTACGGCTTCAGTTATTTAATGTTACAAAATAGTCTCAAAATCAAAATAGTATAGAAAATTAAAAACTAATTAATATAAGATTTTTTCCTACAACTATCTATTTCTTTAACAATGTTTTTTAACTCTAATTAAACTGACATTTCCGGCCGAAAATATTCCTCTCAGCTCAGAATCAGGGGACTGGATATGTCAGTGTCAGTTTACGTCAGTCAGCTGCTGTCATGTGCATTGACGGTACTATAATATTATAATTTGAATCCTCTCTCCTGACGCATACATCCCGTGAATCGTGATCTCGATCAAGATCGGATTGACGGATCAGATTGACTGTGTACGGGCCTCCTAATAAAGTCTGCTTTAAGGCGAAGACACATTACTGTGGCGAGACGCGCCAGAGATGCCTGGTGCAAATCGGTTTCATAAATTTAATATGGTTAGGGACACATTAGTATGTCGTGGCGCCACGACACGACACTCAAATATGTCCCTAACCATATAAAATCTATGAAACCGATAATAATATGCACCAGGGGTGTCTCTGGCGCGTCACACGCCACAGTAATGTGTTTGCACCTATACTACCTAAGGATCCTTTTCACCTATACTACCTAAGGATCGGCGCGCTATTTACACGTCGGCGGCGTCGTCGGTAGATGCGTCCGTGGTGATCGACAAATACATTAGCAGGTTAACCACCACCAGCCGAATACAAGGCTGTAGATAGTTTAGTCTGTGTTTATGCTCGACTCGACAATTTTATGGGAATTTATTTAGAAATCAAATTGCAGTTGTGTTGTTCATAGTTTTATTATTTGAGCAAAATATTTTTAGTTAATAATGCTAGAGGTCGGGTTTTCGCGGAATGCTCTTTGTCATGATGCAATAATAGACCTCTTCTGGTTACAAATTTTTCGGGACAAACAGTGCACTGGAACGGCTTCTCACCAGTATGCTGATACATATGATACTGAAAATAAAAAAAAGCTAATTACAAGTCTCTGAATTATCAGTAGGTAGGTCATCATTAATTTCACAAGTTATACGTACAGTGAAATTGTCTCGCCTTGCAAAACTAGCATTACAAAGCTGGCACTGATATTTGTACACGCCTTTGACAACTGATAGAGTGCATTTCGGAGGTGGAGGTGGCGGTTTCGGTGCAATTGGTCGAGGTGGAGCAGTTTCCCTGATCGATGATATGTTGTAAGTAACCCGTCTTCTATATTTATTTTCAACACGTCTTCCAGGATGCATACGGTTTCTATGAGAGTAACAGTTACCCGAACTTGCGAAACTCTTATCACAAAATGGACATTCGTACGGTTTCGCTCCTGTATGTTGATTTATGTGAAACTGTAACAATGTAGTTAGATATAATAAACAATTTAACTAAATATGAGCCAAATTTGCTGCCACCTTTTTTTGGTTTTGTATGACGTTAATTTGTATTATGTTTTTGATCCAAATGAAATAAAGTTATATGACTATGTCTAATTTTTTTTTGTATTTGCGATGCAGCTCTTAATCGTTTCAATGCCTTTAGTTAAACTTATAGAGTCTGGCTACCGGTTCTCTGCACTGGACTGTTTTTTAAAATCTATACATGGCAATATTTTTGAACTGTCATGTCACTGTCTTTTTAGTTTTTTTCAATCAATATTCTTTTGAAATTATTGAAAAATAATGCCGAAAGCTATCAAAGGCGTAGTTAGAAAGTTGATATTTACTTAAGTTGAGATAATAGTATCAAACGCATTTTTTCAGTCTATAGTCGGTGTTGTCACCCCTTGTTTTTTTTTAATTTACCGCTCTTTTCTTGTGCAAAGAACGGATGGCCAGACTCTACAATGTGTTTATTTAAATTACTTTTGGTAGTAATAAAAAGGCTATCCTTTCATACCTAGCGAAAGATCCGTCGGGCGTAATCACTGCGCGGACATTTCTGACATATATACCATAAAATAAGTTAGATCTGAAAGAAATCGATAGATCGATTGATCCTATTTTTTCAATGTTGCCATCGTCAAGGGGTCTAGTTGACAATTATGACATTGATGTTTGACGTTGACAGTGACAAACAATAATTACTAAGCACTCCATATCAGTCAGTGGCTCTGGCTTGTCTATGGATTAAATTGGCGGGTGCAGCGGCCAGCGGTATCTCATTTGAATTGAACTAAGAAATTTATTAGTGAGATTAAATTAAACTCCCGATAAATGTGTAGTTTAAACATTTTTATTACCTATCCTTTTCATCTTAAGTGTAAAAGCAATGTAACAACAGATTTGAAAATCATTTATTCAGAAGTATTGTAGTAATTCTAAAGAAGAGGGGTAAGTACATCCATAGCATTATTATTGTTGTATTTGTAAACGCGTGCCTCACGGTTATAAACTTGCCTTCCAACAGAGGTGACCTTGGTGGATCCAACTGTCTAACCGGCTGTTGTAAACCAAATTTCATACAAACTACGCGAATGGCAACCAAGCTCCCACCAAGGTCACCACTGTGGAAAGCAACTTTACAACCGTGTGGCACGGCTGTTAGACTTAAGTATTACTGATGTTACTTACCTTTAAATCTTGATTTCTCTTAAATGTTTTCTTACAAAAGTGACACTGGTAGGGTCTTTCGCTACTATGTGCAATACTGTGAGCTCTTAGAGCACCCCATGTATTATAGGATCTGCCACATATCTTGCAAGTGTAGGATTTATTTGTAGGCAAATGTACAGACATATGAGCAATGTAGTTCTTCTCTGATCTGAACCTGTAATCACATTAGTGATTGTTAATTGATTAAACTTTGTAATTTATAAAACAGAGTCATATGTTAATGATTAAATTAATTTTGTTGGGTTCCATATGTTAAAGGTACCTATTAACTACTATTTTCTTTTTATTTGTAGTTTGGTGCAGGTTTAACATAAATATTTTGTTCATAATTAATAATAATTTTATATTGACTTTTGCCTTCCTTTTAATGATTTCTTATTTTTGATACAGAAAGAGCCAGGAAGCATTATTATCAGCAGAGCGGGATATAATTATCTACTTACCTAAATGGATCTATAAATCTAGCAAATTAATTTTTTTTTTTGTGAAAAAAAAAAATTTGAAAACCAATTTTTGCTTGATATGTATTTACCCAAAGGAAATATGTGTACTATATTAAGAATAAAAAAAAAAAGGTGGCCATATGGATAAGTGACTGGCATGCAAATCATGCGGTCCGAGTTTGATTCCAACTGGCAGTACCAATGTGGATTTCACTTTGTGGAATTTATATGTACTAGTCAAGTGACTTACCATATGCTAACGGTGAAGGAAAACATTGTGAGGAAACCCACATAACCTAGAAGATATTCTATGAGTATGTCTGATCCACCAACCCGCACTAGGCCAGCGTGAGTGGATATGGCCGAATCCCTCTTAGCTCCCTAGTTAGAGGAGAGGAGACCCGAGCCCAGCAGTGGGACATTAATGGGTTGCTGATGAATAATAATTACATAAATGTTAAGTTGACATCAACATTTTATAACAAAAGTGAAATGTCTAAAAAGACTTCAATACTTTATTGTTTTCGACCCAAAAGCTACGAGATATTAAAACAAATATACTTTGATGATGATGATTATGAATTATCCTAACCACACCCACAATCATTTTTATAAGTAGGTAGGTACTTACATTCTTCCACATAATTGGCATAATCCATTTGTCCGATGTTGTTGCAAATGTGTTACCAAGTCATCTTTACTTTGAAACATTTCTAAACATGTACTGCATGTATATTTTTCATCTGTGTTATTCTCATTTATATGTTGAAACATATGATTTTTAAGGGCTAGTTCTGCAAAAAATCCCCTCTTACAAGTTATACATGTAAAAGGTTTGGGCTCATCATTTAATTCTTCATCACTTGGTTCTTTTTTTACTCTTTCACATCTTTTTATGCGTTTTATTGACACATTCTCTGCATCCACTCCATGTTGATCAGTAACATCTTCTACAGAAATACAATAATCACTATCGGGTGACATAGGATCATCAGAGTTTTGAAGTACCATCATGGGGTCCACACTGACTTCCATTTCAGTGTAAAGTTTATCGTCTTCAGTCTGTTCCTCTGGATCAGACTTATATTCTACTTTTATTGATTCCACCAAACTTTTGTTAGGTATGATACCATCTAAGATTAAACTTCGGTCTAGAAGCACATCCTGTGCTTTTCGTGCAGAATCAATAAAGTCGCATACTGTTTGTAACTTACTACAACATTGTATACAAATATGTTTTGGTAACTTATCATCTTCGTCCACCTTAAATTAAAGAAATAATAATTAATCGTCTTTTTAGTTAACGGCTTAGCGTGTTAGATCAATAGGTCTCTGTTTCGGTTCCCCGTTCGGCTGCATATAGAGCTACCGACCTCGGTTAATAGTTCCACGTGGCTTTGTTAGCACGTTAAAATGTCGGTTGCGGTAGCCAAAATACTTATATTTGAAGAGTTTGTTTGTTTGGTTGAACGCCCAGCGTTCGACCTATCTCAGGACCTACATACTGGTCCGATTTGAAAAATATTTTAGTGTTAGGCCATTTGTCGAGGAAGGCTATTTTATCATCACACTACAGCCAAAACAAGCTGAGCAGTGGCCAAATATAGAACGATGGGAGCGAAGTCCTGCGCGACTTATAATAATATTATGGTGATGCCTGACAGGGTTAATACTAAAAACGTTTCGACACTTGATAAAAGTAAGTTACACATAGGACACTGCTATTTTTATGTAATAATTAAATACTTATCTAAGACATTACGGCATTGCTTAGGTAGATGTACAATAATTTAAAGAAAAATAAGCCTAGAAAGTAAATTAATATGATGACGTGAAAGGTAGGATGTACCTATTTCATTAGTCTTTTATACGTAGGTAGGTACTTATAAAAGAAATAAATATAAAGAGATGCCTTACCTCAATAAGTAAATATTTGTTCAGCTTATTTTGTAGGAGCATTTCTTCTGCTTCTTGGCTGAATATCATTACTGTAACGTCCTGTTCTTCGGCGCACAGGCGGCAACATCTCTCAAAACTAGCTTGTAAATTGCCCGTCATGATGAACTGACTACGAGCATAGTTGTATTCGCTCTGTTCAATCCCCAAGTTGGTATACTTTCTGTATTACTGTAATGATTTTTGTAGCATCCCTTCTAGCTTGCACTACGCATGCGCGCACGAAGATAGCGATGTGGAGCTGTATACTTTACTGTTTTATTGATATTTTGCCTCGAGGTATACTAGAGTAGGAGCAATGCGCAATCTCGAACCCCAACATGACAGCAATACTGTAGACTAGGTACCTAGGTATTTATTTGCTGGTTATTTAAATATCCATTTAACACAATTTAGGTATAACAATGCGTCAGTGTTAGTATAAATACAATTATTAACTAGGTAGTAGGTACAATAATATTATGCAAATTGCTATATTCAAAATTTGCCCTCTTCCACTCTCCTAACTAAATGTGCTGTGCCCGACAAAGTCCAATAATTGTAACCATTAAAGATTGTAACTTCCATCATCAGCCCAGCAATATAAGTTAATGACTAGGTTATAGATATATCGGAATAACTTTAGGAAATTTAAGAAAAACACGGTAAATGCCTGCAAAATTTGAGGGTTGCCCTGAATTTCTCCAGGATCCCATCATCAGACTTGGTGACAATGAATGAATGACAAGAAAGTATTGTGAGAACTCGAAAAACGTGCCAGCCTATACTATTTCCTTGCCAAACGCTGAAGCGGTAGCGAGCGTTGTTGACTCTGTATTTATGTAAAAAAAATTACCTGATTATATTTGAATAAAATACTGACTTCTTAGTACTAGGTACTGGTTATGGGTTGATTGGAGGTGGAACCTCATAAGTTGAACTTCAACTAGTAAACGATATATGATTAAATGATGTTATTTAGTTGCAGCAACGGAATTGCAGACAATACTTTTTAACCCTAGAGAAAGATTAATAAAATTATTAGAATCGTCTAATTGACTTCGTTGATAGGCGTCACTTGGCCGAAAAAGCAATCGCAATTTTAGTTTTTATATTCAGCCATTAATTTACCCATCAAGTATGTAGGTAGATCTATTTATTGTTTTAATTTTTAATACTCCTTTGTCATTTTTTAAATTTTTAAATCCTTGTATTTTTTTGATAAGATGTCATTTAAATTATGTATTGTACTTTAATTTTGTATTTAAAATTGCTCATTGACATTTATAAAATATAATTTGGATTGAAATAAAAAATATTTAAGTATTCAAAGATACAAACATAAATAAATTAATAGAAGGAACTAACATGAACTTTTATTGCCTGTTGGTCTAGTGGTTAGTGACCCTGACTGCTAAACCGGAGGTCGTGGGTTCGATCCCCACCCAGGACAAATCTTTGTGTGATGAGCACAAAGGTTTGTTCTGTGTCTGGGTGTAGTTTTTCTATAATATGTATGTATTTACAAAAAAAAAATGTATTTAAGTAGTATATCAGTTGTTTAGTACCCATAATACAAGCAAATATAATTGCTTACTTTTTACATTTACACAGCGCCATCTAGTCCGGCGCTGTGTAAATGTGGTAGAATATTTTTATTATTATTATTATTATTAATGGCTAAAAATAGATATCCGTCCCTGTACTAGGATAAAAATTTTTGAATCACAGGCGACTGGATAATAAGTACTTAACTACACCTACCTACTACTTTGTAATTTTTATTGAAATTTTGTAAGTTTAAAATATTGTGACATAGTAATTCTGTAATTGAGCCACAGTTGCTTCATAGTAAACGAATTTGAAATTTTGAAATAAAAGTTTAACATTCGTCACCATAGGTTAATTATATTATTATACCATCATTAAGTACATCTAAAAGGTAGAGCACGGATTCTAGGTTTAATAATTCCAAATTTTTGTTTCTGTTTATTTTCACTTTTGGAATAATACCGTAGTAGTTAGTACTATTACTTATTCTGTGAAAATACTCAAAATAGAATAAAGTGTATAACTTTGTAGGTAGCCAGAGACAGTACGATTTTGCCATAATTTCGCTAGATGTCACTAGTTAGTGTGGTTGTGTGTAAAATTTATATAGATGTCTCTGTATCGCCATCATCGGTAAATTGTCCTTTATTACACGACTGTCCAAAAAAAAGAAGCATTTTTTTATAAGGAAGATAACTACAGAGATATGCAAACTTTATTAAAGTACAAAATGCTACATTTCTATTCATAATTTCTGACAAACCCGTGGTGATAATTGAAAGGACTACTTAATTTAACAATACACAAATCATTATAGTGCGACACCTCGCTGGGCTTTAAACCCCCAGATTCTTTAAAACTTATCATATCGGATCTATTACTAATTAGGACACTTTCAGTTGTAGTTTTTTAATCATATCTATAAATAAAATAAAAAAAGACAAATTAACTTCAGAAATTCTATTCAATAGTTCCCTTTTCCGTTGATTTAAAGTAGCAGTGAAATATCTGCAAGTACCTATAGTATAAAAAAATACTTTTTTCTGCGTTTTTTGTAGTACTGACCAATCTTTGCTCTAAGTAGGTACCTACATAAAAGATATCCTAAAAACTTTAAAGGAAGTTAAACCACTTGGCCAATTAATGTGATCATTCAGATTTATGAAATTATTATATCCTTCCGTAGTATAAAACAAAGTCGCTTCCCTCTGTATGCACCTACGCTTAGATCTTCTAAATTTATTATGCAATGGATTTTGATAAGGTTTTCCACCAATAGATAAAGTGATTCATGATAAATGTTTTAGTACCTATTTAATTTTGTTACTTAGATATACCACGCGAGTGAAGCCGTGGGCAGAAGCTAATATTATAATAATAATTATCGTAAACTGTAATATTACACATTTTGAGTTAAAGTGAAATCTAAAATATAAGGGGTAAAACTAATATAATTAACATTCATTGTTAATTAAAGGTGACTGATCTTTGGTTTTATAATATACTAGCTGCCGTCCTCGGTTTCGCCCACTTTATATGTAGGTAATAAAATGATATACCTACCTAAAACCTTCTTAACGAATCACTAACTATTGGTGAAAACCGCATCAAAATCCATTGCGCAATTTAGAAGATCTAAGGCGTACATACAGACGGAAGTGACTTTATTTGTGTGATGCTATATTAAGGAGGGATAGATTTTTCAACAAATTAATCATCATCATCATCAAACTATTTTCAGCAACAATAAATTTTTAAATACCTAATCTGTGTGTTTTCTAGGTTGATAACATGGTGCAGGTTGCTAAAATAAGCGTAAGCCCATCATAATATCACTTTAATACTGTTTACACAATATTATTATCAACACAAGAAAGAAAAAATATTTTATTGTTTACTGTTTTGGTTTAATAAAAGGAAAACCCACCTACCTACATAAGACATTTATAAAAGTATAATATAGGGGCTCTCTACACCATTGTTATAATGTATATTTTATGGCAGGAGCCAAGGAGATAGTGGGTAAGCGGGGTGAGGGGCATCATTCTCGAAGCGAAGACCGGTCTGTGCACCATACATACTATGCGCAGCGCGGGTGGTGCGGCGGGTGCGCGTGGGCAGGGAGACTTTGCGGTGCGGGCGGGGCGCGCGTCAGTCGCGCAGCGAACGCTATATTGCAAGTACGTCGGGTGGCGACGCGCCAGCCCGTCGCGTGCTAGTGTTGTGTCACAGCGGTGGGCCAGGTCGGTTTCGAGATTTCTTCGTTCCGACGTAAACCATGGCTCTCAACTCGGACGCTGAACAGAAATCGAACCTGGTCCTCCGCGTGGACCAGGATTCAGACTCGGTTCTACAGTCATTGTTCGACACAGTGCTTAAGCCGGACTCGAAACGACCGCTACAGGTGCCTCTCCGAATGCGACAGCTTCCAAAGTCGTTCTTTAACCCGCCGTCAACCGGTTCCAAGTCGCCATCTGTGTCTCACTCGCGAGAAAACTCGGCTGACTCGGCGTTCGGATCGTCGTCCGCAACTGGCGCCTCACCGGTGTCGCACTCTCGTGCACATTCGTCACCCGCAAGCTTGCAACAAACTTATGCCGCTGGTCAACAAAATCAACAACCGCCGCTACATCATCAGCATACAAAACAAAGATCTTATGATGTTGGAACACATATACCCGACGATCTTGGACCACTTCCGCCTGGTTGGGAACAAGCTCGGACACCCGAAGGACAGATATACTATCTTAAGTAAGTTTGAATTTTATTTCTTTATTTTAATCTGGCACTTAGAACTAGGTAAGTATCGGAACCTATAATGTTAGAGTACGATATTAAATGTAGCACAATATGAAATCATTATATTTTTGGTATGAATATTGCTAAATATCTGAAAATCAAGAATACGAACTTGGCTACTAAGTATTTAAGAATATTTATTATTTAATATATTCTGTGTAAATGTATAGATTTCTTTATAAACTTGAATAATAATAATATAATGGTCTCTTACCTAGCATTAGCTATGTTAGACAATAGGAACCTACCTACTTAAAAATCTATGGTTACTAGAAATACCACATGATTGAACATAATTGAAACTTTACTATGTCATTGTTATGCTGATACATGCTACATGCTTGTTACATTACTAAAGCCACAGGCGTAGCCAGGTTTTAGTTCGGGGGGGATGGGGGGGAAGGAATAATAAATCTAAAAAATGATATAATTCGATCTTGTATTAATGTAATACTTTTAAAATAGGGGGAGGGGGTTTCGCATTCCCAATCTCCCCTTGGCTACGTCCATGACTAAAACTATTATATTAAACAGGTAAAGTTAAATACTCTACCTATATGGTTTCCGTACATTTATATACAATAAGTAAGTACGCATTGCTGTAAGCATCACTCCTTACATCTGTTACCTAATAATTGGGTGCCTTGCAGTGACTTTTTTTAGTAATTTGAATGAAATAATTCCCCCAATATATTTTTGTGCTCACTTTTACTTACATTGAAGTCTTATTTACAATTTTTTTTGGGGTTATTGCAAAGCAGGCTACGGGGCAGGTGCATACTAAAATTATTGTTTTATTAATACAAGATTTTTGGAAAAAAAGATTACATCTGATAATGTTACAAGAAAGAGAAATATCGTTTCTAATCTGAACTCTTTTTATTGACAACACATTGTCGTCATTTCATATCTTATCGCGATATACCTGCCGTCAGTACATAATGATAAAGTATGATAAGACCAAGAATATGATTGTAATTTAGACGTTAGTATATTTTATTCCATTTTTTTATGAGCTTTACATCCACCAAATTTTTCAGATGTATTCATTATTTTGCAATATAGTGAGAATTACAAAGTAACTATATATTTATAATATATAATATAGTAGTTCCTTTAACGTGCGTATGAATGACTGCTATGACGAATTTAGCGATGCAAAATGAGGACAGTTTTAAAATATTTATTTAAATACCTAATCAATTTCATTGTTAGTTAACCAATAAATCCAATCTGATTTCTTATTAAAATATGAAGTCATTTTCAAGTAGGTATAATTATACGTGAAAATGACTAAATAATAAATAAAAATATAAAAACGGAATTATATTAACACATAATAGGAAAGCTCTAAAACAAATTTGCTGCTAAAATTTCACTACAGTTTATATTGTAGTGCGTTTTCCTAATTAAATTGTACCTGCAATAAAAAATCCATAGTTTTGTTTTAATGCACTATTGATCATTTGTTCATTGATATACTTACATTATATCCCATTCAATGGTTGGTTACTTACGACTTACTATTTTACTTCATAGCATTCGTGTATTAAATGAAAAAATGACGACCTGTAGTCAAAGGTTGCAGAACTATAAATGTTGGTTACCGAGTGACCAAATTTGATGCTAAGGAAATAAATATAAATACTTAATTAATTTTATCACAATATAAACAAAATTCAAATCATTCACAAGCACGATTTATGTAGATAGCATTAAAACGAAATTGTAACAGATGCCAATAGTAAGGCTGATATCGTATTGATTGATATAGAAGCAAGCGTTTGCTAAATATACGCTATATACACATAAGTAGTACAGATTTCATAATATAATTCTTCGGTCTATAGTAAGTAAATAATTTTGCAAGTTTTTGAACTTGTGACTGTTACTGCCTGATCCCAGAGTAGAGGTGAAACAAAATCATAAGTTGACACAATAACACACATTTTTAACTACTATTTTGATAATTAAAATTTTAATTAGGTACAAAAAATACTTATGCTTGAAAACAAAACCAAATTCTATTTGCTTTTGAAGAAAAAACGGATTATTAGTGGCGAAAATTTTTCTTTTTCACTTAGTAGTTAATAGTTAATATTAATAAAAAGTTTATTCGTAGCAGTCATATTGTCCGTTCTATTAATGTATTAAGAAAACAAGTTGGTCTTATTTTATAATTATCAGGGTAGATCCAAATTTTGTAAGTATATAGAAATGAAACAATTCCGTGTTTGTTTTTCGCCTACTCTTCCTACGCCAATGTGATATAGACTTAATGCTTGAAGTCGGTTGAGTGATTCGATATAATTATATCGATAATCGGTAATGGTTGGTTGGTAGTCTGGCGCCGTAGCCATTATTGTCACGTTATTTTTTCAGTTGCACATGAGGCGTAGGTAGGCACTATTTTAAAAATCTGTGAGCCAAAACAATTGTGGATTATTAATTAGGGCTACAGATTAAACCTTTTTACTACTCTACTCTACTTTTACTTCGTAGTAGTAGTAATAAGTTCCTCTGGTAAATTGTTACTTAGTTATAAGGAATAGGTAGGTATATTCCAAATTGTAAAATTAAAGAGTTAAATTTCATCAGCATCATCATATCAGCCTTAAGACGTTCACTGTTTAATTTGAAAGGCCAAATTGTATAGTTGACCATATACATATTTGTTTTGCCACTTATAGCAAAAAATTCCATCAAAATTAAAATTCAATAAGACTCATTATTAATTTTGACGTCGCACATTGATTTTGCTGTCACTTTACTGATGTCACTTGCAAGCAAAAATAGACATCACTGTCTTTGTTCTGTGATATGCAAACGATATTTATTTAATGATGGTAAAGCAATTTTATTGTCGACTGTACCTACCTACTTTATTTTCATTTAATTTTTTTCTTTTATTTATATATTTATTTAGGACTAGAAGACGCCCGCGGTTTCGTTGTTTTTATTTAGCCACTGCTCAGCTCCTATTGGCTATAGCGTAATGTTATATAGCCTATAACATTCCTTAATAAATGGGCTATGCACCACTAAAATAATTTTTCAAATCAGACCAGTAGTTCCTGAGATCTTAGCGTTCAACCAAAAAAACTCTTTAGCTTTATATTATTAGAATGGATATTTTACTTGATGCTCATATCTGTTTGTTAATTTACAAAAAAAACAAAAAACTAGAACGTAAAAAAGAAAAAAAAAGCAAATACCCCAAGAAAAACTTGTTTAGGCATCGTAATATTCGTCAGCATCACTGTCAACCGGAAACATACCCAAAAGGCTGGCGGCATTGCCACGTTGAATTGCTAATTCTCTGAGGGAGAAAAACACCAGCCCTCTGATCACGTGAAGCGTCGATAACCCTTTTGCCATGTTAATTTTAGGTAAGTTATTGTAATAGTAGGTCGGGGAAAGAGTCTATTCGTATTTTGTACGTATTATTTTATATTTTATTTAAAGTTGAACAATGAATTTCGTAAATGCGCATTCCTAGTTTACAATTTCTTTTAATATTATTATGTACCTACATCTTAACTTTAAAGTAGAATTTTACTATAGGTTATATATTTTATACCCGATGTTTCTTGCACATACTTATCCTATTGCATAACTTCGTACACATAATTCTTATTAAAGTATAGCATCATAATAAACCTCTGTGGTTTTTCGAATGCTATTTCAACCTCAGTAGATGTATCTAACTAAGCCTTTATAATGTTTAATAAATGAAAAATAAAATTTACCAAAAATGGTTATGTGGCAAAAGCAGGTAGATTAAATGCAGTAGAGGTGGGAGCGAGAGGTATACCAGCGAATTTTCTCTACAACATACTATAAGACTTAGACCTCCCAAGAACTTCAGTAAGTTCGTCAGGTACTAGAAAGTTTCTAAAGCCGCGATCGTAGGTTCTTATCAAATTTGGCTAAGTAGAGAGAGGAACACGGATAGTGAGAGGTGAGCATAGTGTACACGGAAAAGGAGTAGGTGATAGGTCCTAGGCACTGCCCGTTTTCCGCGCTCTACTACACGATTGATTCGGCACCCGCATTGTGAATCCATGGATTACTAAGATATTCGTCTCATTAAATCTAGTTGCTTGTACTTTCTCTCTGTGGCGGATTTTGATATCACGAAAAAGGTAACATGAAAATAAAATTGTGACGTTTATGGACCCAATACAATGTTAGGGAGAGAAATTGGTATAAGCGTTTTGAATCCGGAAATTTTTAATGTTATGAAGCAGACGCAGTAGTCAAACTGTAACAGATAAAGTCGACGCCATTTTTGAAAAAGTGGAACAAGATAGGCTATATTAGTAGTGACGACATAACTGAAGAATTGGATATTTTTCACAAGAGAGTTTTAACCCATTTGAATAAGTCTGACTACATAACGTGTAGTGGTTTGGCGTTATCATAATGAAAGACCACACCCGGTCTTTCATTATGATAACGCCAAACCACACTTGTTTAACCAATCAGCACAAAAATTAAGAGAGCTTGGTTGGAAAGTGTTATATGTGTCTGTGTTCCTCTCTGTGGCATCGTAGATCCTAAACGAAGGGGCTGATTTTGATCCGGTTTTTTTTTGGTTTGAAAGCTGACATGATCGTGATTGTTCTTAGACATGTTTTAATCAAATTGGTGCAATCGTCTCATGGTCATCGGGGGTGCCTTAAAATTTTCAATTTATTTTATACTTGTAGGTCTAAGATTAAATTTTTGTCTTAATTTTATAAGTAAAAACGAATAAACTTTTTCTCCGAACTTATATTTACGTAATTTGTTTCAGTTATGATATTTAAATCAATAAGGGTTTGACTATAGTTTTAACTCATTAGCTTCCACGATATTATTTGACGTTAGTCACATTGTAGGGTATGGAAGGTAGCCAACGCAACATCAAAGCTTTTGCTACGTCATAAATAAACTCTACCTGTTGTACCACTGGCTCAGATAAAGTGTTATCCTTTAATTCGTAAAATAAGAAACGTAAGTAGGTTAATCATAGGCAAAAAATATAGTGTCAACTATTTAGGGACCTTTGACGTGGTTTCTTTGTCCGTCCAAATTAAAGCTTAAAATAATTCTTATCAAATGCCCTTATTGAAATATACTGAGATAAAGAAAGTATTTCATTTAACTTTGTTCGTTAGATCACGTTAGGACTGCCAACGCGGAAGGCCTTCATGTTACATCTGCAACGACGCACTTCATAAGCTCCCTTAAAATATTGATATTTCGAATATCAAAGGTATTAATTTAGACGGGCGAGCGCTTGGCTCTTCTCTCCGAGACGCCGGCTGCAGGAGCATACCGCGATGGACCATTACAAGCGGTGCGTCTCTTCCGTGTCGGTAAATAGACGTGCGCGTCGTTTCTTAATTGCAAGCTGGGGCCGATGCTTTATAAGCTCCATAACGTCCGTCGACGTGCGTCTCGACTGCAAAATGTTTGCTTTAATTATTATTGGAATGGAGGGTAATTCTCAATGGTTTTGTTCGGCTAGACTTGGCGATGTTCCGAAACGGGTAGCGATGCAAATTGCCTTGGCTAACGCCCAACACGGCTTCAGGATCAGTGGCTTCTGCCAGTCACACCTTTCTGCTGACTCTTGACCTAAGGATATTACCTGCAGATTACGCCTCTGCTCTGGGCTTATTTATCGTTTCCTTTCTATTATTCATTTAACGATTTCGAATAAGTAAACATCATAATATTATTATGTGCATTAGGTACTATTGACTTAGGAAATCACTTCCTAAATAAATCAATCAAACTTACACATACCTAATACACGCTCAAAGCCATAATAGGCAGTTGATAATGTATTCAGTGATTACATGCAAGTAAATAAGTAACTTAGACCCTAATTGTTTGTCCGCAAATATTATTACACAAAATTATGATTGACTGGGTTATAAAAAGAAGGTAGTTTTGTAGACGTAATTGTTTCTTAAGTATGTAAGCACCTTAACGGTAAAACAGTGAATTCAAATTTAATAACAGACTGCTGTCGACTCTACGTAGGTAAGTAATCATAATCTCAATTACCTTCCTACCTCATAAACATTGACATGGATCGGGAAACGACTTTACACGCTTAACGAAATCTGTCCAATATTTACGCATAACGAAGTCGGCCTTGGTTTAAAGTATTGCCATACGAAAACAATAACTCGCGGTGTGGTATGAGTAAACTTATCAGTATTCAATAAAGGCGCATAGGTACAGTAGCAAACGACCTGCTAACTGAGTCGTACCGCGCTGCGACATCGTATGAGTAATAGCAGGAGCACAATCCTGCTATAATGGGAATTGAAAACATTGACATCAAACACAAATAACAAATATTCTCACATTTAAATTAGAGCAACTATTCAAAACCATAATAAGGATGCAATATTGAAACTGAAATAGCCAGTTCAAATAAAAATTTAATCTTAAAATATAAGGTGGTAGGTACGAGTATTATAATAATTATAAATTTATTATGATGCGATAACAAAGCGATAAGTAATATAAATAATAACATAATTATACATTATGTAACGAAAGCAAAAGGGAGCTGTGGAACTATTATTAAATATCAGTTTATTTCTTACTAAAAAATAAACGTAAACGAAATAAAAAATTGGCGGGTAAAACGGAAACCATAAAATGAAAAAAGGGGTATTCAAAAAATATTTTAATGTAAATTTTAACAATTTTTTTCGTATCACCTAGCTATAAGTTCTGTGTTGAAGGAGTTGGAAATGTTGGAATACCCACATACAGAATCGAAATAACCTATGGCGCGGTCACAACTTGGCGAGGGAGCTTGTTAAGATTAAAGGTAAACCTAAATAATTTGCAGCTTCAGAGTTTTAGATTTACGATGCTTTCATACTACGTGCGTTCCCACCGTTCAAAGCAATTCTAACGTAAGTAATAGGTATATTTTATAAATCATTACGTAGACATATTTCTTATTCAATAATAAATGTAATTATTACGTGGAGTTGATATCTAAGTAAAACAAACAATGCAAACTAACCTAAAACAGAAGTCACGTAGAATCGTATGAGCAGTTAGACAATAGTTTTACATTTTGTAGCAATAATTTTATAACATAGGTAGGTACCTACATGAATTAAAACGCTATTAGTGAATTCTATGTAATGAACGAATGAAATGCTGACGTGATAGTTTGGGCCTTCTTGGGCATGACGTTGGCCCTAAGGCGCTTGTCAATATACACACTTGACCCCTTTTGATCCCACAATTAAGCGATACTCTACGCTCTCTCACAACACAATCAACAATGTGATGACTGATGATGAGATAATATTACTATTTTGGTGTTAAATATTATGTTTCTAACATGGACTCTACCCAATGTTTCCAAAAAATTTCAATAGAAACTAAAGCTAATTTTCCACCCGTCAAATAGGTACTCAGAACAATACCTACGAGTACATAATGTCACCCAGACACCGAGGATTTGTAAAGTGTTTAATAATACGAATGTTTTGTGTCATATCTTTTCTTATGTAAAATTTAATTTAATCAGCAATTGGGAGAAAAAAGGAATGAATTGAAGAATAGACAAATTTGGTGAGATTTTTTATTTATAAGTATGTTTAAAAAATCAAAATAAGCAGTGTGCAAAATATTTCAAAGAATCATATGCCATCACATCACTAGAGGTACCTATTATAATATAAATTACACCATACCTCTCGGTACAATCCACGTGACTACTGAAAGCCTAGCTTTTGACAGGATAGCCTAAATTCCGCTTTATTTGAGACAACCGAAAAATATCAAAACAAGGTTTTGTTTAATAATTTTAAGTTTTAGGTATCAATGATTAGGCAAAATTGATATCATGCATATGTACTACATAAGTAACAGTAACACCGATATAAGTAGAACACAAAAATGCCTTGAAAGGTCTAAACAGAAATACTCTATCCATCTAAAGTCAGTGTCCCCCTCCTTCCTTCTCCCGGTGTGGTTCCATCGAGTACTGTCTCACTATTTATCGTAACAAGTTAAGGCAAGTATTATTGGAAGCACATTAATACCGATGACACAAGACGATGAGAGCCAACTGTGTCTACAAGGCTTGATAATGCAGTGCAACTCGAACAAAGATCTGCCCTTGAAGAAACTAGTGGTGAATCTATACACATGAAGAGGCACGCACAGACACTCTAAATTAAATGCACTTTTTAAAACAAAGGAATTTCTAAGACTTAGTCGGTTTTTTTTTTCACTTTTGCGATTAGTAGATAACAATGATGTCATTCTTTAAAAATGGTAAGCTATTTGGGTGTCATTGATAACTAACCATTTTTTGCAGCCTAATTTGTCTTGTCTCTATCCTTCCTTACTATACTTAGCATAGATCTAGGATTCGCGATTACAACTTTTTTTACATTTTTAATTTAGAATAATTACAATTATAAAAAAATAATTCGAATGTAATTTTTATTTTTTTTTTGAAACAGCGGAAACGAAAGTTTTGCGATCAATTTATAGTTATTTATCTGCATGAAGCTTAAAAATATGTCTACCGAGATTTTTAGGCAAATAAAATGTCTTGGAGTCAGCCGTAATTTTGTTTACTACAAACTGAAACGGTACCTAAGTAAATGCTCAAAAGAGGTCTCGCCTTCTATACAAAATTGCCAGCGAACACATCACCCAGCTAGTGTTCTCTTCTGATGTGGTGGTGTGAACGAAGGTGCAACGGATTGGATTTGGGTTTGGACGATTGGAAGGTGTGAAATCACTATCAAAAACCCTTTTTTTAAATTAAGACTGCATTATTCAACAAGATTCCGCTCCGTCACACAAGGTGAAGTCAACACAGAAGTGGCTAAAAGACAATTTACTAGGATTCATCAGTACGTAAGTCCAGACTTGAACATGCTGGATTTCTCACTATAGACTAAATTGGAGCTGAGGGTCTCACCTAAATCTGGAGCCTCTCAAGCAAGCCCTGTGTAGGGAAGCGAAGCGAATTCCACTGGAAAAGATTTTTGCCGCTTTTGACGACTGGCTCACACGATGAAGGCTTGTGTTCAGCACAATGGCGGCCATTTTAATTTGTTTTTTATTTATTAATATATTGATCTTTCTACTGCTTGAGAAAAAAATGTTTTTTTTCGTCTTAAGACTTATGAACACCCGAAGTACGATTTCATAAATTACTTACTTTTCATTCTATTGGATAAATTTAATATGGTTCCGTGCCAATGTAGTAGGTCTGCGTCAAAAATATTTTAAGATGAAACCGAAAATCCCCCAATTTGGGTACCTACATATACTTACATTTATAGTGTGTATAAATAAGTAACTATACTTATCTATACCTTTTACATTATCATTATTTAGAAATTAGTAAAATCTAAGTATTAAGTAGGTACCTATATCACTAGATCGATTTCTCAAAACACTCCCGTTGAGTTCAGTTTCTGATCAGTGCCGATAAAGACGCTGTCTCGAGCCAACATCCAGTAATCAGAGCGTGGAAACTGAGTAAGTACCTTGTTGCTACTACACTGAACAACGATCTCTATGACGCAATCTTAGGGTCCATATTTCTAATTAACACATTAGCAATACGAGACTTAACGCTACCGTCTCGTCTGCGCGCACATATGGAAACATTGTCGCATCATTACCTATACTTATGTATATGCAATGTTTCCCAAAAACTGCAACCTAGTGACTAATTGAGTACCTACTCCTAATTCAAGAAATGGTTCTACTGTTTTTTTTTTAAATACTTAATGATTTATTAACAAATAAATCAAATTGACCAATAACTTGGACCACCTGTGAACAACTATGACTATCTGATCCCACGCAAATTAAATAGGTATATTAACAAAAAATAAAAGTTTACGGCTGTGTTCTTAAAAATCTCAACAATGCTCTAAACTCTACAAAAACAATACACAAGATTCGCCTATTTAAAAAACCAATAACGAACTTAAGTTAGATCTTTATGATTTAACATTGTAACTTTTATTACTTACTAATGCCAAGACTACGAACTAACGTAAAAACTATACCTAGACAGCAATAGTCATCTAAAATAAATGAGGCTTTTTAGGCACATGAAAGAAATGTAGTTACGGCGCCGACACATTATCTTCTAGCCCTTCGCTTTCCCTAGTGCCATGACAGGAATCGTGTACTCGCTCTCGACAGTTATCACTTTAGCGCTCTTAAAATTTTGGTTTTGTTAGTTTTATAAAAATAAAAATGTCTATACGTCATGCGCCTAATGGTCGAGTAGTAAACCTTACTATAAAAGTGTATGATGTACCTACCTGTCTAATTATCTCATAAATGATATCAATTTGTTAAAAGAACCTAAATCGTTCGCAAATGGATTTCACTATGTTAATCAGTGTAAGTCTTCGAGTAATGTGAGTCTTAATGATAAGAGAAAGTATATTAACGGCATATTATACTTTGTTCTAAAACGAAAATTGTATTCTCAGACGAATGCCGTTAGAGGCAACAGCTACCTACCTGTCGCGTCGCTGCGGTGTGGCTCAGCCGACAACCGACCGCGACTAGCAACTTCTTAGAAGGCGATAGTGAGCTGTATTTTAATGTTATCGCTATGAATACACGGCGATAAGTCCACTTGTTGTGCATGTGACTACTCCACCATGTTCTTCTCAGAAATAATCGTGAAGCTTTATCTAATTACCTAGTTAGTTAATTTTACTTATTACACGTCAGGTAAACATTTCAAACATTATACATCACTCGACACGTAATAGTTATTATTAATTCAAGAAGGCGGCCGTACATAGTCGTTTAGGTAGGTATTTACTTCATACTTATACAAAATGAAGCGGTAAGTAGATAACATTACAAAGCGACTTTGTACACATTACTGCAGTTATACTAATTAATTATGTCCATTTCATTATTAATATAAATGATAATAACGAAGATCCTTTTTTATAACAGATAGATATATTTTAGTTTAAATAATTAAATTACCGAACGCCGAACCCGCTAGGCTTGTTTACGTAGACAAGAACGGCCTTGTCAAAGACGTTTAAAAGGTTATTCCTTTCGCCATGCTTATAAATATAAAGATATACCTATATATTTATATATGTGTTCATACAAAGAACAATAATACTTATATATTATTATCAACGTTGTATCGATATAGAGATACCTATAATAGGCACCGTATTATGTAATGAACCGACTACCTTCACATTTTTCTGTACTAGGTAGGTTCTTATTAGCACATCAGTAACCAAGATTTAGAATTTTAGACTAAGGTTGAAACCTAAAATAACTTCTGCTAAACGTGGGATTCTTAGTTTATAATTTTCTTTACATCAGAAACATCTGTGTATTTATGAATATCTTGTAGTCAAGAGCTAGTAAGAATGTAATTGAACAGTTCATCTATCAAAATATCCTAGAAATACCCTAGAATTAGCAACCTGTATTTTATTATATTCAGCACATTTACACATTATTTAAAACTATATAATCGATTCTGTGTTGACTTCACCTTGTGTGACGGAGCGGAATCTTGTTGAATAATGCAGTCTTAATTTAAAAAAAGGGTTTTTGATAGTGATTTCACACCTTCCAATCGTCCAAACCCAAATCCAATCCGTTGCACCTTCGTTCACACCACCACATCAGAAGAGAACACTAGCTGGGTGATGTGTTCGCTGGCAATTTTGTATAGAAGGCGAGACCTCTTTTGAGCATTTACTTAGGTACCGTTTCAGTTTGTAGTAAACAA
This sequence comes from Laspeyria flexula, assembly GCA_905147015.1. Lineage (NCBI taxonomy): Eukaryota > Metazoa > Arthropoda > Insecta > Lepidoptera > Erebidae > Laspeyria > Laspeyria flexula. The sequence goes on along the minus strand of LR989950.1, from coordinate 12,126,417 downwards.
AATTACGGCTGACTCCAAGACATTTTATTTGCCTAAAAATCTCGGTAGACATATTTTTAAGCTTCATGCAGATAAATAACTATAAATTGATCGCAAAACTTTCGTTTCCGCTGTTTCAAAAAAAAAATAAAAATTACATTCGAATTATTTTTTTATAATTGTAATTATTCTAAATTAAAAATGTAAAAAAAGTTGTAATCGCGAATCCTAGATCTATGCTAAGTATAGTAAGGAAGGATAGAGACAAGACAAATTAGGCTGCAAAAAATGGTTAGTTATCAATGACACCCAAATAGCTTACCATTTTTAAAGAATGACATCATTGTTATCTACTAATCGCAAAAGTGAAAAAAAAAACCGACTAAGTCTTAGAAATTCCTTTGTTTTAAAAAGTGCATTTAATTTAGAGTGTCTGTGCGTGCCTCTTCATGTGTATAGATTCACCACTAGTTTCTTCAAGGGCAGATCTTTGTTCGAGTTGCACTGCATTATCAAGCCTTGTAGACACAGTTGGCTCTCATCGTCTTGTGTCATCGGTATTAATGTGCTTCCAATAATACTTGCCTTAACTTGTTACGATAAATAGTGAGACAGTACTCGATGGAACCACACCGGGAGAAGGAAGGAGGGGGACACTGACTTTAGATGGATAGAGTATTTCTGTTTAGACCTTTCAAGGCATTTTTGTGTTCTACTTATATCGGTGTTACTGTTACTTATGTAGTACATATGCATGATATCAATTTTGCCTAATCATTGATACCTAAAACTTAAAATTATTAAACAAAACCTTGTTTTGATATTTTTCGGTTGTCTCAAATAAAGCGGAATTTAGGCTATCCTGTCAAAAGCTAGGCTTTCAGTAGTCACGTGGATTGTACCGAGAGGTATGGTGTAATTTATATTATAATAGGTACCTCTAGTGATGTGATGGCATATGATTCTTTGAAATATTTTGCACACTGCTTATTTTGATTTTTTAAACATACTTATAAATAAAAAATCTCACCAAATTTGTCTATTCTTCAATTCATTCCTTTTTTCTCCCAATTGCTGATTAAATTAAATTTTACATAAGAAAAGATATGACACAAAACATTCGTATTATTAAACACTTTACAAATCCTCGGTGTCTGGGTGACATTATGTACTCGTAGGTATTGTTCTGAGTACCTATTTGACGGGTGGAAAATTAGCTTTAGTTTCTATTGAAATTTTTTGGAAACATTGGGTAGAGTCCATGTTAGAAACATAATATTTAACACCAAAATAGTAATATTATCTCATCATCAGTCATCACATTGTTGATTGTGTTGTGAGAGAGCGTAGAGTATCGCTTAATTGTGGGATCAAAAGGGGTCAAGTGTGTATATTGACAAGCGCCTTAGGGCCAACGTCATGCCCAAGAAGGCCCAAACTATCACGTCAGCATTTCATTCGTTCATTACATAGAATTCACTAATAGCGTTTTAATTCATGTAGGTACCTACCTATGTTATAAAATTATTGCTACAAAATGTAAAACTATTGTCTAACTGCTCATACGATTCTACGTGACTTCTGTTTTAGGTTAGTTTGCATTGTTTGTTTTACTTAGATATCAACTCCACGTAATAATTACATTTATTATTGAATAAGAAATATGTCTACGTAATGATTTATAAAATATACCTATTACTTACGTTAGAATTGCTTTGAACGGTGGGAACGCACGTAGTATGAAAGCATCGTAAATCTAAAACTCTGAAGCTGCAAATTATTTAGGTTTACCTTTAATCTTAACAAGCTCCCTCGCCAAGTTGTGACCGCGCCATAGGTTATTTCGATTCTGTATGTGGGTATTCCAACATTTCCAACTCCTTCAACACAGAACTTATAGCTAGGTGATACGAAAAAAATTGTTAAAATTTACATTAAAATATTTTTTGAATACCCCTTTTTTCATTTTATGGTTTCCGTTTTACCCGCCAATTTTTTATTTCGTTTACGTTTATTTTTTAGTAAGAAATAAACTGATATTTAATAATAGTTCCACAGCTCCCTTTTGCTTTCGTTACATAATGTATAATTATGTTATTATTTATATTACTTATCGCTTTGTTATCGCATCATAATAAATTTATAATTATTATAATACTCGTACCTACCACCTTATATTTTAAGATTAAATTTTTATTTGAACTGGCTATTTCAGTTTCAATATTGCATCCTTATTATGGTTTTGAATAGTTGCTCTAATTTAAATGTGAGAATATTTGTTATTTGTGTTTGATGTCAATGTTTTCAATTCCCATTATAGCAGGATTGTGCTCCTGCTATTACTCATACGATGTCGCAGCGCGGTACGACTCAGTTAGCAGGTCGTTTGCTACTGTACCTATGCGCCTTTATTGAATACTGATAAGTTTACTCATACCACACCGCGAGTTATTGTTTTCGTATGGCAATACTTTAAACCAAGGCCGACTTCGTTATGCGTAAATATTGGACAGATTTCGTTAAGCGTGTAAAGTCGTTTCCCGATCCATGTCAATGTTTATGAGGTAGGAAGGTAATTGAGATTATGATTACTTACCTACGTAGAGTCGACAGCAGTCTGTTATTAAATTTGAATTCACTGTTTTACCGTTAAGGTGCTTACATACTTAAGAAACAATTACGTCTACAAAACTACCTTCTTTTTATAACCCAGTCAATCATAATTTTGTGTAATAATATTTGCGGACAAACAATTAGGGTCTAAGTTACTTATTTACTTGCATGTAATCACTGAATACATTATCAACTGCCTATTATGGCTTTGAGCGTGTATTAGGTATGTGTAAGTTTGATTGATTTATTTAGGAAGTGATTTCCTAAGTCAATAGTACCTAATGCACATAATAATATTATGATGTTTACTTATTCGAAATCGTTAGTATCTAATTTCAATAGGTAGGTAAGTATCGGAGCAGTGACATTAAATAAGTAAATGAGCATACCAACTTATTACAGTAAAATAGTTAACAAATATTTGTGAAAACTGAAAACGTTTCGTATTAGTTATATCTGTGCCAAATCGAATGTTAAAATTTAAGTACTTGGATGGTATTATAGGTGTGACTGTTGCGCAGAGCTAAGTGACCGACGCCGGCGGCGGCGCCTCGTGCCCCGCCGTGTTTACGTCTAATTTTGGCGCGAGCGCCGCGACGTCCGCCCCCGCACCTCCCGCGCGCTGTCCATTGAACACGCCGGTACGCGTGCGGTTATTTCGGCATGTCGAAGGCGGCACGGCGACGCCACGGAATATCCTCTCTCTTACTTTCTTATGGTTTACCGATGATGTATGTTACCGAATAATATCGATTGAAGTTAAACATTTTTCCAAAATATTTATATTTAGCACAAGTAAGTACCTAATGCTAGGTTAAATATTTTGGGAAACGTTAAACATCTGTCATCAACATTACGGCCTATTACTGGGTCCCGATCTGGCTTCATATTAACCTACTACTAGTAACTATTATCTAATCTGTGCTACTACACTGGTCTACAATGAATTTGGTGCCTGAAGTTTAAATTTGCCTTTTATTGCATATTTTCAGCCACTTTTCTGAAAAACCTTTTGGAGAAAAACAGATTACATTTTCGTAATCAGTGTTCCAAAATACCTACCCTATATTAAATCATACAGGCGAGTTTCATACCGCAATATTTTATTTTTTGTGCAATGATATTATAAACAAGATATGTTACGTTCCTAGTAAATGACACTTAAAATCTCGTCGCGCTGTATTGTTGACAAGTAGCAGTAAGAATAGTACAAATAGTTTTCAATAAGTATTTTTGACTGCAAAAAAGAGTCTAAAGTGATTTTATAATTAAAGACGTTGGTTAAAAGTACTTTTGTCTAAAAACATCGGATAAAAGTATCTACTTTTGACTCAGAAAAATCGGTCAATACCTACTACTAAATTAGTAAATAAAAAATAAATAATTAAGTATATACGTAGTAATGTGAAGCATAAACTTGATAAGTTACGTTATAAGACGGGAGGCGAGAGCAATGTTATTTTTTTTTAGATGTTTTTACCATTTTCTTATTTACTAATTTTTATGGACAGTTTAAGCTGTACAAATAGATAGATTTGTTTATCTATATAGAGTTTTGATTGAAGGGTGAAATATTAAACAGTCAAAAGTATCTACTAAAAGTACCAAAGCCTTCAGTTAAAAGTACTTTTGACTTATATTGTAGTCAAAAGTACTTTTAACTGATGTCTTTGGTTAAAAGTATTTTTGACTGGTTAAGAGTTTTGACTGTAACATATAGATATAGATAGGTATGTTAATCCAGTATAGGTAATTATTTATATCTACACATACGCCATTTACCTATTACTAATTTTAAACTGCGAAGTAAATCATAGTGGGGAAACCCACACAATAATAATAAAATTGAGCACGTGTTATTATTACCTTAAGTGCGGTCATAGGCAGCGTCACCTGTCACGTGGACCAACTTTAAAAACAAAAGTTTATTTTTCGTGGAACAAAATAAATTTTATCGCAAGAAAGGTTGACACTCTAAAATAATCTCTTTTTCGCATTTTTATAATTTTTAATCATGCTACACCCAAAGAAAAGTAATTTGGTAGGTATACGAATATCTTATTTTTTTAGAACAGTGAGAGGATTTAGTTAATAAGATAAAAAAGCTTGCGTTAACGCAAATTAACTAAATCCTCACACTCAACCATGCACATAAAATACCAAAATGATGAAATTACTGAAACTGAAGCTACAAAATTTCTTGGTCTAGTTATTGACAAACAGCTAAATTGGAAGGATCATATAGAATTCCTTCTTAAAAGAATTAGCAGTTCAGCCTACGCCCTATATAAACTTGCTCCAATTGTAAATACTGATACATTACTTACTCCTTACAATAGTATGGTAGCTTCAGTATTAAGATACCTACGGTATTATCTTCTGGGGTAATTCAACTTATAAAGATAATGCATTTAAGTCTCAGAAGAGATGCATCAGAGCGATGTTCGGCTTAGATATGACTGACGGTTGCAAACCCTACTTTATAAAATATAAAACACTGATACTACCATGTTTATATATCCTTGAAACAGCTCTATTTGTCAAGTCAAACCCGCATTTATTTAATAAGTTATCTGATGTACAATTCGCAATAGACGCAAAGACAAATTGTGTATGCGTAGAGTAAAATCAGCACTTATGTGGAAAAGTTTTTTTTGTATGGCACCAAAAATCTATAATAAGTTTCCAGATTCCTATAAAAATTTCAATTTTAATGTTTTTAGAAATAAAATAAAAACACTATTGGGCCATAAAGGCTACTATTCTGTTACTGATTTTCTTAATGACACCCTAGAATAATGTTTTATGTATGTACCATTAAAAAATATTGTTAAATAATAATTTAATATTACTAATATAATTTACTGTCATTATTAATCTAATTTATTATCATGGTGTAACCCATACGTTTTGCATGCCTTACGATAGAATCACTTGAAACATGTACCTATAATTTTATAAAATCTTTGTAAAAGTGTTTTCTGCAAAAATAAACTATTTGATTTGATTTGTATATACTTATAATCTGTGCAAAATAGTAGGATCGCTCGTTTTCTCTTCGAAGAGTTAACGAGCCCTTGCCTCTGTGATGTTACCGCGACTAGCTTTGGAGGCTGCGGCGCGATCCGACTTCTCGGAATCGTTCCGAGACCGCCCCGCCACCTCTGGTAATCGCCTTTCCTGTCAGGACACGCTTATACTTGTTTATAGTACCTACCTGTGAGTGATGCAGCTCATAAGAATATCGATACTTGCTACATTTTTTATTCTTAGGAATTTGTAAGTTTTTTTAAGATTAATGAATTATAAGTACTTACTTCAACATTTCTTTGTTCTTCATTATTATCATCACAACCCGTATATATCCCTCTGCTGGGCACGGGTCTCCTCCAAACATTTTGGAGGGAATTTAGCCTACTATACCACGCTGGCCAGACGGGTTAGTATAGGGTTTTGTATCGAATTTTCCTTTTTTCGCGGTGCTATAATTGTCTGCTTAATTTACTCCCTTAATCGCCTTGTACGACACCCACGAGTTGATTAACTTTACGGACGTTCTTTTCGTTGGACTTTTCACGATTTCTTTGTTGTGCTATAACTATAACAGGTTTGTCATTTGAACTATGTACCTAATGATTTAATGTAGCTAAACATTTAAATAAAAATATGAATGACCTAATGAAAAACTCTTTACTTTAAATAATAAATTCTTGTGAATGATAGATCTTCAAGATACTAATCCTCAGACATTGTACAGATAACCTCACTAACCTATTCTGTTAAAAGACTCTGTTTTTGTGAAGCAGTAATTGTGCGCAGAATTTAAAAAAAAGTTCCGTCCAGTGATGTTGTCCAATCACCTAGGTCAAATTTGCTACGTATTTTAAAGAAACTGAAAATATAGTAAAGACGATGAATTTATTCCTCTATATTAACTGAGTTAGGTTTATTACTATTAATAAGAATGAAATTTTATTATTGATTGATGAAATTATTTCAATGGTCGTATATAGGTGCATCTAAACCTCGGGAGGTAGAATAAGAAATGGTATGATCCTTCTTTATTAGTCTCTAGTTCCGAGGTCCATCGTCTTACCAATTCATGTGTATTATTGTTGTAGTGTTGTCTCTATAGAAATATAATCTTTACATCGTACTGAATAGTTGACTAGTTGGTATTATGAATACCTTTAAATTTACTTCCACAAGCAAAATTGTAAACATTTAAAGTTAAGTTAAAATATTTACATTATTTTTAGATATCGATAAAATACAAGTCTACACTAGCCTGTATCAGTTCAAGTCTTTTTAGTTTCTTTTGGTATACCTGAGTTGTTAGTAACAAAGGCATTGATTTTTTCTTTCGGCTTCGCTCCGGTCGGGGCCTTTGAGTGCTTCGCCGCGTTTCTCAGTACCGACACCGATCATTCACTAATCTTCGATAGTCGATAACGATTGGTGTTGCACCATAGGTGTGTGACCACTAATAAACAGTGGGTAAGTGGGAAATCATGGAGAATGGTTTTTGTCATACATCTTATTTCTTTCAATTCAATGTATGATAATTTTATGTATATAATAACTGTTACCCGCGACTCTGTCCGCTTAAATTTTGATATTCACACAGATCTTTGTTACTTACACCTTGTTTTAACAAATCTACCTTGTTTTAAGTACAAATTTTGAAATGTTTAACATCACCCTACTAGCTACAGGGGTTGAATTTTATCTGATATCCGCTGTCCAATGTCAAAATATTAACATTCTCGTAATATACGTCCCCGGAAACCGCGAAAATAACATCCATGTCGATTTATAGTACTTTTCATCCCTATCAAATCCCTGAGTGTTAGTTTTTCAAACATCAAGAAGTATCCGTTTCTCGTATCGTAAGTTCGTAACTGGAGTGCTAACCACTTACCTAGTTTTCAAACATCTTTTTCACAATATCAGAAAGAAGAAAGAAATGTTTACTTGTGTTCCTGAGCACATGTAAAAAGTTTAGAAGTAAAAAGACACTTCAATACAATTTCTCCATACAAACTTTGACGCCCTGTTTCACCTTTTTAATGGTTGAATTTTGAAAAACCCTTTCTTAGTGGATACTAACACATCACAAGTAACAAACCCTCCAAATTTCATGTCTCTAGGATCACCGGTTGTTTGTTGATATACAGGTCAATCATTCAGGACTTTGAATTTTGTAAGTATATTTTTTATGCCAACTTATAAAAAAGTAGTGTGAATAAAAATATTATAATCTTGATTTTGTGGTGTACACGGTAGATATGTAAAGCAGATAAAACTAACAACGTCAAAAGATTTTGCAAACGAGTTATGATAACTAAATCTTTGGTAGAGAGGTACGTGTAGTACCTACCTACGTTTCTATTAAATACGAGAAGACGAAATTCAAAGGTCACGAGGTATTTCATTCATTCTCACCGTCCGCGTCCGTAACAATTAATGCAATATCATACTATTATTACTACCTTGATTTTTCAAACAATCGTAACTGGAACAAATGTTATGTAAATCAGTAGTGACATTTTATATCTCGGGGGCGAGGTGTCTACGTTCCCTTCTCTCCTTTGGCATTTCGCAATCTCAGCATGCGCTTTGTTGTGAATGTTCATTTGTCCTAGATTTGACATAGCAACTAACTTTACATTGGTTTAAAATTTAAAATTGTTTATGATAAAGATCCGAAGGATAATATCTTCTGTCGTCCCATTGATATTGATTACTATTCGCATATTAAAATTTTAGTGTATTCAAACTTGTAAGCCAATGTTAAAACTGGTCATGTAAATCTAATCGGCCAGCTTTACGGAAATTATCGTCTTTGGTCCGCTAGATTTTACCTATATAGAGATTGACATTTACAAAAATTGTTTGGTAAATTTTTGGCTTCAAATAAAACGATTCTTATGATTGTAAAAACGGTATAATCACCATCGAATGAAAACCCTTTACCTGCTGGTCGGCTTTATCCTGTTGCATCAATGACGATGTATGTAGCGCAGGAGGGTTCAAGGACCGCTAAGTCATTTAGTAGCCAGGTACAAGCTACTTGCCTCGAGGCGAGCCGCGCGCCGATACGCTCGTTTCCACTCTGCTTAAGTTTGCTTGCGTGTGGGAAATAGTCTTTCGTCCTGTCGCCATTACCGGTACCAACACGACATAGTGTGGCCGCCATAAATTTAGCCATAACCTTTTCATTGTATAAATATGTAAGTCACCATAGTTAACTCCTCCGTTTAAATCTTGAAGACATTTAAAAGACAAACTACATTTTACTACATTAAACATCTTACTTGAGTCTACTCGTGCTCCTTCGAATATATAATTCGTAAGGTACGTATGTACGTATAACGTACCTATTACATAAATTTCCTTACCGTTAGTAACTTATTATAATTTACCTATAATTTTTAAAGGATAGAAATCAGAATTTTTATCTGTACCTACATCAATTGTAAGGAATGCTAGTTTCGATTAAGGCATCTTTATGGTTGGGCATGTCATTCATGTCAATGTGCTATAGATAGCAAAAAATGTTGTAATTCGAATCGCATCTCGGCCGATTGATGAGGTAATCCGACGATTGTGAGATGGTCGGGACGAGAATGATGAGTCGAGAGCGAGACGCTGCACTGGTCTGAGAGAGCGACCGACTGTGAACGGGATGCATATATAAACATACTCGGGTCCAAAGTCCGCGGCCGCCACCGACCGATGCACAGTAGTAGCCTCAATGCTGCAGCTACATGAATACAAGCTAGACCGAGTTCTGATCTCAAAACAAGAAAAACAAATGTGACTAATTTCAATATTCTAAGATCTATGAATCAACACGACTCACTTGATGCACTGATTGTACCTTTTTAGGGTTCCGTAGTTCTGACTAGGAACCCTTATAGTTGCGTTATGTCCGTCTGTCCGAGTTTTTGCTAAGAGACCATTAGTACTAGAAAGCTGTAATTTTGTAGGAGTGTGTATATCAATTACGTCGACAAAGAGGTAAAATAAAATTTTGGAAAATATATTTTTTTAGTGTAGCTCCCATACATGTGAAGTGGGGATGAATATTTTTTTTGTCGTCTACCCCATCGTGTGGGGTATCGTTGAATAGGTCTTCTAAAATGACTTGGGGGTTACTAACATTATTTTTTGATTTAATGGTCCATTTACGAAATATTAAACTTCAAAGAGCAAGTTTTTGTTCCAGTAGGGCGTCCCTCTAAAAGCTAAACTGCTGGCTTGAAAAATCTGGAAAAATTCATGATGATAGTGCATTTGCACATGCATTTCTGCATGAACTTTAAATAAAAAGTATAGCGGTTAAGATAACTTTATTAGTTTAGCAATAATAGTCGTTGAACTTGGGTGTTGGATAATTTTGTACCAAATACAAAATCCTTAGCATTAACTCCTAATATCTTTACCATTACTTATATTCAGAATAAAGAACAACAGATTTGTACTATATTGTGATAACGGGCTACTACGGAACCCTACACTGTGCGTGGCCCGACACGCACTTGGCCAGTTTTGTTTATAAATTGATTGACAATAGCATCGTAGTTTCTCTGTTGTAAATGCATAGTTACGGTACTTGCACAACTAAATATTTTGATGTTTTAAAAGAGTGTTATGTCCAGTGCGTTAACTGTTTAGTTCCTGTCTACACAAAGTTCCGGTGTAGCAGCAGCGAGCAAATGTCGACCGCGACCATTAGAACTTCCTGCGCGTCCATCGGTGAATGGGCGCACTATCCCCGACCTGGCTAGTGCTCGCCATATGAATGGGTTGTGCGTACTGCACAATGAATTATTCGTGCCAGACTGGCTTCCGTTGGCGCCGGACACATGCTCCGTGTTCTGCCTTTTTCGCTGATTAACGTCTAATTATAGGGTACAGCTCTCCACCACATGACTCCTAGTGACTCAGTTCGACTTCATAACTGCACAATACCGCTCGGGGCTTATTAGTAGCTGGGCTCGGTTTAGGAGCGTTTTGAATTTAGAATTGTGGGTGTAAGCTCATGACTGCTGCATAATGTTTACCTACCTACTTTACGTATTAAATTGTAAAATGAGATAATCAATTATGCATTGTAGGTATTCATAATAAAATCATTGTATCGGTATCAGTACCTAGGTACGTGACGAATTGATATAGGTACTAATAAATTTTAATTTCTTCCACGTAATAAAGACACACATTCTTTGGAGGAGACCCGTGCCCAACAGTGGGATATTTAATTTTATGGGTTGAGATGAATAAAGAAATATCTATGTAAGTAGTACATATACTTTAGTTGCAGGATGCAGGATTTCTGAAGTCATTCTAGTTTAGCTTGTTGCAAAGGTAGGTAGATATTACAATACAAAACACTTAATAAATAGTCCGTTAGATTTTATTTGAAAAATTCAATAATGACTGAGGTAATATGTAAGTATTTGGAATATAAAATTCCGTAGGAAAATGAAATAAAAACTCTTTAATGATTTAGCTTTCTTCTAAGCAGCTATTCTGGAACGTCTAAGACATGATTGACGTAGTTTGCTACACAGATTCCCTTTAGTCGTTTCTAAAAGTGACTTTTATGAGCAATTTTGCGAAATATTTTATGACTTTTAGAAATAACTTCATTATAGCTTCTAAATATATTTTCCCCCTGTAGCTTGTTATCACTGTAATGTTGTCTTTTATGATTACGCGTGCCGGTGTATTTTAGTATTACTTAGGTATTTTTTAATTTGCTAGCACAACTGTACGACAGCTAGCACAAGTTACCACTTACCTCGCATCATTTCTTTGTGAGTCTTCTGTCCTAGTGTCTTGGAGCAGAGTATAAGTAGTAAAGTATGGCAAACTTAAGAAAAATAATCTCGGTACAGACGTGTACGATCTATATTACACTTCCTCGGCTAAGTGCTGGTAATCCTGTTGGTTGCGCTTATTTTACTAGCAAAATGTTCTTCTGGTTATAAGTATATATGTACATATAAAATGCAAAGTACTAACTGATTCACTGAATGACTTGGATAGACATATTTCATCGCACAGCTTAAACAGCAGATCCTAGAGATATCTACTAAGAAATTAGTTGGGATCAAAGTTGTATGGAGAAATTGTATTGAATGGATTTTTACTTCGAACTTTTGTAAATGTCCTCAGAAGCACAAACAAACAAATACGTGTTTCTTGCTTTTTGGATATTCAACCCCCAATGGGATGAAATTGTAATAGGTATAGGTTTTTGTGGACGGTTAATTCGAAAATAACCACGCAAATAGACAGATCTCACTAGTTTGAAAAACCTACCCTGAGGGATGAGATACGGGTGAAAATAATAAAATCTCCATATTATGGTTGTCATTTTCAAGATTTTCAGTGACGTTGATCACAAAAAATGTTTTCTATTTTGACTTTCAAGACAGCAGACATATAATAAAAAATTCTACGCCTGTTGCCTACCTACTACTTATAAAGATCTGTCTCAATATCGAAATCCATGCCGACGAAATCGCGGGCATCTAGTAATTAATAAAAGGTTTGTTAAGCTATTGAGATACAAATTACAAAGGTAGAAAGTAGGTATACCTAGTCACGAATGTTTAGTTAGAAGTCTCGTGATAAATTTATATTTCTGGATATTTTTTTTTTCCTCTATGGAGCATTAACATTATAAAGACATAATTTACTTATAAATTTACTTTTCTGAGAATTGTTTGGAAGTTTGAGAAGTCAGAGATAAGCAAAGTGGCGTCGACCCGGATGCTGTCTCAATAGCGGCCCCAACATAACTGACTCAGCTCGATTTGGAGTCAGGTCACGATGCTGCTATCCTTGTCTTCCGCACGAATCCATATGCTTTTTTGTCAATGAATCTTTAAAATGATAATTATGTACAAGATAAACAATTTATTAATAATTTTATACATTAAGTGTACCTAACAACTAGGTACTTAAGTAACAGAAAGATGACAATATGTGTTAAAATAGTAGGTACCTACCAAAGTCAAAATATACAAAATAATAAATACCCAAGTAACATTTAAACATACCCATTTTCCCAAAATTTGTCAAAATTGGGTAAATCAGATTTGGTAATGCTTGCAGATTGAAATAAAAAGGAACTGAAAATGGCTACGTGGACATTAATCTTGCGTGTTGGTTTGCTTAAAGAAATAGGTAACAAATCAGTTCTATAGTCACAATATTCTTAGATAAAGCGAACGAGGCATATTATCTCTTTACTTTCTAAAGCTAGATAAAAAAACACGTTGTTAACCTCTGACAGCGACAGGCAGGCCACCGAGAGGCAAACGGCAAGGCCGACGGGTCCGGTTGCCGCCGCGCCGCGCCCAGCCGCCCGCCTGCACCGTCGAACGTGCGTGAGTGCGTACGCACCAACACATGTCTGTTACTACATCAACGCCTAAACACATGTATGATGCGAATCATATGATACCTACATTTTACAAGGACGCTAAATTTGTAACTGTCGAATTTTATACTTCCGCTTTACAACTTCAACTTAACAAACTCTAAAAACTCTGAATGTAGGATTTTAAATCTATTCACAATTTTATTTCTTAATTTATGAATCTTTGCTTGATTTTGTCAAGGATAACGATTAAAATATATTTAAATTGCTTATTAGAAATTACTAATTATTTCAATAGATACGGCAGTCATATATTTTTCTCAAAAACGCGTAAGTAGAGGTATCAAGCTGAAATTAATATCAAATACCCGGTGTATTAAATCTGCTATCCCTTGTCGCAATAAAAAAATCAGAGTTCTAAGTAAATGCAATCATAAGATACAGCCGTTTATGCTCCATTTTTGTCGCATATCTTGACGATAAAAAAGTCAAAATCTTAGGGTACTTCCTCCCATTGCCCTAGAATCATGAAATTTGGCAAAAAGCAATATCAAGTTGCACAAGTAAAGGAAAAAATCTAAAAACCGTACTCGTGTAGTTATATCACTGGATTAGTACTACCTTGGAAAGGGTATAAAGTGATAAGACTTAAAAATTTGAGTAATAGTAAGTTTATTCCGGACTGACGTTACAAGATGATACACCTACCTACATTTACATGAATATTTATTCTAACGTTCTATCCCGACACCTACTAATATCTTCTTACATTTCAAACGTACCTACTATACAATAAGTAGGTACGTTTTGTTGTACGTGGATATACACATCCACATCCACACTGACTAATTTAGTCACCTTATAAATAGGGACTTGTTAAAGATGTCTGACTAATATTATCTGTCGTAGGTATTTCGATTAATGTATAAATTAAATAATTAATAAAATATCCAAAAATAACGGTGTAAATGACCGGGTGCCGGGTGGTAAAACCTAAACCTAGTCGAAATTTGTGAAACTTTGGAAATTAAGTTTAAACGTCAACTAACTTCTGGAGTTCAAAGAGACTAAAAGTTCAAAAGAAATTCCCTAATGAGATTGTGATAATTCATTATTTCGGCGAAGAAAAACACGTTATACGCTGTGGCTGGAACAGTAGATCCCATAATAAAATCATCGGCCGGAAGTCGATGCGTCACTGGTGCGTTTTCGTCCACTTCTATTAGTGTGAGTGTAGTGTGTATTCAACAGTGTAGGTAGTACGACGTAGACAGTATGACATTATCACTACTGATTGTAGAGTATAATGCGAGGACAACCATATCTACTTTACCTGTAGTTCCCTTTCTCTATCATTATAGACTCTTAGGTTCAGCTTAAGAAGGTTAATTTTAATATTTATAAATTATCAGTTGTGAAGTTCTATTCATTTGTATGTTGTAGGTAGTAGTTACACGTTGCTAACGCTTGTATAGTGTTACTGATTATTCGTGTGTGCGTTTATTTACGTACGCGAGCGCCGACTCGTCCGAGATTCAAATTTAGAATGCCGTCTCCGCCATGTTGTTCTCAGTGAAAAACCTACGATCCATCGTGTGGAAGCCGTGGATCTGTCGCCTCGAACTAAAAATGAAGCAAATCCTTATATGAACTTATTGAAAATCTTATAATTTTTACCGTAGGTAACCTCTTTTATAACAAAGATAGCAGGTCGATATCTTTCTTTACTGGGGTAGGTGTTTATTGTTTTGATAAATAAGTGTACACCGTTATCTTATTATGTGCCCATACTGGCGCTAAAATATCAATTATCTATACCTATATCTTATACTTACTTTATATTTATCATTTTTTTTATCGTGAGGCCGTCGCAAAATTCAGTTAACGTAAATAAATTTTGCTGGTTAGTAAAACGTAAGTGTGTTCATGTGAATGAATGACTCACGCTCAGAATTGGTTTGGTTCAGTTATCCGTCAGATTGTTGCGAAGCAACTAGGTACATGTAGGTTGAAGGATATCGTTGTTGTGCCTCTATCTTTTATAATTTCGTAAGTAAAGTTAGCAAATTATCCAGGATGAAGTTATTAGTATGAAGATAACCAAATACTTAATATGTAATTGTTTAAAAAATTAAAAAAAGATAATGTCTTGATATTATTACCTAAATGTCATTCACGAATCGAAATTGATTTGATTTTTCTATTGCATATTGGCGATTTGGGTGTAACAACAACAATATTTACATAACAGTTTTATTTACACAGATACTGATCAGCGATACTAGAACAATGTTTGCCAACAGACGCTTTGTTGACGAAACGACACACTTGGGTTAACGGAACACACCGTATACATACGTACCTTCTGTTTATGCTACCATCTATTGCATTACCACTACAAAGAAACCATTTGCATGTCAATATTGTGTCGATATTCCACGATTTCCACATGAGGTGCTGATTGTTGCACTCGGCTGTTTTCTCAATTTGTGTAGAGAAGCATCGTTGATATTTATTTATTTAAATTTTAGTCAATATGGAGTAGTTCACTACACTCTACGATAGGTTTCCATCGAACAAACGTCTACATAAATCATTTCTGAGTTCTGTTTTTGGATCATCGACTAATAATAAAAGATCCAGTTAACCATATAAAAGTGAAGATTGCGTGCCCTCTACGTGTGATAAACCTAGAGGGCAAAGCATTAGCTAGGTACCTCCATCATCGGTCTACTGCAAAGCAGTGAGCAGTGGATTGTATTCATATCTATCACAAGAATGGCAAATGTTTTACGAAATATGTTTGGGTATTAAAATTTTGGTAGGTACTTACCTATCTAAAATGTAAAAGTAGGTAGGTACCTAGATACGGGCTTATACCTAAAAGTAGGTCGGATATCAACCGAATTGTCTGTTTCGTTTGCGTGCCGGTACATATGTAATTTCTGAACATAATATATTTGTGTAGTTCGCTAATGGCAGTTATTTGTGTTACCTAAACTCTTGATCTCCCGCGAAATACAGGGCTGATCCCGCGATTTACAAAATCCTGATTAAAATGACATGGCTTCCAAGCAGGATATAATGAAAACACTAAAGTAAACTTAATATAGGTAAAATAAAATTATACCATAAATGGTTTTTGACCTTCAAATTTGTAACAGTGAAAGACCCGTTAAAAAGCTATTTAGATAGCAGGTTTTACGTAGGTAACTCACTATAAACGTAATAGGAAAATATATACCTACCTAGACGCAAAGGTAAACACCTTGTGACATTTTTGCCTAGTCGTCAATCAAAGTTGAAAACTAAATATTCTTAGTAAGTATTGTAAAAAAAATATTATAATGTTGAGTAGACATGATAAAGTGGTTCTAATTACCTACATAAATATCAGGCAGGCCGTTAGCTTATCTGCTGGGACAATAAAGTACCTAATAAGTATTTGATTTTAGGAAATAGGAAGCTTCTATCTATCTAAGTATAATTAATTACTTATAGAAAAATATTGTATAATTAGGTACCTACATAATTTAAGAAAACCTGGATTAGGTATTAGCAATTTAAATTTCTTGGTTCTTGTCTAAACAATATAACATAAAGTAGGGTAATAAGACCTGTTAATATATTGAAATTTGAGGTCAATATTATATTAAAACCCTCCTATGAAGACTATCTTGGGGAGGCCTATGACCATCGGACGGCCTTTATCGGCTGATATGATGTTGATTATTATAAACTTAATACTTAGGTAAGATAACTGTAACTATGACAACGGAATAGCGATACATTATTTTACTATTAGGGTGGTTTCACATTCGGTGTTAAATACGCTGGTAAAAAGGAAGCATTCACACATTAGGTAGGTACATACCTACTATTATTCAACTATTCATACAATCATCATATCAGCACAATGTCGTCCACTGCTCGACATAGGCCTCACCAAATTTCCGCCACAGCTTGATTTTGTGCTGCCTACAACCAACGACAACGTCGGCAACCTTTACTAGGTCGTCGGTCCATCTTGTGGGGGACCCCCCACTTAACAACATAATAAACCAAATAGGGGACAGTTTTAAAATCAATGCCATTTATGTATAGGTAGGTAATGACTTGCAAATAGTTTATTTTGTAACCTTGCGGTTATTCAGATTATCTGTATTAAATTGTTGTATTGGCTACCTAATTAGTAATTACTCATAGAACATACGCCACATTATATAAATTATATATAAGGTAAATAATACCAAATGTAACTATTCATTACTAAACTATTCATTGGTAAACCTTCGAGGTAAACCTCCTCGAAGTTTATAATAACCGAAAAATTTATCTAAAGTGACAGTAAAGGATAAATAAATAAATAAAAATAAATTCAGAAGTATGAAGATAAAATGTGTTAATTTACCTAGTATTATTAAGTATTAGTAGAAAATATCATTATCATCATCATTTCAGCTTATTGCAGTCCACTGCCGGACGTATAGGCGTCTCCTAACACGCGTCATAGCAATAGTAGAAAATATACTTACCTATAAACTGAATTTAACCCATTTGCGAATGAGATCATGCGATTTGGACAATTAAATAGGTACGTACGGTATAATGAGAATTTTGACCAATGCGACCAAACCTGCCTGGGATATAAAACTTAGGTCTAGTTACAATATTGCATTAGGTAAACGTAAGTCAAACCA
This sequence comes from Laspeyria flexula, assembly GCA_905147015.1. NCBI lineage: Eukaryota > Metazoa > Arthropoda > Insecta > Lepidoptera > Erebidae > Laspeyria > Laspeyria flexula. The sequence continues at coordinate 12,108,726 of LR989950.1, read as the reverse complement.
AGTGTAAATAAATATTGGTTTTATGGTTATTTTGGTTCCACTCCGATGCTTAACCTCTAGTCTATTGTGTTTGTGAGTGCAGAAGCGGGAAAATTACGCACCAGACGAGGATGTACGTCCGATATGACGTGTTTCCGGTGCAGCCATAGCACCGTCTTATAGTGATGCACAGTCTGCTTACAATAAACTTTTACCGTTGGACCAGGCAACAGATGCGTCTTAAAGAGATTCAGTCTTTGGTTCGTAATATCGTCAAGATTTAAGTGGTTTCAATTGTAAGTGATGCGGGCTGCAATTATTGTTTTATTACGTCATCATTCGATTTAATTTAGTTTCTGTGGGATATGTCTTTAAACTCAAAATTAACGTAAAAGTGCTTAGATAATCGTTGTATAAGAGATTTTTTAAATGTAACGTCTTTTAAATACTATGAGCATCTGTGTACATGAATCACGACAAGATGTTCACTACATAGTACATAATTATAAACCATATAAGCAATTTAAATCACAACTTGGTGGTTTACAAGATTATTCAGCATTGGTTACTGTGAACTTTGTCAGGATGAACTTTGTAGATGCTAATTTTGAGCAAAAATTGTCACAAAAAGGTATCAAGTGGCTGTAGAATTTTGTTTATGGTAGGTAGTTTAGTTACTGCATTGTAATTGCAAAATATAATAGATCATTTTTAATTCAATGGAGCCATTTCTGTTATCTTGTAAGAATAACTTTACGTAGTAAGCAGATAGCATATAAGTATTAGGAGTACGTAGGTACGATAATGTATTGGCATCTGAATGAGATTTTGCGAGCTGCTACTCAACCATCATAGTTATTTTAATGTTTATGTTACGTCGGCGGATGCGATGCCAACTTTATTTTCCGTTTAATTAAAACACGAGGCATTTCACCGAATTCGTCATATTGTGCTCGCGAATCTGTTTACGATTCATACTTTGTTTGCTGTGCGTGCTTCTTGTAGGTTAGAGAGGTGAAGCATATTTTGTTATTTCTTCAAAGTATTCTGCGTTTCACCTATACATTACCATGTGCCTTGAGTCCTGCCGTTCTCTATCCCCGTGTGGTGACGGGGTTTAAGAATACATATGTCACCAATCCTTTTCGTACCGGGATAATGGCGCCATAACAACTGCGTTGGAGAAGGAAAACTCGAAACAAAATCGTGTAGCAACCCTTCTGGCCAGCGTGGTAACAGTAGGCCTACTGTTACCATGGACCAACAGTGGACGTCATTGGGCTGATATGATGATGATTGAGTCTTGACTCCTAATCCAAAGACTTAAGAAATCAAAATAAAATTACTTAGGTACACTTAGTTGAGAATGCGGTCAGTTTGAAGATTTGAGTTTCCAGATCGATACAACAAAGTAAATAGGTTCATTTAGATTAGAGTCTGAAAAAAATAGTTATTAGATACTTATCATAATAAGCGGTCCACACAACCACGACGCCAGCGACCTTTACTTTTTAAAACGAAATGTTTTAGTCAGTTAAATTATCCAGGTATATATAATATGTAGGGAAGTAGCTCATTGATACAACATTACTGTAGGGAGTAATATTAAGCACTGATTTTGTCACATACATCCACAGACGTATAATAAAGTAAGTTGTTCTTGTCACTTTTTTGTTATATGTCTGTGCATACATCTTACCAAACCACAGAGAATTACAATAGCTTTGTTTATAATTTTAGATAATGTAAAATTTTATTTAATAATAATCGTTACGAGACAATATATTTTTACCGAATTTCACATTTAAGAAAGCATGTAGGTAGAATATATTTTATAGAAAGAATAAAAACCTAGGTACCTTTATTTCTGAAAATTTCGTGTCACTGATGGCTTTTTACATGCTTCTATTTAACGTGCAATATTCGTACTGAATTATACTTATACGCTGGTTTTAGTTAACTTTAAGTTAAATATTGAAAGCTGAATTTGATCCCCCTCTCGGTTTGTTAAATGGTAGGTACTAAACTGATGATGGAGTCGGAAAATGCTCTTGAGAATTCTGTAATAAAACGATGGTATCCTATCGACTTTGTGCTTCTATAGAAACCATATACCTACGTAAAAAAACATTTAACAAATAAAAGTTTCTACAGTTAAGTAGCGGTAGGACTGTAAAAATCTCTTACTATTAGTAGGCCGACTGTAAACCGGCAATTGTCTCTTATGTTGTCATGGTACTTACCTACTATATTTATTGCATCATGATCTAAAGCAGGCTAACTAGAATGGGCCTACTGTTACTTCGTTTTTGATTCTAGCTCGCAATCATCGAGCGGTACGGTGATTGCAATTTTTAATATCACTTGGTAGATTACCATGTGTTATATTATAATGCGACTGGTTATATATATGCTCAGTCAACTTTACCATCTCGATAACATTCAAATTGGATAGCAGGCCGACAGGCATTGGTGGCGAGTTATCGTAAGACACCAACACTGGTTACGTTGAGCAACAGTAGAAGGCCTTCGCGCGAGAGAAATGGCGTGCTATTTCTTAAGCTTCTTGTCATATGGCGATTGTTCGTTGGCAACTATTATGTATTTAAATTATAATTTTGTGAGCCATTGTGCGTATGCTATGTCGCACTCAAACGCTTGTTGCGTTATTACAACAATTTAGACTAAAGCTCCTTCATATAGCTGCTGATTCTAAGAGATACTTACGTAAATCTACTTACCTAATTTTAACGTGTGTTTGATACTTGATATTTAACGACTTGGATAGGTAGCCCAGGTAGGTACCTATTTTAGTTTTGGTCTCGTTCTCATACTATAACTCAATCGAGATAGTCAAGTGTGACTTAAATATAGATATTGGAATAGTTAATATCTCATAAGTCATAGGTACAGGTACAGCTTTGGTGAGAAGTAATGTCTATTAAAATGTAAAACAATAAACATACGATCACATCATGTTTACACACACATGTTTTAGTACGAACGTAGACAATGACATATAAAGAACAAATTCAAGATTATACGTTCACCTATCAACAGGTGGACTTGTGTCATGTTTGCCACCATTTAAAATTAATTAAAAGTGATAGCTAGGTACTCTTTAGCGGTAGGTTGAATAATATTGTCTTAAATAACATTTTTGACTTAGTGAAATTTTTTGTTTTGCCTCCTCTCTATAATAGAACGTTGCGAATGTTTTATTTGTTCATTAATTAAAACAAAGGCTGGATTAGCCCAAGTAGTTATCTGTTTAAAAACGTTTATTTAGAAGATGATAAAGTTTAATATATAAAAATAGAAGTGCACGAGGGATAGATGATACTTGAGGATAGTGACATAACTGTTCAGCACAGGTATACTTACTTTCTCTTGACTGATTCATAAATAGTCTGCGCGAAATAGTCAAGATACTAAGTCGCTATATAAAACACTTTCTCAACTCAGGTTTTTTTTTTTATATGTACATATTATGCACACTCTACACATTATTTTAATATTGTGTACTAATATGGCTACCGTACCTATTCATAATTTCATATATACTTATATACCTATCACACTTAGGTATAATTGTTTTGAAGAAATGACTAAACCATACCGGTATTATGATATCTTATTGCGGGAAGTACCCTTGAAATGAGGTGACTAATGATAACAAGATATCTCTATATGTGTTGCCAATTTCTTTGGTTTGTATTCTGAGAACGGTTACGTGTGTTGCCTTTTTAGATTGTGGGCAAAATAATGTGAATGTGTACAAACAAATGTGATGAGCGCGGGTGGCGAGTCGCACGCTAGGTGCAACAGTTTGACCGGTGTTATGCAATCTGAGACTTACCCTCCCCTCTCACTTCACCTCATCACTCCCCCTTCTCCCCGAACAGGCACAGGCCGTTGTAATTACACACTTGCCCGCACCCCGCGTCACCGTCCTCACTGTTCAGCTAACTGGCGTGATGCACCTATCATATTTACATATTTTAAACCACATACATTATTAGATATCTAACAATACATAAAAAAGATTTTATATAAATAGTATACTCATGGTTAACAAGTCTTTTTTTTGTCTTTGTTTCAAATCAAACTAGGAAACATAATCAAGGTCAAATAAAGTAAGAATAATCGAAAATAAAAAAATGCAAACTAAACAATAATACAATTAAGTAAATTAACATCTTGATCTCAAGATCAAGATGTAATTTCTGATTAAAGTTAGGTGCAGCTAGGATTACCATATCTCAGGATTTGTCCTGAGATTTCAGGAATTTTCGACTTTTCTCAGGATTGCGGCCGGATTTTGCAAATCTCGTGATATCTCAGGATTTTCAATAAACACAGGTTACATTTTAAAGATCTCTTTAATATAAAGTTAAACCAACTAAAATAATATTCTTTTGGTAACAATTGTAGTTAAAATCAATACTTATTTATCTAAGTAAGTTGCGTGCAAGTTGCGTGAGCTAAAAAAGCTAAAAACGATAACAATACGTTTTTGAGATAAAATTCTCAAACTGTATAAATTCTCAGGACTTTTCCATGGAAAATCAGGCATTTTCTCAGGTCTTTTGATTTTTACATCTGGTAGCCCTAGGTGCAGCGGGAGAGTATGTAGTAGGTACATAATTATTTTATATTATTTCCTTACCTATTGCACTAAGTTTATCTTGTTCAATAAACATGTTTTTTCGATAAAATAAACGATCACATGCAATAGACTGCAGTTTAACAAAATTCAACGTGAATTAATGACAAATTGACAAATTATCCAAATGTTAACTGCGACAAAGTATGGTACATATTTACTTGCCTACTTGTTAAATTTTCATTGTGAGACTATATCTTTTTGAACATTAGAGACCGCATGGTATATATATAAATGAAAACAATGGCTACCTATATCTATGTAACTTAGCATGTTGAGTCATATAACATCACCATTCAAGTTAGATAAACCATATACCTAGGTATTACGCAATCCCCCACAATGCCAAGTAAACGCTGACAACAATTATTGCAGCCTTTCTATAACAAACGTTCTTCATCCTCTATACTTATATTGTCTTGTATACGAAGATATGTTGATACATACAGGATGTGGACGTCTTGTAAAAATGTATGCTTATTTGCAAAGGATATTCTTCTTTTGTGTTTGTTTTACGCCCTAAGAATAAACAAAGACAGAGACGGTATAAGTAAGTCTGTCAGTTCTCCTACCTAAATAAGAATGCAGTCACAGTATTAATATAATTACATACAGTATTGTAACTTCGGCCCTCTCCTTGAAATAATTACCTGTTGGTACATAAACATGCGGTAGGGCTGCGCGCCTACAGTATTTTAATTTCATCTATCTACTTCAGTTTCTTTTTAGTTACGTGATGGTAAATACTTATTATATTTCTTATTTAAAAAAATCCCTATTTACCAACAGTTCACAGGCAGTACCCACACATGACATTCATAATTGTAAAGTAAACTAGCGTTTTGACAGTTTTGTATGAAGTTAAAATTCTATAAACTATTATTTTTATACTGTGCTGCAGCTAGGTACAAATAACACTAAACATACACCACTCCAATGTTTCGTTCATTTTGAAGTAGGTATAGTGGTCTAGTCTAGAACTAGGAAATGCCTGTACTGATAGTAATATATATGTATGTACATTTGTACAATTACTAGGTAGCGTAAAGATTTAATTTTATATAGAGAGACAACATTCATTCAAGTCATGTGCATTGCAAATGTCAATACCTATAAACCTTAGTGCTTACTATAAAGCGGATGTTAACCTTGTTTGCCACAGAAATAAAATAATTCGAGTTGTTAATCCTTACATATGGAGTTTGCAAATTCGTAATTTGTGTGCAAACTCCATATCTAAGACATTAAATGTTTTAAGAGTAAGATATTAAGTTTCGAAGCCCGTTCAAGTGAAGGTGCAAGAGCGTCTGATAACGCACAGGTTGGAGCTAAGTTCTGGGGTGACGCAATCTTTCATATGTCATCAACTCATTGAGAAGTAAAACATTTCCACTTAATACTAGCTAAACCTATAAGCAATGTACTTCAACAACTTTCACAGCACCCTGTACATCATAAGTATCACTTATTCATTACATACCAACGTGCTCTTAGGTACCCACAATAGGTTTAATAATCGGTATACATACTCGTAAGTTCTTCAACTGAACTACGTAGTTTATGTATGTGTTATTAATAGTCAAACCTCGAAGCTTCGGCGGTCTTAGATTTGACTAGTTAATCCTCAGGTCTGACTTGAAGTCTTAGCGAAAGCCCAAACAAATGAAGTTGTTCGGCCTCTGACTAAAGAAATTTCGTCAAACCTAGGAGAACCTAATTTGGTCAGGCAAACGTCGAAACTCAATTTAATGTAATTGAAGTTTGACCAGTCAAACTTCAACGAGGTATTATAATGTCATTAAATTAGGTGTAATAAAACTTTTTTTTTTCGATTTTTTTTATTTTAATGTTTATTGTTTGGGTATGATTTTATCGATCACCAAATAATTGTATTTCCAATGTACTAATAATGCATATTATTTGTGTCGAAAATAGTAGATCTGTCACCAAAATCACCAAATAATATCAAAACGGTGACCAAAATATTAATTAATTCAGAATTAATTGGAAATATAATATCGGTTACCACCAAGTAGTAATTGTAAGTTAGAAATAATAGAAGTGTCACCAAAATTGGATCACCAAATATTGTAAAAAAATATTGATTACCGATTTGTTTACCCTAGCCTTCTACTAACTTAACTAATCCATGTCAGATTCGCCTTAAGAGGTATTTCAAGGCTTAAAATCTTAACCTGACTTATCTATTTCGGATCAGTTCTAAAAACATTGTTTGGTGACAGATCTACCATTTTTACAGTCGATATTTGAACGGTTCTGCCAGTCGCTTCTAGGATCGATTAGGCAAAGTCCGAACAGATTATTTTACTACGGGTCCGGGCTCTCAAACACTAGACTAGCATAATACGACAAAATTATTTCTTGTGAAAATTGACTCTTTCTAAGCAACTAGTTATTAATTTAAATTACGTAGATAGGTACGTAATAATGAATTATTGCGTGTATAAATACATGGCAGCCATAGCATCTTCAATATCGTCCAGCTGGTGTAGTTTATAAAGGTTAAATAGTTTTGGAGATAATGAGGAAATAAAATGTAGTTGATAAGTAGCGATGCAGGTGCGAGGCAGGCGTGCCACGTACAGGTGCCTAGCGTGACATCGCCAACAGCTGATAGCGCGGCCAAGTTCATTACCGTCCCGTGCAAATCGATTAGTCGTGGTAATGCCCCCATCCGCTTTCCAATGCACTTGCTATTTTTTCTTAACCTCTGCTGACAACCGGCAATTTCGTGTACTAAAATTCGCTTAACTGAGCCGTTGTATATAAAATGTAATAAGAATAATATCATAAACCGTTCTAAGGAAAGTATTAGTGGCCACCAAAATATGATCGCAGGCGCAACCACGAATGTGATGACTGTCTACTTTCAGTGTAAAGAAAGTAAAAGAGTCATTCATCATGGCGGCTATTCACTGGGTCGCACTCGCACACCGCGTGTCCGGTTTTGTCTACAAATTGGTCACATCGACCGCTAAGTGGGAAGATTTGGCTCACACGATGCCGACGTTACTAACGGGTTTATAATGAATACTTTACTCTTTACAAATAACGTCTTTGTTCGGAAAAAATCGGTTTTATTTTTAAATGTATATAATATATCTACAATCTATTTTATTTTGTCATAAGACGTACTTAGTCGAATAATTACATTCTAGTTTACATTTTCTTTTTTGTTTAAGCTAAGCATAACGATAATATTTAATAATAAGTTTGTTATTTTACTTATGATATTTATCTTTTCAGTCATATAACGAAGACTACGACATGGGATGACCCTCGTAAGACGCTGGCGGCACAGTCGGTGGCTAATGCAGTGCAGCATCAAAGTAGCGAAACATTGCTAACACAGGCCGCCTCCCCGCAAGCAATTGCCAACCCACCACCTACACCAGGTAAGCATTTATGTAGATGTAAATAATGCGATGGTGTTAGAATATTTATATTAAACACATACTCACTATATCACTAGGTATGACAGATATTTCACTCTTAAAATGGATCAAACCTTGTGAGTAAGTACTGATTCTGTCTGCGTGGATTCATTTGAGTGGATTCAAATGCCGCCATTCCAAGACCGTCTTTTTCCATTTTATCTTACAATGTGTAGAGCTGGAAAAAAGAGATAGATCTTTGAATAGTTTGAGTAAAAATTTAAGTATAAAATGGAGATCTTAATGGAATATTGTAGTAAATGAGTAGAAATTTCAGAGACTGCTATCTAAATTTAATTTAAAAAAATAGACAATAGAATACTTGTCTATTTTCGATAGCAAATCAGCTACCTGCTACCAAAGATTTTCTTGTTGAAACAAAATGTAGGTTGATGTTGTTGTAAATAGAGCAGTTTTCTACAAAGTAAATAACACGTGCTGTTTTATGTGTGAGTAATGGGTGGTCCTAGAATCTCCCAGCGCGGCGTCGTCTCCGTCTCCCGATAGAAAAAACATTTTTTTTATTTAATAATTAAAAAATATGATTTTCTTTACATCTAAACCAAGTAATTGACACCTTGGCAGTTGGCACCAGTACTTTTAGTAAGTAACACATAAGATATACATAATATATTCACACATACATATACATTCGTTTTTACGGTTTCGTACCCAAAAACGGAACCCTTATTGTTTCGTCATATCCGTCCGTGTGTCACAGGTATTTTACTCGAAAACTACTCGATGGTTTTCGATAAAATTTGGAAAATACGTGTCTTGTGTAGGCCGCTACTTGGTTTGGTAGTTAAATAATAAAAATAAATATTTTTTAAGGGGGGCACTACTCCATACATGTAACAGATGCTGATTTGATTTATTCGATATTTATTAGATATGATGAATTTATTCAGCAAGCATTTACAAATGGTATATACTTCAACAGATCTTTTAAAAAAACTGTAAGGTTTCTGAGAAAGTTCTTGGATTATGTAAACATTTTCTGAAAAAATCGCTTTCAAAGTAGCATAAATTGCGACCCCCCTCCGATATTTTCTAAAGCGTAAAACCTAAAAATCTGAAAAAGATAATGCTTAAGAAATACTTCCAGCGAAAATTATTTTGAACACTATCAGATTTACGGTTTTTGAGTTATTGTCGAAAAACTGCGCTTCTCAACAAAAGGACGCAAGTGCTATGAAGACACGCTCTTTTACATTGAGCGTGGTCTGACATGCTCTTAACCGGTTTTATAAACTTTAGTTTCATAATATGATATAATATTTTCATTTAGTGGTCCCCAGATCTGACAAACGACGATCTAGCTGTCCTACTACTAGTATCATTCATCATTCACGCGATTGAAAAGATAGTCATAATAATAATGTCATCAATGTTATCTTAATATTGTTTAGTAGATTCTACAATTCTACATACCTAAATAGTATTAGTTAATATTTAAATTACTCCTTATTTGCCTAGAGTGAAAGTCCTGTTTAGGTTTTCCCTAGACAACATACCTCATAGGCACATGCTGTTTAAAAATACAATCATGTTATTCCTTTCTCCATAAAGTGTCTTTAGTTAGGTACTAATTTATCATATCTATTATATAGGTGACATTTTGTTGTTTTAGTTTGTTTATAAGAAGTGTTGCCTGATGAACCACATAGTAAATAAAAGAATCGTTAGCGAAATTTTCAGACATAACAGTGAACGTATCAATTGTTAATTACTTATTTATTTACTTAGGTAATTTTATTTACATAGGTCGGTGATGCGGTAGTAATAAAAGCAAGGAAAAATACGGTAAACACTAATTATGCAGTTGATTTCCAATGAATAGTCGAACAAAGTAAATATTTCAATAAATAAACAATACTTAATCAAACCAATTACATGCATGTACAAGAATTACCTCAGTACTGAACATTATCTGCGAAATAAGTGGTTTCATGGAGCTTCGTGACGTTCGTGGTATTTCCATAACATAAACTTATTATTATATTTCTGGCCGCATTTGAGGATAACTACCATTGTTTTAATCCAATTAGCGACATACATATATCATTTTCAATTCTGGAACTGTATTGTCACTTTAAATTACGTATTCCTAATCTTACATAATTTATAGCCAACAAAGGAAATTACCAAGTCAGGGTACAATAACAAAATCATTTAATATATTTTTTGCGAACTTGCTTTTAATGTGCGTCTCTTAAATTATTAAGAGTATCTCCCATTCATTGGGATGAAGAATCTTGATCATTAGGGTTGAGATTATAGTGCACCAATTGCTTCAATTCATATTTATCTCATTTGCCTTTTCTACATAGGTTCTTTTAAAACTCATCATTGATATCAGTTTTGAGGACGTTTATTGCCCTTTTTACACATCTCTAATATGGTTGGTGCATGTTCTCTTAAATATCTAAAATATACTGTTGCTATTCCTTTTTTTGTTTACCCATTCAATTTCATCATCTGCAACCCATTTAGTGCCACTGCTGGGCTTGGGTCCTCTCTCCTCTAACTATAGATATAAATAATTAATTTATGTTCAATATTTTCAATTTTGTTAATTTAGAAATATATTTCTTGTAAGGTAGGTATAATATGTTAAAATGGGAATACATTATGTCAATCGGGTTAGGTACATTTTTGTAAATAAAATTTGTTTTTAACGTGTCAATAGGTCAATGTCGCGTGAATTTACACGTGCCCACTGATTGGTGTAAAATTTGGTTCTGTCACGCATTGCATGCCAGAAACAAGTGTTGTAGAAATCACTTGCATGCTATCTATCACCATGCCAGTTACTGTTGATATAATGCCATAATAGTAACTGGCATGTGCCAGAAGCTATCATGCGTTAGTATTTATTAGTCACAGACATATGTATATTCACATCTTGTATCTGAAAGATTTTTAGATTAATAGGCCAAAATCCATAATTACAAATATGTTAGTGGATTTTAACCTAAATCCTTGCTGATATAAAGGTCGTTATTAGGAGGTTTCAAGAAATGTGCTCAAAGTTGATGAAACATTTGACATGCGTTTTGTTATGATGGTTTTTATCATAGCAGTAAAAGCAGATGCGGAAAATATAATTTTTTAATATAAAATATCCTCATCAAGTAATGAAATGAAAAATGGGATTTCCAGTTCAGTATAAATAGATACACTAGGTAAGTACCTGCATTTTCAGGATATTAGGATTAGGTACTTAGTTTTGTAGAGTGAATTCAGTTTTTACGTGATCTAATTGGCCACGCCACAGTAGCATGTTTAAAATTATCATGGAACTAAAATAAAAACAAGTAAATAACCCGAATTCTAAAACTGATTTTATGACGGGAATTAACGCGTTGTTTCCGTCGGTCGATGCGAGACGAGCGTTGAAAGGTGTTCGGAAAATACATCGGTGTCGCGGCGACGGCGGCGCCAGCGCGTTAGCGATGGCGGCGGCCATGGAGCCCGCGTCTTGCGACACATCCGCCTTAGTCTACAACATCAGACTACTATACACCATATAATCTACTACGTACTTCTTTGTCTTACCAGTTACATAAAACCAAACATACTGTTATTTTCCTGTTAACATTTCAATAATTTATTTGTTTTTCTTCGTAAAATGATCGCTTGCAACGCTGCACACTGCAGGAGTGCACGTGCTTACCTTTATGAGTTCATTTTTAAAGTTATGATAGTTTACTTAGTACGTGACCTATTCACTTATCAGATCACGTTCTCTAGTGGTGCGCCAGCGCGCCGCTGAGTCGCGCGGGGCGCCATGCGCCCCTCAGAGGCAACTGACACTGTTACATCTAACATTATCTTCAACACACTACAAACACCTATGTAGATCAGGTGACAATACAAATAATTGTGTTTTCACAGCGCGTTCCTCCTACGTCGCGTCGCGCCTCGTCGCGGTAACATAGTTATAGCGGACCGCGGTATTCGTTCATCTGATGTGAAATTATTTTTCTGTTTCGAAATGATTTATTGTAGCTCTGTGGCTTTTCATCAAAGTTAAGTGTAAATTGAAATCTGCGACCACATTTATTTTAGTTTCTGCATAAAACAATGGTCGAATAACTATAATTACTTACCATGTTTCTCAGTTAATGGTTAAAGGCAATTACTATACAGTAGTAAGCAGCTATAACGTAATGTTAGCGTAATATCGTGGTTAATGTAGTCGGTAGTCGCTGAGCGCGAGCACGCCCTTCCCTGTCGATGGTTGAGTAATAGCGTGAATAACGTTTAATTTTATTATACTTACTCCATTGACACAATACAACATAATATCTAAGTACAATGGTAATGAAGAAATTGCCTATCACAGTTACGATCTACGATTATCATAATTGTGCATTATTTACAATCAGTCATGGTGAACTAGCTCTGCTTTACTACCACAACACCAATCTAACTACACTTCTGTATGCATCTATAATAAAGAATAAAAAGAATATAGATATAAATATCCGTTTTCTAGTTTATATTTCTGTTCCATTGATTAGGGTGTGTGTGTGTGTGTGTATTCACTCACATTCACTCAAGGCACTCAAGGCAATTTTTTGTAGTAGGTAGATACCTACCTACGTGATTTTCTTCTGCGTCCTCGTATTGAAAGAAGTATAAATTATATTAAAGGATAAGGAACTTTTTATTTAGGTCCACTTTATGACTTTTTTATTATCTTTAGGTGGAGATGGTTCAAATTTCAGAGATTTAATTTAAGGTTTTTTTTGGATACCTCACACTCAGATACTCATCCCGTTGAAAAGTAAAACAAAGATCACTTTTGTACATAAATATTTATAAAATGATGCGAGTTGTGTGTAAAGTCGTGCACCATTACTGAAGATGATATTGGCAACTAATTAGCCGCGTAGTTGTAAATAGTTAATAAATGATCGGTTGTTTGTTGCATTGGGCGATAGTACGTAGAGTCGGTGCGCAGACGTGAGTGTGAGGCGTGTGAGTACTGTGAGTTGTGAGGTGTCCGCAACAAGGCAGGAGCGCGAGCGCGATGCGTTCTTGCGTCCGTCGTTCTGTGAATCATGTTGGATGCGTGTGCCAAGCGCTAAGCGCTGCGCGCGCTCGTCTGGCGCCGGTGTTTCTTGGAACGAGCTCTCGGCGACCTTCCCGTTGTCCACCTGATTCTCGATCACGAGTGCGTACGTCCTAGTTCATAATGTGCTGGCTTGCAACTAGTCGCTGTTGAGAGAATCATAAGTTGTTTTCCTACAAATGACAAGTGTTACATTTCAAAGGTACTGATTACGTACGTTTGATTGATTTCAGCAGCGAAGAGTACAAGTAGTAATACAACGACGGATCCACTAGGGCCCTTGCCGGATGGTTGGGAGCAGGCCGCGACGGCGGAAGGAGAAATCTACTTTATAAATCATGCGGCTCGTACGACATCCTGGTTCGATCCAAGGATACGTAAGTATATTTACATATTAAGTGAATGTTGATCGTAGATGTTTGAGTAATGTCGGTGGAGGCGGGTTTTCATGGTTGCATTTATTGTTGTGCTGGTTTTTGACGCTTTTTTCGTATCTCTTTCCAGCACAGCACTTGCAACGCACACCGGCGGCTGCGGCGGGTGGCCCAGATGGCGTGTGGGCAAACGCATCGCTTCAGGCGTGCCAGCAAAAGCTTCGGCTGCAGTCGCTGCAGCTCGAGCGAGAGCGTCTTAAGCAACGTCAGCACGAGATCAGACTCCAGGTAATATAAAAAGTCATTACCGAAGCAGCTAGAATAATCTAAAACTCCTAGTCAGAACAAATTATTGTGCAAAGAAGAATAACCAAATCGGTTTCGCTTTAAAATGAAATAGTATAGCTAACAATACAAACTCAAAAATCATCATGTATTTTTTATAATTTCTTTGTGATCACTTGATAAAGATCGTATGTGGGGTTTATATTTTACATTTAATTAATTGTTTCAGTATTTTATATTATCAAAATTCGAAATGGTGTTATTTAGTGTTGCCAATGTAAGAGACCTTACAAAAAATGTTAATTCAACATGTGCCTACATTTTGTTTTAATAGAGAAACATTTGCAAAACGAAAATATAATTTCGTATGACATTCATAAACATTGTAGTACGTTTTTGTTTAAGTTAACAATACACCCAGTGGTATTTAAAATGCCTCTATTGGCAACACTCAACACAAACAATTATACTGCTTAAATAAATAAAAAAAAAAAAATTAAAACACACTGTCAAATAAAAAAGAAAATAAAAAAAAAATTACACTTACTGTCATAGTCAATGTCAAATTACATTAGTAGGTACTCAGTATCTAGTCAGTTTCTTGTTTACTTTTGTTTCCTTCAAAATAGTACACACAGGACAATAATTATTTGTATAGGTAATCCACAATTGTTATTTCGGGTCTGGGTGTACTTTGTGTCCACAGAGTACATTTGTATATAGGAGTATTTTTGTCCGTTAATTGTATATTTACCCGACTGCCAAAAAGGAGGGTAATGTTTTTTGTATGTATGTATAGTACCCTGCGAGAACAGTATATATTGATTGGGCGAATACTGAAGTACCTAATCGTGCCCACAGTGGATTGGGTATAGATATATTTTCCGAGCAATTCTGAATTTATATTTAGGCTAGGTAGGTACCGTTTTGATATTTTTTGGTGATAAAATTTTGATGACATGACATTTTAGGCACAAATATCTATTATTTATTAGATGATAGTGTTGTGGTTTCCACAATTATTCGGTGATTGATAAAATCACACCCTTTTAAAATAGAACATAAAGATATAACATTACTAGTAGAAAAAAACATAGGAGAAAATAGGTAAGTATACCTACATCCTACATCAATGACTTGAACACGTCATGTAGACAGGCATCTCAGAGATATGTAGACTACAGTATTTTATTGTTCATATTGTCCCGTTTATTTCTATAGGGTTTCTTCTTTGATACGAAACATAAAATATACAATAGGAATTTACATGTGACGTTTATTTTACTGTAGGCACTTTTTTAGGGTTCCGTATTCAAAGGGTAAAACGGGACCCTATTATATACTATACTAAGACTCCGCTGTTTGTCTGTCTGTCCGTCCGTCTGTCACCAGGCTGTATCTCGTGACCGTGATAGTTAGACAATTAAAATTTTCACAGGTTTTGAAACATTTTTCCTTTTGAATCTGGAGTTTTAATAATATAATAGATGTCGTAATGAATGTGTTGAAATTTTAATAAGAAAGCCATACTGATTTTTTGAAATGAGTTCTTTACTCTCTAAGTATTTACGTAATCTTTTGTTGATTGATGATGATGTCGGGATATAGCCAGAAAATTTAAAATTATCTACGAAATTAATTTAAAAATATTGTGATTTCCAGCAAGAGCTAATAATGGCGCGGCAATCGTCATCGATCGTATCTTCGCTGGCGAGTAGTACGGGTGGCGTGGCAAGTACAGAGCTGCCGCTGGACCCGTTCCTGTCCGGTCTCTCAGATCATCAGCGGCAAGAGTCCGCCGACAGCGGGCTCGGCATGGGTGTGCCGCATTCCTACTCCATGCCACACACGCCTGAAGGCTTCTTGTCGGGGATGGACGACCGCATGGACTGCACAAGCGAGGCGGGTGCAAACCTCGACTCTACAGATATCACGCTTGCCGACAACCTTAATTCTACCGATGATTTGGTGCCTTCTTTACAGGTCAGTGTACATCGACCAAATTTAATTACCATGCTTTCTTGACGTACAAAAAGCTCTCGCATCAGCACTAAATTTAAAGTTAGTTAGCCCTTCTAAACTTTTACACAAATATATACCTAGAACCCTAGTAAAACCCTAGCGTCTCTCTTAACCAATAGCCTATGGACATTGCGTAGACAGGTGGTTATAGATACATAGCTATGTAGTATTTTTTATGTATCGGGTAAATGCAATTATAATTTTTTCATTTTTTTTATTTATTTGATTAAAGGGGAAATGTCTCATGAAGCTATTTATTTAGTAGTTTGGTTTTCTAAAAAATCCTTGACAACACTCATCGATAAGATTTACATAATCTATATCTAACATTAGGAATAAGGTAGAGCCTAGAAGTAATCCGTGATTGTCAAACCAAAATAGCTAGTTAGCATTTGGTTTGACAATCACTGATTAGGTGTTTTATGCTAAAATGTATTATTACTTAAATTTATTTATAATCTTAAGTAAGTAATCTTGCTTCCTTTTACCTAATTTTATTCATCGTGTAGTATTAGGGTAACTTAACTTACCTACCATTAATATTGCTGCTGTCTTCAATGTTTTCACTAAAAACAGTGTAGGTACGTAAATCATTCCAGACTAACAGCAATGAGGGGACGGGGCGTATCAGTTATAGCGTACACATTCCTTCTTAGACTGTTTATTTCTTCTCCTGTATGTTTCGATCACTAAAGCACCATTTCCAACCCTTAACATTCTTCGGTCGTCACTGTCATGAAATAAATTAATCCCAGCTGCGAAATGGCTCAAAACCGAGAAATGTGCTTATGTTTGGACACTTGTTTAGATGATTCTAATGTGCGTAGGTGTGATGAATCACTCAACCTGATAATAACATACATACATTGTAATTGTTTACATGCTTTTTGTTGCCACTTAAAAAAACAGATGAATGAAAATCGAAAGTAAATAAAACAGTTTACACCTGGTTTATATTCATTATAATCTACTCAACTGTTTATGTAAAGAAACATTTATAAATAATTTTCGTAGGATGCTCTGATATTCGTATCTAATGCGCTTAATACAAAATTGACATAGAGAAGATCAACAGAAGCCTGATATGGATCCTTATCCCCTGTTTGCATAGGTTTGTTAGGCTTGATGACGATGAATCGTAGTAGGTAATAGTAAATTTTATGAAATTGGTTATATTATAGTGAATTACCTTTGATTCACCGAACGCTTCGGTGGAAATGCACCAATTGAGGTCACGCTACCGCATTCGTTGGCTGACTGGTGACTAAGGAAATTAGTGACGCCGTTGTATATGCGAAAGTTACTTAATAAAAATATTGTAATTGTTTTCAGTTAAACGAGTTCACAAACGACATACTGTTGGACGACGTGCAATCACTGATAAACTCGACGCCAAGCAAGCCGGACAACGTTTTGACCTGGCTGTAGGCGGGAGTACCGCACTCGACTAATTTTCAAATTAGGTATATGTTTAATTTAGCGTACTTACCGCTCTATAATGACGTCGACCGCTATAATAGTGTCGGTGATAAAACGGTAACGATGGTGTAAATTTCACTTTGAAAATGACAATTAATAGCATAACGTGTATTGACTGATGTGGGATTTCATGTGTGCTTATGATTTAGGAATAGTTAGAAAGTTTCAGTACCGGTACAATGGCTTCCATGGAATGGTGGGACCGATGCGGGAGATGTGAAACCTGTCAACAAATGTGGAATGTTCAATCTCGGGCTCTAAAGTTTAGAGACCCTGCATCGGTTATACCATTCTTCTACTATATCTGCTCGCTTATTATGCAGAATTGGTTTTATCTCTGTCTCTGCATTTATTCGAATGAGATAGGAATACATAAATTGTGTGGGTATAATAAGTGTTCTACTTGGTTAAGATAGATGTGTTGTAACTTTGTATGTATGAGTTTAATAAAACTTACTCATCGCAATTCCTGGATTATACTTGGCAATATAAGTATTGTAAAACTACTGTTTTTTGACACGTAGTTAGCGGTGAACTAATACATCTGAATATCTATTCTCTTATTTACGTGAACATTGTCAGAATTGGTGTTCGCACTGTTACCTGTATTTCAAGCAGTTGAACACAAAGATGAGCTAAAACTAAATGCCAAGTATCGCGATACGGTGTCGTAGGAGTATCACGAATGGCTAGTCATGGACGTTAGTACTCGTGCTGACCGGAGGATGTAGGAGAGAGGACATGGAGGGTGGCTGCAAGCCTTCTTTCGTTGCTGAAAGTTGTTGCGTTGCAGCGCAATCATTCGTGAACTAGGTTTCCCATATTCTTTTCTTTGAGACTATCGGAAATCGTATTCTATATTTCGGTATAAACAAAAATATTTTATGATATATTTTAAAATTAAGATTGTGATAACATCTTGATGTGACAGTGCCTTATTGTGCCTTGATAAAAATTATTTATTGTTGTAATAATTTAGATAATGTTGAAATATTTTTACAATTTTCTATTGTCCGACTATTATATATTGTAATAGTGATTTGACAGAAAATAAACTACTTATGTACTTGTAGAACGTGGTTTGTCGACATACACCGTCCTTGTGAATTTTCGAGATTATGAATAGACGTTAAGTTTAATAGTTAATCATGAACTAGGTAATTACGTTGGCAACTATTATGTTTACTTATTATAACATTGGGTGGTAAGTGAACAATGTGACTACCTAAACAATATTCTATTGCGTGGGTGCAGCTAGCTAAATATATTAGGGATTAATTGGAGCTCGAAATTATGCCTCTAAGTGCCTTACTGTAAGTACATATAATGTTTGTCTGATAACACTTTGTGTCGTCAGACAAAACTTTACGATTCGGTGCCAACTAAATGTAAATGTTAAATTTCAATAAATACTGTTACATTTTATTAGTATTACTTCATTATTTTTAGTTCTCATTCTTACTTCATCTCCATCAACAAATGAAAAAGTTTCAAAATTTTGCAAGCCCACCTAGTCTTTAGAATTTTTTTATATGAGTGTAATGAATTCAGCTAGCTTGATTGATTAATAAGATATTGGAATTAGGCCTTTATTATCAAATGCTACATTGAAAACTTTGCCATATTAGTAAAAGTACTATTATTCTTATAAGTATGTAATCTTCAGTTATGACGAATAGCAATGATAGCATCTGTGTAACTATTGTAATTAGAGGTAACGGTGCTGGGTTGATGATACACTCGATTTTGTATTCTGTAGATCCATTTGTTGTATACTTTATATTTGTACTTGTCGTGTATTAATTGTAAGAGTCCGTAAGTTTGGATGCTTCACATATTGTTCCGTTCATTATTCATCGATCACTTCCTTCCCCGTGGTATTCCTCAAGTCGGTCGGAGAGGAACCGATGACTCCGAACAGCGGTAACACACACCTCAAGTAGCGTTCCTACTATCTGTCTTGCTTTAATGACACATCGAGAAACATTCCATGTTGTAACAGTCGGCGCCGGCGCCAAGGCTCTGGGCGGGGGACACGCGCGCTTGTCTCATAGTTACGTGCTGTCACGTGACGTCACACTGTGTCACGGACGTGCTAAGCGCAGTGTCACTCGCGCCCATTCGCTGCTGAATAATATTCTGAACAATATATCAAGTGTAAACTGTAATCATTTATTTCTTAAGTATAGCCTTTATGAGAAACATATCTTTTCAGTCTGATAACAGATGCAAGTTTTCTATGTAGTGTATGTAACTACGTGTATCAATGTTATAACAATGAAATTACGTGTCAAAGTTATTAATTTACTTTAATTTCATTGTAAATAATTAGATATTCTTATATGAATTAAATAAATATTTGTTTTAATACCTATGATCTATTTCACTTTCCGTTATTAAACAATTTAAACTTATAAATAACATTTGGAACAGTTTAGAGCTCACTTCTGTATGTTCTTATCTGTAGAGAAATAAGAAAAAGAACTCAAATTATAATTTGCAACATATTTATTTAAGTATAATTTATTAACAACTTAACAGCATACAAGCGGTCCATACATGCTTTATATTTACGTATTATGTACATCACTAGATATCACCATGCTCCCAACACCTTGCTTCTTAATTTCGCACCTGTTAAAACGTAAGTCTCAATAAGACGTGATCCATGTTGAGAAGAAATTAACTTTAAAAAGAACTGTATAGAAGTATTAAACAAGTGGAAAGTAGGACACATAGTGAAGTTAGTTGAAAGAGAAGAAAAAGTGGTTCTAATTAATTAAATTAATTGCTATACATGCAAAGCATCAGCAGAAATACCATATATTAAACTAAATTTGCTTCGGAAATTTCAGTCCTAGATAATATAGCAGGTACGCCGACCATAATACGAATAGGCTTTATACTAGTTATAAATCGAATGTCGAGATTACGAATAGGCCCTATAAAGCCGGTAATTTAATGCATTTTACTCATTAATATATTAAAATTCGGCGTCTCCACTCTAGATGTACAAAATCGTACTAAAGTCACCCCAAAACTGTCGCCGATCTACTGTCAAATTATAATTAGATTTTTGGAAAATAGTAGGTATATATTATGTTTATTATGAATTACAGTTACTTCTAAAAAACATTACCCTAATACTTATAAAGCAATAAAACTTTTTGACACACTGTGTGAACACACCTCATGACAGCGAAACAATAGTTTGACAATCGAACTTTTTTGGGCTCTAGATTAATAGAGAGAGATAGAAAAAGAGTTCGATTGTCAAACTACTATATATACCTATAACTAAACAAATCATAGTAGGTATACGAACTATTTTACAAAAACTATTTTTCAAAAATATAATTATAATTTGACAGGTAGATCGGCGACAGTTTTGGCGTGACTTTAGTTTAGTACGATTTTGGACATCTAGAGTGGAGACGCCAAGTATTTGTGCGCCGTTTTTTGATCGCTGATTGCGCACCTTGGGTTGTTTATAAGTCAATGACTTTACTTGCTGGTTTGTGACATTTCTTTACCTACCTATTACCTACTAACCTTTTACTAATTACATGCAATTTTGCCTACTGCAAGCCATTCAATTTGTGCAGCTGCTACTAGTGAATAAAAATTGTATCTGAATCTTTACTAGGTATTGATATACCTAATATCTTAATGTCATAAGGAAACCAGACACCTATTTATATATACAAGAAATGCAATTTACACTGTATTGATAGAATCAGATTTTTAATTTACAGACAGGTATCATCCAAATCTTCAAGGAAGAGAGAGAACTTTAGACTATTATATCTCTCAAGAATACTCATGCATTATTATATCCGATATTGGATATTAAAAATACGAGTGTTTTAAACGCTAACGTAAAACATTCGTATTTGTACTGTCCTGCACCTATGTCGGATAATTAGTAATAAAGCATCTGGTTAAATGCAATGGGTTATTGATAAGTACTATTTACAATATACAGATGAAAGAAAAGAGATTAGAAAGTTTATAGGCACAACAACATATTAACATGGAGTTCTTACAGCTGGGTCCTTGTAAATGTCATCCTGAGGTAGTTCGCGGGTCTCGATTAACTGGCGGTAGTATTTCGCTGACAGCTTGGGTGTACGAGGGAGGTTGGGGTCCGTGATGTTCACGTAGTAAAATCCAAAACGTTCACTGCACCATGAAATATTTATTTTTACTAACATACTACTCTCTTTGGTGGCACAGCGAGAGACAACTGTTGTACAAAAGGTCTCAGTTTCCATCACTGGGTTATTATAAAATAGTATTAGGTTTTTCAGTCTAGAAATTCTCAGTACAGCACGGTGATTGGAAATGTATTCAAGCAATAGGCTGGCTCCTTACAGTGGCGGATTTGTAGTCTTGGCCCTAGGCCCCAGGCCATGTAGTATGTAGCAGCCGCCCCTTTCTCAATTTTTTGACACGATTGACTGCCCCTAAAAGGTAGGTATCTGGCCGCCCTAGGCCTGGGCCTACTGGGCCTTAGGGTAAATCCGCCACTGGCTCCCTATTACATGGGATTAAATAGCTGGCGAAATGCGGATATGATGCACCTCTGCCTAATCCTTTGGGAAATAAGGCGTGACGGTATATTTTTTCGCTTTACTAAAGTACTAAACTGTGGATCTAGGTACTGTTGACAATCCCCCTTATTACAAAATATGGACTAAGTTTTAAACCAGGTTTAAATTGTCAAAGTTGTCATTTTAAACCTGGTTTAATGCTTAGTCCGTATTTTGTATTATGGGGGTATTAGTTTCAAACTAGTTTGCCTATAACTATCCAAGTTAATGTAAAGTACGTAAAATTCATGTTTATTATTCCGACAAATACCCAACCCAAAATTACTTCTTGTTGTCAAAGCAATAGGATCATACTTCGAATTGTTGGATCTGTTTACAACAGAGGTTGTAAAAAGGTTAGAGGAGATTTAATGCTGTCACAATAATATTTAAATTAAAAATCCTTACGCAAAACCTGCTCTCCATTCGAAGTTATCCATAAGAGTCCATGCGGTGTAGCCGAGTACCTTGACACCGTCGTCATTGATCACATTTAGGATTTCACTTAGGTAATCCTAAAAAATAAATAAACAAATTTATTAAAAAAAAACGAATTGAAAAATTCGGTTATCGGAAAAAAAATGTAAAAATTCGGTTTCGACTTACATTGAAATACTTGATGCGGCCATAGTCATCTAAAGTACCACGGTCAGAATATCCGTTTTCAGTTATATAAATCGGTGGATCATTGTACGAACTTTTGCACCAACGCAAAAGATTAGCGAAGCCGGTTGGCACTACCTGGGAATAAATACATTAAGTGTAAGCTAATTAAAGTTTAATCATAAAAAAAGTATATTTTATATAGAGTATAATATTATATGTTCTAGTACAAATTTTATACGGTATGGTAAATACGTTCAGGTATTGTCATCCTGAAACTTGTAATATACCTATTATAATTAAATGTGTTCCTGATTTTGGTCAAGCTACCAAAATTCCCAGGATAGAAAATCTAATTAAGAAATTTTGCTGGTATGTATTTCAAAGGTTGTTACGATAACTGCTTGCTTGTAGCTTGGCAACAATTTATTAAAGTTGGATTTTATTGGCATAATTAGTGACAACAATAAATGTGACAAGGTGTTTACCCTCAACCACGTAGAAGCAGAATCTCCACCAACTTCCAAAGACGTGACTGCTCCGACGTCCTTTAACCACGAAGGCGACTTGGCGCTAGGATCCACACCGGGGCCAGTGATTAAGTGCGTGGTGTAGTGATTAATGCCCAGGAAGTCCGATGTGCCCTTGATTCTTTGAATCCAGTGAGCGTCAAATTGTTCGAGACGTGGCTTTGGCAGACCCTCAGCTTCACTTTGACGCGCAACATTTTCAACCATGATAGGTGGGTAGCCACCCTCCAAAGTGAATATAGGATGCGCGAACCAACCGAACTGTAAACAAAAAATATATTATTATATTATATAATTCTATTCTTATCCATTTAATCGCTGTAAATACCAAAATGAATATATGTGAAAAAATAAGAATATAATATATTTTAATTAAAATAAAATCAAACTTAGCCCAGAGTGGAGTAACTACCGTAGACCTTACCGATAATTATTAAAGAATTACAAAATTTTGTCTTACTTTGAACTGGTTGGCGACTTCAGCTAAAGCGATTTGTTCTGGATTGTCTGAGTCACTAGGTTCATACCAGATAGAGTTGATGGAAATCATGATCCTTCCATTTTGAGTTGGACGGTAAGTTTCATTGTACAAGTGGAATGATTCTGCATGAGCTTTCAAGAGGTTATCACTACATAAGTAGTTGCCTACACCGTGGCTATTGATACCAGGTGCTTTCAGTTCATCGCCATACGCATCTTCACAGATCTCATAAGGTTCGTTGATTGTGATCCAAGATTTGATTTTATCGCCAAATTCTCTGAAGCATATATCCGAATAGTCACGGAAGTAATCAATCATTTTTGGGTTAGCCCAACCGCCTAGATCTTGAAGAGTTTGAGGCAAGTCCCAATGGAATAAGGTAACCTACAAAAAAAAGTGTTATATCATGATCATGAGGTTACTCGCTTTCGGCAGACACTAATACATCAACATCATCAGCAACCCCTCAATGTCCCACTCCTCTATCTAGAGAGCTGAGAGGGTTTAGGCTATATAATCCACACACGCTTTCACTATGTTTTCCTTCACGCATTAGTACTGCCCACAGAACAGAGATACTTTCATTGTTCTGTGGTACTGCCGCCAGTCGGAATCGAACACACTAATACATATCAAAGCAGAATTAATTGCAAATGATGTGCTAAATGATAATAATGATATTAATCATTGATAAACATATTTCTCATTAGAACAATCTTTGAGCCTCTTAATTGACTTGTGTAATAGCCACTATGCAGTTCCAATAATAAAGTTATAGTAATTAAACTTACAAGAGGTTCAATGTTGTGAGCTTGGAGTTCGTCAAGAAGCTCGTGGTAGTAACGGAGACCGTCTAAGTTAATGTGGTCCACTCTTCCAGTGGGGAGGATCCGGGCCCATGACAAAGAAAACCGGTAGAAATCCACTCCAAGCTCTACCAGCTCTTGGACATCTTCTCGGAAGCGGTAGTATGAGTCACAAGCCACGTCTCCATTGGTAAAGTCAGCGACCATCTCAGGCCGTGTATGGGTGAAACGGTCCCATACATTTTCAGATTTGCCTGAAAAATAATCGCAGCATAAATAAGATTGGTATAATACTTTTAATCTAATAAGTATGTAAATGTTCGGGCAAGCGCCCAAATGCGCGCGTTGCTGCTAGGAGGATGGTTGAGACAAGTACGCTTGAGTCAATTGTTTTAACTCGGCTATCATAGAGATATCGCTAAAAAAGCCTGGCGCTAAATCACTCTACTTGAGTATTCCTAATGCCGACTGCAGGGGGTCCTTTTAAAAAGGGTAATGAAGAGAGGTTACTGTTAGAGTTAAACTTTACAGGCGTTGATATTATTTCATGGGATTTTTCTTTTTATATTCATCATTTCAACCCCTAAACGTCCCACTGCTGGGCACGGGTACCTCCTCCAAAGAATAATAATAATATAATAATATTCTACCACATTCACACAGCGCCATATAGTCCCAAAGTAAGCAATTATATTTGCTTGTGTTATGGGTACTAAACAACTGATATACTACTTAAATACATTTTTTTTTGTAAATACATACATATTATAGATAAATTACACCCAGACACAGAACAAACCTTTATGCTCATCACACAAAGATTTGTCCTGGGTGGGGATCGAACCCACGACCTCCGGCTTAGCAGTCAGGGTCACTAACCACTAGACCAACACGCCAGCCAATAATATTAATGAAGAATGTGGAGGGAATTTAGCCTACTATTATACCACGTTGGCCAGACGGGTTGGTATAGGGTTTGTTTCGAATTTCCCTTTTCTCGCAGTGCTCTTATCTGCATTAGGTTACTTCCTTAGTCGCCTTGTCGCCCACGGGCTGAGATAGGGTAGTGACATTATGTATTCTTAATCCGTCACTACACGGATTCTATTAGTAGGTATCTACTATGTAAGAAGCAAAATAAAACATTTCACAGAGAAACTTGACAAGATGAGCAAATCCCCTCTTAGAAAATTGATAAAAAATGATTGAGTGGATGCTGAAATTTAGATACTTAATCCATCATAGATCAACCACACCTACTTAGTTCTTGAAGGTGAATGATAATAAAATTGTGTTAGCAAAACCTAGTAGATAGATAGATAGTGTTGTTTATCGAATTACTACATTTCATTATGTAAAAATTCCATTAGAAATAGTTTTAAATATATTATGTGGGATACAATTTTACATGCATTGTTATGTATGTAGGTACCTACATATTAATTTCACGACATGTTCAAATTATGGTTAACTAGTTCAGTTTCAGCGGTAGAGCGCGTATCATTATGCATTAGTCTCGATAGTGCGTACGGAGCCACGAGCTGAACTAAGGGCATAAAATGTAATAAATAAAATGTAATCTACACTAATATTATAAAGAGGAAAACTTTGTTTGGTTGTTTGTTGTAATGAATAGGCTCAAAAACTACTGGACCGTTTTTAAAAATTCTTTCACCATTCAAAAGCTACATTATCCGCGAGTAAAATAGGCTAAATTTTATTGTGGAAAAAAATAGGGTTCCGTAACATATTTGGTTTTTTCGGACACAAGGTGTAAAAAATCAACCAGAAAAGTTAAAAGAAAAACTAAGCATTAAACCAGGTTTAAATTGACAACTTTGACACTAAAACAATAGCTTATGTCAATTTAAACCTGGTTTAATACTTAGTCCATATTTTGTAATAAGGGGGGAAGAGTTTGTTTGTTTGGTTGAACGCAGGAATCGCAGGAACTACTGGCCCGATTTGAAAAATTCTTTTAGTGTTAGATAGCCTATTTCGACGCAAATCGACTGGCAAGAGGAAAAAGTTACACCAACTGTCAATGACTGGCAGTTCGCAGACAAAGTGGTCACCCTGGAGAAAGTCCAGTGGGCCCTTAAGAGTTTCCACCCCTTCAAATCAGCTGGCCCAGACGGGATTATCCCGGGCTTTCTGCAATGGGGAGATCTGCCAATCGCAAGCAGACTCGAGAGTATCTTCAAGGCATGCCTGGCACATAGATACGTACCGAAGGGGTGGAGAGAAGTCAAAGTCATATTCATCCCGAAGCCAGGCAAGGGTGATTACACAAACCCCAAAGCACATCGACCAATCAGTCTGACCTCATTCATGTTGAAAACCATGGAACGCTTATGCGAGAGGGAACTGAGAGATGGTGCATTAAAACTATTACCCTTACATGCTAACCAGCACGCATACAGCTCCGGCAAATCCACGGAATCAGCACTCCATCTGGTAGTTAATCGGATAGAGGAAGCTATCGAACAACAAGGAATCTGCCTAGGCACCTTCATCGACATCGAAGGAGCCTTTGACAAAACAAACTTCACCAGTATCAGGGCCGCCCTGTCCAAACATGGTGTGGAACCGATACTTACCGATTGGATAACAAACATGCTGAGTAATAGAGTGGTTCGCCTTGGTGGAGATGATCAGGCAGCGCTGATAGCCAGAGGCTGCCCACAAGGAGGAGTTATCTCCCCTCTCCTTTGGAATCTAGTAATAGATGACCTAATTACAAAGCTGAATAGAAACCGCGATTACACAATAGGCTACGCAGATGACCTCACTATCCTTGTCTCAGGGAAAGTAGCGGGAACCGTATGTAACCTCACCCAACAAGCTCTTCGCACCGTTGAGAAATGGTGCGTGGACTTCGACCTGTCGGTGAACCCGACGAAAACTGAACTAGTCATGTTCACAAACAAAAGAGTACTAGGACAATACCGACTACCCACACTCTTTGACACTGAGCTGAAACTGTCAAACGAGGTAAAATACCTCGGCGTGATACTTGACAGTAAGTTAACCTGGAACAGCCACCTAGACAATAAATTAGTCAAGGCCGGAATCACCTTCTGGCAATGCAGAAGGATGATTGGGAAAAGGTGGGGGCTGGCACCGAAAATCATCCTATGGCTATACGAAACAGTTATCCGCCCTATGATAGCATACGGTGCTATCGTCTGGTGGACAAAAACAGTGCAGACAACAACATCCGCTAAATTACAACGGACACAAAGACTGGCGTGCATGGCGACCACCGGCTGCATGAAAACCACCCCCACTGCAGCAATGGAAGCCATGCTAGGACTCCTACCACTGGATCTGTTCATCCGCCAGGAAGCAACAGCAGCGGCAATACGCCTAAAATCACTAGACTTATGGCACGATAGAAACACGAAACACACATCCCTACTAAAAGAACTGGTAGAGGAGCTGCCCATAATAGGAGCAGCGTGTGACCGTGTGCCCAAACA
The DNA here is from genome assembly GCA_905147015.1 of Laspeyria flexula. Classification (NCBI taxonomy): domain Eukaryota; kingdom Metazoa; phylum Arthropoda; class Insecta; order Lepidoptera; family Erebidae; genus Laspeyria; species Laspeyria flexula. The sequence goes on along the minus strand of LR989950.1, from coordinate 12,080,889 downwards.
ATACGTTTTCGACAAAAAATACAAAATCCAACTCTTTGAAGACCACCGCTACGAATCCCAAAACCTAGCGGAACTACGGGTTTTCACAGACGGATCAAAAACAGATATGGGAACTGGAGCTGGCATCTTCTCCGAGGATCTTAATATCAACATTTCAAAACCCTTGGGTATATACAACACGGTCTTCCAAGCCGAGTGTATGGGTATAACTCTGGCCGCCTCAGCGATCATGGCCAGAAGAGTGGAAGGTCACTCGATTCGCATACTCTCGGACAGCAGGGCTGTGCTACAGGCTCTAAACAGCCACACAGTGAACTCAGGACTAATACTGGAATGCCATCAGAACCTAAATCTGATAAGCCACACCAACAACATAATCTTACAATGGATCAAGGGACACAGCGGATCTAGAGGTAACGATGCAGCGGATGAGCTCGCAAGAAGGGGATCAGAAACGAGTGTGATGGGACCTGAGCCCATTATACCCATCCCTTTCACATACCTTCGTACGATCGTGAACAAACGCACTAGTGATCTACACGGCAGAATCTGGACAAACCTAGAAGAGTGTAGACAGGCCAGGGAGGCCCTTCCTATGCTCGACCACAAACTAACTAGGCGTCTGAGACAGCTGTCCAAACGGCAATTGCGAACAGCCACAGCCGTTATCACAGGACATGGTTCCTTTAATAAACACCTTTTCGTTCTAGGCATCACTGACAGCCCTCTCTGCAGAGCCTGCATGAGTGAGGAGGAAACAGCAGCTCATGTGCTCCTACACTGCCCTGAAACCGTTACATACAGGGCTAAGTACTTCAACAACACAGGTACACTCCGACAGATCGCCAGCAACGTCAATAGACTGCTGGCGTTCTTCGGCGAGCTAGGGTGGATCGAGTGAGCTATCCACCCTCACGCAAAAACCGCGCCTTGACGTGGAGTTGCGGACAACAGCCCGCCAAACCATACCATACCATACCATACCATAGCCTATTTATCGAGAAAGGCTATAGGCTACATAACATCACGCTGCAGTCAATAGGAGCTTAGCAGTTGCCAAGCAAAGAATGACTGGAGCGAAACCCTGGGCGACAGCTAGTCTTTAAAATATCATGAGGAAACATAACATGCTTAGGTATATTATGACTATAGATCTTCAAGGATGTGATCTTGAAATCTTGTAAATTGAACCAGAAAAGACCTCGAGAGGCTATTATATCTATTTATTGTATATGTTAAGGAAAATAAGTTCATTGTTACCACTTAATTACGTATTCGGCGTATTTTGCGTACGCTGCCCAAACTATAAAAGATAGAACCATAAAATGTTCTAATTAATTGTAGATCTTATAAATATCTACAAAAAAGTCCGCGACACACTATACCTATCTATGTCGAGTGAGGCACAACAACCATTTTCTTATTTAAAAATCTTGAATTTTTTTGGACTATATTTAAATGTATTTATTTTACCACAGAACAGACTCATGCTATTAATCCTTATCAAATAAGTATTAATTATTTTATCACTAAGTAAAGTTTATGTAGATAATATTTGGTTTTTGAATGATTGAAATTGGATGTATGGTTTTGAAGTTATGGCGAAATTAAAATATTAGGTACGACTTCTGCTGCACCACCCGTTGCGAAGTGAGCGTCACCAAGGCGGGGGTGCGCGTGTGGGACAAATACAACATGTTCCTTATGCTTTTTTTTTGAATGTCGTTTTCAAGGTTTTCAGGGACGCTGATTACGAAAATGTTACCTATATTGACGTAAAATGAAATTCAACTCCTGTAGTGGGGTGTTGTGGAATTAATAAATTGCACTTAAAACAAAGATCTATGTCATATCGAAATCTACACGGACGAAGTCGCGGGCAAAAGCTAGTAGTATAATAATTCAGTAGCTTCAACAATTTTTTTTATTTCTATATAGTGTTTTGTATAAAATTATATGTACCAAGTCCGATTATAAGCATTCTAGATAGGCAATTAGGTTAACTAGAAAATAAACTAAACTAAAACATTTTTTTTCTCAATTTTTTATCGTTGACAGTGGATGTCCATCCGTCATGGTCTTAGCAGAATACCAGCGCTACCTTGATGTATTCGAGGTAGGTATATTGCTGAGTTAAGACTATTTATGTCTCACACATAATATAAATATGGCAGTAATATAGCAGCAAGTAGTAAAGTCTAAATTAAGTTTATTGCTGATACACTGCGTTGATAATCATTTTTCCACATTTCAATTGTGAGAACAAAATAAATCTTTTTTCATTCTTTCTTTTCAGAACTTACCACTTACGTTCCATGCTCCTTCAATTTGATGAGCCGCAGTTGCCACGCCAAATGTGAACCCTTCAGGGAATTTTGTGTAACCAGCAATACTTCTGCGAACATAGATACGCTTAAATAATAACCGTGATATTACTCTTCGAAGAAACGTTGATATAAAGATAGAAAACATCACAAACCTTTACTATAAAGCTGAACCCCCTTATTACAAAATACTTGAAAATACGGACTAAGCATTAAACCAGGTTTAAATTGACAACTTTGACACTAAAACAATAGCTTATGTCAATTTAAAACTGGTTTAATACTTAGTCCATATTTTGTAATAAGGGGGAAGAGTTTGTTTGTTTAGTTGAACGCGTTAATCGCAGGAACTACTGGCCCGATTTGAAAAAATATTTTAGTGTTAGATAGCCTATTTATCGAGAAAGGCTACATAACATCACGCTGCAGTCAATATGAGCTTAGCAGTTGCCAAGCAAAGAATGACTGGAGCGAAACCCCGGGCGACAGCTATTCTTTAAAATATCATGAGGAAACATAGCATGCTTAGGTATATTATGACTATAGATCTTCAAGGATGTGATCTTGAAATCTTGTAAATTGAACCAGAAAAGACCTCGAGAGGCTATTATATCTATTTATTGTATATGTTAAGGAAAATAAGTTCATTGTTACCACTTAATTACGTATTCGGGATAATAGATAGCAATCTCGTCACGCGATTACAATAAAAATAACGTTTCTATTGTTATATTTTATGTTCGATTGTACTACGATCTGCCCCCTGATTCTGAGCTGTCGGAATATTTTCGGCCAGAACTGTCAGTTTATTTAAAGTTAAAAAAAACAGAATTAAAAAAAAATAGATGGATGTAGAAAAAATCCTATATTAATCAGTTTTTAATTTTCTATACGGTAAACTAATTTCTAACACATAATAATTTAAGCTGTAAAAATACGTCGTTCTAAGATTCGAAAAAGTTTACGATCCGGGAGCAATCCGATGAGTCAGAATCAGCAGGGCCGTGATCGTGACCGTAGGAAATAAATGAGGGCCTCAAGTCTGCTAATTTACAAACGGATCAATTGAGTCTCAATAGCAGTTTTAAACGATTTTGTTAGGTATTCTGCTGCTAATTTAAGACCAATATATCAATGAAATATGAAAATATAAATATATTAAAATAATGAAAACTGCTATTGAGATCCAATTACGATTCTGATCTATTCGTAAATTAACGGACTTCCATCGCAGATGTAGCGCCAGCTAATTGTAAGACTGTAAGTAGGTAGGTACTTGATAAAACTTATAATAGATACTTGGTCCGTCTAAGGTATCAAAGTTAGTGGTTCGTGTTTATCAGTAGGTAAGTAGCTCTAATGAGAGTTGTTACACCTAGAACAGTTCGTTTTGTAATAGGTCTTTAATGAAACAAAAAATAAAATCTGTTATCGTACTAGGTACACATGTATACCGCTATACAGTCATTACCCTACATTCTACACTTATTGTCATTTGTACGACATTGATATCGCACGTTTGTTTAAAAAAGTAAAAGTTTACGATTGAATTTTCGTTAAACAAAACGTTAAAAAATTAGGTGCGTCCTAATTTTTAAACGTTTTGTTTGTGTAGTTTATAATAAACAGCCAAGGTGCAAATTTAAATTTAGTTGATACTGGTTTTACACTTATTTTATGGTGACGTAGTTTTAACCAGGGCCACAAGTGTAACAAAACAAGTCGAATTGCATAAAAAGTAATCTAAGGTAAACAACTTTTAAACACTTTCCCCAGTATTAATACGGAATAAGCTTTAAGCCAGGTTTATATTGATAACTTTGACACAAAAACAATTGCTTATATAATTTAAACCTCGTTTATTACTTAGTCCATACTTCTTTTTACTTAGGGGAAGTGGAATCACTATCATGTTTTGCTATAACTTAAAAGATTTTAGAATGTGGAAACAAAGCCCTTTCATTTGATACTCCACTTGATGTAATAGTCTCAATTTAATTTAAATATATTATTACCTAATGTTCGATCAGCAGTATTGACAACTATTCCAAATTTCATATCGATAGCATTAGTAGATTACGAGATATAACACTGACAAACGGACGAACAGAGCGAAACTATAAGGGTTCATTTTGTGCCTTTTTGGTACGGATCCCTAAAAACTTCCTTCAAATAGCAACCCATTAATATATCACTAGGCACAAGTCTCTTCTCCACTATCTCGAGAGCTGAAAGAGTTTTTATACTATCGTAGTACATTTTTTTTTTATTAGGTTAAATGTCTGAAATAAAAATACTTAATAGTAACAAAACATACCACAGACCGACCCGACTGCCAAAAAGGAGGGTAATGTTTTTACTATTCTGCCTAATGGATGAAGGACATTACGTGTAATGCCCAGGCAATTTAATAATTTCAATAGCTATAATCACATTGTACTCTAAAATTAGACATTTTTATATGGCCCGGACTTTATGAATAATGTTTACTAGCCGTATTCAGAGACAGTTATATAAAATAATAATAATAAAAGGCCCATTTATGGCCCACTGCTGGGCTCGGGTCTCCTCTGCTCTATCTAGAGAGCTGAGAGGGATTACCTAGGCAATAACCCACACACGCTGAACTAATGCAAAAACCTAATGTTTGGTTCATCAGACAGCCTTAAAATTACTTCTAGGGTATGTTGGTTTCCTTACGATTTTTTCCTTCACCGTGAGCAGATAAGAGATAAGTAAGTCATATGACTAGTACATATAAATTCCACAAAGTGAAATCCACAATGGTACTGCCGGTCGATATCGAACTCGGACCGCGTGTTTAGCACGCCCCGGTCACTTTTCCATTCGGCCACCATCGTTTTATTATTACTTATATAATTTACCTATAGGTTTATTTTGGAAATATATAATTTAAGAAAGCGAATTATAAATTTAAGAGCTTATTTCCACTTTGATTATCTCACACCTACTATAAAAGTTTATAAAAATACTAAACTCCTTAATTTAACTCAGACGATTGGTACGCAAAATACTAACAAAAAATAAATAAGAAGAAGGACGTACAGAAAATTGGAAAAAAATGCTAATAACGTAGTTTTAAGACCACCACGAACTAAGTATGGTAAAAAGAATATTCTCTTAGAAGGTGCCCAATTGTACAATAAACTGCCCAAAAACATAAAAGAATCGCAATCAAATTTTACATTTAAAAAGTTACTCAAACATATTTAATAACTGCAAATAGCAATACATCGAAACAGAAATCACATGCATTACAATACATATCATAAATATTTAAAAGCATTTGTATAAACAAGGATTAAAAAAAAAAACCTAATATCTAATAAACATAAAACAAATTAATACAAGCAAATACACAAACTAATTAAATACTACTCACAAAATAAAATCTATTTCTAAATTAAGCCACATCTAGTCGAGCAGAGTAATTTTCTACATCCTTGCTAAAGTGATATCCATTTATCGATTGTGACACTAGTGGGTAGACATTTAAGTTGTAATAATGTTTATGTACTTTTTACTAACTACCGTTTTTGTATGCTCGCAACATATATTGTTTTTTACTATTTCTATATTTCTTATGTTCTCATTTTAAGTGAATTCTTTGTAATTATTTTTATAACATATTTGCTCGTAAAGGGTCTCTTATTTCACTAATTTCAGTGTTGTAATGTATCTCATTACGCACTAGTGCGGTAATGTAAAGTAAATTGCACGGCTTCTCATGCTCACATACTAATAATCAAGGGGCTCCGTCTAAAACGAACGGTACCTACTTTTTTAAATCTTAGCAAAGAGTTTTTATGTCAGAAAAGTGGTCAACATTTTATGAATAAAATTAACTTTGTGAGATAAAATAATTATGATATAATTATACAAAAAAAAAAAAATTCTATAATTTAATTAATTTAGACCATAAATTACAACCATTTATCTAAACACAAAAATATTAATTTACTTTATTAGTAATATTGGTTGTTTTTGTGTTTTTGCCTTAAAAAAAAAGCGCTGATGCGCGGTTTTTTTCTAAGAAAGTCCGAATTTTATTTATTTCCTCGCAAATATGTTATAAAACGTCGTATGACATTCGTGCGCTTTGATAATTACAGTCTCTGCTTTCTTGTAGCCCTCGCCTGCGGCTCGGGCTAGCAATATCGCCTCGGCTGTAATTATCAACTTACCGCACTTATATCATAATGTACTATTGACAATAAATATCTTAAACACAAGAGCTTATTACACTACAGGATATTCAGGGTCCCTTTAAGGCACCTCCTGAACACCGTATAGTGTGATATACTAGTGGATCAATAGTATATTACAATAAATTGTGTTCGATCGGTGTGAGGAGCCTCTTATGTCCATAATTTCTTCCATAATCAATGATAAGGTTGTATCTGAGTATGGCAGATACACCCAATTTATTTTAAAGTTACTTTAGTAACATGCGATGCTTACATCTGACAAGACAAGTGCTAAAAATATGAGTAGGTTCGTAGAATTCGTATTCTATAGGCGTTATAGGAATACTATTCGTACTGAATTTATTGCTTCGCATTACGATCTATTTATATCGATGCCTCATAGCATTCAAAAGGTTCTTGGTACCGGTTACATACAAGACTACGACACTGGACACAAATGCATTAGTTAAGTAGTTTGCTAAACATATTTTAACGAAGAAGCTAAATAAGATAAACTAAACCTACACGAGGACATACACAGTTCACATCCTTGAGAAATGTTATTGACCTTCAATAGAAAAAAAATTTCGTTAGAACGAGATTGGTTTAGCTTAACTATAGATATTATTATGGGATATTATGCTTTGGTGTTATAAACTTATAAACAAACAAACTTACGAGTGGCACAGAGCCAGTAGCCCAATAAATATCACACTCGTCGTCGCCATTGCTGCGTCTCGCACCGTCGACCACTTCCAATGAACTGTACTATGCTTCACAAATTCACAACACTACTTACTTTAAAAAGTGCTTCAGTATTCTGTTCACGGTGATAACTCAAGTGTGGATAAGTTTAGATAATCCTTATGATTTCTGACAAACAGTTTATCTTGTAACACGATATTAGGGTTAACGTAGCAACAACCAAAACTGAGCTGCGTGTTCTAAATACATACTATTATTAAAGAGAGAGTAATAAGAGTGAAACCTTGTGATTCTAATCTGTGTTAGTAAGTTAACAGAAACAAAAGCGATAAAAACTGTTAATATGAATAAAAAGAAGTTTATCGATTGTTAGATTCTTACGGTTCAAAATCTTAAAGTGCATTTAGTACGGTTAATGAAGACAATTAAATAAACTTTACACAATTAAACAGACGTACTTTTACAGATATGAATTCGCTCTTAGCATTCGGATGTTGTTGAGATGTTGTAGGTAGAACAATCTTTTTGCGATTTTTGGTATTGTTATCAAATTTCAGCACCATAGATATCGTCCAATGTGTTAAAAATTAAAATTATACCCCAGCCATTCCTATTAACTATACTGCACTGTACTGTGTGTTTACGATACCTAAGTACAGTAAGTAGCTGTCTATATGCATGATTACATTGATTGAGACTAGTTAAAATGCCAAAACAGTGATAACGGCGTATATTAAATTTTGTTTATATAGAATAGAATAGAATATTTATTTATTCAAGTGACCAAGACTCATTAGGTATGTATATATAAGTTACTAATAAGTATTACTAATACTTATTAGTAACTTATAAAATCAAATCAAATCACCGCAGCACCATCCCATGAAAGATAGCACTGCAGCGATTTATATACGAGCATTCTAACCTGCTTGCTATCATGCTCAGAATGCTGTTACCCTGCTCACCAGAGATGCACATAATGGTATAAACACAATCTACGTAATATATACTTACTTAAATTAATATTGAATTAAAATGAATACAAATTCGTCATTTTACTAGACTATTATTTTATACTACATATAATATAGTCTTGTAAATGACGTATTAGGTAAGCTGAACCTTAGCCCGAAACGATGGTAATTCTCATAGGGTTGTGAGTGTGAACCTAAAGCCGTAGTGGAGTAACATAATAAAACAATCAGTCAATAAAACAAACAGTCGTTGTATTTAGTTATTGATACAAGTATGTATGCTTCAAATTAGCCCATGTTTCTGTTGCGTTCATGTTTCATCCAAGAGTCCTTGCATTACACATAGATAGTCAACAGATGTGGCTAGTGAGTGCGCGAGTAATATCCCTCTTGTGAGGACTTCTCGAACCTTCCAGATATCGTGGGGACCAACCGGAGTAAACGCTGCAGACAGAGCTCGCCTTGCAATAGGTAGTGGTAAGAACCGCCATGGCTCGTCCAACCTCCAACTGATAATTGAACCATATAATTTAAGATATTTTATCCTTATACCTACCTATTTATACTGAACATGGCCTAAATACATCCCAATGAAAAAACTGTATCACCGGGTACTTAGCAATAAAGGTATAGTTGTCAATGATATTGTATGTTAAAAAACCTTTTTTAACTTACAATATCATTTATAGTAATTGTATTATGTAATAATGTTAGGACATTTACAAACAGCGCCATCTAGTCCCAAACTAAGCTAATGCTTGTACCTAGGTAATATGGATACTAGACAACTGATATAATACTTTAATAACTTTTTTTGTAAAATATATACATATTATAGATACATTATACACCCAGAAGCAGAACAAATAATTGTGCTCATCGCACAAAGATTTGTCCTGGGTGGGAATCGAACCCATGACCTCTGTTTCAGAAGTCAGGGTCACTAACCACTGAGTCACAGATGCTTCATTATATATAATTAGGTTTAGTGTGTTGTGGTGTGGCTCTGTTAGTTATATACAAACACGTAAAGGCAGGAAACCCTTGATGAATTGAAATAAAATCAGGTCAGAAATTTAAAAGTAGTATGCTAACCTCAGGTATAGGCTTTCGTATGTGAAGTAGGTGATTACAGCTATGAACACAGGATAGACCAGTGGCAGTATGACAATCAAGCATAATACAAGAGTTCCTATAAGCTTGAGGAACGTAGGGAACGGTGCGCCGTATTTCCACAAAGCACGGACGTCTCCTGCGAACTCCCTCGCCAACACTCGAATTCGTCCTAATCTTGACGCATTGCGTAACTGCTAGTAGCATTGAAAAAAATATTTAGATTTAAGTAAATTACAAAAGTATCATTACTGAACTTTGTCGGTGGAGCTGCGGAAGTGTATATAGGATCATCCTCTGTTACATGGGACCAAACATAGCTGGCGAAATATTGGCTTGATACACCTTTGCCTACTCCATCCGAGAATAACGTCACGCCTTTTTCATATTATGTGACGCTTTAACATTACCAAGTTTATCATTAACTAATATTAGACTCTCCTGTGTGGCAATAGAAATCAATTTTATATAATAAGATCGATATAAATTTATGGACGTTCAGCTTATAAGATCGACAGTCTACTACCATATATTAAATATTCAATTTACTTCAAGTATGTTCAATAAACTAAAAAAATAACCAATTGTTGACCATACTTCAACCATAAAAGCTTTGTTTGATCTGCGATATGGCTTCATGTTATGGTAAGAATGTTTATTTGTTGTTGTGACATACTCTTCATTAGTTATGCATTCGGCACTGATGCCTGATGTACTCGTTTCAGCTATATTGGACATATTTGCCATTTTGATTTCTCCATATTTATTATTTTATACCCATTATGAATGAAGTTGTGCTGGTTTTATGTTTCATTGTTGTGTTTATTTAACATAGCGATGGGTTTGACTAAGATGTTTAAATTGATTATAAACTTCGTGAGTGGTTTACATTTTACAAATATTATAGTCTGACATGATTTGTCATGCAACCTAATCTAAAGACGTCATATTGTGAATTGTCTCTTTCACATTTTTTTTAATAGGGTAGGTGCCCCGAATATCAGCCCCGCCCCAAATACCAGCCTTTTAGTCGTTTTCCTTGTCTAATAAGATTTCTATTGATACATATAATATAGCATCACGCGAGCCTATTGCCATCAACCAGGTAAATTTATTCACCAAATTCCGGGAAAATCTCAATACTGGAATTTCATGATAGAAAAGCCCAATACTATTTTCATCCGACCCGGGAATCGAACCCGGGACCTCTTGCACAGCAGTCGTATACACTTCCCGCTGGCCACCGAGGCAATTTCTTGATTTCTATTGATCTTATGTCCAAATAAATGGTTAAAAAATAATCAACACCGAGAGGGACCTATATTCGAAAATTTAAATTCGGTGTTGATTATTAGGAATTGAGTGTCACTTGCATAAGAAATAATAACAGCATAGGCTTACAATATTAAGTTAGTGTCCATTATCAACGCAGAAAGATAATTAATCTTACTTTTACATTAACGGTACCTACATTCATAAAAGATAATTTTATTTATCACCCGCACGCAATTCAGGTACGCAAAAGTTACGTCTATAAAAGTAAATCATTGAAGTTTGTGCACTCACCTCACCCAAGCCTCAACACTAAGGATGATAAATTTATAATATAAAACCATAAAATATATTTTTCTCAGAACATTATCAAGAAAAATCAAAGAAAAAACCTTTTGGTGATTAACAGTTCGGCCAGAAAGACTATGATTTGAACCATTTTTGAAACCGTTAATGGTAGAATACTAATAACCAAGTTCTTTCAGCTGTTATTTGGGTACTTATAAAATAAGTACTTACGGACCCATCCTATACACCAACTCTAAGTAGTATTAAGTTGATAAAATTTGCTTTCCATTACAATATTACTGAAGTATCCCATTAATTAAAAAAAACACCATATAATATTATGCTATCAAATTATTTTTTGAAAGTTGAATAATGTACTAAAAGGCTGGTATTCGGGGTATCCACCATACACGTAGCTGTCCTTTTGACATTTGGTAATTAAGTCAGCGTGGTTGCAGTCGCATTTGAAATTACCATAAATATTGGAAATATTTTGTGAATAATACCATAGACCTAGGATCCGCGCGCTACCGCAGAAGACAAACATAGCGCGGAAACGAGAGGTCAAATTGATATGCACGCTGTAAAAGAGTGAAAGAGATGAAAGATAAAATGGGATGTGACAATATTTTTTCAATTAGCGGGCCATAGCGGCTCGCGTGTTTTACTGTCAACTCTTATTTTGCTAAAATATTTACAAATCGTGCAATAAATTGCTTAAAAGGTGTGCCAGTATCATGGTGGTCTGTTCCGTAACCAATTGTGACGTGACAAGAAGGAATAACCCAGAGAAATTTCACGTTTCTCAGGTAAATACAAAAATCTAATGAATTTTTGCAAACCTTATTTTGTAAAATTGGTGCTTTTAACTGAGCAAAAACCTATTTTGTTGGACGCATTTAGGCTTCTTCTTCGTTATGTTGATAATATTTTATGTATATACGATATATTAAAGCTTTTTTCGTGTAAAATAGGAAAATGTTTGTTGACGATAGGGCTTGACGAAATGATGACGTCATGTGTATCGATAAAAGTCGATAGTATTTTTATTTTAAAACTGTAATTATTCCGTCAATTCTTTAAATCATCGTAATATGTGCGTTAACGCCTTAAGGTAACCACTATTGTAATTGAGTGAAGCACACTAATTTATTTACATCTCTCTATGTTTTTAATACCTATTTTTAAAGTAGTTGTTTCTCACAAATTCAGTAGGTAGTACTTAAAATATAAGCTTAGTGAGTCAGGTGAGCCATTAAGTTAGTGATATTTTTGTCTTTTATTTTAGGTTTCCAACGAAAACAGCGTCACGTGACAAATGGATACGTATTATAAATAGACCAGACTGGTCCTTAAAAAAATATTCAACTACTTACATATATATAAAACATTAGTTAAAGCTTTCCTCGATAAATGGGCTAACCAACCCAAAGATTTTAATAATATTTTTCATTTTGAAAATAGTTTTGCTGTATTTTCACAATTATTTTTTATATAAATGTTTTCCGAATATAAAGAATAAAAAAAATATTATGTTATACAACGTGTTTAAATATCGTGTGATTTTAAACCATCCAATAAATTTTCTATCATTAAGTACAGCTATATAGAATATAATCGATCAGATATATTGTTCTAATTCATCATGACATTGACCATAAAAACTTAGGCAGTAAGGTTTATGGCCTGCTTTCTTACTCATCAGCAGCCCATTAAGCCCCAATGCTGGGCTCGGGTCTCATGTCGAGAGCTGAGAGGGTTTAGGCCATAATCCACTCACGCTGGCCTAGTGCGGGTTGGTGGATCAGACATACACATAGAATTGCTTCTAGGGTAGATATGTGGGTTTCCTCACGATGTTTCCCTTCACCGTCAGCAGATGGTAAGTACTTGACTAGTACATATAAATTCCACAAAGTGGAATGCACATTGGTACTGCCCCCGCTTTGGGTTCGAACTAGGACCGCGTAATTTGCACGCAGGTTCCTTATTCATTCAGCTACCATCGTTTCTTTTTTGCTTTCTTACTATGGCTATATATATATGGTAGGTATTCTAGTCTTAAAACTAAAAGATAGCGGTTTGGAAAAAAAAAATTGCCTACCAGCACAATTTTACCCGATAGCATGAAAAGTTAACTTGTTGTAAATGCTTCTTAAAACAAATTGTTGCGACATTATTCAAGAGTTCAAGACGCTCTTTACACACCGAATTCATAAGCTCATAATAAGCGAGCATAAGCAGTCGATAATCCCAAGTACAGAATATCGATAGTGCACAACAGTCCGTTGCAATCACTATTTTTAACTCACACATTGACAACCACTCAATTGTGTTTTCGTCTCGCCTATAATCTGACATTGTTTATCTTGTACATACTAAATCTATGAATAATACGTTCAGTACCTATGCGTTCGTCCAGCCCCCCTATTCCGTATCTTTGACAGCTCCAGTGCTCAACGATTTTTAGTTGTCCACCCAACTGTGATGTCAACAGAAAATTTGTATAAATTGGTATTCCGTATCTCATGATGTCAGAGTGCCTATCAGTAACTTATACAAACTTACTTGACACCTCTATTTTAATAGATGAATTAACTATGCTTCTAGTGTTATCAGATATAAATATCTCCCTAATTTTATGGGAAACATTATTAGAAATGTGAATGATTTTTAGTAATCCATTAAAATTCAACAATAATAATTTAATAGCCAAAGACCTGTAGTAATATCGGTGGGTATTTAAGTAATAATATTTCGAAATTGTAAATTTATTTTTTTAAATAAACTTTATTTGATGATAAATTTGAGTAACGGTTATTTAAAAGTTTATATTATATAAATTTAAATTAACAATTAGGTTCAATAGCCTCCATTTTGATTCTTTCACATAAAATCAATAATATAAGAACACATTCTTTGATTTGTTACTTGACTTATTAATTCAAAAATATTGGGAAATTTTAAAACAAAGCGCTGAGAAAATTGTCAGAAGAGACATTTCACAATATGGCGGCGATTTGAAATTCCCAGTAATATTAACGTAAAAAAAGGTTATATACACATAATAACCTTTTTTTGTTTATTTATTTTTTATATAATTCTAGAATTATACAGAGATGAAACATATACCTAGTTGGCGCATTTTATAATTTTGTAGTAACTTAGACTTCATAGAAAGAGTTATGCAGTAGGTACTTTACAAAATAAAAATATTTTAATAAAAATTTCTATAGGTAGGTTACTTATAAAATATATACCTAAGTACATGCGATATATTATACTTCATCATCATCATCATCATATCAGCCCAATGACGTCCACTGCTGAACATAGGCCTCACCTAATTGGCATATTATACTTAGAAAGATTTATTTTATGTAAGTACCTAATGAGAAAATAATAGAACCATGCAACTAATAAAATAAATTAAAGGCTATTTATTTCTTCATGAAGTCTACTAACTACATGATGTATCTATGTTTTTTATTATCTGCTTTATTAATTAATATTCATTCTCAAATAATTTCGTCTCTAAAATAAAATAAGTTAATGTAAATTTTACAACAACTTATTTTATTTTGTAAAAAAGAACTAAAAACTTTTTGTTTACTCATCGACTTGGTATAATACTATAAAATTCAAACAACTATCTTATTACTACGTTCCATTATATTTGGCACACAATATTACTTGGTCGGTTAATAGTGATCATCACCAAAACACTACTCTTTAGTAGTGGCTTTCAAAAATCATTTGACATCCACGGTGCCTTTAAATTCGATATCCATTTTGCATACAAAATACCAATTTATAGTTAAATGTAGGAAGACGATATATACCGGTGTCTATGGAGTGGCTATCACCAAGATGACGTCATCTCGGTTGGACACTGATGTTAGTGAATACCAAATTATTCGTTTGACAGCTAATCGTTGGCAACTATAGCCAGTGATCATCACTTTGAGTTGTCAACTGAGATACGGAATAAGGGGGCTGGGCTTAAAGGAATCGTGTCCATGGCCGTTAAATAAACAAAAAACAAATAACGCCCTAGCATATTATAACACACCAAGGAACTTACAATATATCTCTAAGGAGATATAAGTTCCGTGTCACACACACAGCACACAACGATATTTTTTTATAACTGTTGACGTATCTAGTGGTGTTTTCATTGACCTTTACTATATCAAGTTATTATTTAAAAATTAAACCTTTTAGTACTCATTGTTAGGGATACAGGGACATAGATCCTAGGTCTATGTACAGGGATAATTAATTGACTTTCCCTAATTTTGTTTGTTGAGATGTGTTGAGTTTTTTCGGATTCCGTTACAGTTAAGTCACAGTTAGGTTACAATAATGTTCTGTCAATTTATAGTTGTTATCCAGGAGATTATTAATAATGATTAAAAACGTCACCCTATGGGAGAGATTTTATAGATTTACACTGGTTTTTGTAAAAAAAAGTATCTACTTTTTTTTAAATTTTTATTTCGCTTTTTATGCTTCCGCTTTTATCTTCATAGTCAATAAAATTAATAGAAAATGTTTGTATGTTTGTTAAAGTAACTCATAACCTTTTAGAAATAATAAACAAAATCCAAATTGAACCAATAACTTCAGATATATAGCAAAAAATGTAAAGCAAGGTCACAAACGCTACTCACAAAATAAAAACTTGAATAACATGAAAAAATTAGAGATAGACCCCTCCTTTTAAAGTTATATTAGAATATGTACCTACGATAGCTATGGTCCTAGCCAAACACGCCAAGAAGTTTTTATAAAAGCCGAATCCTTGACCTATTTATCCTCAGTTCAAGTATGTATATATTTGTTTTGCCTCATCAGCTTGCCTTCTCGTATACAGTGTCATCTATTGGATACAAAACTATCCTATCTCACTCATCACATCAACTAAACCGAGTAGCTCAGTAGGCAGAGCAATGCACACGGAATGGCAGGGTCGCGGGTTTAAGTCCCGTCCTGGGTTTGAATTTTTCCATTACTTGTTTAGCATTTATATAAAAACAACTAAACAGAATCATAACATTTAATTTAAATTAATTAAAATCTGCCAACTTCCTGCTCGACCAGTTTTCAAACATATTTCTTTGTTGTTGTTCATGATGATGAAAGTTCAAGTCCATTTAACATGTACGAGTCGACAGTAAGGTGTCGACAAGAAGGTTAAGCAGTCCAAGCAAATGTTTGGATAAGATATATACAAATATAATTACAGGGGATTTTAATGTATTACGCTAGTCTGAAAAAACACCTACAGAAACTTTCATGTCTTTATTTTTACCTGCAGCCTTTTTGCCTGTGCTTTTATATGTATAGTGGCAATACAGGACTTTCATTAATAAATCAACAATCCGATTTATGTAATGATTACCACTGTTACTAACTACCCACTGTTACAAATAGGCATAATACAAATACCATCACAACAAAACTCTTGTGGGAGGTTGACATAAATATCTCTTTACTTATCTCAAGTGACAGATGTATGTACTTACCGACGTTAACAAGTGTTATTTCCATTGTATCTCAGTGATAAAACGTAGATATATATCATTCAAGGGCCCAAGCACAGAGCGTATAGGTTAAAACCTAATGTTAATTTTATATTAAATATCTACAGATTTTATGGTAAATATCTCATAGGCATCTGTAATTTTGTAAATAATTAGCGAAATCTGGCAACACTCGCTATATATGAGCTTTGGAATTTCGCGATTTAAAAAAATATATACTCCAAGATATTTTTTTAAATTTTTGTTATAAAAATGAAATATTGTGTACCTGTCAAGTCTTCCCATCGGCTTCTTTTGAGTTTCGTGGACATAAATATAGGGAATTTAGGTTTGCTAGGCTAATGTTCAGCAGTGGACTAGTATCTATAAGCTGATGATGTTAATGTTTGCATGAGGAAAAAAGTAAATTTCAGCAACATACTCCTATTTAACTGGCTTATAGATTCGAAGACATTTTATTTTGACGATATCATCATCACCATTAACCAAACGTTCAACTCAACCCTTAAACGTCCCACTGTTGGACACGGGTCTTCTCCAAAGAAAGTGGAGGGAATTTAGCCTACTATACTACGCTGGCCAGACGGGTTGGTATAGGGTTTATTTCAAATTTTCCTTTTCTCGCAGTGCTCTTGTCTGCATAAGGTTTAAGTACTTTAAGTACTCCCTTAGTCGCCTTTAACGACACCCACGAGTTGAGATGGGTTTGACATTATATATTTTTAATTCCTCACTACACGGAGCAAAAACATATCCTATATTAAATAGAAAACTAACGGTTAATGGCTAGACTCGCTCCATGCCATTCCATAGGACCTAACATAGCTGACAAAAATGTGGGTGTAATACAATTCTGCCTATCCCTTTCGGAACTTTATTTAAGTTACATATACCTCCAAGGGTGAAAGTCTCTGATTAATTCTAGAAGCGTTTATCAAAACGACGACAATACATACACGTGTTTTAGTTAATAATGTTCAATAACATATTAATTATTTATGTTCGTTCAACATATTAGCTCAAGAGCAGTTGTATTGAACGTCAATATACAAGAGGTTCATTCGGTCAATATGGCACTTAGACTTTACACCACGTTTCCTCTACAATTACGTTTCGTTTTATTTATTTTTTAGTGAACCGTTAACAATATTACAAATACACCACGTTTTTTATCAACTTACACACTTTTCAGGAATACCTACAATACATCTAAGCATTTAAAAAAAGAAAATTATGTTTTCCTTTCACGGCTCGTGTTTCTATTGAGATTTTTACAATTTTGATATTGGTTTATTATAATTTCTTGTTTATTAAGCTAGATGTTTTCTATATCTGATTACTATGATCTATACAAAGTTCGTAAGATGTCTGAAAATGCACTGTGTATATTATAAAGTACCCACAATTAGTTACATTGTAAAACCAAAAAAAATCCAATATATCCAATCATCGCAATCTTCTAATAAGTAATATAAGTATCCCACCAAATACATTTGCGTGTAAAATGTTGCCAAGACGAAACCATAATTATGTCAAAAAGATATCAGATCTCATGTAGAGCCAAGCTTCTAACTCTACACGCCCTAACTCTACAAGGTCTAACTTCACAAACTCAACACCTTGGTCAAAATTATGTGGCTTTGCTATTTCGCTATATTCACATTAATCTAATATTTTGACTAAAGGAAGACCATATACGCTACTGCCTAATGATGTGCCATTGAGGCAGTTATGGCTCGGCCCAAACGGGCTACCAACCATAGTCACCGGTGGCCAGCGACAGCCTCTTGATAGGTTTTTTCATAAACTTTGTATTTGTATTGCAGCACACATAAGGCCGATTGCCGCCACGCGCTACAGTGCTACTTTGCATCGAGCCCTAAGCTATAATTTCCCATATAATAAGTTACGACCATTATACGAATGATTAAGTAAAGTGAAAAGATTGACTTTGAAAGTTTTCATATTTTCATCAGACCACAAATTTTAATGATTAATATTCTTTGATCAACCAAAGAGAAATGTCTTTGCGTTGTATGAGGTCCGTAGTATACCTAAGTACTTAATATTCTTGGAGCTATCTGGGCGGCGGCGCGGCGCCTAATAAGCAAATAAACTGAGCGTAATCGTGGTCGAGTGTTTGTTCGATTGAAACGCATCAGGCGATAATTATTATTGATTTGGTTTTATTAAAGTAGATAGCATATATGAACCAGTGAACGGATTTTATACCAACTTTGGTTCCCCGTTTCACACATTCAATTTTTTTTTATAATGTTCTACCTAGTTCTGTCTTTCCGCACTTTGATTGCAAACGCAGATTTTTATTATGTATAAATTAATTTATACCTACGTATAATAATACGAGTATATCTATATACAATTTCTTTTTTACAAATAATTAAATAGTTTTTGCGTTTAAATAATTAATTAATTACATAAATTAATGTCTGTATCTTTAAAAAAGAAAACTATCTAATAACATATTTCTCAATAAACATGACATACCTATACTTTGCAGAACATTGGCTGAAAAATGAACAATTAATATTATTTAATAATGATTTTTTTTATATTTCTAGTGCGTTTGTAAGAAAGAAGGCTATTCATGGTGGCTCTCTGATATAGGTGTTCAATAATTTATCTTGTAGGGAACGTAAGGATATTGTAGCCCTTTCTATTGAACGTATTATTGAAATGTCCTGTATAGAGCTAGAGCAGTATATCATAGTGTGCGTATATAGACCACCACAGAGTAATTTCAATATTTTTGAAACAGTAATAGAGGATGTTTTGAAACGTTTAAGCTTAGAGTCAAGGCGAGTAGTAGTGTGTGGTGATTTTAATATTAATTTACTTGAGCAGTCACAGTTCTGCTTATTTAAGTCCTTTTATTTAGATTTAGAATATTTATTTATGGAACCAACCAGAATTATTTCACATTCTGCTACTTGCTTAGATCATATTTTTTGCAACTGTAAATACCTAAATAAGTTTATATTGGGTGACTTAACGTCAGATCATTGTGGACAAAAAGCGCAATTTCCTTTAGGTACAACTGCTAAAGTGAATAAACATAAGTATTAAAGTTAGATTCTGTGATTGGGCAACACCAGGCATATACAAAAGTAGAAATACTTTGTATGAACTTTATGATATAAAACAGTATAATTTTGATCAAGTCTTTATTCAATATGTTAAAAATTATTCAAAAACTTTTAAGAAGGCAAGAGGAAGGAATTGTTCATTAGTAATAAAATCAAGAACTCAGACAACATAGTAAAAGCCACCTGGAATATAATCAATAATGAGACGGGTCGGTCAACATTATAAGATAATAATTTTGAATTGCACATTAATAATAGTAAAATAACTAAAAATTCAGATGTAGCTCAATCTTTTAATAATACCTGTGAATACAACCAACACCTTGGATTCTTGCCCAATTAAGTATAACTGAATCCTTAGTTGAGCGCGTTGTGAATGTGTGTGGCACCATATTTAGTTTTAAATACATTGACTCTAATGATATATTAAAGGTATTTAAGTCACTTAATTCAAAAAAGACTGCTGACTTATGGGACATCTCTGTTAAATTAGTCGTAAACATTATTTTTTGTATAGCCCCTTATCTAGCTACAATTTTTAATACATAGATGTGTTGATGTAGGTGTGTTTTCAGACTTAATGAAACCCAGTAAAGTAATAACTACCTTTATTTAAAAATAGATCTTAAAAACGACCCTAGTAACTTTAGACCTATAACCATATTGCCTACTATTAGTAAAATTTTTGAGAAAATTGTACTGCAACAACTCGAAAGCCATTTTAATTTGCATAAATTATTACATACCGAGCAATATGGTTTCACTAAGGGTCGCTCTACCATAGATGCAGGCGTAACACTAATAAAACATTTATAACGCTTGGGAAAAATCAATGGATGCTATTGGTGTCTTTTGCGACCTTTCCAACAGCTTTTGATTGTGTTAAACACTATACGATCCTTTCAAAGCTTAAACACTCTGGAATTAGGGATGCTGCACTTGATCTCATAGCCACTTACCTGAGTAATAGAACTCAATACGTAGAAATAAGTAAATAGAAATAAATCTTCTGGATTACCTGTAAAAATGGGCGTTCCCCAGGGCTCAATTCTCGGTCCTTTTCTATTCCTAGTGTACATAAATGATTGGTTTACAGCAAATAATCTATTGTTGAATTCAAAGAAAACTAAATGTGTAAAGTTCACAATGCCGAATGTTAGAAACACAATAACAAATCCTAGTTTAAATAATGAAACAATATCAGTTGTAGAGTCTATAGTTTTTTTGGGTTTAACTTTAGATAAAAATCTTCAATGGGGAGCCCAAATAAAGTGTCTCGCAGGTAAACTTAGCTCTGCGGCTTTCACAGTCAGAAAAGTGCGCCTACTTACTGATGTGGAAACCGCGAGACTCGCGAGCGTCATGTCCTATGGCATTTTGCTATGGGGTAAGGCTGCTGATATTAAAACGATATTCATTTTTTTTAAAGTATTTTACTGGTAAAAGAAAATGCGACATTCATGTAGAAAATTTATATATTTTTTTTTAATTTTTCTAAAATTCATTAAAAAAAAATTTCTCACTTTCCAGAGCATGTAAAGACTTGTAATTTATACACTCATTTACATATTTATTCTTCAATTACTTGGTAATTTTAAGATTAGTGTTGGATAATTTGGAGTAAATACTACAAAAACCTTAATACCAACCCTAATACTTAGCTCAATGACCTTTCAAAAAAAAATCGTATCTTGAAAATTAAGTAATATTTTCAACTAGTTGTGTATTACGATAAAAGGTGGCTGTCCACTACTGAATTGTTCGGCACTGTGCGGTGATGTGTCACAATCCATTGTCATTTGTCACATGACAGGTGACAGTTTTGACGCATAAACGCATCCACGTAAAGGAGCACTGGTCTTTTAAGCTTTTAATTTGTTTTTATTTTATGCTATATTATATGATTTACTTCCTCGTATGTATAATTGTTTTGTATACTTTAGCTTGTAAGTTGTACTTGTGTGATTTTTGTTTAAGTATTAATTTAGTGGCATACCCTCCGGCTCTGTCTGAAAACCAGCGCTATAACATTTATGTTGTAGCATTATGCTGAGACAAGGCCGTTTTTCAGACTCACAAAGGTCTTATAGTTTCTGTTTGTGCTGTACTGTTTAAATTTAGTCTGAAAATAAAACAATTTTCTTTCTTTCTATCTTTCATACTTCTTGACGAAAACAAATTACAGTCTTATTGCTTATTATTATTATTTTCTCATATCCAAATTTTATTGAATTTGATTTAGTATGGTGTTTTGGTTCTGTACCTTTCTATGATATTTCAAACTGTAACCAATTAAAATTGTAACAACTATGGTGATTAAAAAGAGTGGCCTGAGTTTTTTGCCAAGTTCTTCTCAGAGCTCAACCTCGTCAGTGAACTGGCCGTAGGTCAATTTACTGACATCTTTTTTGTGGCTTTATATGACGTTCATAATGTAGGTGATCCAAATGAAATAAAAAGAGTTCACTTTGACTTATTGTTTGGATCCATAACGTGTTATCTTATTATTCGTGGTATTATTCTTAATTAAAATTGTAGTCATTTGTGATAATATTATGTCAAGGTTGAAAGCACATAAGTACCTACTTATAATTATGCTGATAAGCTACATAGGGTAAAGTCGCCTAGTATCGGCCACTCTCAAATATCAGCCGTATACACGCTTTTTGCAATGATTATTAAAATCTGTATAAAAAAGGCTCTATAAGTCTAAGTAATTTTCGTGCGAAATGCTACCTTATTTCATTGACCAAGAGACTATTAAATATGGCTGCCGTCAAACGTCGCTTGGACGCTCAATGAGAAAATGTTTGTAGTCCTGTAAGATTCACGGAATCAGCTATGGGTGGGAAGTAATATTCTATACATATTTTTGTTGAGATGTGTTTCCTACTCGTGCATCAGCCAATATTTAGAATTTAACTAAATATTCGGCAATAATTAAAAGAGCTGCTTCGTTTGTCAAATTATTACTAATTTAATTAATTGTAAAATTAATAAAAAATAAATTTTAATTTCTTAAAAAATTACTATAATTACAAAGTCGTGACTATTTTTACTTACAGAATATGCTCAAACTATACCAGTCTCACAATCAAGACTTAAAAAGATGAAAACAATTTTTTTTTTTTTATACCACGACGGTGGCAAACAGACGTACGGTCCGTCGGATGGTAAGCGGTTACCGTAGCCTATGGGCGCCTGCAACACCAGGGGCATCACGAGCGCGTTGCCGACCCTTAAGAAACCTATTCACTCCTTTTTTTAAGAACCCCATACTGTAGTCCCTTGGGAAAACCTCGTTAGGGAGTTCATTCCACACACATTTTTACCTACTAAATCTATCAAATACGACAGAAATGAAAGTAAAAGTAACTCGAAAAATAAAGTCAACGCTCAGAATTATACCACCTCAATTATCGAAATAACAAATATAAACTTAATTCGTTTACATCCACCTTCAAATGCTCTTAGACCAAGCACACCATCAGGAATAAGCACAAAATTGCGCCAAAATCGTTGAAAAGAAACCCTAATAGAGCGTTTGGTTATATCTTCTGTAAAGTGGAGATAATTTAGGAGAAAAATTGTGTATTATTGTGAAGATATAAACGAGTTAAAAGAAATAAGACAGAGACAGCTAAAAAAACATCGAATTGGCAAAGATCCAAGAAAAATAAGAAAAAGGATTGCAAAAAAAAAAAAGAATTTTGAATCAGATTTTAAACACCGATGTTTAATTAAAATATTTTCGAATATATTTTATACATCAACGGTACTCCATTTATCTTAACCGGTTAAAATTCTACTTAAATTATAAATGCAAGTTATATAATATTAATGTGTACCTATATGGATTTATTATTACCAGAGGGCTTAAATTTCTCATTTATATGTTCAATTAATAAAATAAAAAATCTATTATTTAATAGCTGTTAGTTTTTCACATATCATAGCTATTTTTAATTAAAATGCTGCTTGGTTCCCTCCTAGGTAATGTTATGCCGATATAAAGCAACCAAATGGAAGATTTTTTGCATGTAAGGCCGATGTAGTTTTTGACAACTGCACAAAAAAATTAATAACAAAATAACTGGGAATAAATTGGACAAATGAATAATGAATAATTAACTAACGTAGAGCATAAAAATACCCCAAGTATGGTATCAAAGGCCAGACAAAGAAACATGCAGTTATATACCGAAAAATGTTGACATGGCCGATATTTAGCGCTTTTACCCTACACGGATATAGGTATGTTTCTTTTTTATGCTTATTCAAATATTGTTTACTCAGTCTTTAAATAAGTTAATATCTGTAAGTTTAATTTTAAATCGCGTTTGTCTGTCTTTTATTCGGTAACCATACAATAGATTTTGATGGGGTTTTCACAGTCAGATATAGTTTCACGAAATGTTTGTAAATTATATAGTAGCTAGTGTTGTAATTTAAACTAATACCCACATCTTGTCAGCAGCTCCGAGTTTGTTTTGTGATAGACCTTCTAGCCTCATAATAATCACAAAGAACGATAGCAAAATCGTTAGGACAAATTAGGTATATTTACGATAAGATTATGCAATCTGTAAACAGGTTTTTAAATAAATTAATGTATTCTGCACAAAATTAAAAATAACAAGTTTAGTGTAAAAAAATTGAATCTGTTCAATGTAGGGTTCTGCAGCAAAAGAGCGTACTACGTTGGCGCTTACGTTTTTTTCTTGAGAATCGCAGTTTTTCGGCAATAACTCAAAAACGGTATATCCGTTATTATCATGCTGAAGATTTTAGGAATTATCCTTGGAAGTATTTATTAAGCGTTACTTTTGTGATATTTTTTGTTATTTTTAAGTTTTACTGTTTAGAACACAGAGCGGACTAATTATTTCCAAAAATAAAAACTCATGTATGCTGGTACCACCGAGCTATTCCGAAGATGGAACTTGGAGGTAGGAGACGGAATCCTGGATTGCCTGTTAGTAAGCCCATTAAGTCATTAGATTTGTGTTCATTGCTCCTAATGACTAGGACCTGATGCTGTACCTGGAGGGTGGCTGATGAAAGCTGGACTGCCTTTTTTTACTAGTAAACCTATCCAGTTACGTAGGTTTGAAAAATGATTTTTTTAGGAAAAATGTTAGTGAAGCAGTTCTCTATGGGAATAAGCTTACGCAAATAATTAAAACAAAAGAGTTACTTTTAAAAGATTTTATTTATGGCGAGGGTTACCTAAAATAATTAATTACAAAATAAGTAGCGGATTACATGATAAAATTCGTTTCGGATTCCGTGTTTGCCATTTAGCTACGGAATCCTAAAACCGCCAGACCTAATCAAAAGGTAGAAATCTTATTTATATACAGTGTAAGATAGGACACAAGTAATAGTTGAAGTTGAAATTAAAGACCGCTCTAAAACTTACAAGGTCTTAGTTAAGAGTTCAGTAATATTGAGATAATTCGTGGGTTCATACGTCTACACCATGTTTGTTTATTTGATAAGTTTATTAATATTTTTATGTGTACTACATCTTATACTAAACTATAATGAACGAGCTCGGATGATTAAGAAGATACCTGGACCTAAAATGGATTTTCTTGTTGGGAATGGTCTAACAGTTATGAAGTCATCAGGTAATCAGGTTCAGTATCAAATATGATTTAAATTAAAGTGATTATAAATATTATAGTTTGGCAATGCAACTACAGTAACGAACAAAGAAAGATCTCAGTCTACAAATTTAAAATACCTACGTATTTTAAACACTATAATTATGCAGACTGAGACTTTTTTTATTTATTTACCAAAAATATGTATAAAATATTTTAAATACTATTTTACTAGAGGGTGTTTCACAATAGTCGGGTAAAACACAAGTTGTTCTAAAAATGCTATAGTAACTGAAAATAGTAAACTTGTGGCTGACTAGAGTCGATTCCTTATGGCCGCCATAGACGTTCAGGTAATTTGATCAAACAGGCTGGTTCCAACAGTTTGATCAAATTGGCATGAATGTCTGTTGCAAAATTTGATCAAATTTAATGAGTAATCAAATAGTTTGAATAAATATGAATTTTCGTATTTTTATTTGATCAAACAGTTTGATCAATAAAAAAATTGAGTGAGTGTGTGTGTTGCGAGCTCTCAGTTGTTCAGAATTCCAAATTCAAAATTTCATTTTATGTATGGTGGGAGTACATGCCCCATTAAGGGTATCTTTTGGTTCCATTTATCATCATCGTTTCATCTGTTTACCATCCAACAGGTTGCATAATTGTTTGCAACTTTAGTATTTAGAATCATTGTTATCAACATTAAATATTAAGCAAAATCCATCGCTTTGGTTTGTCATGACGTCATCATGTTAACCGGTAATGGATAAATTCGATCTCAGGGACGTCCACCCGCGTACCTCAGATGGAAGAGCTCTGCACACGGAATGGCAGGGTCGCGGGTTCAAGTCCCGTCGTGGGTTTGAATTTTTCCATTACTTGTAAACAAGTAATGGAAAAATTCATTATATAAAATTTTTATTAACAGTCTAAAAATGTCCACTGTTACATAGGGTCCTCAGTAGTTCGCTCACACTCACAATCAACAGTTACTTTTATTTTGATATGATTGTTGAAAATGATATGACCAATTTTCAAACATTTGATAACGATATCGATTATAAAACGAGATAAAGCCTTAAAGAAACCTATGGAGTTATGAATGAAACCGTCCAAGAAAGATCACTGTAGAAGTCCTATGTTCACTAGTACCTACTTAAAACAGTACCCAGTTAAATAGTTTTTAATTAATATATTCTTTCCTCTGTAGTGGAAATTATGAAAATGGCCAGAAGATTTGCGAAAACATGGGATGGTCTTTATAGCCTTTGGATATATCCGTATAGTGGTGTAGTTATATACAATCCTGGAGATATTGAGGTAAGTTCTGTTATCATCAGCAACCCGTCAATGTCCCAGTGCTGGGTTCGGGTCTCTGGCCACCATCGCTCGTGTTCTGTAATAATAATAATAATAATTTTATTATCAGGATAACAATTTCCCATAGATAAATACCTTACAAACTAACATACATAAAATTATAAATCTACTTCACAATGCAATAGTAATACCTATATAATTTATCTAGCTTACTGCGACCTGACAACACCTGCGTTGTCAGGTCACATCTCCTTTGAAAGATTGGCAAGTACTGCTAGGGTGAAATTTTTATGTTACAACTATGTACACAATCGATTACACATATTTTAATAAACCAAAAAACCCGACTGCCTAAAAGTAGCCTTCGACAGTTAATTTAAAGCAATGAATTCGAATAATACACTGGTAAAAGGTCTATAGACTTAGAGATTCGGTGATGAATACGAATATAACAACACGTTAAACTTCAAAACCGGTCAAGCTATTTAGGTTACAAGAGCCAAGTGGAGCCGCGGGTTGGTTTTGGTTAATTTGCTTTCATCTGATAGCCATATTGCGATAGCAATAAAAAAACGTCTGTTTTGACAGTTTACGTCCGCCATATTGGTTTTTTGTTGGCGTCACATAGCCTATGACACTCGGGGGGAAAATACAAATCTGGTGACACCTCACACTTTTAAATCAACCAAGCCGTTTAAGCTACAGAAGGTCGCAAAGGAACAGACATGCATACATACATACGCGTGAAAAACTTTTTTTGTTTTTTCTTTTTGGCAGGTAGGTAAAAATATGCGTCGCTATCTGTAAAATAGTTGGTCCGAATGCGGGTACAACCCATATTCCAACGTTGTGTCCATTAAAATATATATTACTTACATTGTTTTTGTGATTATCCCACAGACATTACACACACATAAAATTTCAAACACTATCAGACAGCATTGTCTTTTTAATCCGAGATCCCACCGCATAATTCAGCAGGTATTTGTTTTTTAGGCGAAAATTTAAAGTACCTAATCATTATAATAATAATTAGTGGGTAAGCAATGCATTAACATAAAACATTTTGGTAATAAGTATTTATTAAATTTGACTAAATATGTAGTCAGATACTCTTATGGGGTGACCATTTTTCGATGAAAAATTTATATTTTAGGATATTTTTGTTTAATTTGGTTAGCAGTTAAACCATAGTCATTACTTTTTTCAGATAATTCTGTCGAATATGAAATATGCAGATAAAAGCATAATCTATAGATTTTTGAAACCTTGGCTAGGAGATGGACTGCTAATCAGTAAAGGTAGATTTATAATTAGGACGCATACTATTTTTTATAAAACGTAATTTATTTGAATATATTTTGTGATTTTGTAATCAGGTGCAAAATGGCAAGAGCGTAGAAAAATTCTCACACCAGCCTTTCACTTCAACATATTGAAACAATTTTGTGAAATTATGAACGAGAACTGCGATCACTTTGTAAATACTCTCAAGAACACTTCTGGAAAACCTATCAATGTGTTACCTGCTTTGTCGGAGTTTACCCTTAACTCCATTTGCGGTGGGTATTCTACTACGTTCATTACGGTTTCATTAGTTGTCGATTATTGGAGATCGATACAAAGGATTTGGCTTTATTTAATGAAGACAATTTTATTGACAAATACTGTACCTAAAATAATTAACATACATTACTGATAGCAATGTGTAAAGTGATGCAACCACAGAGCCTTACTTTTTACTTTCTGTTTAATATTTAGTTTGTAAACATTCATTATTATAATTCGTTAATCTAACGGTGTAGTGCTCTGCTGCATCACTTTACACGCTACCCAAATTGTAAATTACAAAAGATTGTAACTATCAATTTATTTAAAAAGAGTGGCGTAAGTTTCTAGCCAGTTCTTCTCATAGCTCCACCCCGTCAGCGAACTGGTCGTAGGCAAATTTGCTGACACTACTTTTCGGATAACCTGTTACATTCTTGTGACTTTCATAAGTGTTACCTTGTAACCTAGATGAATAAACGAGATTTCATTTAATTTCATTTCATTTCAGCATTAGCTGTAAAATCTTATAAATTCCCTTATTGTAGCTATTAAACTAGGTACATTAAGGGAATTAATAAGACTTTAAAGCTCTTTAAAATTTAAACAATACATGAAATACAGCCACACACCTACATTTTCATCTCACTTTTAGTTACGAAATACTAAGGTTGAGATTGTTATAGAAAAAGGAAGGAAAGGAGGAATGTAACAAAATATTCAACGCTTGCTCTACTTTACCGCTGATTTATTTATCTTTCAGAAACCGCAATGGGCACGAAACTAAGTAACGATAACACTGTCGCAGCTAAATCGTATAAAGAAGCTATATATAGTCTTGGAAGTTTATTTTATGAGAGAGTTATTAGAATTTATCTGTATCCAGATTTCTTATTTAATTTAACATCATGGGGAAAACGACAGTATAAACACTTAGACACAATTCACGAGTTTACAAAATCTGTTATAGAAAAAAGAAAACAATACGTAGAACAAAACGGAATCAATTTTGATGAAATAATTGATGATGACGATACATACATATACAAGAGGAAGAAAAAAACTGCAATGTTAGATTTACTCTTATCAGCTCAAAAGGCTGGACATATTGATAGGTCTGGTATTCAGGAAGAAGTTGACACATTCATGTTTGAAGTACTTATTATGTTTCTAAATATTTTTGTTAAACCAGATTGAACGGACTAAATAATGTAATTACCTATATTTTTATTTCCAGGGTCATGACACTACAGCTAGTGGGTTGACGTTTTGTCTAATGTTACTTGCAAATCATAGAGAAGCTCAGGTAAATAAATCAACACTTGGTACTGTATTCTCATATTGCTAGCTGTCCCTATAATTTCACCATCGTATAACAAAGTTGCAAAGTCTACAAAAAACCTTTTATGCACAATAAATACCAACAAAACCTTGTACTCATATTCCTCCGAGACTTAGTACTTCTGGATGTGTGTTGGTAGAACAGTCAATCAGGACAAACAAATAAATTAAGATTAATCTGTTATGGATGAAATTTATCTACCTATCTAGAAATTTTTTATTAATTACCAATTTATTATGTAGGTAAACTATCTTAAAGCTAACTAATTATAAAGCTGAAGAATTATTTGTTTGGTTGAACGCTATGCTCTCAGAAACTCTCTACTGGTCCGATTTGAAAAAAAATATTAGTGTTGGATATCCCATTTATCGAGGAAGCTTTATAGGCTATATACTCGTACCTACCTACTGACTTATCATCTGCTAACGGTGAAGGAAAACATCATGAGGAAACCTACATAATTATCCTAAAATAAATTCTATGGGTATGTCTGATTACTGTACGCTAGCGGTGGCGTAAATTAGGTGAAACGTATGTCCAGCAGTGGATGTCGTTGGGCTGATATGATGATTATAATGAGGTCCCCCGTCCCGAGTGATCCACTAACCTGCTCTAGGCCAGCGTGTGTGGATTATGGCCTCAAATATAAATATAATAAATATGTTTTTTAATTGTTACAGGACAAAATCCGAGAAGAGATAACAGAAATATTTGGTGATTCAAAGCCCATTACTATGGATGGCCTGAGTAAAATGAAATATTTGGATCGTTGTATTAAGGAATCCTTACGGATGTACCCTCCAGTACATTACATTAGCCGTCACATATACGAAACTTCTGTTCTAAGTATGTCTTAATATTTTTGGTTTTTTTTTGCTATATATTATGATCAAACAAAGCTATTATTGATATAATGACCACAATTTCAGGTAACTACCAGATTCCCCCCGGAACATTTTGTCATATCCCAATTTACGATCTACATTATCGGGATGATATATATGAAAATCCAACACAGTTTGATCCGGATAGATTCTTGCCTGAGAACTGTTTGAAGCGTCATCCTTACGCTTATATACCATTCAGTGCTGGACCGAGGAACTGTATAGGTAATTTTTACATTAAAGGAGTTACGGGTATAATTAATTCATGACTATACGACTTAATTTTTTAAGGGAATTACTTAACTGTGAAATTTAAGATCATTGTTGTTTATGAGTAAAATATAAATATATGTATGTGAAACTTCACGCTGTCACGCGAGTTCGATTATGCTAAAGGTCATAAAAGAGGCGCCGAGTTAACTTATAATTCTTTAGAGACGATGTAATGATTATAATACGACCTTGAGATCGAGAGTTCAGACATAGGACATTCTTTTAAATAAATATTCACTAAGAACTAAAGCGCCCCACAGACTAGCCAATAGGCAACCTTCGACGTTTAACCAACTGGCCGTCATCATCTGGCGAACTGAGAGTGTGTGGCACCCTTTACATATCCTCCTCAAGCTCAACAATAATCAATTTTGTAAATTTTGAAGATTTACAATTCAAATGTTTACAACTTTTGTTACAAATTTATACTTTAATATTACAAAGCTGAATAGTTTGTTTGTTTGGTTGAGTGCTAGAATCTCAGGAACTACTGGTCCGATTTGAAAAATAGCCCATTTATTGAGAAAAGTTAGTAGTAGGCTATATAACATCACGCCACAGTCAACAGAAGCTAAGTAGTGACCAAATAAAGAACGATGGGTACGAAGCCCTGCGCGACTTTTAGTGTTTGATATTTTTAGGCCATCGCTATTTCTATTATTCTGTTTTCTTTTAACCTTCCTAATTTTGTTTTAAATGTTACAGGACAAAGATTTGCCATGATTGAAATGAAGATAACTGTTACAAAAGTGCTTCAAGAATTCTATTTAGAGCCAGTCACACGTCCCGAAGATATTTGTTTTATAGCAGATTTCGTTTTAAGGAATAACGGACCCGTTCTTGTGAATTTTATTGAAAGAGAGCACTAATCGCTTGTTCTCTTTAATTCCATTATTATATGAATAAGTACAAGTGCTATAAAAATTTAATAAAGTATTGTGATTCTTCATATTTATGCCAATAAAAATATTGCTTTAGCTATTTTTTATTTTTTTATGCTATGCCAGAGTTGAATTTAGTTTCATTGACTACATGTCAATTATGACTTTACCAAAACCGTTACCGAAAACAGTTGCTACATATATAAAAACAGGCGGTAACAGCTCTTACTCACCCGTCTCCCCAGCTTCCTATTATCCTATTCCTAAGTCTTGAGACTACAAACTACTAATACTAAAAACTTTTAATAGTGGCCAAGTGAACTAGCCACTGAATGGATAAGGGACCGGCGGCGGCGTGCAAATCACGCGGTCCGAGTTCGATCCCGATCGATTATATGTACTAGTCAAGTGACTTACCATCTGCTAACGGTGAAGGAAAACATCGTGATATCCTAGAAGAAATCCTATGAGTATGTCTGATCCACCAACCCGCACTAGGCCAGCGTAAGTGGATTATGGCCTAAACCCTCTCAGCTCTCTAGTTAGAGGAGAGGAGACCCGAGCCCAGCAGTGGGACCTAATGGGTTGCTGATGATGATGATGATGAACTAGCCACTATTTAATGATAACGATAATTAATTATCTCTTTCAGAGTAATTCTTGGTTCATTGATATTCAGATAAAGGAAGGAACTTCTATGTCTAATCATCTGTTTATAATGTATATCGACGCTTGAAAGGCAAAAATGACTAAGCGACATATTGGTAACTTTACACCAGAGCTGTTTAAAGTTTTTTTTTGAAGAAAAAAATTCATATAAAATCGCCTATTAAAAATAACTACTTGATTCTAACGAATTTTTAATGCTATTTGAAGGCTTTATCAACTGGCATTTAAAGATTATGAATTTTCTCAATAGTTTAGGAAATAGTGTCGGTTGGTTAAAATTTTAACAAAAACTCAAACAAGTAAAAATTACTTACCGACAGCAAAATATTAAGATCTAACAAGTAAATTTAGGTAAATCTATTTATTTTATAATTGAGTTTGAAGCAAAACAACGCATCCAGAAGTAATACACGTTTGTCATTTAGGTAAAATTATTTAAATAGAAAACACAAACACTTTTCAACTAGGCAGTTTTAGTTATACTACAAATTAAATACGGTTCGTGTAGGATTTTTTCGAACAAGTAACAACGAATGTAGATTTTAGTACGCAAAATCAAAAACTTTCGAACAAATGTTTTCGATGGATATCATCATCATCAACATCATCCTTCTCCGTGTGGTAACAGAGATAAAGAATTTATAATGCCACCACTCCCTGTCATTCTCGGGATGTCGCAAGAGGCGACTAAGAGATAAATCGCACTATAGCAACTGCGCTAGAGAAGGAAAACTCGACACAAACCCTATACCAACTGTCTGGCCAGCGTGGACAACCACAGAATAGGCCCCCCATTCCCAGCGTTAACAGCGGGAGTCCAGGTAGCGGTAACAGCGGGATAGGGGATGAGAAGAATCTCCAGGCTAAGGGAAATGGCTACCAAAAGTGACCCTGGCTACGTATAACGGACGCTCTCTAGGGCTGGACCAACATGACACCGAACTCGAGGTAGAACTAGGTCGCATAAACTGGCACATATTGGGTTATCTAAAGTTCGTAGACAGGCAGAGGACACGATGATCCTTGAGTCAGGTCACCTGTTCTACTTTCGGCAAGGTGTTCGGGCCCTTCAGGGTGATGTCGGTTTTCTGGAGAACAAAATACTCGCTTTCAACGTTGTAGAGGTCAGCAGTGTGTTGATAAGAGTAGTGTACCTCATACTAAAAATCACCGACAGGTACTCCCTGAAGGTGGTATAGGTATGACCAACCTCGAAGCCATGTATGAAGACATGCACTTAATGATACCATCAAGGCTCACAATAACGTTGTTATGCAAAATGGCAAAATGAAAATTGGATACTATAGTGTGGGGCGCCGAAATCACTGGGGGCAGATGCTGATCAACTTTTTGGAGTCACAGTGGCTCTTCTTAATGAATTCTTCCTTTAGTGAAGAAGACTTATCTTATGATAGACCAGCGGTTGTCTTGGCATCGAACTAGAAGATTCATCTGGTTATTCAAGACATTGAGACATGTCACTCCGGTGTCTCTATTAAAACAAATATACATCTCATTGGCTCAATCAATCTTGATTTATTGTATAACCGTGTGGGGTGGTGCTACGAAAATAAAACTTCTCGAACTGGAGCGCACACAAAGAGGACTTCTGAAGGTGATGTACTTTAAACCATTTAGATTTCCAACTCAAGATCTTTACTGTCAATGCGGCTTCCTTACAGTGAGGAAGTTATACATCCTCCATGCCGTACTCAAGCTACATAAAACCATTCCCTATGATCCTCATCGTCCCCAAAAGAGAAGAAAATATTGTGTTGCACCAACAGTTCGTATTAAATCCACATATGCAAAAAGACAATATGTCTACCAATCGGCTGTATTATATAATAAAATTAACAACGACGTAAATATTTACCATCTGACATATAGAGAATGCAAAAAGTCTCTTACAGAGTGACTCAGGATGAAGACCTATGACGATATTGAAAATCTCTTTCACAGTAACACCTAAGTAATTCAACGTTACCAACGTACGTAGTACATATATACCCACATGTAGAAGCACACACATTGAAAGATAAAAATCCCACAAACACACACACACACACTTTTGTTTCTCTTGTATCATGTATTTTTATTTTATTTTGTTATTCTTTTATTTTATCTTCCTTTTTTTTTGTCAAAAAATGTTGTCAAAAAAGACTTGTAATAATAAGTATGTAATGATTTCCGGAAGAGCGAAGTTCACATAGCATAGCACCTAGCAGCAGGCATATATTTGCTTAAAAGGTGACTTCAAGAACTTGTGTAATATTGTACTTTAGTTATTGCAAATAAATTATTCTTATTCTTACTTATAGACAGTGGACTTGGTGAATCCCCGATACCGTGACGGTGAACGCGAAATAGACTTTACCATGGCCGACAGAAGGCATATATTGAGAGACGTCTGGGTGATCTATAGGTTTAATAACAGTAGTGATCACTGACTTGTCTGAGGCGTTTTAAATATAGACTTTAGAGCGGAAAGGCCGGCTTTCGGCCCTGAAGTGTGGTTAAGTCTACTCTCCGACCCACCGCGCCTCAAATTGCATTGGGATACGAAAAGCTCCAACTGGAGCTTCAAAATCGTTGCGACCTGCTGAAACCCATGGCAATGTTGGCAACCGACACTGTGGTCAAAACGCTATAAGAGGTGTCTCGAAGGGTGTTTATAACCGGTAAAAGCGTAAAAAGGCAACCTAAACTCTCTCTTCAAAAACCGCGCCATTGCGACTGTGATTGAACAGATTCTCGAGAAAATGAGGGTTTCTATAAACGCCTTTACGCATCAGGGACGACCAACCCTATGAGACCCAGCGATGTTGAACACAGAGCCCCACTCACGCGCCATTACACGAAAAACATCCGTGATGTCAAACAGGGCGAGGTCAAAGTTGCTCTCGAGCAACTTAAGAACAATAAGTTTCCAGGAGATGATACAGATGACAGGAATTACGACAGAGCACCTTAAAGCACCCGGGGCTCCAATCCTGAACGAGCTAGTGAGTCTGTTTAATTCCGTCATCCGGAGAGCGGGAGCGGGAGTGCGATGGTTTTGTTATTCAAAAAAGGCGACAAAACCTTGCTGAAGAACTACAGACCCATCTCACTCCTGCCACATCTACAAGTTATTCTCGAGAGTGTTCACAAATCGCCTCGCCAGAAGACTCAACGAGTTTCAGCCACCAGAAAAAGTCTGGTAAAGAAAAGGCTACAGCACCGTAGACCACACCTATACTGTTCGGCAGATTGTTCCAAAGCGTACAATCAACCGCTGTGTATGGCTTTCGTGGACTAGGAGAAAGCCTTCGACTCCATCGAAACCTGGGTGGTTCTGGGTACTTTGCAGCGATGTCGTATCAATTGGTGCTATATCGAGGTGCAGAGGTGTCTCAATGAAAGCGTCACTATGACTGTTCAGAACCAGGAGCAAAATACCAACTTCATCGAGTAGCATCGAGGGGTGAGACAGGGGGATGTAATAAGCTCTTCATCTACGCGATCAAAGACGTCTTCAAGACGCTGAACTGGACTGGACGGGGCATTAACAGTAATGGCGAATACATCTCACACCTTCGGTTTGCCGACGATATCGTCATCGTAGCAGAGTCACTGGAACGGTTTAGCGAAATGCTGGGCAGCTTAGATAGAGCCCCTCGACTTGACGTGTGTGATAAAATCGGAACGAGGCAATCCGACAAAGAACTACAATTACCGACATAGCTCGTAGAATAAACAAGCTGAAGAGGCAATGGGCTGGTCATATCTGCAGGAGGACCGATACACGATGGAGTACACACAAGCGTAGTGTAGGACGGCTCCCAGCTAGGTGGACTGAAGACATAAAAAAGGTCGCTGGGTCTGACTGGATGAGGAAGGCGGAGGACCGAGTGTTATGGCGCGTATTGTGAGAGGCCTATGTCCAGCAGTGGACTGCAATAGGCTGATATGATGATGACCAACTTCATACCAGCCCTTACAGTAATATACACTCAACCACTTAACGATTGTGGACCTTCATCTGATGAGGGACGAATCGGAGCATACTCTATCACGTTACTCTAGAGCAAATTTTTCGCCACGAAGGGCACTTTGTGCAGTGCGCGGGGGCACGCGGGTTATCTATGCGACAGTTTGATGAACACAAATCAAAATTTTTCATACCAACCGCCAATAAAAATCTTTTTAAGGCGCGCATAAGCGACAAAACAAAATAAATGCAACAGGGATCAGCTCGTTTTTACACAAATTTTATATCAGAAATAGTTAACCAAGTCACGAAAACAATAAAAAAACGGTAGGTAAAATATGACCAAACGACAATATTATATTCTTTTTAGGCAGGTCAAATCTTACTATATAACATTCTAAAGTACTTTGCATTTAGGAAAAAAATACTAAATGAAAATGAGTACATAATAAAGGTGAGTCAAAAAATCTTAAATGGCAAAAAAGATATAATAATAACCGGGTAAAAATTCTTAAGCAATATTTATAATCTAGATACCGTAAGGCAAAAAATACTTTATTTATAAATGCATTTATTCAAGTCAAGGCAAAAATGACTAAATCTAAAAGTTAAAATCCAATACCCTACCAAGTGAAAGTTTTACATAAATCGGTAAATATTCTGTCGCTTAGTCGCCGAAAACTGCTAAAATGTGACGTTTTTTAAATTACCAAGCGACAACAAAAGTCATCCTAGCGGTATGAGAGTATGATCATTCGACGCGGAAAAATTCGCTGATTTCAATGATATATATAACTCAATATCGCCCAAAATGTCGCTTGGTAACTTTTGCCTTTCAAGCGTCGATATGTATTTATTCTGTGCAATTATATTCTTGTGTGTGCTACATCTCCTGTTAAACTATAATGAACTAGCTTGAATGATCAAGAAGATACCAGGACCAAAAATAGATTTTATTTTTGGAAATTGACTAACAATAATTATACGATCAAGCGGTACCGTTTTGGATTTGAGTTTTAAGTTATCTATCATACTAGGTAGTTGTTTTAATTTGTAAAAAAGTTTTATTTTAATGGCATAAAGGACCTGTACATGTGATTTTTTTTAGAAGAGCATTGAATAACTTTTTCAGATTACGTGGATACACAATTTTGTTAATTTATCTCATATTTGGTCGTCAAAAAAATAAAAATTATATAGATAGAAATCATGGTTTGTCACGCTGGTAACAAAGGTACAAAAAATATATAAAATGCCAAAGATCTTCGGTATTCATTTAGATTAAGTATAAGTTAGTGAAACGTTTTGTTTATATTTCTTTCGTTAAAAAATTCTGTTCGTTTCAACAACATGCTTGCATCAGAGAGAGATGAGATTATTTTTAGAAAGTATTTTTTTTTAAATTACATTTTAAAAGCCAAGGTCGCAGTAGGGAACTAGCTCTGTGTCATGAGATACTTCATCAACATATAACAACATGACACAAAGAACATCCAGACTCGAAACAAACAGTAATTAATAACACAAATATTTGTCTCGTGTGCGAATAGAACCCCCGACTCTCGGCACGGCGATGATAATGGCGAGGCGACCACCTTAACCACCTTGCTATAATGAGATTCAAAGTAAAATCCATACATATTATAAAAGGCTTTGTCCTGACTGACTGACTGACAGACAACGCATAGCCTAAACCGCTGGTCGTAACGACTTGAAATTTGGAGGGTGTGTTTGTCCTAATGTCTAGAGGTGTACAAAGAAAGGGTTTTTAGAATTCAACCCCTAAGGAGGTGAAAAGGGATAAAAAAGATTGTATGAAACTTCTTTGTTTTTTAACTTATAGATTTAAAAAATTGTTTTGGGGTACTACTATCAAAATAAAAAATACTCTCATCAATATTTTTGACAAGGGTGGCTTTGGAAGGGTTAAATTGGGGATGAAACGTTGTATGAAAAGATCTTTGTTTTGAAGTTAACGTTTTATTTTAGCTGTCCCAGATAAAAAAACAAAAAACATCGTTTACAAAGAAGTGCTGTGAATAGTTCTGCCCTGCCAATAGCGTCTAACTATAAAACTATATCCACGCGAGCGAAGCCGCGGGCAAAAGCTAGTAGTAGATAGATTAACATCACATTTTTGCTCTTATATGTCAGTACCAGAGAAGTAAGTATAGTGCCACGTTATATATAACGTTACGTGTTAGGTATACCACGTTGCCAAGAAAACAAAAACTTTCTTTACATACCTATTTGCTAGATTCCGTAATTTGACAAATGAGGTATCTTTATAACCATGTTGACTTTCAGCTAGTCGTAAGCTATAATTATGGCTATATGTATAAAAATATTTTTGAAACAGTGTAAACGTATTGTCCGAGTTGCGTTTGAGTTTGTAAACCAGGAATAGGTTGTTTTAGCATATTTTGATAAACAGTGTGACCTACGTAACATTAAACTTTTGATAAGGCTATCTTTATTATTGGCTAAAATAAGTCAGTAATATTGCAATAGTGCTTAAATGCATACAAGCATTATGTTCATTTATTCATTATGTGTTTTAATATTTTTGTGTTTTTTACATCTTACATTAAACTATAATAAACGAGCTCGGATGATCAAGAAAATACCAGGACCAAAAATGGATTTTCTCTTTGGAAATGGACTAACAATAATAATGTCGCCAGGTAGTCTTTGGAAAAGCATTTATTCTTTAAACAATTCATCCAAAAGAACATTATAATAGTCAGAATCTTTGTGTTGTAGTGGATATTATGAAGGTGGGCAGAATATTCGCAAAAACATGGAATGGCATTTACAGCCTTTGGATGTATCCTTATGGTGGTGTAGTAATATACAACCCCGAAGATGTTGAGGTATGTGTTAATTAATAAATTTAATTAATACATAATATATTATATGTCGGGGAAATATTCAGTTCTGGCAAGATGAGCATAACCCCTTAGTCGACAGTATTATCAGGTTTGCTAAACCTATTACTTTTTTTTTGTCTATGAAGTTTTTTATTTTCATAACAGAGATATTTACTTGTTTATTTCACAAACATTATTCTCTCTCTCACGGGGACTATAATTTTCATTCGTTGTGCAGGATTACGGAATACCAGAAAAACATGTAAAATGTCAGACAAATCGTAATAGTGCGCTAGTACTAACTTTTAAAATATTTATATTTGAAAAGTTTAAACTAATTAGCAAAAATGCAAGGCACGCTGAGTCAAAGTATATTAAAACTCGCTTTTTATAGTAATTGATATTTTACACACACACAAACTAGTTACTTAACATATTAAGAATAGAATTTAAGAAAATGTTTATTCTCATGCAATTTAACTATGTTATAAAAGTAATTAAAATAATATTCAACATAACATTTAATTAAGTAAACTGTGAAGAGTTTAGTTAATTAACTACGCAAAACCTGTGGCATGCTTCGAGCAATGATTGCCAATACAGTTTTTGTATTATTAAATGCAGGATTGTACAAAAAACACAAGAACACTTGGGTATATGTATTTGTTAGACTAATAGAAAATAAATAAAACACATTTTGGCTCTATATTCACAACGCGTATTCAGTGGAAAGTGTGCAACTTGTACTTTCTACGAAATATGTGTCTTTGAAACTATGTTAGCTTTTAGGTTAATAGTTCGGTACAATTTTGGTTTGTTGCGGGAATGTAAGTACCAAACCTTTAACCCTACTCAAAATAAATAATTTCTTTCAGATCGTTTTGTCAAGTATGAAGTATGTTGACAAAACCGTAATGTACGCAGTGTTAAAACCTTGGCTAAGGGACGGATTGCTTGTAAGTAATGGTAAGTATCATTGCCTCGGTGGCGCAACGGTCCAGGGCTCAACTCCCGGGGTGGGCAAAAACAATATTGGATTTATTATGCAATGGGTTAACGTCACGTTGAAATACCTTATTAATTTGCCCGACGTTTAGATCGAATTACATCGACCCAGCGGTCACGGGCTGACTGGAGCGACGATGACGCTCGACCGTCGCCCCAGCCAGCCTCTTCTGGTCTGGTCTATCTGGTCATGGTATGTTCTTCTAGGTCTTCCCCCTCTAATGTTTATAATAATATACGTCTATAATATTATTGTAATAACGCTTAAATATTTATAGTACTTAGTGTGCTAGGAGATATTTACTTAAATTTAAATTTTCAGGCATTAAATGGCAAGAACGTAGAAAAATTCTCACACCGGCTTTTCATTTTAACATATTAAAACAGTTTTGTGAAATAATTGACGAGAACTGCGATAATTTAGTAATTAGACTCAAGAACACTGCTGGAAAACCTATCGATGTCCTACCTGTATTGTCGGAGTTCACACTGAACTCCATTTGTGGTATTTGATTTAATTCTTATTGTATCTTACTAGTGAAATGAAGGAAATGATAAGACAAGATAGATAATTGATTTTTTCAAAGACCTCAATTACTATTTTAATTTCGGGTCCATGCTTTGTGATCTTTTTCAGAAATCTAAAGGAGTATTGCATATTATTATAATATTTTTTTATGTAACTCTTGTTTTTCTTGTGAAGTAAAATATGCAAATACTTAAATTATATGCATTTCTTTCAGAAACTGCAATGGGAACGAAATTAAAAGACGACAACACGATCGCAGCAAATGCATATAAGCAAGCTATAAACAATCTTGCAAATTTAATATACCAGAGATTTGTTAGAGTTTACCTCTATCCCGACTTTTTATTCAATTTAACGTCATGGGGAAAACAACAGCGTAAATATATTAAAACTATTCATAGCTTTACAGAATCCGTTATAGAACAAAGAAAACGATATATAGATGAAAACGGAACTAAATTTGATGACATTGTTGATGATGAAGACACATACGTATATCAGAAAAAGAAAAAAACCGCAATGTTAGATCTTCTCATATCAGAATACAGGGATGGTCACATTGATAAATCTGGTATTCAGGAAGAAGTAGATACATTTATGTTTGAAGTATGTTTCTAACTTTTATTTGTGAATAGGTTCAACGGACTAAATAAGGCAGAAACATTTTTATTTCTAGGGACATGACACTACGGCTAGTGGACTGACCTTTTGTCTAATGTTACTTGCAAACCATAGAGAAATTCAGGTAAATTTGGTGGCAATTTAAATATTATCACTATTGAATATGTCAACCTTATGATACTGCTTCCCCCTATTCTACGAATGACGGCCGGTGTTAAGCACCTTATGTCTAATGTTTGCATAGATGTAAGATCTATGAAAGTCATCGACCCTCATAAGCAAGCTACTTTTTATCACATTTTCACAATATCATAAACGTGATCGCCACTATATTCCCTTTCCTCTAATGTAACACGGCATTATTATTGGACTTAATATTACAGGAAAAAATTCGAGAAGAATTGATCGAAATATTTGGTCAATCAAAGCAAGCCATAAAAATGGAAGACGTTAATAAAATGAAGTATTTGGATCGCTGTATTAAGGAATCTTTGCGAATGTATCCTCCAGTGCATTATATCAGTCGTAACTTGAACGAAACTTCAGTTCTGAGTAAGAATCCATTCCAAAGCATCATTATTTATTTATATTCTATAGTAATTTTCCATTCAGAAATTTAAGAATACCAAAGTCTATGCTTGAAAAAGCACCTTGATTCTGGGCTATCGGAAAATTTTCGGCTGGAAATGTCAGTTGAATTAAAGTTAAAAACATAATGTTAAAGAAGTAGTTGGTTGTAGGAAAAATACGTCGTACTAAGATTCGAAAAAGTTTAATATAATTATTTTGTAACCTTTCAGGTAATTACAAGATCCCAGCTGGTACGCATTGTCACATTCCTATTTTGGATCTTCATTACAGAGAAGACGTGTTTAAGAATCCTACAAAGTTTGATCCAGACAGATTTCTTCCAGAAAACAGTATAGGACGACATCCTTACGCTTATATACCTTTTAGTGCTGGACCTAGGAACTGTATAGGTAATAAATAATATACTAACGTCAAAGTATATATCACTAAAAATATAACAACTATTAGGTACCTACTGTATCTATAGAATATAATAATAAGATAATAATTAATGTTATAATTCTCACAAATATTACAGGACAAAAATTCGCTATGATGGAAATGAAGATAGCTGTTACAAAGATCCTACAAGAGTTTGAACTGGTGCCAGCCACTCGACCTGAGGATATCTGCTTTACAGCAGATTTAGTTTTAAGGCATAATGGACCTGTGCTTGTGAATTTTATTAAAAGAGAATACTAAATATATACCTGGAATTGGAGTTTCATTTGACAGTTTATCATCATCATCATTATATCAGCCCAACAACGGCGACGTCCACGGCTGAACATAGGCCTCACCTAATTTTTGCCATTGCGGCACAGGCAGTTTTATACAACAGTAAAATATAATGTTGTAGTTACTTGTAGCACGCTCATTTTAGAAATACTCTGGACTGCTGGATCCACCCTGTCTATTGAGGGGGCTGCTAAACAGGCCACAAAGCAACAAAGTAGCAGGCAGATTGAGGTCTGACTCAGAGGTATAAAACACTGTGGCAACCTTTTGCGTTATTGGGTGGGTCACCGGAACCTGCTACACCATCAGCGACTTACCCAACAACAGCCAACGATGCACGAACACCAAGCGACAGCGAGCGTCCAGGTATACCAGGAACGCTGACTTCCTGGTGGTAAACAAGGCGAAAAACTTATCTCTGTTCTGTGGCGGGAACCCATAATAATTACTATACTAGACCAACTTCTCCTTACTTCCCACATACATTATGAAATTTAATAATAATAAAAATTTATAATCAATAAAATGTTTCTGTAGCCATTAATTTGTAGCACTAGAACAAATACTTGAAATAAATATTGAGATAATAACTTATCTCGTCTCCTTGGCCTTACATTAGATATAGGTATAATATTTACTTATAATAGATAATGTGACCTGGATTATCACCTTGTTAGAGGTCGACTCACCCTGAGTTCATTATGTATATAATAAAATTTGCTAAAATTACACAGGCTAGTTATTATGTTGCTAATTACTATGCTATGGTAAACAGTGCTACGTTTCGTTATAGCCAAGTCGTCTATTAACTAGTGAATATAGGCGCCTCTTTTCTAGAGGAGTAATGAAAAATCACGTATCCTACCCTAGGGAAACGGTACAGTTATGTTGGACTCGTTAGCTCGAATATGGTGGCAGGTCAAAATATGCACTAAATCTCTGTGCACCAATACATCGCTTTGGGGTAGATCGCTGGAAACTATAACGACTTTAGCAACCATTCATCAGGTTGGCCATTAATAGGCCGTCACCGAGAATATAAAACAAAATTCTTTAATATACGTACGTATAATTTACAATTAAATGTCTTCTTAGTGTTAGTAAAAAATCAACACTCATTTAAAAAAAGTGATGGTGGCTGAATGGATAAGGGACCGGCGTGTAAATCACGGGGTCCGAGTTCGATCCCGACCGGCAGTACCAATGTGTACCACTTTGGAATTTATATGTACTAGTCAAGTGACTTACCATCTGCTAACGGTGAAGGAAAACATCGTGAGGAAACCCACATACCCTAGAAGAAATTCTATGAGTATGTCTGATCCACCAACTCGCACTAGGCCAGCGTGAGTGGATTATGGCCTCTCAGTTCTCTAGTTAGAGGAGAGGAGACCCGATCCCAGCTGTGGAACTCAATGGGTTGCTGATGATGACAACACTACTAGGTAGTTGGAGTGTCGTGACATCTTAAACAGCTAAAATTACTTACAAAAAGAACAAAGTATTCTATTCATTGGTAGGTAAAACATTGCTTATGAATAATGTAAAATAGTCATACATAATCATTTAAATTTTCATATCTTTACGCAAGGTTTTTAAAAGTTCACATGATAAATCGTTACTAATTATTCTTAATCATTATTGCAAATATTTACAATCAGTTGTTTGGTACATACTATTGTGTTTACACGTCTTAGACAATGTTGATGTATTTATTAATAGGTGTGGTTTTATTTCTATGTGTATTACATATTCTGTTTAACTACAATGAACGGGCTCGGCTAATGAAAAAGATTCCGGGACCCGAATTGGATTTTATAGTAGGAAATGGTTTTAAAATTATACGTTCGCCAGGTGAGTTCGAGTTTGTTTAATCTACTTATTATTATCGTTTCATACTAATTTATTACCTATTACCTATCTAAACTAGAATCTTATATCCAGGTATCGAGGTTATTGTAAGGCACAAATCTATTTACCTATTACAATAGATGTTGTACATTTATTCTACATTATGAGCTGAAAGCTTTAGTTAAATAATTTACATTATTATTTAAACTAAAAAACAAAATATAATATAGTTATAGATTTAAGTGACAAACGATTTTTTGACAAATACACTAGCGTTATTAGGAATCATTAGATATATTAAAATTTCGTAGATATCAGAGTTATTAAATTTTTTTCTAATTCTAATTTACACATAATGAGTAGGTAGTCGTTTGATATTTTTGAAACTTAACATAACATACAAGACATCATGTCGTACTACGCCTTTACAATTGCATTATATGTAGTAATATGATTTATATGTAATATATTTTTATTTCTATTACAGTTGAATTAATGAAATTGGGAAGAGATTATGCCAAAACCTATAATGGGATTTATAGAATTTGGGTATATCCTTTTGGAGCAGTATTGATTTATAATCCAGAAGATATTGAAGTTAGTAAGTCAAATTTAACATAATTTTACAGTGTACTAGCATTTTATATTCGTAAAATGTCATATAATATATTTAAAATAAGAAGCGTGTTACGTAACAGAGATAATATGCGTTCTATAAGTATTCAAAT
Source organism: Laspeyria flexula (assembly GCA_905147015.1). Taxonomy (NCBI): domain Eukaryota; kingdom Metazoa; phylum Arthropoda; class Insecta; order Lepidoptera; family Erebidae; genus Laspeyria; species Laspeyria flexula. The sequence goes on along the minus strand of LR989950.1, from coordinate 12,035,938 downwards.
AAAGGAAGATGAAGTGTAGTTTTGTGTGACAAGAATAGAGTTAATAATTGTAGCGGTAATTATAAATATTCCAGCCGACAGCGATTTGTTGTTTTTGTACGATACACGGCTGGAACTTTTTCCAGCCGTAAGTCAACGAGTATTTACTCTATGCTAGCTGAGCCCGCGGCTTAGTTCGCGTACGATTTAATAGTTTGTTATTTTTTCATGTCACTCTGATATTTTTCTCGAAAATCAAAGTAAGCCTAAGTTACTCCTTATGACATGACATTAGCTATTCAGTAAAAGTCCCGTTTAAATCGGTTTTGTAGTTTCGATTTAAACTACCTAAACCAAACGAAAGGGCTACCTTTTATAAATAACCCTACCCTGCTGAACTACGAATGTTATTCGTAATATATATTTTACCTCCACATAACATACCTCAATCTATTATATCTTCCCGGTCCTTCGGATTATAAACATTATCAGTCAACATCATTATCAGTTGTAAGATTAATACACCACAGATGGTAACAAAATAAGCAATGTTTGTTATCTTTTCAGACGATTATAACGAATGTGAAATATAACGACAAAAGTTTGATCTACACAATATTAAAACCCTGGCTTCGAGACGGATTACTACTCAGTAATGGTGCGTTTTTCGACTATAAATAATACCGAGGTATTGTCGTTAGTATCCGTGTAGTGACGGATTAAGAATACATATATTGTCACTACCCCATCTCAACCCATGGATGTCGTAAAAGGCGACTAAGGGAGTTACCTTATGTAGACAAGAATACTGCAAAAAAAAGAAAATTCAATACAAACGTTATACCAACTCATCTGGCCAGCGTGGTATAGTAGGGTATATTCCATCCACATTCTTTGGAGGAGACCCGTGCCTAGCAATAGAACGTTTATGGGTTGAAATGATGATGATGACTGTCATTAGTATCTACTATTGACAATATTGCCTATCTGGCACATCATTTTTCTTGCTACTAAGTACACGAGACAATAAATATAATTAATGACTCTGACGGTCTACTTAACCTTGGAAAAGTATATGTCTAAATATTATGAAAATTTAAAATCTTTTGCAGCAATTTGTTCAATGCTTATTGACGAAGATATCTATAATTATTTTTGTTGCGCTGTTTTGTGTTTCAATAGAAAAATGTAGACTTGTATAAGTACAAATCCAGATTATAGATAGAAACAGGGTAGAACAGACAGTCCTTTTTTTCAAGCACTTTAGATAGCAGCTCATCCGATGGTATATGATAACAGATGGCTGTGTATATATTATATGGCTTAGGTATGCACATGCTCCTAATCATTGCCGGAGGCTCTGAAAACACCGGCTGAAATTTAGCTTTATCAAAGTACCTAAATTTATATATTATACTTGTTGTCTTCGTTGGCTAGGAGGTATTTTAAGATCTCGAAAAATCTCGCCATCTTTTGCGCACATACAAATTACATACAATTATGTTTTAGGTCACAAATGGCAGGATCGAAGAAAAATTTTGACCCCTGCTTTTCATTTCAATATTTTACGTCAGTTCTGTGAAATATTTAAAGAAAACAGTCAGCGGTTATTGGACAGTCTAAATAAAACTGCTGGCAAACCCATTGATGTAGTGCCTGTTCTCGCGGAATTTACACTTAATTCGATATGCGGTAAGTGCTAATAAAATGTATTGTAACTTGAGTGGTAAAAAAATTGTGTGTAATTTTACATTTAATGCAGGTAAAAATTCCACACACTTCGTGAAATTTACAGACAAAGTCTATTCATTGCAGTATGTTTTATGTTTTATGTCTCTTTTACTCACGGCTATTCTTTTCTCTGAGGTGAAAAGTATACCCAGTACTTCTGGAAGGCTTACGCTTTCAAGAATAAGAAAATTAAATCTATAACAAAATATCTAAGAAATTATGGTTATTTCAGAAACTGCTATGGGCACACAACTTACTGAACATCCTTCAAATGCTGGTAGGGCATACAAAGAGGCTATATATGCATTAGGACACGTATTCATACAAAGATTTATGAAAGTTTACTTGTTCAATGACATACTTTATAACTTAACATCATACGGCAAAAAACAAAAACAACTGCTAAAAACAGTACATACATTTACTAAGAATGTTATTGAAAAGCGAAGTGAATATGTTGATAAGCATGGTCTAAGAATTCCTGATGAGAATGAAGTAGCTGATGAAGTATTTGTTTACAAGAAAAAGAAAAAGACAGCAATGTTAGACTTACTTATATCGGCTGAGAAGGAAGGTCTCATCGACAAGGAAGGTATTCAAGAAGAAGTTGATACATTCATGTTTGAAGTGAGTGCTACTCTTTACCGCTATTTTATAGGACGTCGAAGTCTGTTAATTTAATACATAATATATCGTATAAAATTAAATATAGAATGTTTGGTACATTTCCAGGGACATGACACCACAGCTTCCGGACTAACGTTTTGCTTCATGTTGTTTGCTAATCATAAAGACGTACAAGTAAGTGGTTATACATGTACTTATTATAATCACCTGGGCCCTGATTCTGACTCATCGGATTGCTCGCGGATCGTAAACTTTTTCGAATCTTAGACTTTGTATTTTTACAGCTTAAGTTATTAAGTGTTAGAAATTAGTTTACCGTATAGAAAATTAAAAACTGATTAATATAGGATTTTTTTCTACATCCATCTATTTTTTTTAACATTCTGTTTTTTAACTTTAAATAAACTGACAGTTCTGGCCGAAAGTATTCCAACAGCTCAGAATCAGGGGGCAGATCACCAAATACAAACATAAAATATATTGTGTATCTAATGATAATTTAAGCTCCTACTACAAAAGAACGCGCAACAAATGGTAAAATCATAAAGATGTCAATAACCTTTCTTAGAAGAACTATATTTTACCTGGTTTAGCAAATGAATACGATTTTAAATATAAAATGTAAGCATACTTTTCAGGATAAGATCGTATCCGAATTGAATGAAATATTCGGGGATTCTGATCGTCATGTTGAAATGGCAGATTTACCAAAGATGAAGTACTTGGAATGTTGTATCAAGGAGAGTCTTCGACTGTATCCTCCAGTACACTTCATTAGTCGCATGTTAAATGAAGATACAGTATTAAGTAAGTCAAAAAATACATAGTCCTAAATAATACATTTCATTTTTAAGACAGAAGAGTTATTCATTAGTTATTCTCTTACAGCAATGTATTTTAAAACAACAATATTTATTTGCCGTTGTTTCAGGTAACTACATGGTCCCTGCAGATAGTTTATGCCACATTCCCATTTACGACTTACATCATCGTGCTGATTTATATCCAGACCCGGAGAAGTTTGATCCAGACAGGTTTCTACTTGAAAATAGCGTGGGACGTCATACATACGCATATATACCATTTAGTGCTGGTCCTAGGAATTGTATAGGTATGTTTATTCTCTCATTGACAGAGCCTGGAAAAAATCCTTTCCCGATACTTAGTATTTACTTATCCGTTTCACCGACAATGCTATAGGTAAATAGGTTTCCCATTGAGAAGGAATTTTACTTTTCTAAATAATATACATCAGTTACATAATAACTATAAAGAAAGAATAAGCATTTATTTGATAACTATAATTATACGAGTATACATATTATTATAGCTGCATATAAATACATCGGTGGCTGCTGTAAAAATGTACGACTAAGGGTATAATTTACAGCCAATATACATGATAACCATTCAGCTACGGGCAAAAGGCGATCTGCAGAATTAGTAAACGTTTCAAGTAAATTTTTGTTATTAAATTATAATTGGCGGGGGAGGGCCCCCCACCAGATGCACCGACGACCTAGTAAAATTAGGTGAGGCCTATGTTCAACAGTGGACGTCATTGGGCTTATATGATGATGATGATGAAATTATAATTATTTCAAACCACTGTAGAACTACTCAACCCCTGCGCTGAAAGGTTTCAGAGGAGATCGTCACATGTAATACACCTCCACGTATCAATTTCAGATCAGGGTGATTCCTACTACTATCTGTAATATAATATTTATGTATTAAATATTATATCGTTCTTAGGTCAAAAATTTGCTATGATGGAGATGAAGGTCGCGATCGCTGAAGTTCTGCGACAGTTTGAATTGGAGCCAGTCACACGTCCGTCGGACATCGAGTTCGTTGCTGATCTTGTATTGAGAAATGATGGACCTGTTCGCGTTAATTTTATTAAACGACATTTAGATTTAAAAAGATAAAAAAGTTAAGAGTCCTATAAATTGTTTTCATGTATTATCTGCGTTTTTTCCGTCACACAAAGATGCTGGAAGTGAACTCATGCCCGCTTTCTGAATCATCAAATAAAAGTTATTCATCGATTTAAGTATAACCTGATGATAAAAGTAAAACATTACAACTACAATTTTTAATTTGCTTATGTTATATTTTATCCCATTAATAACTTTTATTTCATGATTAAGAAATCGGCATCTGTGACCTACACCTCACTTTGATTATAATTGAAAGACTAAAAATTATAATAAACTTCTGCGCTATATTTTCTGTGCAATAAAAAGTGTTATTAACTCATAATAATCACACTTATTCAAATGTGCCATAGATTATGCACGAGATATTTAAATCTCTTACTTTTTTTTATTGATTTCACACTGTGACCTTCTACTAAACTGGATCGGTGGCTCTTTAAACTGAAAACAAAACATTTTCATTGCAAAAAAAATTAGAACTGAGTGCATCCTAAGAAACTGGCAATTTGACTCACCTCAGTCTTTCGAATAAAGAAAAAAAGAAAGGACCAATATTTATTTTGTTCTCACAATTCAAAGGTGGAAAAATTAATATCAAAGCAATGAATCAGCATTAAACTTAAGCTAACTTCATTATCACTATCAAATGTTTAAAAATTTAGCTATCACAGAAACAAGTGTTTATTTAAAAAAAAAACAAAAAACCCGACTGCCTTGCCTTGCAAAAAATTTGCCTTTGTCATCCAATATTATTAATTATTATGTATATTATTATATACATTACTTTGTGAATTTTGATAGTGCCATTTAGGTATTTAATTATGAATGTGACTTATTTCCATCTTTAGCATGCTGTTATTTAACAAAAGTAAAGGAGAACTACAATCATGAGTCTGGAAATCGAGTCAATGGTTCGCTACACGTCCCCAATCAACCCGGCAGTTTTCCCGCATCTAACACTACTGTTGCTGGGCATCGGCATATTTTTCACAGCATGGTTCTTCGTCTATGAAGTAACGAGTACAAAACTATCTAGAGATCTGTTCAAGGAACTATTTTTGTCCCTGGTCGCTGCGCTTTTCTCAGGATTCGGGATACTATTCTTGTATTCATTCGGAATGCTATACAATATTAGAATATAGCTTACAAACTAGTTTACGAAGTTATCACACATAGATGCCCACCCATAGTAACAAGAATAGTATCCATTAGCATGATGTTATATAGCTTACAAACAAATACACTCTTCAGCTTTATAATATTAGTATAGATATAGAGATTCAGGGATGAATACGAATATTATAACACCTTGCACTTCAAAATCGGTCAAGCTATTTAGCAAGCTATTTATTTATTTATTAATGACACCTCACACTTTAAAATCAACCAAGCCGTTTAGGCTACAGAAGGTCACAATGGAACAGAAATGTCCACATACATACATACATACATATATACATACATACATACACGCGAAAAACATTACCCTCCTTTTTGGCAGTTGGGTAAAAAGATAGTTTACTGTCACTATCATTTTCAAACAAATCAAAACATTTGACAACGACATCAAAATCGAATTATAAGAATCCGAGTAGACTCCCTGTTCGTTGTCGGCTCTCATAAATAAATTACTTTTTTTACCCGACTGTCAGGACGGGTATTGTTTTTTACCTGACTGTCAGGACGGGTATTGTTTTTCGCGCGTATCTTGTATGTTTGTAAATTTCTTTATTCCCACGAATCTTCCAAACGGCTGGATGGATTTTGACAATTAGGGTATCGTTAGATTCGTCTAGAAAACCCAAGTGTCCTTAGATAGGTTTTAAGAATAAAAAGTCTTAAACGACGGGCTTTTGACGCCAAATTGTAAGAAGTTCACTTTTTTTTTAACCAAGCCTATCAAGTTGGGTATCAAAATAAAAAGAATCAAAAGGACATTACATATATTCAAAAAGAGATTATACATAATTGAATGGTTCCAAATTGTAAGTAGTTCTATTATTTTTTTTAACCAAACCTATCGAGTAGAGTATCAAAATAAAGGGAATCAAATGGAGATTACAAATATATACATACTAGCTGACCCGGCGTACTTCGTACCGCCATAAATAAAAAAAATCGTTATAAAAAAAAAGCGCGCGGATCCTAGGTCTATGGTATTTGTATTCTGCTACTATACTACCTTGATACTGCAATGTATTTACTTTTCTACGAAAAATATTTTATTTCATATTTTACTTTATTTCATATTTTACAATATCCACAATTGTTTTATTTTTATTAGTTTATGACTTTAGCGACCATAAATAAATACAATGATAATTCACTGTCAAATGTCAAATTTTAGACCGAAAATAAATGGCGCGAATACATAAAAATGTCTATGGTATTTGTATTCTGCTACTATACTACCTTGATACTGCAATATATGTATTTACTTTTCTACAAAAAATATTTTATTTCATATTTTACTTTATTTGATTTTTTTTCATTTTTTTATACCACGACGGTGGCAAACAGACGTACGGTCCGCCTGATGGTAAGCGGTTGATAATTTTACTACACAATTGTCATAAATATTCTTTGAATTTTCTGGTGAATGATTAGTAATATATTCAAGTAATGAGGTTGTATAGTAAGCAAAAAGAAAAAAGAGAGCTTTGATTTCTTTTTAATCTGTCATACTGAATTGTCATTAGGGCTGACGTTGATAAATATAGTAATATACATATACAAAGTTGAAAGGATGAATGTTTGTTTGTATATTTGATAATTTTAACCAAAAAGACACGGGATGGATGTTTACAAAGATAAGTACTATTCTAATCAATCACGTAATATTGGTTATGTTTAATCTGAAGTAATTATCTGTGCTTAGAAAATATTGGCCGAAATTTCCCCTCTAAAAGTGAAAAGTTGCTGTGGTCACAGGAACAAAATAACATCTAAGCGAAGTCACGGGTGACATACAGTATTATTATAAGATTTTTGGGATTATATACATTTCATTTAATATCGTAATAACTTTTAAACTATTCGTCGAAATAACTTAGTGTAAACGACAAAAAATATCTATATTAAATGACAAAAGTGATAAAGGTATTTACATTCCTAGGAATTAGTTTAATACCATGAAATTTTTCACTTTAAATGCAGTATCCGATTTAAATGTATTTCTTGCTCACTATTCTCTCTATATCGACTTCCACATAAAAGATAGGCATATGCTGTCGCGGACTTTTTTTTATAACTATTTAAGAGTAACAATTCCTCCATACATTGTCCTCATGTAAAACTAACGGTTTAGGTAGAGGAAGCAGAAATAGCTATAAGATGGCAGATTTTTCTCCGACTTACTTTACATTTGTTCTCATGGTTTAGCCAATTTACGCGATATCTATATAAAATATAGCCTATATGTTATTCTGATGTATAAGGTACATTACTGCAAAGTTTCATTGAAATCTATTCAGTGGTTTTTTCGTTTACTGGTAACAAACATCCAAACATCCAAACATTCTTACAAACTTTCGCATTTATAATATTAGTAGGATGTTATATATTTAAATTTATTCAGGAATAATAATTACAACATTTTTTCAGTCTTTTTAGTGCGTTGCTTATCTGTTGATTTCTTGCAGTCGGGTTATTAAATTTTTTAAATTATATTTAGGTACTTGTTATAAATAAACAGCTTGTCATATTAACGATTTTGGCGCCCTCTGAAGCGGCTGCCCAAGCTAGTGTCATAGGGTGCTCGATTTTTATTACCCGACTGACAGGACGGGTATTGTTTTTCTCGCGTATCTTATATGTTTGTAAATTTCTATATTCCCACTTTTCTTCCAAACAGCTGGACGGATTTGCACAATTAAGGTATCGTTAGATTCTTCTCAAAAACCCAAGTGTCCTTAGATAGGTATTAAAAAAAAAGACAAAACGGAGGACTTTTGGCGCCTAATTGTAAGAAATTAGAATTTTTTTTTAACCAAACATATCGGGTAGAGTATCAAAATAAAGGGAATCAAATGGAGATCACAAATATAAACATATGTTATATATTTAAATTTATTCAGGAATAATAATTACAACATTTTTTCAGTCTTTTTAGTGCGTTGCTTATCTGTTGATTTCTTGCAGTCGGGTTATTTTAATTATTTAATTATATTTACTTGTTGTATAAGGACTACTTGTTGTCATATCGTTATCGTTATCATAATACTATTCTTATCCAATTCTATTTTTTTTGATAATAAGAGTAATTATAAAGATTTTTCAAAGTTTGGCGTTTCTTTATCCTTACTACTATTAAATAATTTCAACCCCATAAACGTGCCAATTCTGGGCACGGGTGTCCTCCAGATATTTTGAAGGGAATTTAGCGTACTATACCAAGTTGGTCAGGGGGGTTGGTATAGGTATGGTTTGTTTCCAATTTTCCTTTTCTGACAGTGCTCTTGTTTGCTTACAAAAATACATGCAAGACTAGTACTGAAACTGCTCTTACTACTTACAGAATTTATTATGATGATGTTCTTATCAATATTTATTTATATATACCTACGTAGATATGTTCTTGAGGAGATAAACTTTTCAGGCCACGGTCGTTCTGCATCCCGCTGCCCACGAGAACCGTTCACATGTCCCTCGATGGGCTTATGTACTTGTATAGAATAATTGTGGTGACTGGTGGTCATCGAAAGAAGACTGCGAGATCCAAACTAGTACAGTCACGAACGTAGTATAATAGCTACCGCGAAGGGCACCGCTCGCATGCCCTTCGGGAACATATTCTCGAGATAAAGTATCTCTAAATAATATAAAACAAAGTCGCTTTCGCGGTTGTTTGACTATATATTCACTAACTCCTAAATTAATTAACGGATTTTAAGATGGTTTTCACCTAGATAAATATTTTTCACGAAGTATTTATATCAAACAAATAAATAAAACTTTAATGTAAAAAAAAAGTTTTTAATAGACAGTTATTTGCACAATTAACCTATACCTGTCGTCGGTCCTGGCTAATCTTTGAACTTTCGCAGATAGCTAATGTCACATAGAATAAATCAGGCTACCTTGATTTTGGAAAACATAATTATTAAGGCTCCATCCTTAAAAATAATCGCTATTTCACTTGGTCACACTATAAGGAGAATGGCTGGACTTATTCAGATATTAAAAAAACATTAGTTGAAGTCCGAGAAGGGTTTTTATGAGAAGAAAATTTATAATATAAATATTTATAATGTCTTTGCCTACCCCTCTGTTGTTGGGAAAGAGGCGTGATCTATATGTATGTATGTATGTATATTTATAATATTAACCTAAATGTTATTCTGATCTATGAACTAGCTATCACTTTATTGTAATGTACTTGAAAGAACAACCCTCAAATCTTCGCAATTGCAATAAACAGGATATATACCTAAATACTGCGGACAGCGGGTCATAACGACCGAGCGACCGTGGCCTTAGATTATTTTAACTAAGATTTTTTGGCGTTTGGAGTGGGTAACAAAGGTCAAGGAATAGTCAAATATAATCAAATATAATATAATCAAACTAGGCAAATTGCTTTATCACATACCAAATAATAGTTTGGTCGGTGATTTATAAATTTTAATAATAAAGCCTCTAATTAAAATAATGGGGCTACTTCCGTTATGCCCGACTCGTAAAATACCTACAAAAAGTTTAGCTAGGCTCGAAATTCTTAGAATCTGTATAAACCACCAGGTATAAACAATGGAAAATACAATTATTGTTGAAAAGAAAAGGAATGATTTGAATTCAAGTTGAAGTCAAAATGAAGGGTGATGTTTTTGGCAGTTTATGCATATTTGTATGTATGTATGTTCTATGTTCACAGTACCGCCTAAACTACTGAACCGATTTTAATGAATGTGGTGTCAATAGATCCGTAATAATAGCCCAGGTGACATAGGCAAAATAATTTTTTTCATAATATTATATAACGGAATTTAACCCTCAGATGCTGCTCCCCCCCCCCCCCTCGGGCTCACCTCAGGGGGTTAAGGACTTTTAGTGTGTTTATCTCCTAACTAGTCCAAACAAAGTTCCTAAGTCAAAGTTTCTGCTTTCGACATTTCCCTCCGCAGTACCATTTCGAGCACTCATTTACTAGACTAAAGTTAAAATTTGCTTTTTCTCGTTCTGACAATGAAAAAAGACACAATGACAAATAAGGACAAACAAATACGAGGATTTCTTAATTTATTTTTAATTTTCCTAAACCATTTATGTTTAACTAGCTGTTGTCTGGGGCTTCGCTCCCATGGATCTTTGTTTGGCCACTTCTCAACTCCTATTGGTCGAAGCGTAATGTTATATAGCCTTCCTCGATAAATAGGCTATCCAACACCAAAATAATTTTTCAAATTGGACAAGTGGTTCCTGAGATTAGCGCGTTCAACCAAACAAACAAACTCTTCAGCTTTATAATATTATTTAGATAAAATATTAAATACACTGTAACAGTTTTCTTCATCACTATCCAGTATGTGATTTATTTTCGTGCATAGTGAAACTTTTTAGTAGGTATTTTCCAAGTCAAGAATAGCGGTAGGTACCAACCCGACTAAAGTCGGACTTCGGCTCCCCAGACATGAATACCTAGCCTACCAATTGGAGGCATGTGGTTGTCTAGCATTAAAAGCTAGGTATAGGTAGGCCATTGCTCAAGCTTTGCTCTTAATTGGCCGACTGTTTGGCGTTATGTAAAATGTCCGAATTTATCTACTTATGTAAGTAATTAGCATGTATTTATTTAGGTGTATAAGTACTACAAAAAAGTTCATTCAAAAATTAAATTTTGATGTAGGTATTACTTGTATCTCGAACTAAACAAAGCGTGAAAAACATTTTGAAAAGAAAATTCGTACACACATTATTATATTGTACACAAGTGTGAAGCTGGGGCGGGTACGCTAGCTTATCTATATGACGTACATACATACATTTTGGGGTATGTATAGTTTCATCAATAATCTAAACAGCGGTTTTACCGATAGTGTCGGTTTAATAATATTTTTCTGTTCCTTTCAGGAACACAGCACTAGAGCACTTATGCTGTAATCCTGGAATCGATTAGGTATTTAAGAAAAGTAATTATATAAAAACCGGAAAAAAACTTTTAAACCAAAACCCATACACGCTCAAAATTTGAAGTAAATTGTACCCTTAAACAGAGGCGTCTCTAGGCACTCGTCTCCCGTGTGCAACCAGTACCTTGGCGTCCTCTAGTCTAGTAGGACCGGGGTCAAAATGGACAACAAAACAGTTATATTTTCAAACAGAAATTAGGATCCAAATGGTGCAATTTAAAATGATGTTGGGAAGCAAAAAGTTTTTTAAAGGAAGGAAGGGGTTATAAGAATAAAAAAATCACAACTTTGTAGTTCTTTCAAAAATATTTAATTTAAAAACTATTTTAAATTAGGTTCTTCGTCTTCTTCAACTACCGACGACAAAGACAGCAGCGGCGGCGGCGGTGACGTAGAAGTGACGAGTTCTGCTGTAGAATTATCTTGGTTTTCATATGTCTCTGTCTCCAGGTGTTCGTCCGGCCGGACGCGGTTGGATGCGTTCGCGTCCGTTCTTTGCGATGCGATGCGGGCCGATGCGGGCCGTTTGGTGTGGTTGGACCTTTAGCCTTGCTTTGCTACCGCGCGCCCGGCGCGGCGTCGGCCATAACACGAGCGCAGGGTCTTTGAGAGCGCCGGCGCCGCGAGCGACGCATTTTTGGAGGTGTCACATCCTTAGACCCGGCGCCCGTGTGCGCCGCACACCCTGCAACATAGGTAAAGACGCCTCTGCCCTTAAATTATGTATAAGTATAGCAAAAAAATGCAAGCAAGCAAGATATTTTTTCCGTTTTTTTAATTGCAATTTTTACGATTTTTTAGTAAGTCTCAGAAGTTATTCGCAATTTAGTCTTGCTTTGCAGGATCTATGTACTAGCTAATTCAACTTTTGATTTGGATTCAGCGCAGCGAAATACACAAAAACATACGTGATCTAGGTCGACAATTTTTTTTATCTTTTTATAAAATATTACCTACTTTACTTTGATTTTTCAGTGTTTTTTTTTTCAATTTAGGGGCACCGCAGTGACGGCATGGTCAGTTTTTTTGACGGCACCGCGTCTGACCGTGCCTGCCCGCTCGTTGGTGCATACAAAGTCGTTTTTTCGATTTATGGCGCGGTGGGCACTGGCGGCGCGGTCTTTTTGCCAGCGTGTGTGTGAGAGTTTAGAGTATACGATTTCCTTTGTTCTATAGTTCACGGTGAAAATGACCGGCTCGCGCCAGCCCGTCGTTTGTTCTGGGCCTTAAGAGGGGACGCGGTCTGCGAGAAATTTGAAAAGTAGGTATTTGAAGTAGCTATAGCTGTCGCGTTGAGCCTGAGATTTAAATGTGTGAGTGGATGGTCCACATGCGTAGTAGCCCCCCCCCCCCCCTCCTCCCCACTAGCATCTTCCCCGCGCCCGTGTACCGGCGAGTCGGCGAATCTACATTTTGCATTTATTTGGTTTTTGAAATTTGGACCGATTTAAGCAAAAATGATCCAATCAACACAAACCTCATTTGACTTTAAAATTCATTGCAGTATTTCTCTGGCTGTCAAAATGAGGTTTATTTGATTGGATCATTTTTGCTTAAATCGGTCCATTTGATGTCATCGTGTTACTTAGTTACCTACACGTTGTTATTATTGCTTTTACGTGTATGTAAATAATGGAAAAAATCGTAGTACTTACCTTACCTCTATTTAAGATTTATAAAATATTTTATCGCTAACCTACATATGAATAAAATGTCCTGAGGGTTCTGTTCGAATTATAATATAAATTTAGTTTTTATTAATATCATTGTAATGGTAATTAAGATCATTGTTGTATTCGTAAATCAAAGGCACTCCTAATACAGCAAGAGAATAATTATGGTAAAAGAAGAGGTGCATAAAAACAATTTTCAGATGAAACTAGATTGTCCGTCAACTTGGTTATTCGTCAACAACAATATTTTATAAGCTATTTGTTTATAAGCTGCAAGTCTTGATGAACTTGTAAAATATTATGGCTCAATAAATATACAAATAAAATTTCTGAAAAACTCCAGAAAATGGAATAGAAACTAAAAAAATATGTCTTATTTTGGCAAAATATCGAGCCGAGACCAGCAGTGGGACTTAATGGGTTGCTGATGATGATCGAACTTATCTAAACTAGATATTTCTTTTCACGAATGGCCTTTGCTTGAAATAATTGACGGGATCACACAATTTACCCGTAAGCGAAAAGACGGAAATGACGATAGAATAAATGTCCTATTTATTGTTTTAAATTCTTTTTAGGGTTCCATAATCTATACTTCAAAAGGAAAAAAAAACGAATCATTATAAGATCACACCGTTGTCCGTCTGTCTGTCAAGAATTATTTTCTCAAGAATGCGTAGAGGTATCAATCAATTTTGGGACGAAACCCTAAAAATACTCGGGTCTGCAATCCCTTGGAATATAATAAAAGATCAGAGTTCTAAGTAAATGCAAGATATGAAAAGATACAGCCGTTTATGCTCCATTTTTGCTACATATCTTGACGATCAAAAAAGTCAAAACCTATAGGGTACTTCCCCTTGACCTAGAATCACGAAATTTGGCAAAAAGCAATATTAATTTGCACAAGTAAAGCAAAAAGTCCAAAAACCGTAATCGTGTAGTTATATTATTATCACTGAATATATTAAAACTTTATTGGAACGGGTATAAGATGATACACTCCGGACTGATGTGAACTTTACGTGAATGTTTATTGTAACTTATAGCTATCCCGTTACCTTCTAATATCTTACATTTTAATCACAAATAATAAAAAAAAATTATAATTGTACGGAACCCTCGGTGCGCGAATCCAACTCGCATTTTGCCAGCTATTTTAAATAAAATACCCACAACCTACACCTCTCTTGCATCCATTATAATGCGTGTATATGAATATACTTGATAAGACTAGTCTTACTTTTAGAGCAGCTAAATCAAATCGTTGCGACCTGATCTGATAATCTTATTAACTTAATATAAAAGTCGGAAATTAACCTTACAGTTTCACAATTTAATAAATAAAAACATTAAATCGTCAACATCGACATTGATGGACATCACTACAGTATCGATAAAAAAAATATTGACAGATACCACTTCCCTAGTCATATACATGTAAGTGACCCCACTTACCTCAAGTCACCCCCGAAGAGTGCGATAAAGACAGCTACAGCTCAGACAGATTTTAAGACAAAAATTTTGACGAAATGGACGTTTCGTATTCCCCTGTTTTCTCCTCGAAAACTGAGCGGATTCAATCCTTTTTTACATGAAAAATTCCAGGAAGAGTATGACTAGGTTCCTATCATTTTTTTTTAAGGAAATAACTAATAGAATTCCTCTGGTAGTCCTCTAATTACGACATTAAAAATACGGCAATTTTAGCAATATTTGGTGGCTCACTTTTTCTTTATTAATAAGTTTTGGAAAAAAAGGAAATGATAGGGACATGCCTATAGCTGAACTTGAATTTTTGAGCTAAAGAAATTTGAAAAGTAGGTATTTGAAGTAGCTATTGCTATCGCGTTGAGCCTGAGTTTTAAATGTGTGAGTGGATGGTCCACATGCGTAGTAGCCCCCCCCCCCTCCTCCCCACTAGCATCTTCCCCGCGCCCGTGTACCGGCGAGTCGGCGAATCTACATTTTGCATTTATTTGGTTTTTGAAATTTGGACCGATTTAAGCAAAAATGATCCAATCAACACAAACCTCATTTTGAGATATTTGACTTTAAAATTCATTGCAGTATTTCTCTGGCTGTCAAAATGAGGTTTGTGTTGATTGGATCATTTTTGCTTAAATCGGTCCATTTGATGTCATCGTGTTACTTAGTTACCTACACGTTGTTATTATTGCTTTTACGTGTATGTAAATAATGAAAAAAATCGTAGTACTTACCTTACCTCTATTTAAGATTTAGAAAATATTTTATCGCTAACCTACATATGAATAAAATGTCCTGAGGGTTCTGTTCGAATTATAATATAATTTTAGTTTTTATTAATATCATTGTAATGGTAATTAAGATCATTGTTGTATTCGTAAATCAAAGGCACTCCTAATACAGCAAGAGAATAATTATGGTAAAAGAAGAGGTAGCATGAAAACAATTTTCAGAAGAAACTAGATTGTCCGTCAACTTGGTTATTCGTCAACAACAATAAAAGTTTATAAGCTGCAAGTCTTGATGAACTTGTAAAATATTATGGCTCAATCAATATACAAATAAAATATCGGTATAAAATTTCTGAAAAACTCCAGAAAATGGAATAGAAACTAAAAAAATATGTCTTATTTTGGCAAAATATCGAGCCGAGACCAGCAGTGGGACTTAATGGGTTGCTGATGATGATCGAACTTATCTAAACTAGATATTTCTTTTCACGAATGGCCTTTGCTTGAAATAATTGACGGGATCACACAATTTACCCGTAAGCGAAAAGACGGAAATGACGATAGAATAAATGTCCTATTTATTGTTTTAAATTCTTTTTAGGGTTCCATAATCCATACTTCAAAAGGAAAAAAAAACCAATCATTATAGGATCGCTCCGTTATCCGTCTGTCTGTCAAGAATATTTTTCTCAAGAATGCGTAGAGGTATCAATCAATTTTGGGACGAAACCCTAAAAATACTCGGGTCTGCAATCCCTTGGAATATAATAAAAGATCAGAGTTCTAAGTAAATGCAAGATATGAAAAGATACAGCCGTTTATGCTCCATTTTTGCTGCATATCTTGACGATCAAAAAAGTCAAAACCTATAGGGTACTTCCCCTTGACCTAGAATCACGAAATTTGGCAAAAAGCAATATTAAGTTGCACAAGTAAAGCAAAAAGTCCAAAAACCGTAATCGTATAATTATATTATTATTATCACTGAATATATTAAAACTTTATTGGAACGGGTATAAGATGATACTCGTAAATAAATTGAATAAGAAAGAGAGTTTATTCCGGACTGATGTGAACTTTACGTGAATGTTTATTGTAACTTATAGCTATCCCGTTACCTTCTAATAGCTTACATTTTAATCACAAATAATAAAAAAAATGTAAAATTGTACGGAACCCTCGGTGCGCGAATCCAACTCGCATTTTGCCAGCTATTTTAAATAAAATACCCACAACCTACACCTCTCTTGCATCTATTATAATGCGTGTATATGAATATACTTGATAAGACTAGTCTTACTTTTAGAGCAGCTAAATCAAATCGTTGCGACCTGATCTGATAATCTTATTAACTTAATACAAAAGTCGGAAATTAACCTTACAGTTTCACAATTTAATAAATAAAAACAGTAAATCGTCAACATTGACATTGATGGACATCACTACAGTATCGATAAAAAAAATATCGACCGATACCACTTCCCTAGTCATATACATGTAAGTGCCCCCCTTACCTCAAGTCACCCCCGAAGAGTGCGATAAAGACAGCTACAGCTCAGACAGATTTTAAGACAAAAATTTTGACGAAATGGACGTTTCGTATTCCCCTGTTTTCTCCTCGAAAACTGAGCGGATTCAATCCTTTTTTACATGAAAAATTCCAGAAAGAGTATGACTAGGTTCCTATCATTTTTTTTTATGGAAATAACTAATAGAATTCCTCTGGTAGTCCTCTAATTAAGACATTAAAAATACGGCAATTTTAGCATTATTTGGAGGCTCATATTTTCTTTATTAATAAGTTTTTGAAAAAAAGGAAATGATAGGGACATGCCTATAGCTGAACTTGAATTTTTGAGCTAAAAAAATTGCCTTTTAGACATTATTCAGGGAGAAAACAGGGGAATACGTTTGTATGAAGAATCGTGCGCCGCGTTTACGATTCTTCTGAATAACGCTTATAAAGCAAATTTTTTTAGCTCAAAAATTCAAGGTCGTCTGTAGACATGTCCCTATTACTTCCTTTTTTCAAAAACTTATTAGTAAAGAAAATATAACCCTCCAAATATTGCTAAAATTGCCGTATTTTTACTGTCGTAATTAGAGGACTACCAGGGGAATTCTATTGGTTAACATAAAAAAATGATGATAGAAACCTAGCCATACTCTTTCTGGAATTTTTCATGTAAAAAAGAATTGAATCGGCTTATTTTTCGAGAAGAAAGCAGGGTAATGCGAAACGTCAATCTCGTAAAATTGTTTATTTTATTATCTGTCTGAGCTATATAATAGTCGTCTCTATCACAGTTTACGGTTGCGGACTTGAGTTAAGGGTGAAGCGCGACAGCAATTATAGTTTCTCTGAATACCTATCTTTCAAATTCCTTGCAAACCGCGTACCCTCTTAATTTGGAAGTTTGACGAACTAAATCAAATTCAGATTCGGCATGCCATGATTGAGTAAACATCCTTTCTTTGGCATTTATAATATTAGTATGAAGAAGGATTATATCATTATCATTTTTTAAATATTGATTAAATATTGTCGCGAATTTATCGTTATCTTCGCAATGTCATGTAAAAACAGATTGGACTCATTAAAAATATATTAAGTAATCGTCACTTGAGTTGTTAACAGAGCAATTTAGATAAAAATGGTAAACTGAAAAGGACGTACCAAATACATTTAAACTTTTAGAATCTAACAGAGCGATCGTTGATTTGTTTTGTGTTCTTATTTCTAGTTAATTATTTACTATCCATTAGTATATTCTAAATAAAATAACAGATACTTTGATAATGTTCTGGTATTTGGCGGCTTTTGCAGTTACTCTGTGTGTTTTACATATTTTGTTAAACTGCAATGACAAAGCTCGGACTCTTAGAAAAATACCGGGGCTACAAGATTTGTTTCTTTTCGGAGATGCTTTGGAACTCATGTCACATTCTTCAGGTATGTTTATTATTTCTTTAAAAAATACAATTATTATCATAATTTATTCTTTAACATTTATTTTGCATTGTAAAACTTAGTTCGGTCTTCATAAAATTACAATAATTATTACATTGAAAAGGCTGAGCCTTGAGAAAAGCTGGCAACAAACCCAGGCCACTCTTTTTAACCGCGAAATATTATAATATGAAATGTCATAAAATGGTATAGACTCAAAACAAAATAGTATAAGCACTATACTTATGTTAAAGTTAAATAGTATACTTATATAAAAAAAAGCGTTTATAAAAAATAAGTAAGTATTTGCAAAAACTTAATTGCACAAAGTGAGTGTAAATACAAAAAGGCGGGCGGGCGGACAAGCATTCTCTACCAGCCAAAAGAACGTAAGAATGAAAATACATAATAAAAGAATTCTACATAATATTATATTTCATCGAATAGTATGGTATGTGTTTCAACTATGTACTACTAGAATTTCAATATTGACATCATTATATGCACAGACCGCTCATCTTTAATTGGTACAGTTCACCGGACGCACAAGTTCACCTATTCAATAGGTGACCTTTTGCGTTTAACTGACAGACTTGCGATCAGTTTAACGCAAGTCTGTCAGTTAAACGCAAAAGGTCACCTATTGAATAGGTGAACTTGTGCGTCCGGTGAACTATTAAACTGAAACACATCTCTTGTCTTAATTTTGGTGGCTTAAATAGACACCAACTGAACTATGACAAAATTATTAATATGTTTGCAGTTGGTCTAATGCAATTAGCTCGGAATTTGGCAAAAAAAAACAACGGAATATATCGTATATGGGCGTTTCCCTTCGGTGCGGTTAATATCTATAACCCCGAGGATGTTGAGGTAAATAATCATCTTACTTACTTATCCTAATCATATTATTATGTTGGTTCTCATATTATATACATATTATATAATATAGTTTAATTGCTTCCCTTTTTTTAATTAAAAACTGCATTACTTTAAAAAATATCTTTATTATCATTTTTGTTTTATTATTTCAGACAGTAATATCAGGCATGAAATTTAATGAAAAAAGTGAAGTGTATAAAATATTGAGACCTTGGCTGCGAGAAGGTTTACTTCTAAGCAAAGGTAGTATTTGTACCGTGAAATCTTGTGTAATAAATAAGATGTAAAAACCTTTCAATAGATCGTAATTCCACGTAGTAATAGATATTATTATTTTATCCAGGTTCTAAATGGCAAGAGAGAAGAAAAATTCTTACACCAGCCTTTCATTTCAATATTTTGCGTGAGTTTCACCAAATTATAGAAGAAAATAGTTACCGCCTACAAGCGACTCTCAGAAATGGAGCTGGTAGTCCTATTAATATTGTACCTATTATCTCAGAATTCACTATCAACTCTATATGTGGTTAGTAAATATTTCATTAAATCGTGTTGTTTCGTAATAAACAGATCTATAACTGCTATAGAATTAAATGAAATGAAATCTCTCGTTTATTCAGCTAGGTTACAAGGTAACACTTATGAAAGTCACAAGATAAGAATGTAATAGGTTATATGAAAAGTAGTGTCAGCAAATTTGATTACGACCAGTTCGCTGACAGGGTGGAGCTATGAGAAGAACTGGCAAGAAACGCACGCCACTCTTTTAAAAAAAAATGGATAGTTACAATCTTTTGTAGTTTACCTTTTGGGTAGCGTGTTGTGTGTAGCTAGGTATGTAATAGCGTTCGTTGATTCCAGAAACTGCAATGGGTACGCAGCTTAATGAAAATGTTGGTGCCAAATCTTACAAAGACGCAATACACGATATGGGTTTCATATTCTACCAAAGATTTTCCAAAGTTTTTTATTTGATTGATTATATTTTCAATATTTCACCTCTGGGACGAAAACAGAAGGATTACTTAAATACAGTACAAGGTTTTACAAAAAAAGTTATTAACGAAAGAAAGGCGTATACAGATAAGTATGGAATTAAAGTGAATGATGATGATAATGAGGCTGACAAGGATTTATATGTTTACAAGAAAAAGAAAACGGCTATGCTTGATTTACTACTGTCTGCTGAGAAAGAGGGCCTCATAGACAGGACTGGGATTCAAGAGGAAGTTGATACATTTATGTTTGAAGTAAGTTTTTTTTATTTCTGAATACAAAAAAAAATAAAAGACTATTTGACTGCCGCTACCCAGAAATTAGCTATACCAAAAACGGGGATTACCCCAATCAGACCCGTACCTAATCTTAACCCGGTAACGTAACCCTGTTATAAACTCAAATTTGCCGGTAGATTTCTCATTGTATCTTTTTATTCTCAGAAACAGGAGAGAGGATGACCTATTAAATTATTAAATAATAATAATAAATATTTATTTCAGATTGTCATCCATATTATTTGTTAGTAACAATTTTCCTTAAAAACTATGTTAGTAAAATAAAATAAAATCATAAAAATATCAAAACAATTTAAATTAAGTTTACATAAGATATAAAATACATAAAATCACAATAATTACTATTAAAATAAAATAAAATAAAATAAATAAAAACACAAACATTAATTTTAATATCTGTCAGCCTCACCGACCCCGCCGC
Organism: Laspeyria flexula; assembly: GCA_905147015.1. Classification (NCBI taxonomy): domain Eukaryota; kingdom Metazoa; phylum Arthropoda; class Insecta; order Lepidoptera; family Erebidae; genus Laspeyria; species Laspeyria flexula. The sequence continues at coordinate 12,015,094 of LR989950.1, read as the reverse complement.
TATGCCTGCGGTTCCAGTGCTACTGAAAAGGACAGTCTGGCCTACCTCCAATTATCTTCAGGATATATATAAATCGCAATTCGGGTTATGATACTTATGATAGAACGGGTCGATTTAGAAAGAGGATTACTTTAGAAACATATAATAAATTTATTTTTGTGTCTTAGGATATCGGAGCAGATTCGGAATAATCCAAAAATGCCTTTTAAACTTAGCTGTGGATGTAGTATAAAAGATAAAAAGTTTCTTGATGATTACTCTCCAGCACAAAACAAGAGTTTACAAAGGTGTGGTTTTGCTCACCTTTGTACATCATTAATCTTGTGTTTTATGTTTTCTAGAACATTACCTTGTAATCAATAAATAATTAAGATAATACTAGAACAATGTATTTTATTTACATATAGATAATTTATGTATCATAATTAGCTGTTTAAAGATAAAATTGCTAATTATATTTTTGTTTATTTAAAGGGACATGACACCACTGCGTCCGGATTGACGTTTTGTTTTATGCTCCTGGCAAACCACAAAGATGTACAGGTTAGTTTTTAAACGACTTCAAAAAAGGAGGAGGTTATATGTTCGACTGTATGTATTTTTTTTTTTTTTATGTATGTTCAGCGATTACTCGGAGATGCCTGAACCGATTTGAAAAATTCTTTTTTTGTTTGAAAGGGTATACTTCCGAATTGGTCCCCTATTCACCACGTTAAGTTCTGATGATGGAATCTCAGGGAAATCGAGGGCAACCCTCAAATTTTATAGGCACATGTTACCTGTTTCATCTATTTTCTGAAGTTATTTAGGTATTTACGTCTGATAGTCATCATCTCATGTTGATGAGCTGATGATGGAAGGCATAACTTCTTAACTGTTAGGAGTTGGAGGATAATTCTTTCAACATTATAGGTACATATAAACCGATAGTTGTACTCTTGTAGGATATTCAGGTGAGCTGTCACTGGAAGGTAAACTCCTTAACGGTTAGGAGTAATAAGATTATTTCTTTAAATATCACATCCATGTGTAAACTGTAAGTTGTATTCTTTCAAGTGACTGAGGCGGGGGCTCTTGATGGAAGGTAAAGTTGCATAGTCCAAAGGAGTTGTTACTTAGATGATATTTTAAGTTTCTATTATCTAATATTAATACTCAATATCTATTTTCTAAAGTAATACAAGTATTTACGTCTGATAGTCATCATCTCATGTTGATGAGCTGGTGATGGAAGGTATAACTCCTTAACTGTTAGGAGTTGGAGGATAATTCTTTCAATATTATAGGTTCTTATAAACCAAGAGTTGTATTCTTGTAGGTTATTCAGGTGAGCTGTCACTGGAAGGTATAACTCCTTAACTATTAGGAGTTAGAGGATAATTCTTTCAATATTATAGGTACTTATAAACCTATAGTTGTATTCTTGTAGGTTATTCAGGTGAGCTGTCACTGGAAGGTATAACTCCTTAACTATTAGGAGTTGGATAATAGTATAACTCCTTAACTTTTAGGAGTTGGAAGATAATTCTTTCAACATTATAGGTTGTAAATCTATAGTTGTATTCTTGTAGGTTATTTAGGTAAGCTCTCACTGGAAGGTAAACTTCTTAACGTTTAGGAGTAAGAAGATGATTTCTTTAAATATCACATCCATGTATAAACAAGTTGTATTATTTCAAGTGTCTGAGGTGAGAGCTCTTGATGGAAGATAAAGTTGTATAATTCAAAGGATTTCTTAGATGATATTTTAAGTTTTCGATATAGTATCTAACCTGCATTCTGTACCTATACTTGTTACCTGTCGCATTTTATAGGAAAAAAGAAAGACATAAAAAGCTGAGAGTTGGATTCCTCTATTCTACTATCAGGTTGTGTTGTTAGAATATTTAAATAGGCGTTCTTATCTATCGAAGATTCTTTATTTCGGTTTTCCGTCTTATTTTTCCAGCCAGTATTACTAAATCAGCTAGATAAAAAGTACACTAAAAATGGAAAAATAAACTATTTTTAACAAAAAAATATTAAAACGACTTCAAATCAGTACTAAAAAGCGAAAAATAAACTGATATAGATATTTAATTCCAAGAAAAAAATATCTACCTACCTGTTTAAAGTATAATACCCTATTACTAATCTGTTTGAAGTCGGTGCCAGCCTAATGAGGTTGTATCACTCGGTATGAACCGTCCACTAGGTACGATCACATGCAAGTGCGAGGTGATGTGAAGTAGCGAGCGGTAACAGATGTACGTACTAGTACGTAGCTTAACAAACTCTTTAGGCTTGGCACCGACTTCAAACAGATTAGTAATAGGGTATTATACTTTAAACAGGTAGGTAGATATTTTTTTCTTGGAATTAAATATCTATATCAGTTTATTTTTCGCTTTTTAGTACTGATTTGAAGTCGTTTTAATATTTTTTTGTTAAAAATAGTTTATAATCATACGATTATATCTACAGAGTGTAAGGATCACGCTCTGAGAACCTACTCGCAAATTCAATATCCGATTTGTCAATTTTGAATTTCGATATTGCTGTCAAAAGTTTGAAAGTTACGAGTAATAGGTTCGCTGTCATTTTCAAACATTTGGCAATGATCATCATCATCATCATATCAGCCCAACGACGTCAATTGCTGAACATAGGCCTCACCTAATTTACGCCACTGCGAACGGTCCTGTGCCGCCTGCAACCAACCAACGGCCGCCCGCCACCCTGACCAGGTCGTCGGTCCATCTGGTGGGGGGCCGTCCCACGCTGCGCCTTCCAATACGTACGTACGTACGGCCGCCACTCGAGAACCTTTTTCCCCCATCGGCCATCAGTTCTACGAGCTATGTGCCCTGCCCACTTTGGCAATGATAACTTCGACTAATCGAATACTGCTAAACGACAATTTGATAGTACTGCTACTTAAGAATCTTGATAAAGTGCCAGTATAATAATATGATATAACTCAAGACTTTCAAGGTCATGAGATAAACCGCTCAATCGTACTCATAGATTTAGCGTGGATTCAAGGACTCGTCTATCGGGTTAAAATACGAAATATCCTAATGTTATTTGTAGGTTACACTGCATACTAACGCCTCTTGATTTTTTTGAATTTATAACACTTTAATTTCTAGGACAAAATATTTGAAGAGTTACATGAGATATTTGGTGTTTCTGACCGTAATATTACGATGGAAGATCTGCCTAAGATGAAGTACTTGGAACGTTGCGTCAAGGAGTCGTTGAGACTTTATCCTCCAGTGCATTTCATAAGCCGCAATTTAAAAGAAAAGGTTACTTTAAGTAAGTAAAAGATTCAGATAGAGACCGCACAGACATAAGGTAATATAATAATATTCTACAAACTTCACACAGCGCCATCTAGTCCCAAAGTAAGCAGTTATATTTTCTTGTGTTATGGGTACAAAACTACTGTAAATTTTGTAAATACATAGGTACATATTATAGATAAATTACACCCAGACACAGAACAAACCTTTATGTTCAGCACACAAATATTTGTCCTGGGTGGGGATCGAACCCATGACCTACGCCTTAGCAGTCAGGGTCACTAACTACTAGACCAACAGGCCAGTCATATAAGGTATAATTGACGTGCCAGTTACATTAATTGTGGGAGTTTACAATTAACTTTTTGCGTAACATTGCAATTTTCAGGTACTTAAGGCCCACAAAAATGACAAGAGTCCCAATGTCAAAAAGTTGTTTTTCATTATTTAATTTAAAAGACTCTCACAAACATACATAAATGATTTATATTTTGTATAAACGTTTTGTAGATTAAATTGTAATATTCGACCGACTTAAAAACTGTTAATTCAATGTGTGTTTGTATATGAGAGCGATTGTACGTACACGTACACCTGTCAACATGCGGATGTTCGTTTTATCAATGATCAAAATATTTGTATGTGTTTGTGTCGTCATATATATCGATTTACAAATGATAATTTATATTATTAATTCTTACAGGTAATTACGAGATTCCAGCAGGCACATTCTGCCACGTGCATATTTACGATCTTCATCGCAATCCAAACATTTACGAGAATCCAAACGAGTTTGACCCTGACAGATTCCTGCCTGAGAACAGTGTGGGTCGTCACCCATACGCTTACATACCTTTCAGTGCCGGGCCTAGAAACTGTATAGGTAAATATTATATTACAAATTAAAACTACAGCACAAATGAATGTAGTTATAGGTACCTACTCGAATTTAGTCTTAATCAAGTTATGGGATTCGTAAGAAGCATTTATTTTTTAATTTACTATTTTTTTTTATTAAAAGTTCAATCATTACTATTATTGTACGATTTTCTGATAGAACTCATACTTAGTTGGTGATAAGCTCGTAACTTTAAATCTAAAATAGCAAATAAATAAAGTAATGCTGGACGACAATCACTAAACTTTATAGATAACAAGTTTGTTTTATGATAAGATATACCAATGTCATGTTCTTGTTTAGGTCAAAAGTTTGCCATGATGGAGATGAAGGTTGCAGTAGCGCAAGTGCTGCGAGAGTTTGAGCTGAAGCCCGTCACGCGCCCCTCAGACATACAGATCCTCACAGATATAGTTCTGAGAAACAATGGTCCTGTCGAAGTTATTTTTAAAAAGAGAACATAAAGCTGTGCAAGATTATATCATTACTTTTAAGTTATTCATAGGTATTTAATTGTTTTAAAACGGATTTCTCGCAACGCGACGGCGGGCGCGGCGACGTTTTGTGGCATCGATTGTTATCAGGGGCTGACTGACAAATATATAATCATCATTATTATCAGCAACCCATTAAGTCCCACTGCCGGGCTCGGGTCTCCTCTCCTCTAGCTGAGAGGGTTTAGGCCATAATCCACTCACGCTGGCCTAGTGCGGGTTGGTGGATCAGACATACTCATAGGTTTAGGTAGGGTAGGGTTTCCTCACGATGTTTTCCTTCACCGTTATCAGATGGTGCCTGAACTGTGAACTGCCTCGGTGACGTGGCGGAAAGTGTATACGACTGCTGTGCAAGAGGTCCCGGGTTCGATTCCTGGGTCGGGTGAAAATGGTATTGGACTTTTCTAACATGAAATTCCAGTATTGAGATTTTCCCGGAGTTTGGTAAACAAATGTTCCCGGTAGATGACAATAGGCTCGCCCCCTATTTCATGGGACCAAACATAGTTGGCGAAATGTGGGTGTGAAACACCTCTGCCTACCCCTTCGGGGAAAAAGGCGTAATGCTATGTTATGTTATCAGATGGTAAGTCAGATGACTAGTACATATAAATTCACATATACAGACAAATATATACTTAAATGTAATAGTTGCAAAAGTGTAAAGTCATTTTATCTTAAGTTAAAATTAAATATTTTAAATCAGTCTTATATCTTGTACAAAAGAACAAAAGAAACCCTTATGGTCTCGCTCTGTCCGTCTGTCACAAACTCACAACGTTATAATATCTCGGGAACTACATACTTATGCTATCGACTTGAAATTTGGGATATATTTAAACACTGCTGATCCAACATTAAGAAAATGTTTTGGTTAGTGACCCTGAATGCTATAATTCCAGTTAATAGGTACATATATATGTTAAGTAAATATAACAGGAAAAATATAACGATGTTTCTAAGTATCACATTACTTATTCTGTGGTATCACACTTTTTAGTAATCATTATAAATGCTTGACCGCATAACTAAATTTATTTGCTAAACATTGTTTTTTTTTTTTTGCTAATAATATCTTTGCCGTAAATCCTGATAGTACGGAAGCTCGACGCGCGAGTCTGACTCGCAATTTTCCGGTTTTTCTTCAATGATATGCAGGGTAAGCACTTACACATTTACTCACAACACACAAAACACACACGACCCCTACTTACACGTTCACAGACAAGGTGAACATCAGGATGACGGGTGTACTTCAATAAACAGTGATTCTATACACATGAAAGCAATGTTCTAGCAATGTGAGGAATGTGCGTAAAATTTGAAACAATGTGCTTTTAAAAAACCAGAGCTATTTCAGAAAGTTAGTGAGCCGCCATCCTGATATCAGAATGACGGGTGAATTTTTAATACGAGCAAATTGCTTACTATCTAAAGATGAAAACATTACCGTAGCAATGTTCCGGCAATGTGCTCTCGAACGTACCAAAACAGAATCAGATGCGGTGAAAGGTTTAAAAGTAATTTAGAAAATAAAATTTCTAAAATTTAACGCCTGCTGATTTCATACAGGCAATCTGACGAATAGTGTAAAGAAACATTTATGCCACAGGAGTTTCCTGCAGTGCAATGCAAATGAGATAACAATTTCTTCATTTTCTTTTATTGTTAAATACCGTGTATGTATAATAAGTTGAATCATAAAACGTATTCGGTATATTATAGAACTAAAATAAAAATGCATACCTACATACTTCGGATGTGATTTTTAATTTTCTCTTTTGTTAAATGTGGGTACCTACTTGTAAAATACTTTGTGATATAATTTACACTATTTTTATACTGTTATCATAAGTACACCGTGTAAATAAATTAAAATGAAGAGAAGAGTTGGTAAACAGAGCGTGGTTGAATTAAGTGACCAAAAAGATGTGTTTATTAAGTATAAATCAGCACCCTATTAAGTCCCACTGCTGGGCTCGGGTCTCCTCTCCTCTAACTAGAGAGCTGAGAGGGTTTAGGCCATAATCCACACACGCTGGCCTAGTGCGGGTTGGTTGATCAGACATACTCATAGAATTTCTTCTAGTGTATGTGGGTTTCCTCACGATGTTTTCCTTCACCGTTAGCAGATGGTAAGTCAGTTGACTAGTACATATAAATTCCACAAAGTGGAATCCACATTGGTACTGCTGGTCGGGATCGAACTCGAACCGCGTGATTTGCACGCCGGTCCCTTATCCATTCAGCCACCATCGCTTATCTTAATATATTAAGTATAATGTTATTAAGTATAATGAAATGAAAATAAATGAATGATGACATGAAACCCTTGTAATTTAAATGTTCCTTTACACTATTCGTCGAATTGCCTCTATGAAATCAGCAGGCGTTAAAATTTAGAAATTTTATTTTCTAAATTACTTTTTAACCTTTCACCGCATCTGATTCTGTTTTGGTACGTTCGAGAGCACATTGCCGGAACATTGCTACGGTAATGTTTTTATCTTTAGATAGTAAGCAATTTGCTTGTATTAAAAATTTACCCGTCATTCTGATATCAGGCTGGCGGCTCACTAACTTTCTGAAATAACTCTGGTTTTTTAAAAGCACATTGCTTCAAATTTTACGCACATTCCTCACATTGCTAGAACATTGCTTTCATGTGTATAGAATCACTATTTATTGACGTACACCCGTCATCCTGATGTTCACCAGACAAGCATTCACAAATTTAGCTGCATTATTTAAATTAGTATAATTTTTCTTTTATTTATACAGTCAATACGAACGTCCTTTTTACCCGACTGCCAAAAAGGAGGGTAATTTTTTTCGCGCGTATGTATGTATGTGGGCATTTCTGTTCCATTGTGACCTTCTGTAGCCTAAACGACGTGGCTGATTTTAAAGTGTGAGGTGTCATTAGATTCGTATTTTTCCCCCGAGTGTCATAGGCTATGTGACGTCAACAAAAAATCAATATGGCGGACGTAAACTGTCAAAACAGACTTTTTTAGTGCTGTCGCAATATGGGTATCAGATGAAAGCTAATTAATAGCCTAATTCAATTATATATGCACTAACTATTGCCCGCTTCTCCACTTGTCTCTTGTAACCTAAATAGCTTGACTGATTTTGAAGTGCAAGGTGTTATAATATTTGTATTCATCCCCGAATCTCTATATCTGTACTAAAGTAATATTATAAAGCTGAAGTGTGTATTTTTGTAAGCTTCTAGCGTCTCCACTGTCCCCTTCAGTGGGCGCTAGGCAAGAGTATGGTAGTAGATCCGGCTATATGGGGAAGGGCGGCCCCTCAAAATAAAACACGGAACTGATCTTATAAACTTATACTTAGTATTAATTTAAATGACAAGAATAGCGTGCACTGCACTAGAAATTAAAATAGTAATGTATATATAACATCATGCTACGGCGTGCGGGGTTTCGCTCCCATCGTTCTTTATTTAGCCACTGATCAGTTTAGTGAAACAGTTAAACGATTTTGATAAATGATTTATAAGAACGATCCATAGAAAATGTGCTTTCAAATAAAATAAATAAAAAAGTTAATTTAACCGATTGCCTAAAAACGACTAAAAGATGGAAATAAGTCACATTCATAATTAAATACCCAAATGGCACTATCAAAATTCACATAGTAATAATATAAATAATAATTAATAATATCGACTGACAAAGGCTATTTTTGGCAAGGCAAGGCAGTCGGGTTTTTTGGTTTTTTTACACAACAACACTTGGTATGTATGCGCTGTTATTGTAAGGTTAGATCGAGGGACCACTGATGACTCAAAACACAGGTTCGCAACTAGTTTGGGAGGTAACATACAAACTTGCACCTATAGCCTAGTCTAATACATAAGGAAAAAAAGAAAGAAAAAGAATCTAGTTAAACATATTATCCCAGAAACTTCGAGAACACTAATTATAATCCATACCGCCCACCACTACTCCCAATTGATAGTAAATCTTAATTGTAAATTTCAAAACAATGTTTTTACCCGACTGCAAAAAAGGAGGGTAATATTTTTCGCGTGTATGTATGTATGTATGTGGATATGAATGTTCCATTGTGACCTTCTGTAGCCTAAACGGCTTGGCTGATTTTAAAGTGTGAGTAAAAGTGTCATAGGCTATGTGACGTCAACACAAAACCAATATGGCGGACGTAAACTGTCAAAACAGATGTTTTTTTTGTGCTATCGCAATATGGGTATCATATGAAAGCTAATTAATAGCATAATTCAATGATATATGCACTAACTATTGACCGCGGCTCCACTTGTCTCTTGTAACCTGAATAGATTGACCGATTTTGAAGTGCAAGGTGATATAATATTCGTATTCATCAAACTAGTATTATAAAGCTGAAGAGTGTATTTGTTTGTAAGCTATATAACATCATTCTACGGCGTGCGGGGTTACGCTTCCATCTTTCTTTATTTAGCCACTGATCAGTAATGTGAAAAAGTTAAACGATTTTGATAAAACATATATAAGAACGATCGCTAGAAAACGTGCTTTCAAATAAAATAAATAAAAAAGTTAATTTAAATACCGACTGCCTAAAAAGTACTAATAACAGGAAATAAGTCACATTCATAATTAAATACCTATATAGCACTATAGAAATTCATAAAGTAATAATATACTTACATAATAATTAATACTGTCAGCTGCAGTGCAATCTGGGCTCCTCTTTTGACCTTCCATCAGTCAAAGAGGAGTACTACCAGTACTGACAGCGGCTTGACTGTGCCCCTAGCATTGCCAACGTCCATATAAGGTGGTAACCACTTACCATCAGGTAGGCCGTCTACTCGCCGGCCATTTTAGGCAACAAAAAAATAAAATAAAATTATGAAAAATGTAACAAACCGACATGGAGACGGGACTTCTTGCAGTTGATACAAAATAAAAATATGTTGATTTTATAGTCGAAATAATGGTAGCCATCAGAACATTCGCGGGAACATGGAATAACGGAATATACAGATTTTGGATGTGGCCTATGGCTGCAGTTAACATTTTTCATTCGGACGATATTGAGGTAAGTAAGTAAATTAATACTGTTTTACAAAAAAACAACTTCTCAATTCTATGACTGCTCAATTGATTTGACAGATAAACAGTGTTGTTGAGGATTGTCTTACTGGTGTTGTGTGTTGACTGTATAAATTATAGGCTTCTTTGTTCAGCGTACAAATTTATTGTTAATTCCGAAAAAGGTATATAAGACAATTTTGATTGGGTTTCGACTGTTCCGGACGAGGTTTTGAAAATGAGTGAGTTGGCGATGCGACGCGGAGTGACGTCATCGTAACCGACGAGCCCCCGTCTCGTCGTCGCGCTGCGTGACGTGGGCCGGATGACGCGTACGCCGACCATAGACCACGCGGCGCTTGTTGTTGGGTTCAATTCCCAACATGCTGCCCGCCCGAGTTGAAGTGTGTAGTCACATACTTCAAAAATCTGAAAGGGGACAAATATTATTAAATGCCCTCCGAATGGTGCCCCGTTTGTTCTTAATTTCTGCAACTCGCGATACTCCATCGCTTCCAGGATAGAGTGTAATTACTCGTCCCAGTGACCACAACAGAGGCGGCAATGCGCTATCCTTAATTAATACCAGAGCGCCTAATTTGAACTCCTTGTTGGATGACGACTGCCATTTGACTTTCTGCTGGAGGAGAGTAACATACTCTAAGGAGAATCGTTTCCAAAAATGTTGCTTGACAACCTCTATTCTCTTGAACCGCTCAAGGCGGTTAATGCAGTCAAGATTTACATCAGACACCTGTGGATGAGGAATTCCCATTAGACACCGTCCAATTAAAAAGTTACCAGGAGTTAGTGGAGAACAATCAGAGGGATCGGTAGAAAGACGAGTAAGAGGTCGGGAGTTTAACACAGCTTCTATTTGACAAAGACAGGTAGACATTTCTTCAAACGTAAAATGAGTAGTTTGCAATAGTCGTTTGAGATGGTGCTTCGTTGAACGAACTGCTGCCTCAGCCAAACCATTGAAGTGAGGACTATATATGCAGGCACACATTTAAATTCGATGCCTTCCTCAGCTATTGGACCTTGAAGATCTGAATGCTCTAAAAACTTAGAAAGTTCATTATAAGTACCGACAAAGTTCGTGCCGTTATCGGACGTTATACTTTGCGGTTTTCCACGTCGTGCTACAAATCGGTTTAATGCCGATATGTATGCATCTGTAGATAAAGCCGTAACGAGCTCGATATGACAGGCCTTAACCGAATTGCAAATAAAAATTGCCAAGAATGAGCTGATTAGTTTGGAACCTCTACCTTTACGGTCCGCAATCAACACTGGCCCGGCATAATCAACGGAACAATGAAGGAAGGGAAACTCCACTTCAGTGCGAGAAGACGGTAGCTGACCCATGATAGGTTGGATAGTCTCCGCTTTAAATCTACAACATCGAACACATTTGTTAACGATACATCTAGACAGATTTCGACCACCTAACGTCCAATAAGTTTGCCTTATATTAGACAATAATGACTGAGGTTGACCGTTATATTATTATTTTAAATAAAAGTGACGAAACAATTTTGCAATTGCGTATAAATCTTTGTAAATACGCTACTGATCGTTGTAAATGATTAAAACTAAGTAGATCTATTATTAATGAAATTTAAAATTAAATCTACGCTAGTACTACAACTACGTTACAGCTACGTTACATCCAACTAAATCTGGCAGATCGTGTCTCCCATGGCTTTTATGATTTAGCATTTGTGGCCACTCATGTTCGCCCTTCATTAAGAAAGTGGGACCAGACCACCAAAGAGTTGAAGCGCTGATGTAATCAGCGTTTAGCCCGCGGGAAAAGAGACCCGCCGGATTGTCTTTCGACGGTACATAGCTCCACGTGTGACCCTCTGTGCACTCTTGAATTTCATGAACACGGTTCTTAACAAAAAAATTTAATTGTAAGGTATGTGTTAATAGCCAGCCTAATACAATGGTCGAGTCACACCAGAAGCTACATTTATCAATTGACATTGTTAGAGATGTCAATACCTTTGCACACAGTCTCGCAGCTAACGATGCCCCGCAAAGCTCAAGTCGTGGAATCGTTGTTGGCTTGATGGGGGCCACTCTACTTTTTGCAGTTAAGAGTTCTATAGCGCGATACATTTTCTGTACATCGCACGTAACAACATATTTATGTTGTCGAAAACGTAATAAAATCGAATAAATATCCTCTTGTACAGTGGGGCCAACCATCTGAATGTCGTTTAATGACAACCCTGAATTAGTGACGGCTGACGCATCAAACACTGTACGAAGCTTTGTGGTGAGGCTTGACTCACGAACCACACCATGATGTGGTAAATAATATCTGACAGTGTGTTCTAAGTGAAGTGAATCTTCTACTTTATTTTCTGTCATATGACCTAATAATTCATACTCACGCATAAATATCAAATAAATATGTTTGAATTTAGGCTTGCGTAAAAACCTACGTTCTAAAGACAAAAATCTACATTTAGCCTTAAAATAGGAATCGCCTAAAACAGATGAACCTTTTTTAAGTGGCATTGTAACTACAAAACGACCATCATGTTTGCGTACAATAGTTTCTAAAAAAAATTTCTCGCAAGCACGTTTTTCAGCATATAATGAGTGCTTGTTTGCCACAGTATCTAATTCCCAGAAACGAGATAAGTCTGGATTTAAATTGTCCTTGGAAAAGTTACAAACCGTGTCTAACTGTACCTACATGACAACTGCTACGCCCAACATATCCTGATACCAGCCAGCCTAACTTTGTATCATATAACTTAGGCCGATGTTTACCTAAATCAATCGAATTATTGCTTAAAACTGACCAAAATATGTCTGCCCGGACTAAGTATGTCTATCACTGATGGAATGTTAAACGTGGGGTCTGCGAGACTCACACGAAAAGTTTCACAGAAAGTTATCTATATTTATGAATGTAGATGGTAAGGCCTTTGTAATTTGAGGTAATATATGACAATCTATATTCACGCTATAGTCGTTGTAGCTGGACATGATAGTTAGACTACAAGACTGTGTGCATTGAGAAGTCTAGTTATTGATACCTGTCACAGTGGTGCCAGTACTCCGTCGTGAAAAAACCCAGCTTACCACACAACGACTCAGTCACATAGTTGGCTGTACTCCCGTTGTCAAGCAGCACACGGGCACTGTGCAGGCTACCCTTGACGTCGGCCACCTTCACGAGAGCTGTGGACAGTAATATATGCGACGCAGTAGTAAACTGTGCAAAATTTTGGGCAGGCATAGGCGGCGTGGGGGTTGGTTCTTGAGAGTGCAAATGCAAGAGGGTACTGTGCATCCCTTTACAATATTTACAAGACCCATAACGACACTCGGTGTCAACATGACCTGGATGTAAACAATTCAAGCAGACTTTTGCCTCCTTGGCCCTTTTAATGCGGTCTTCTATCGAAAGAGACTTAAATTCCTTACAAAAATACATGATTTTGACTACATACTGGACATTTAGATTTTTTATTATTTAAATTATATTTATTTTTGTTATTATTTTTTGAATTTTGATTTTCTTTTGAATGTAAAGCTATATTAGAATTGGTAGATGAGGACTTGTCTAATCTATTGTTACCTTTATTATGTTCGTGCAAAGTTTCCAATAGGTCTGCCCTGTTGCTAAGGAAGCTAAGAAATTCATACAACTACGTTTACGGATTAATTTTTCTAATTTTATATATGACACGTAGCCATTTTTAACGCGCGCACTGACCTACGATGACTGTCAACTAAAAAATACGTTATAAAAATGACACGCGCTAATTATGTTGCGAATGAACGGTGCGATGCAATAGCTAGCTATACTCAAGTATATACGCGCGAACCGGTTTCCTACCGGCTAGGCTGGCGGACAGCTGATCGATTCAAGCGAGCGTTATTAATGAAACTATACAAAGATATAAGTATTGTGAAATGAAATATGAATTTTAGGTTGCTAATTAGCGAATTAAAGTATCTATTTGCAATTATTGGATCGCTGCGCTGTAAGCAGACTACTGAAAAGAGTCTCTAAAATACGCACACCAAATAAAAGCTGAATTAAATAGAAATAATGGCAAAGAAAGGAAAAATAAAGGATAAATTGGAACGATACCAATGGTCATATCCTCCCACTTGTCGACTGCAGACGTCTTTGTGGCCTTTTATTGCTTTTTGTGACTCGGTCCAAAACGTAGTAACTATTATCTAATCTGTGTCCGTTGTTAACGGTCGCCTTTTCTTCAACCCAAATCTTCTGCGAGGACGGTTGCTGAGAAGCTCTGTAGACTTGCCGCTTAACGAATTGCGCTTGCTGGACTTCTATCAGCCGAAGACCGCCGCCGAAGTTCTTTCTCTTTTTCTTTCCGAATTTTTCTTTCTTCATGGAACCGTTACAAAAATTTGAACTCTGACTGTTTAAAGGCCTCGAAGGACCATGTTCGGGATTCCCTCACTGGTGTTGTGTGTGGACTGTATAAATTATAGGCTTCTTTGTTCAGCGTACAAATTTATTGTTAATTCCGAAAAAGGTATATAAGACAATTTTGATTGTTCCGAATCGACTGTTCCGGACGAGGTTTTGAAAATGAGTGCGTTGGCGACGCGACGCGGAGTGACGTCATCGCATCCGACGAGCCCCTGTCTCGTCGTCGCGCTGCGTGACGTGGGCCGGATGACGCGTACGCCGACCATAGACCACGCGGCGCTTGTTGTTGGGTTCAATTCCCAACAACTTCCGAATTGGTCCCCTATTCACCACGCCAAGTTCTGATGATGGAATGATAATGATCGGATGGAAACCCTCAAATTTTATAGGCACATGTTACGTGTTTCATATATTTTTTAAAGTTATTCAAGTATTTACATCTGATAGTCATCATCTCATGTTGATGAGCTGGTTATGGAAGGTATAACTTCTTAACTGTAAGGAGTTAAAGGATAATTCTTTCAACATTATAGGTTCTTATAAACCAATAATTGTATTCTTGTAGGTTATTCAGGAGAGCTGTCACCGGAAGGTAAACTTCTTAACGTTTAGGAGTAAGAAGATGCTTTCTTTAAATATCACATCCATGAATAAACCTTAAATTGTATTATTTCAAGTGTCTGAGGTGGGAGCTGTTGATGGAAGATAAAGTTGTATAATTCAAAGGAATTCTTAGATGATATTTTAAGTTTTCGATATAGTATCTAACCTGCATTCTATACCTGTATACTTGTATTTGCATTCTGTACCTGTCGCATTTTATAGGAAAAAAGAAAAACATACAAAGCTGAGAGTTGGATTCCCCTATTCTACAATGAGGTTGTGTTGTTAGAATATTTAAATAGACGTTCCCTTCTATCGGAAATTCTTTATTTCGGTTTTCCGTCTTAGTTTGCCAGCCAGTATTACTAAATCAGCTAGATAAAAAGTACACTAAAAATGGAAAAATAAACTATTTTTAACAAGAAAAATTAAAACGACTTCAAAACAGTACTAAAAAGCGAAAAAGAAACTGAATTAGATATTTAATTCCAAGAAAAAAATACCTACCTACCCGTTTAAAGTATAATATACCCTAACGTAAAAGCTCCTATTAACGACCCCCTAAAATGTGTACTCTATTAACGATCTAATTTTTAAATCACTCATATTAGACATACCTAATATAGGGTTCCAGAAATGTCATACCTTAAAAGTTAGTTATGTATTTTTGCTGGACAACAAAAAGAGTAAAGTTTGTGTGTTTAAATAGCCAGTGAAAGAAATAATTTGAATGTGAGTGGGACGCGCCCGAAGCGGACGCACATTTCATAGTGTCGCGTCTCCAGCCACGTCATCATCATCATCATCATCATCATCATCATCATCATTTCAGCCTATTGCAGTCCACTTAAGTACACCTAAATATTACTTAAGGAAAATAACACACTAAAAATGGATTTGTCTTCTTGTTATCACATTACAACTGTAACGTATATAGGTATTCGTTTTCTAAACTAACTCTTAATATAATACTTTTTATTGGTTTTTGTGTTATAAAATCATGTTTTAATTTAAGGCGGTAATACAATCCAAATTTCAAAACTTGATTCTAATAACGACTCATGGTGTTGTTAAAAATTTTGAGAACATTTAGTATTTTAAAATAATTTCTATTATAAGCTACCTCATTTGATTTTATTGTTTTCTTGTTCAATTCTTAAAATTATTTTACTTCCTTAGATCTATTAACGACAAAGCTATTTCTTAAAGTTTTTGTGTAAAACTCGATTCAACGTTAGACAATATCCCTATTATTATAATGATATTATACTGTAAATAACCTTTATTATCTGAATAAAAGACTAACTGACATTAAAAGAAATATAGCATATAGCAATGAGATCGAATTTACCAGTATTCCATAAAGTGAATATTTTATCTGTTTATTATAAATTTGATTGGTCGCTAATAGAATATTGTAACCTTCATACTTGATTATATTACCGACTCACAGCTGTGACGATATTTTTGGTAATATAGTACACAAAAATAAAATGTATATTTTTGAACAATTTGGTTTATTTCTTGCATACGTGACGTTTTGCGAGATTTTGTCACAGGACGTATTATTAATGTAAAATAATATTTGCTATCCAGTTTCATTCATGGCTTCATGACATTGGCTATATTTCATATGTTTTCAAATCAAATAAAAATGGCGGGATGGAATGCGGGCCATGTAACTTACATCTCTATCTATATCTCTTTAAAGATTGTGTTCTTTTATAGAATCATGGAGCCGTAGAAGCGCAAGCAGTACGCCTCTGCTCAACTAGAAGCTGCGCTTCTAGCTATAAATGAAGGGACCAGCATATACGAAGCTTCAAAAACCTATGACATACCGAAGACAACTCTGCATGACAAGAGAAATAATAAATATATATATATAATTTTTTTTTAGAGCACTTTTTGTTATAATTAAAATAACAAAAAGTGCTCTAAGCGTTGCAATAAATAATTATGTTCATATTGTAATAATGTTGATCTCATAACTATTGTTATTATATAATAAATGCCTTAAAAACGATTTTTTATTTTATTTAATAGTATAGAAGAAGTGACAACTTCGTACCGGTCGGTAAAAGAAGTAGAAAAATCGGCAATAGAATCTTGCCGCATTCTATGGGTCGGTAATAGAATCAACTACTCTTTTGGATTAAATAATTATTTAGTTAGTAACTATTGTGTTATTGAATTTAAGTACTGAATTGCAAAGAATACTTCGTTGAGATTAATTATTATAAATTATAACATCTTTCCTAACATAACAGTTTATATCTATTTTTTTAAAGTGAATTCTAAGACAGCTAAAACTGGCGGTAATAGGAACATTTACGTTATTACTAATCTGATTGAAGTCGGTGCCAGCATAATGAGGTCATATCACTCAGTACAAGCCGTCCACTAGGTACGATCACATGCAAGTGCGAGGTGGTGTAAAGTAGCGAGCGGCAACAGATGTATGTACTAGTACGTAGCTTAACAAACTCTTTAGGCTTGGCACCGACTTCAAACAGATTAGTAATAAGGTATTATACTTTAAACAGGTAGGTAGGAATTTTTTTCAGTTGTCTGTGAGTGTGTGTGGAATATCTAATTCAGTTTATTTTTCGCTTTTTAGTACTGTTTTGAAGTCGTTTTAATATTTTTTTGTTAAAAATATGTTATATATTAATATTGTCTGCCCGCTCGGGCGTTGGATTATTTTATTGTAAACCGTATTAGTATAATTCCATGAGGTATCTAAATAATATTGTATCTTTTCACAGGGTCACGATACCACCTTATCTGGATTAGTGTTTTTGTTGATGTTAATAGCAAATCATAACTAAAGACGAACAAGTCAGTCTAAAATTAACCTACGTATCGCTTATTAGCTGTTGTCCGCTGCTCCGCCCGTTTGGAACTTAGTTCGTATAACCACTATAACGTTGTCCCTGTACATAAGTGTTTAAATACGTTTTTAGTGCATTTTCTGTACTTCAAAAGAAAAAAAGTGAACCTTTAAAGGATCAATCCGTTGCCCGTCTATCTGTCTGTCAAGACTTTTTTTCAATTTTTTCTCTACATAAGAACCTCCATCGGACTTCAATCGGTACTAAAAAATAAAACTAGTTAACAGCATGTTAGATCATGCTCAATGTAGGGTTTCGTAGTAAAAGAGGGTATCTTAATGGCGCTTACGTCTTTTTATTTTGTATATCAATGATTCGAACGGATAATCCTATTTTCGTACATTTTAGGGCAAAATTGTGGATAAACAAAATGAAATATTTGGAGCTTCAAAAAGTCCTCTGAAGATGGAAAATTTGACAAAGATGAAGTATATGGACTGTTGCATCAAAGAATCCCTGAGGCTCTATCCGCCAGGGCATTTCATCAGCCGTAATTTAAATGAATCCGTAACTTTACGTAAGTTCTAAAATATTTATAGATAGTACCTATATATTTTAATAATTATGACCGAACTAAAATCCCTATATGTGCTGGTGTATCTCTGAGAGCTTCAGGTAAAAAAAATACGTTAAGTATTTTTTCTGTGAGATTAAATCATAGATGAGAAGCAAAAAAATTGGCTTCGAAATAAAACAACATGTTTGTTTAAGTATTAAAAAGTATACAGGGCGTCCCACGGCTATGCAATTTCCTGGTCTTCCTTTTATATATGATGCTAGGTATATGTTATTTGGTAAAAATTATCCTTCCAATTGAGCCTTTGGATCGGCATCGTAAAATTAAGGGTGTTTTTATACCATTTGGCGGGCTCGATTCCTGGTTCAGACAGGCGATTATTCAAAAATCTTATAATGTAGTTAAAATTGGTTTTCAAATAAAAATGAAGTCTCCTTTCAGTAAAATTTGGCTCTCTGCAATATTTAAAATAATTTTCCTCCATGTGGTATAGCCGTGGGACGCCCTGTGTAATCCAAGCCTAATGAATTTTCATTACATGTCATTTTAGCTATAGTTTCTAGTTTTTACAAACCTATTAGCAATGACGCAGATTTAAATAAAAAAGACCCTTAATTATACTAAAAGAAGTTGGTTAAAAAACCTGACTGCACAAAAAGCGATCTAAAAAGACGGAAATCAAATGACGTAAGAACATAGTAAACAAAAAATTATTCAGTCGGTAATATTTTCCTTGTTGTGACTTCAGCTACTGCATGAGTGCAAGTATGGCACGTACGTGTGAATAACATAAATCTGTCTTTGCTGTCGCGCAGTCAGATTAAAACTATAACTCTTCTTCTTATTTTATCGCCTGGGCTTTTTTTTTTTGCTGTCACCTCGGGGGTAATTCCGCCCCGAGAGGTAGTTTATTACGATAATTAATATTAACATTAACTGCTATTTAATACAGTTTCTATGGAATGTATACATAATTATAGTCTAGGATTCAGTGTTTTAAGTCTTTTAAGGGTCTATGTAATTATATGTGTGTATGTGTCATGTATTTGGGGATGTTATGTGATCCGTGGGCTTGAGGCAGGCCCTGGTGTTGCAATTTATCAAGACGCCCGCAAGGCTTGCAGCTTGACTTAACGACTATCACATTAAGTGGTAACCGGGATCAACGGCTTTACGTGCCTTCCGAAGCACGGAGATGCTCGAGAATGAAATTGCCACAAACGGTCACCCATCATTGACTGACCTGCTGACTGCTGAGTGTTGCTTAGTCTCGATGCTCGTGACGACGAATTTGCACATTTTTGTACAGCCAGCAGAAATAAAATAGGCAAAAAATGATCTCTCATTTTTTATTTTTTTTTATTTTAGATAAGTAATCTTGAAATGGGAAATAAAATGGCGTCTTGTTTTGACAGTCCCATTTATTTGACTCGCATAGTACATGCATTCTAGGTGAAAATAGAAGGATAGTTAGTAAGTAGGTAATTCATATTACTGTTTTTGAAGTTTACTGATCAAAACTAAATTTATAAAGAGCATTTGGACAAGACATAAAACAAGTAAATAATTAAAAAAATTCAATAACCCGACTGCAAACAACAAAAAAATCAACAGATAAGCAACGCACTAAAAAGACCGAAAATGCTTGTAATTATTATTATTCCTGATTAAATTTAAATACATATATTTGTAATCTCCATTTGATTCGCTTTATTTTGATGTGCTACTCGATACGTTTGTTAAAAAAAAAATTAATTACCTACAATTTGGCGCCAAAAGTCCGCCGTTTTTTTTTTAATATTAATACCTATCTAAGGACACTTTGGTTATTGAGAAGAATCTAACGATACCTTTAACAATTTAAGAAAAAAATATCGTATTTTTTTATTCTGTTTTACAGGACAAAAGATCGCCATGATGGAAATGAAGTGCGTCGTAGCGTCGATACTGAGAGAGTTTGAGCTGGTTCCTATAACACGACCGTGCGAAATAGAATTGGTAGCAGATTTAGTTTTAAGAAACAACGGACCTATTGAAGTCAAATGTGTGAAACGAAATTAGACTCGACGACAAGATTTATTGTTCATGTCAATTGTTATGGATCAAATGGACTTATAGAATATACTAGTAAAACAATTTTTTCTAACAAAGCTATTCAAAATCTTTCTAAAGATGATTCTATTTATATGCTTATTCCTGTTTATAGACTAAATAGGCATAATTATGCTTTTTCATACACTGTCTTAAAAACTAGTTGGTAGGTAGGTACAAGATAAAATTAGGTATAGGTATATGTACGAGTATATATATATAATAATAATAATAATAAAAAGACCTGTTTGAGAACAATTAAATAATAATTTAATTGTTTTAAACCCAGATTTACGTCGTGTTATCTTATAATATATCTACCTACCATGTTATATTCTTTAGCACATGCATAATCCTTCCACCCAGTATACATACTGTTATTGAATTAAGCATCCTTATTGGTCATGATTCATTTGGTTGTTTACTAAACTCGTCGAAATAAGTTACAATAATAAATGACGGTTCAACTGATAATGACCTCAACTTTAGACTATAATTATCGTAATATGTCTATACCTTAAAATAATGCATATTGACAGTCATTTTAATTATCGTCTCTAATTATCACCTTGTGAACATTGATTACGCACCACTTACATAAACCATTTTATCTAAATAGAGCTGCCCCCTGATCCTGACTCGTCGGATTGCTCCCAGCTCCAAACTTTTTCGAATCTTAGAACGACGTATTTTTTACGGCTTAAGTTATATAATGTTAGAAAATAGTTTAAGGTATAGAAAAATTGATTAATATAAGATTTTTGTCTAGGTATAACTAACTCTTTAACTGGTAACTGGTTTTCTAGTTGAAGTAAAAGGTTGATAAAGAAAATTGTAAAAGTAAAACAGAAAACAGCAGAATTAAATGAATTAAAACATGAAATTATTTAATTGTGTACGTAACTACACATATTGTATTGTCAGCAACCCATTACTTTCCCACTGCTCCTTTGTCTAGAGAGCTAAGAGGCTTTAGGCGATGATCCACACCGTGAATTATCGCCTAAACCCATCTACACACGCTCGCCTAGTGCGGGTTGGTGAAGTTGGATCAGACATACCCTTTCAATTTCTTCTAGGGTGTGTGGAGGGTGTGTGGGTTTCCTCACGATGTTTTCCTTCTCCGTTAGCAGATAGTAAGTCACTTGACTAGTACACATAAATTCCACAAAGTAACCACACTCCACATTGGTACTGCCGCTCGGAATCGAACTTGGGTTACGTAGTAACTATTATCTAATCTGTGACTTGGGCCGCATGATTTCAAGCCGGTCACTTATCCGTACGGCCTCCATCGCTTTTTTTATACACACATTAGGTATACATATTATTACAAAACAAACATAAATATTAAATATAACTACCTATAGATAAAGTGGTCTACAATCAGTACGGCCACTCTTGGCCCGACATTTGACATAAAGAAGGGAAGGGGGTCAAACGATGCCCCGCGTTTTTTTTACAATACAATACAAAATCGATTTCTCGCTTTCTTCCAAACTGTTCTCTAGTGCCCGCAAAGAGATTTTTAAAACTGACAGACTCTTGAACCACAAAAGGCATCAATATTTATGGTTAAAGGCTTACGAACCACCGGTTTGCGGATCATATTGTTCTTTTTACCCGACTGTCAGGACGGGTATTGTTTTTCGCGCGTATCTTGTATGTTTGTAAATTTCTTTATTCGCACGAATCTTCCAAACGGCTGGATGGATTTTGACATTTTTAGATTCGTCTAGAAAACCCAAGTGTCCTTAAATAGGTTTTAAGAATAAAAAGATTTAAACGGCGGGCTTTTGACGCCAAATAATGAGAAGTTAATTTTTTTTTTCGGGTAAAACGTGTATATTTCTATAAATACATTTATTAATTATTAGTAATCATTACTTGACTATAAAATCAAATATTAGATAGTTTACAAATATTATTTTTCATTTTTCGTACGTTCTTGTAATGTTATGTTAGTGTACTATTTCATTGGGAAGCTATGATAAGTTTTCGTAGATATCAGACTGTATTTAAACTCGTGACACATAAAATTAACGTTTATTGCATTATACTTAATACATTAAACAGAACTGTCGCTCGAAAATGATTTACTATCTAATTAGTATTGTGTTTATCATATGTGTATTGGAGCTTATACTGAATTATAATGAAAAAGCTAGGCTTATGAAGATCATCCCTGGCCCCAAGAACCACTTAATTCTTGGCAACGCACTAGCTATTATGCTTTCACCGGGTAAGTTTGTATATTTTTATTTTAAAATATGAGGGACAAGTTACAGCTCTAAACGCAATTCCTGTGTCTCAAGGAAGTTTAAAAGTACAAAAAACAATTTTAACAAAAAAAAAACACGACTTAAAATAATAAATATTCCAAAACAAAACAGTAAAATATAATTGCGTATTTTTCTACAACTTAATAAATCAACTAACTTTACTAACTCAACACATACCTATGAATAACAAACAATTATCAAAATATTTTCAGAGTTCTCCTAAGTAAAATGAAAAGAAAAATATTAGACTACTTAAAAATCAATTAAATAATTACGATAATATTATAATGTGAGTAGGTACAATTATTGTTATTTTTGGAGTCGGTGTCAGCCAACTAAGATAGGTTTGTTATTTATTATCACTACAAAACATCATTACAGTTTTACACCAGTTGTAAGTAGGTACATAAACGTGAGATTTCTTTTTAAAATTGTAATGTAAAATAATTGTAATGTCACAGATATTGTCACATTATATTTTCGTTTATCAATATTCATTTGTTTATGGGTTAAATATTAGGTATTGGTATTTTTGTCGTTTGAAGGTCGCAGATATTGTCGTATAAAAGTTCATTTAAAAAATAACATCTTTGGTATAGTAATTAGTTATTAATTTAATATTTAGTAAGTTCGTATTATTATTGCTAGGTTGTTGGCGTTTCCTTGGCTGACACCGACTCCAAAAATAACAATAATTATACCTACTTACATTATAATATTATCGTAATAATTTAAATGTTTTAATGAAACAAAGGAAGACAGGGAGAATCGCCTATCTCAACAGAAGAAATCTACCTCGAGGACAATTTCCAAAGAGACTTGCAAAGAACGCAAAAATAGGCTTTCGAAAATGCGGGTTTACATGAAAAAAGTTTTGAATAGGGAAAAAAATTTGCAAAAAGGCAAATATATGTTGCACTAAGTCGTGTCAAAAGTTTGGCAGGCATAGTTTTATCGGATTTGGACGCCAACAAATTATTAAATAAACCACACGACGATAGATCGTTGCAGGAAATGACAAAACTACGAAATCTGTCTTTCGATAATGAAGGTCACACATAAGTCCTAATACACCTTTTTTTTAAATTATCCAAAGAGTCCTCCCACCCTGGGTGGAGCGGGAGGGACTGTCAGACTTGTACTGACAGTCATACTATTGTCATACTCATCCACAGTGTTCCTTCAATAGCCCTTTACGTTCCAGGGTCACGGTTACCCAGGGACAGTACCGCGACCACGGACCAGCTAACGTAATTAGGACGCATGAAATTTGAAGAGTTTTGTTCATATAACCGAATATCTCATCAGAAAAAACATCTAATTAAGTTTATTTTAGTTTCAGTATTGCGTTTTTTGTAAAACGTTGTAAGTGCCCTTAAACATTTTTTTTTTTCGAAAAAGTTTTTATAACCTTTGTAGTGAGTACAGGCGCGATATTATGTTGTGTGGTGGCGTAAATAATGCTTAGATATGCTATAGCAACAATCGCGGTTAATCTGCTGTTATTTATTGAAGAGTTCCCCCGATTTCTACAAGATTCCATCTTCAGATATTAAAATGGTGACAATGGGACCACACAGGAAGCACCAGCTTTCAAATAAAAAAAGATTCATGAAAATCGGTTCAACCAGTCGCAAGTTATGAGGTAACAAACATAAAAAAAAAAAAAATACAGTCGAATTGATAACCTCCTCCTTTTTTTGAAGTCGGTTAAAAACGCACAAGTCCATATTTGAGACTTGAGTAAAATAGAAGAATATATATATTGTATATATACATAAATCCGTCGTCTATCACAGTATTACAAACAAATTTCACTTTGTGGAGTGAACTTATATGTTCTAGCCAAATAAGCTGTTACATATTTATAATTGAATTGTAGTTTAATTGTTTGTTTAGTTTTATTATGATTTTTTTTATATAGTTTTTACACAATTCTTGTTATCTCTACATTGTAAGGAGTACAAGAGTGTTTGACCTAAGACCGCCTGTAGCACAGGTTTTACTACCTAGTACAGGCTAATCATAAATTTTTGTTCCCTACATTAAGTTATTTTTAAGAGTTCTGTTTATACATATTTACCTTATTACTTTAATAAATTTTACTTTACTTTACTTTAGTTATGTGACTTACCATCTGATAGCGGTGAATGAAAACCTTGTGAGCAAACCCACAAACTCTAGAAGAAACCCTAAGATCCACCAATCCGTATACGGCCAGCGTGTATGGATTATGGCCTATACCCTCTCAGTACTTTGAGAGATAGAGGAGAGAAACCTCTTGCCCACTAGTGGGACATTATTAGATTGCTAAATGCTCGAATTACTGAGATCAGTGAAATGTGTCCAATTATAAAAAATGTTAATTTTACAGTTGAAATAATGAAAGCCAGTAGAAGATTCGCCAAAACATGGCCAGACGGAATATACAGGTTATGGATGTGGCCTATGGCTGCAGTTAATCTTTTCCATCCCGACGACATTGAAGTAAATATCTCTTTACAAAAAACTGCTAGCAACTTAATAACTTTGATATCATTCAATTAAATCAAATCCAATACGGCTGTGGTATTAAATAACTAAAATTTTAAATCTAAATTAAGTACGGTCCTATTCGGCAGAAGTTCCTACCTACTTCATTGAAATTATAAATTTCACTGTAATATTACACCCTTGGCCACAATTTCTGTCAATACTTACCACAGTTTGAAGTGTTTAATGATTTTAAAATTTTTGATTTGTCTACCTCATCATCACATACAAATTCCAAAACTTTTTTTTAGACTATAACATCAAATGTAAAACATCATGAGAAGGGTGCTCTGTATGGTCTTTTGAAGCCATGGTTAGGAGAAGGGTTACTGTTAAGTAAAGGTAAGAATTACACCTTTATTTTTAATTATGTGTGAAGCAGACTTATGTGTAGTTTATGTTTTTATAAGTACGTAGATTAATTAATTACAATTTTAATTAAAAGCAATCTCAGTTTTACTTTGAAGGCCCTAGTCTCCAACGACAAATATGCACCTTGTAAACTTCATTATAACCATCGTGACATCTCGGTTATCGTTCGTTATTCGTTATAATTGAGCGTATATTTGAAAAGTTGACAAAAGGATTTCCTCACATTAGAAAAACAGATCTTTCTCTAAATCTTTAATTATTTGAAATACCTAGTGCTCGTTGGTAACTAAATATCTGAATAACTAATAGGGAGGGGGGTGTTTGAATCCCCAAAACCCTTCCTCGTGGCTACCATGTACGATACGTAATATCCGTTCACCGATTTTACTCTAATTGAAACCATCTTCTTCAAAATTAGGTACAAAGTGGCATGAACGTAGGAAAATTCTGACACCAACATTCCACTTTAACATTTTGAAGCAATTTTTCGACGTGATTGAAGAAAACTGTAACACTTTAGTGAATGACCTCAATAAGACTGCAGGAGAAACTATCGACATTGTACCTTTTATATCAGACTTTACTCTTCACAATATCTGTGGTAAGTACCAACTGTTTAAATAGTAGACTTCTTTAAGCAGATATCAGAAATATGCAGTGACGTATGTTTATCACGATTAATAAAGAATCACATGCACAATCATCAAGCATCATAAAAGAGGCTCAGACTCAAGTATGTACACGTGACTATTTTTCGTTGTTTCTCATTAATACTTATATTTTTGTCCGTTTAGAAACTGCCATGGGCACCAAACTAAATGACGAAGCAACGCAAGGAGGCCAAGCCTATAAACAAGCAATGAAAGCTCTTGTCCAAGTTCTATATAAAAGAGCAACTATAATACCTTACTATTTTGATTTTATATTTTATTTGAGCCCCTTGAGCAGGCTTCAGAGCAAACTTTTAAACATAGTACACAACTTTACTGGAAAAGTGATACAAGATAGAATAGAATATATAATTAAATATGGTATAAATCTCGGAGATGAAAACAAAGAGCATGATTTTGTAGTCTTCAAGAAAAAAAATAAAATAGCTATGTTAGATTTATTAATAACTGCTGCTAAAGAAGGAAGGATGGACCAAAGAGGCATTCAAGAAGAGGTCGACACATTTATGTTTGAGGTAACATTATAACAATCTTAATCTTATTAAAGACAATAATAATAAATAGATAAATAATGTGCATACAGGCCTGCTATGTATATTGGTTACTTTAAATTTTACATCGGCAAATTCATGTTCTTATGAAAATGCTCAGGCCCGATGTGGCCAAACACAGAAAAAACACATACGAAAAATCATGTTTCCACTATCATGCTATACGACCACTGCAATGCGTGGTGACAATGAAATAAAAAAATATATTTAATGCGACATCTAAATAGAATTTCAAAATATACATATATTTTCAGGGTCACGATACCACTTCAGCTGGAATAGTATTTTGCTTAATGTTATTAGCAAATCATAAAGAAGAACAGGTTAGTTATGTTATGCCAGTATAAACTGACTATTAGGTAGACAATATTTAAATACTTTTAAATATTGTAATATCTTTACAAGTACCTAAGTATATCGCTTTATAAGGGACCGGCGTGCAAATCACGCGGTCCGAGTTCGATCCCGACCGGCAGTACCAATGTGGATTTCACTTTGTGGAATTTATAATATATACTAGTCAAGTGACTTACCATCTGCTAACGGTAAAGGAAAAACATCGTGAGGCAACCCACATACCCTAGAAGAAATTCTATGAGTATGTCTGAACCACCAACCCGCACTAGGCCAGCGTGAGTGGATTATGGCCTAAACCCTCTCAGCTCTCTAGATAGAGGAGAGGAGACCCGAGCCCAACAGAGGGACTTAATGGGTTGCTGATGAAGTATATCGCTTTCGATCTAACTACGTTCACTTTCGTTCTCATGAATTTTTATCATTTTAGGATAAAATCGTCAATGAGCTGAAAGAAATATTTAGTGCTTCAAAACGACCTATTAAGCTGGAGGATTTGACTAAGATGAAGTACATGGAATGTTGCATCAAAGAATCTCTACGTCTCTATCCTCCTGTGCACTTTATCAGCCGCAATTTAACCGAACCTGTTACATTACGTACGTAGATATTGGTTTTATACCCGTCTGCCAAAAAGGAGGGTAATGTTTTTAATGACTACATTCATGTTTATGATTACGAGTAATTTGAGTGTGAGTACGGATTCTAATCAGTGTTCAACATATTAGTTGTTATCTCAATAAAGTTAACCTCGATTAAAAGTACCTACGAGACTGTACAAAAATATCATGTTATTGAGTTAAATTTAGGATCGTATAGAAACGATTGGATTTTTTGTAAAAGTTTTTGAATAACTGTAAAAATATTAGAATAATATAGTCTCATGTTAATATAAATTGCAAAGTGGTACTCGAGTTATAGTGGCTACCATACCACAGATAAACCCTAGAAGATTTGGGTGGTTATTGTATATGTAAATTATTGTTTTTTGGTCAATAAACTCTAAAAAAAAGCACATAAAAATCACTGATAAAAAGGAAACATGGAACGAATAGGTATTCTGGAATTAATTACGCACGAATATGTTGAAATCGAAATAAAAATTATAATAAAACGCAACATTCATCTGAATTTGAAATGTTGTGTTAGTAATTTAGTTTTTTTATTAATAAGTCATTTTCAATTTTATTGATTACATATAAGTATCGTATAATATTTATCAGACATACTTTTTTATTAATATTTGTTATACTGCATCCCTGATGCGGCGAGTGCGCGATAGCTCTAGCCTTGTAAGCACTTGCACTGTGGCAAAACGGCTAGATAGCCATATCATGTTTAAATGGATGATGGCTAATATATTTGAAATATATGTGAATTGTATTGTATATGGATCATCATCATCATCATATCAGCCCAACGACGTCCACTGCTAAACAGCCTCACCTAATTTCCGCCACAGCGAGCTATATATATACCAATGGTCTGAATTAAACAATTATATTTTAATTTATTTCTTTTCAGGTAAATATGAAGTACCCGCAGGAGTTTCCTGCCACATTCACGTCTACGATTTGCATCGTCGTGAGGACCTGTACCCGAATCCAAGCAAATTTCTCCCTGAAAGGTTCTTCCCAGAAAACTCTACCGGTCGCCATCCTTACGCCTACATACCTTTTAGCGCCGGACCGAGGAACTGCATAGGTACGTCCCGAACTACAATTTTGTGTACATGGTATATTGGTGATTCTCTTTTCATGATCCGACACTTTTATCAAAACTAAACAAGCTAACTAAATATATAATTAGGTAAGTACTAGAAGTCACTATCACACTATGTCAATAATTAGTATGTTGTAGATAAAGGTATAATGAATAAATTAGATTGGTACTGGTTTCACATCCCGTTTATTACAATATGAAAAATGCTGTGCATAATTTTTTTTTAACTATTTTATTTCACAGGTCAAAAGTTTGCCATGATGGAAATGAAGTGCGTCGTAGCGTCGATACTGAGAGAATTTGATCTGGTCCCTGTAACGCGACCATGCGATATAAAATTTGTAGCAGACTTAGTTTTAAGAAACAACGGCCCTATAGAGCTTAGGTGTGTAAAACGAAACTAAACTTATGATCTGCCTTTTGTTCCTGTTATATTGGTCCAAATTTTTGGTAATAAAAATGCATTTACAATTTGAAATTATTAAGAATTCGCTTGACCTTTTCATTATGTATCATGGTATGGGTATAAACCTTAAAGCATTAAACCATGCTCATATGGTCTGTCTTAACATAGAAACTTAAAAAAAAATGAATTAATGATCAGTGCTATGTTTACGATTTTTTTATCGAGCAAATAGTAATAAAGTACGTTTCTGCTTTAGTCAGCGCTAGAGAATAATGTTCAACTTTCTTACTGTGTTTTTTTGGCGTTATGTCAACAAATCAAAGAGATAAACAGCTTCAAAAACCTTAATTACTATAATCGGGACTTAAAGAAAGAAAAATGTGAAGTAGATAAGGAAAAGACAATTAGATTTATGTAAATAATGCATACATTTATTAAATTGTGGTACGTATAATGCTAATACTAAATATACATAAACATATATATTTAAGTCCATGTATCTCATAATTACAATAGTTTTTAATTAAGGATGTTTAGAATAGATGATGATAGAAAGTGTGTAGCGACGCTAACGAATTATTAACCACAACAGTTTCCCACGAAATTCTGATACGTGATCGTATTTACATTGACCGAAAATAAAACGCATACCCAAACCCTGTTGTTATTCAAGCTTGTTCATATGTTCCTCCGTGGCGAAAGGTAAGAACTACAGATGTTGCTTGAGCGAATCAAATGAACAGAACACCCTCCTGTTTACCTCTGCAGTGTGGTTATCCCAGGAGAGATGATTATCTAACTGTATGCACAGGTTCTTAGCACTTTTAGGACTTTTATCTTAGAATTTCTAATGTCTAATTCCGTAACTGGATCGACAGAGAAGGAAGTATTTATTGACAAAGGAAGAGAAGACAAATAACGTAGTGTAGAAGATATCAATATAACTGTGGTGTAGTTTGACGTGTTAAGAAGAAAAAGATTAAGGTGTAATGTTTTATGTCCCGAAAAACGATAATAAAATAAAGTAACTGACCTTCTAGCTTTAGGTAGGTACATACTTAATGTAACATTAGTAACGCAGAAATAACCTTTGATTCTAAGAAACTTGCGCCCAAGAGGAAAATCTTCTAATAAACCTATTCAATGAGAAAACCCATATTGCTCCAATAACCAAACTAAATCAACTTTTGCAAAGAGACCGTTTACCAGTGAGTCATCACATTATTAAAAAAATAACATTATGTGGATACATAATGTTTTTTTTTAATAACGTTTGGTACAAATATAATATAAATAGATCTAGGTACAAAAATAGTCAAGGTAAAGCCGTGGTCACATGGCCTTGTATTTTATATTTAGGTATTCCTAGAACTTACAGACATATAGCCTATATAACCAGCGGACAATTAAGACGCTATAAACCACAGAACAATGAAAAACCTATCTCTGTTCTGTGCTATAAACGATGCCTCACTTGTAAGGATAAGTAAGATACGATAAGTACTTTAGAAGTTATGAGGGAACAGATGAACATTTATCCATACATAAATACCTACATTATACATACATACATAGACATGACATAAACTAATAAATTGATCTATCGTTCCTTCCATGTTCTTTGTTCCGTAAGTAAAAAACACATAAGTACTGCGTGTCTGTGATTTTTAACGCAACTAAAATTGCTAAGAGTAGGCAGGCATGTTAGGGTGAGGTCCTACTCTTAGCAATTTATGTAACATAGTCCTCTTTACATGCTACATCACAATGTCACTTATACATACACACTCACATACAAAAATACAACACGTTCACTCCCACCCACGCCACATTGCGTTATCGAAATTATAATCTTGTACTTAATTTACCTTGCATGTTAACTTTAACCTATTCCATTCCAATCCACTGAAAAAATCTGTTAGTATTATTTTAAAACTAGCTGGTGTACCCGGCTTCGCTCAGGGAGTTGTTTGAGATTATGTGGTATATGGAAAAGGATAAACTACTACGACATAAAAAATGATCCACAGTGTTCTAGAATGTGAGACAACATTCGAGAGTGTACTGGAATACTCTCGAATGTTCTGGACTGTTCTAGAAATTTCTAAAGGGTGAAACTTCCAGTCCCTTATATCTGCTAGCTATAGCTATAGCTATAATCATAAATTCTTGTTCCCTACATTAAGTTATTTTTAAGAGTTCTGTTTATACATATTTACCTAATTACTTGAATAAATTTTACTTGAATTTGCTTTACTTGGATTTTTTTACTTGATCTTCAAAAGCAGGTCCAGGTTACTGCACCATATTCACCCTTGATCGTACCGTGACTCATTCTTGAATTTTAGCGGCATGCACATTGTACTTACACTTTCTTTTACAATGTTTTTTATATACATAACATGTTTTTATTTGTCAATATAAAACAGATAAACTACTGGTGCGGTCTTTCCAAACAAAAGCATGTTGTAACTTAAATGGAAATCTCGGCAACTGAATAATGTAGGTTTGCAACTAACAATAATATAATCTTAAAAATATAAAAGAAAGTCGTGTTAGTTACACTATTTATAACTCAAGAACGGTTGTACCGATTTGGCTGAAAATTGGTGGGGAGGTAGCTTAGAGCCAGGAGACGGACATAGGATACTGTGGTAGGTAGGGTAAGTAGGTAGGTAGGGTAGGTAGGTAGGGTAGGTAGGTAGAGTAGATAGGTAGGGTAGGTAGGTAAGGTAGGTAGGTAGGGTAGGTAGGTATGTAGACTAGATAGGTAGGGTAGGTAGGTAAGGTAGGTAGGTAGGTAGGTAGGGTAGGTAGAGTAGATAGGTAGGGTAGGTAGGTAAGGTATGTAGAGGGTAGGTAGGGAGGTAGGGTAGATAGGTAGATGAATGATTAATGTACTTAATTTTTTTATTTGTATTTTCTAATAAACAAATTAACTTAATAAATTCCAAAATCTGCTTATTTATTGCCTTTAAGGCGGAACAGAGTTCGCCGGGTCAGCTAGTTTACAATAAAATTTCATTTAATTATTTTATTAGAGACCTGTAAAAATGCATAATTAACTATTTACGCTTCGTCCATGAGCGGCGGTAACCACTTACCATCAGGTGGGCCGCTTGCTCGTTTACAGGCAATAAAAAAAAAATTACTACTCTAAAGCTACGTCAAAGAATATTCATATATAACTATAAGTAATTATAATCCAGACACGAAAACATCACTATTTAATTCATGTCAAATTATGGCGTGCCTTCACATTTGATCATTGTTCATTTTGTGTTGTATTATACCGGAATATTCCATTGTTTGTACGTAGAGTCAACTAAGTGTCTAGACTTGACATTTTATATAAGATACAATTTGAAAACATCAAGCTGTGATTTTGA
This sequence comes from Laspeyria flexula, assembly GCA_905147015.1. Classification (NCBI taxonomy): domain Eukaryota; kingdom Metazoa; phylum Arthropoda; class Insecta; order Lepidoptera; family Erebidae; genus Laspeyria; species Laspeyria flexula. The sequence continues at coordinate 11,982,527 of LR989950.1, read as the reverse complement.
TTGCATAAGTATCAGTACCTACATTTATTTATTTTTTTAAACAACACTTTTAACTAGGATTGAGTGACAAGTACCGAAATATTATGGTGGGTATATTTACATTTCAACTTAATATCCAATGAACAATATGGTAAAATTTACCTATCTATCTTCATTTACATTTAACTATATTTAGTTATTACTACAACATAAAAAGCTTCAGAAACCGCAAGCAGAACTAACAACTAATCAACAAACACATTTAGGCTAAGCGCACACAACGAATTTCGTTGCTATTTTTCAGTGCGAAATAAAATCGCAGGCCAGTTGACAACGAATCGCTTTATATTGTTGAAAATATACTTACGTAACATACGACGAGCAAAAATGTATCGCAAAGGTTTTATTTTCGAAGTGCGTGTATTGTAATGTATTTCTAGCATTCACAAATTGGCGATATTTTATCGCAAAGATTTTTTATCGTAGTGTACGCTTCGCTTATGTGGTTCTTGTAATTCTACGCTGATGCGTACATTTCCATTGCGAAGCAATCATCTGTTTTTGTAGAATATATCAGAATGTATTTAAGCTCACGACACACGACAATAACGTTTACTTCTTGAAAATACCTTAAACAGAACTGCTATACGAAAATGATTTACTATTTAATAGGTATTGTGCTTATCCTATGTGTCTTGGAGCTTATGCTGAATCACAGTGAAAAAGCTAGGCTTATGAAAAAGATCCCTGGCTTTAAATATCACTTCATTCTTGGAAATGCACTGGCTATTATGATATCACCGGGTAAGTTTGTTTTTTTATTACGAAATGTGATAGACTGATACTTTCCACAAAATTCCTGTGTCATTGGGAACCTTTCTCATCATAACCCCATAAAAGCTTGAACTTGAATTATTTTATATAGGTAACTAAATACTGAAATACTTTAATTTATTACGGGAGAATACAATTATTTCTTTAGTTATATTTATTTTCACAAAAAAAATACAATCAAAATTGATTCAATAAAATATTTACATCATATTTATCATAAATAATATACACAAAAAAATAATATATATAATTAAAACTAAATAAAAACTATCTACTTACATAATAATATCTTATATTTCTTTAGTTTAGATTGGTCCAATTGTCAAAATTCGCGGTTGGTGGACCACGGGCAACAGAGGCTACCTAGTTTACATACAAGTACCAATATTTCCAATATTTTCCATTTAATACAAGATCAAATTGGACCAATCGCTACTAAAGGCCTATCCTAACATAAATTATAAAAATAACATAGCATCACGCCTCTTTCTGCGAAGGCGTAGGTAGGCAAAGGCGCAACACACCCACATTTGGAGACCATACCTAAACTTGTAAGGAAATCTAGGTATGGTAATTTTAAGCATTTAAACCATACAAGTTTTATAATTTTTGTTTTCATAAACTGTATAAAAAATCCTATTTACAAATATTTTTTTTACTCTTCTACTTTATTGAATATTAAATGAGCCCAAACTCGATGGGGTTGCATCAATTGAAGACCGAGTTTCCATAGTCACCTCGCGGGCCAACATCAGATATACTCCAATTTATTAAAATATTGCAATGCATCCGATTTATATAGACATACCAAATTTAATCTCAAATCGGACATCACTAAGTAAGTAAAATTTATATTGCAAGATTGATGACACACAGGCACCGGGACAGGTGGATCCAAACAAAAATTAATAAAATTTATTAATTATAATAAATCAATCAATAAACAATGCAAATTATTTATTAGCATGGATTTATTATGTTTTAATAACTTTTTAGGATGGATTATTTACCGAGGTACAAGGTTCGTGCTCTATGCGCCATATGTCAAAAACGGTTGGAGATTTGGAAAAGTGTACAGCACTAAGTTGTAGACAATTTGATTAGCTTTCGTTAAGTAAAAGTATTTTTTCTCCTAGAACGTACCGTTTTACCAAAAACTCAAAAATGGTACCTTTAACCCCCTCCTCCCACTCCGGCTCACCGTCACCTCCGAAACGTCAGGACTTTTAGTATGTTCACTTTCTAAGCATCCTTAACAACTTTTCGAAGAAATCGCTTAGGTTTCTTTTCACACACTCTACACCCCCTTTTAGAGCCTTCGTTGACCGGACTATAGATAATGTTGATATTACAGTTGAAATAATGAAAGCCGGTACAAGATTCGCCAAAACTTGGCCAGACGGAATATACAGGTTATGGATGTGGCAAATGTCAGCAGTTGTTCTTTTTCATCCGGACGACATTGAAGTAAGTAAATATTTCTTTATAAAAAAAAAACAAAACAAAATGTTATTTATTCAGTCTGTCACGAAAGTTTAAAATATTTTGAGTTGATTTCTGTGAATACAGGTTATACATCATCAATTCATTTTAAGGGTTTCGTACCTCAAAAGGTGGAGGTCCTAGGGTTTCAGATACCCCTCCCCTCTCTCTCTCTCTCTCTCCTTAGCACACAATATTTTATTATTTTCAATTATTTAGGGTATGTTTGGTTAAAATATTTTGACTTTTATCTATTTAGCCAAGTACCCACCTACTAGATTCTATCCTTGGGTCACGCAAAAAGGGAATTATGTTTTTCTGTAAATTCTCTGTATCAGGAGTCTGGAAAATGTCCCGTTATTGCATATAGACTCGGCCCGGTTCGTTTTTTCGTCGGTTACACGGGGCCTAATTTATCTGATAAATAACCATTACGAGTTTTTCAGTTTTTGAGCCGATTTTCTCCAAAATTGTATAGACTGATGATTCCTTTGATCGCTATGCAAATGTATGTCCCTTATTCAAAATGTTTAATAAAATACATAATCAAATTTAAGTCAAAAGTATTAACACACACAGCACATAAATAATTATCCCTTGAAATTTTGATGATGACGAAAAAGTGCAATAATTGATTTGGCAAGAAGCAATATCAAGTTGCAGAAGTACATAAAGGAAAAAAGCGAAAACCGTACTCGGGTAGTTTTATCACTGAAATAAATATATTTGAAGGGTTATCTAATGATACGTGTAGTCTCCTAACAAGAGTTTAATTTCGACTGACGTTACATAAAGATAGCAGCACCTACTGGCACCAACCTACCCATACGTGAATATTTATTCTGACTTCTAACTTCTAACTATCCTGTTAGCTACTTATCTCACCCTACGGAACCCTCAGTGCGCGAGTCCGACTCGCACTTGAACGTTTTTTTTTATATGTAAATACAATTTAATTGTGGGATGATTATCTACCAGATGGTACCTAGTAAAGGTTACAGGTGGCCGTTCGTAGCAAGCGGCACAAAATCGCTTGCTGTGGCGGAAATTTTACCTACCTATGCATTGATTTTTTATAGACTATAACATCAAATATGAAACACCATGAGAAAAGTCATCTATATGCACTTTTGGCGCCATGGTTAGGAGAAGGGTTACTCTTAAGTAAAGGTAAGAATTATACCATTTTAATCATGTTTAGCAGACACAGACACTATAAATATGTTTTTGTAAGTAGATATATAGATAAAGAAATTAATTTAAATTTGAAACTTACAAGTAACTCAGCTTCATTTTCAATACAATGCTCCAAAGATGAATATTCGCATTTTAAACTCTTATTGTAACAATCGCAGTTGTATCAAATGCACATTATTAATTATTTCAAAACCTGACGTTTATTTTGTTAAAATATATAATATTTCAAACAAAAAATTAAAAATATAGTTAAATGCTAAACATGTTAAGCCAAAGCAAAGGAAATTGCTTAATATTTAATGTAAAAAAATTATATCCAAATCTGTCATTAATATTTGTAAGTCAATTTAATCATTAGAGACACGTAGTTTCCATATACCTTTTGCTTTTGCCCTAAATAAAACTACCTTCTTCAAAATTAGGTACAAAATGGCAAGAACGAAGAAAAATTCTGACCCCGACATTCCATTTCAATATTTTGAGCCAATTTTTCGAAGTGATTGAAGAAAACTGTAAAAGTTTAGTGGATGACCTAAATAAAACTGCAGGAGAAACTATCGACATTGTACCTTTTATATCAGACTTCACCCTTCACACTATCTGTGGTAAGTGCCAATTTAATGTTTAGATCGTAGGCTTCTCAGATCATTGGTACAGTGACGTCTGCTTATCACGTTAATGTATTAAATTACATGCATAATCATGAAGCATCATAAAAATTAATAATACTTAGTATTTTTGTTCGTTTAGAAACTGCTATGGGCACCAAACTAAATGACAAAGCAACACAAGGAGGCCGAGCCTATAAACAATCAATGCAAGATCTTGTCCAAGTTGTTTATAAAAGAGCAACTGTAATACCTTACTTTATTGATTTTATATTTTATTTGTCTCCTTTGGGAAGGCTCCAGAACAAACTTTTAAACGTAATGCACAACTTTACTAAAAAAGTAATACAAGATAGAACTAAATATATCAATGAATGCGGTATAAACTTGGGAGATGAAGCCGAAGACTACGGATCCGTAGACATCAAGAAAAAAAAGAAAGTAGCTATGTTAGATCTACTCATATCTGCTGCTAAGGAAGGAAAGATCGACGAAAAAGGTATTCAAGAAGAGGTTGACACATTTATGTTTGAGGTAACGTACAGCAATCTTACATACTTACCTAATTTGATAGAATGTAGACTATCTGCTATCCATCATCATCATCTCAACCCACAAACGTCCCTCTGCTAGGCACGGGTCTCCTCCAAAGAATGTGGAGGGAATTTAGCCTACTATACCACGCTGGCCAGACGGGTTGGTATAGGGTTGTTTCGAATTTTCCTTTTCTTGCAGTGCTCTTGTCTATTTAAGTTTTCTCCCTCACCTTTTGCTACACACAAATGTTTTGCCCAAATCACAGTACAATATTATTAAATAAATGGTTTAACACATTGAACGCCAGACTGCAGACACAATGGAAATTTAATTGTTTGTCGGACAACGGTGTCCGACATGGCGTTTAAAGACTTAAGGAAAACAAACGAGACTAATAATTTGATTTATAGGAAAAACAATAAAAGGTATAAACATGCGAGTGTAAACATGATTATGTGTGCCTATTTTTGTTTTGCATTTATGTGTAGTCATTATAATGTCATACGATTTAATAGTAAAATTTAAATGACAAGTTAATCGCTGAGTTAGAGCGCCTGCATAATGTTAACCTTTAAACGTTCATGACGCATTGTGGAAAACACAGAAAAAACACATAGGACAAATCGTTTTTCCACTATCATGCTATACGATCACCCCGTGTTGTAGCAATGAAGAAAAGCAATGCCTTAATAAAATATAATGTTACATTTAAATAACTGCTTCCTCCTGCTTTATCTTTTTACAGGGTCACGATACCACTTCAGCTGGATTAGTATTTTGCTTAATGTTATTAGCAAATCATAAAGACGACCAGGTTAGTTATGTTATGCCAGTATAAACTCACTATTAGACAATATTTAAATACTTATGAATCATAACTTAATAAGTCCCAAACTATACTACTTAAATATCGCTTTCGATCTAGAACTACATCGTTCACATGAATTTTTAACATTTAGGACAAAATCGTCGATGAGCTGAAAGAAATATTTAATGATTCAAAACGACCTATTAAGCTGGAGGATTTGACTAAGATGAAGTACATGGAATGTTGCATCAAAGAATCTCTACGTCTCTATCCTCCTGTGCACTTCATCAGCCGCAATATAACCGAACCTGTTACTTTACGTACGTATTGGTTTTTAATGTTTATATTCGCACGATTCATTTATGATTTATCAGAATCATAGCTTGTATGGCTCTAAAAAGACCTCCTATTTTTTTTAGTATCTGTATTGTACTGATATCGACTCTTTACTTTTTTTTTATTAATTATGTATAGATATAGATAGTTGTAGTAGGTACAATAAAATTATTGATGATTAGAGAATACAAAAATATGGAATTAATACTCTAAATTAAGAACACATAAATAAGTTGTTATTGTAATGATGATTATAAACGGCTTCAAATTCAGGTGAGGGAGAGTAAATCTATTCGATAATTTTAAATATAATTTATATAACTCATACCTACTTACCTAATATTTACCCATAAAGTAATTGAGCCATCTTTTTTTGCAGGTAAGCATGTATTACCCGCAGGAGTATCCTGCCACATTCATGTCTACGAGTTGCATCGTCGTGAGGACCTATACCCGAACCCGAGCAAATTTCTCCCTGAAAGATTCTTCCCAGAAAACGCCAGCGATCGCCATCCTTACGCCTACATACCTTTTAGCGCCGGACCAAGGAACTGCATAGGTAACTACAATTTGTGTACAGTTCAATAAAGTAGAAGCCGGTCAACGGCAAATAACGTTCATATTGAAAAGGGATTATTGGAAAATTGGTGTTAATGTTGTCATCATCATTTCTACCCATAAATGTCCCACAGCTGAGCAAGCGACACCCATAAATTAAATTAAATGATGCAGGTATTTAACCCTTATTTTACAAGAATTGCAACTAAAATTAGAATACAAATCATGAAAAATATCAATCATCATCACTACATAGTATAAAACAAAGTCGCTGTCGCTGTCCGTCCGTCCCTATGTATGCTTAAATCTTTAAAACTGCACAACGGATTTTGATACGGTGTTTTTAGTAGATAGACTGATTCAAGAGGATGATTTATAGGTATAAAATACTTACCACGCGGGTGAAGCAGCGGGCGGAGGCTAGTAAATCATAAAATAGTACAGACTAAATTAGTTAAACTGACAAAATAGATACATAACAATAATTACATCAATCAGTTGTTTAGTACCCATAACACAAGCAAATGTAATTGCTTAATTTGGGACTAGATGGCACTGTGTAAATGTGGTAGGATATTATTATTATTACATAGACAATTTTATAAATAATAACAATAATATTATGTAGTTTACATTATTTAAGATCGTATTAATAATAATAATAATTAGCCCGCAGGGCAGCTTGAGGCGAGCTGTTGGGGAGTAGCGACCCCTACGGACCTGAGTGCTCCTGGGGAAAGACTCTGTTTTTCATCTCTAGCTTGCCTTCATTGGCCGGCTCGAGTGAATTCTGACGAGGAACAGATCCCCACCTCTGACTTGCCTTAACCGGCCGGTCAGAGTGGAGTCGCGAGAGCGTTATAGCTCGAAGGTGGATGTGAAACGTAAGTGGCGAGTGGGCACGTGAGGCTGGACCCTCAGGGAGCTGATGAGCGGGTAGAAAGTCCAGTGACACCTCTCCACCTTTAGCCGCTCAGGAAATGTTGCCCCTTCTTGCAAGTTGCGAGTTTTCTGGGGGCCCATCACTGAGTTGGCAAGTCTCCGTCTGCCCATTTTATACGTGTTTAACAGCATTGTTACGGGCAGACGCCATAGTCCCTTCCATAGTACCAGTTTTTCCAACACACTTAGCAACCCAACCCAATAGCCCATGATTTTTATTTTCCAAGTACTACAATAGACCTACAGTGACCGGGGAGTATTATACTTGTGTGAGTTTATATAGCGCATACAAGTATACTCGCCGGTCAGTGTCACATTACAACTTAGATTAAACTGTCTAAAGGGCCTCTTCATGTTGGCTTCGGCCCCATGTACGCCTTCCAAAAGTCCGAGTCACCATTGGCTCGAGATAAAGGAAAGACATACATAATAATAATTATAAAATATTACGGGCACTAGTTTATTATCACATCAAAGGTGTTTTTGGTAATAATTGCATTTTTTCACAGGTCAAAAGTTCGCCATGATGGAAATGAAGTGCGTCGTAGCGTCGATACTGAGAGAGTTTGAGCTGATTCCTATAACACGACCGTGCGATATAGAATTTGTAGCAGATTTAGTTTTAAGAAATAATGGCCCTGTAAAACTTAAGTGTGTAAAACGAAGCTAGATTGAGGTTCTTATATTTATTAAGGGTGTTGAATCATAACATGAATTCGCCATATTATTTTAAACATCATTATAGAAATTGTATAAATAAACCGTCCATCAGATTGCAAAAGGGATTTTATATTATGTAGCTTATTAAGTACCTACTTCAATTAAAAATATGATGAAGACAAATTAGTCATTACAGGGTAAAAACTCAATAAGTGGCGATTTTGTAAATACTTAGATGTGAAAGAGTTTCTGCTAATCATATGAATCAACCATAATAATCTTAAGAGCGTTTATACTAAAGCTGTGGTTTCCTAGGATGGCGGTACCGTCATTTAGCGGCCACTATATAGCGTCCAATGACGTCACTGAAACGTTGTTCATAAAAACAAGATGGTGCGGTTTCCTAGAGAACGTCTTCAAACACCGTAACGTTAACCAGCGGTGCCGCCATTTGCATGACGGCCGTCATGTCGGTGTCGGATGGTCTGTGAACCTTTTTTTTCGATAGCGGTGATGTCTGTTGTATGGATTATAACTCAATTCATCTCAAATAAAACAATCAAATAAAACTGGTGTAAGACGAAAGTATTCCCTAAACTTTTCGTCATTGCAGTGTAGACGACGAAGCACTCAAATTTCAAAAGCACCTTCGGTAGAAGAACTTTGTATAAATAATTTTCTGCCATACGATTATTTTCGTCTTTTGATGATTGCTCATCTCCAAAAATACGAGTAACTCTAAATCAAGGTCGTCCATTTGCAACCGTTGACACATACTTTATGGTCTGTTCACCTTAAAAAGACGGCCGTCGAAGACTTTAACATTCCACGTGCCTACGGCTGTCTTTTTGCGGCGATCATATTGCGTGCGTCCGTTTAATGACACCACCGCTTTTGGAGGAAACCAGAGCTTTAGGAGTGGCAAGTTTATTATTTAGATGTTAAATAAGGTTTTTATTATTCCATTTAAATTATAATTGAGTATTTAATTTATAATAGGTATGCAGATATATACAAGCGATTGTGGCTGAATGGATAAGAGACCGGCGTGCAAATCACGCGGTCCGAGTTCGATCCCGACCGGCAGTACCAATGTAGATTTCACTTTGTGGAATTTATATGTACTAGTCAAGTGACTTACCATGTGCTAACGGTGAAGGAAAACACCGTGAGGAAACCCACATACCCTAGAAGAAATTCTATGAGTATGTCTGATCCACCAACCCGCACTAGGCCAGCGTGTGTGGATTATGGCCTAAACCTTCTCAGCTCTCTAGTTAGAGGAGAGGAGACCCGAGCCCAGCAGTGGGACTTAATAGGTTGCTGATGATGCAGATACTTCATAATTGATTTCATGTTGTTATGTTTATCAACACTGTTGAATTAAGTTTTACAAAGATGCTTTAGTTACAATTTTTCTAGGCAGAACTTTGGAGAATGTGATCGTATCTTCAATGAAAATATGGACTTCGAATTCAAAGGTTGGACAGTCGTGGCAATTTATTTTCACACTAGTTATGCCTGCGACTGCGTCTGCGGCGATTTTTCCAAAACCAAAGTAGCCTAAGTTACTTCTTGTGACATTGGCTACCCGTCAGTAACAGTTCCGTTGAAATCGGTTCAGTAGTTTCGGAGCTTACCTCAAACAAACAGATCGACAAACATTTAACAGTGTTCTTTTATTATTAGTACCGTACATATTTTCATATGCCTTCTCTAAGAAGCTGTTTTGATATTACAAACAGACACTTCAATTTAATTATTTGTACAGACTATGCGTACTCTTGCCTTTTTAATACGCCTTTGCTCTGAATGTACTTTTCCTATTATGATGGAATTCCATTCCATTAATGGGAAGGAAAGTTTTGGGAGTGTCCAATTAGTCACATCTACTATACAACATGACAACATATTATATGGAAAACCATGAAATAACGGACGTCATAATATTCGTAATGCCTCTAAATTCTACAAAATAATTCTCTGGTGCAATTCAAAGAAATAAGTCATATTAAAGAGAGATTTGAAATTAGTGCCCATTCACATCAGCAATACGGCTAAGCAATGCCATTTCTTCTTAGAATGAAATCGCAATTCTACTGGCGACCCATTCACACTGTATGGAGGTAAGCTTATTAATGATGGGCCTTACCAAATATTCGGTAATAAACTGATAACTACACATATTAACTAACTATTGGCCTTATTAGAAAGCTTACTGTCGCCCAGCGAGCCATGGAAAGAGCTATGCTCGGAGTTTCCCTGCGTGATCGAATCAGAAATAAGGAGATCCGCAGGAGAACTAAAGTTGTCGACATAGCTCATCGAATCGCATCGCTAAAGTGGCAGTGGGCAGGGCACATAGCTCGTAGAACTGATGGCCGATGGGAGAAAAAGGTTCTCGACTGGCGGCCACGTATTGGAAGGCGCAGCGTGGGACGGCCCCCCACCAGATAGACCGACGACCTGGTCAGGGTGGCGGGCGGCCGTTGGTTGCAGGCGGCACAGGACCAGTTCCAGTTCTGCTCAGCAGTGGACGTCGTTGGTCTGATATGATGATGATGATGACACATATTAAAACTTGAGTTTGTCCTGAACTCCACCACTAAACCATTACTCGACTGGCCTGTTGGTCTAGTGGTTAGTGACTCTGACTGCTAAGCGGAAGGGCGTGGGTTTGATCCTCACCCAGGACAAATCATTGTGTGATGAGCATGATTGTTTGTTCGGTGTAATTTATCTATAATATGTATGTATTTAGGAAAAAAAATGTATTTAAGTAGTTTATCAGTTGTTTAGTAACACAAGGAAATATAATTGCTTAATTTGGGACTAAATGGCGCCGTGAATGTGGTGAAATATATACTTATTAATTAATTACTAAACACAATTTAACCCATATTTGGTAAGTAGCCAAACAAAAAGACAAGAGTAAATTTCGTAATTTATTTATTTATTCTTAGTTAGGGATAATAATTATGTCAATTTTGGAATGGGATAGATATGGTTAATATATAGTTTCAGGCAATTGAAAAGGATCATCTTACCTCTAGGAATCATCTTGGACACATTTCCCCTTTTATAAAATTCTGTTAACGTATTGCATTTTAAGAGGTTTTACTATCAGGAATCATTATTCCATCTAGTACTTACTTACCTTTAATAAAACTATAGGATAACACTAAAGTGTTATCGTCTAAAGGGTAAATTCGCGTCTATACATGTAATCTATTTCATGGACATACTACGTATTTTAGTATAAAATAAACATTTGAGCATGATAGATCGGCTATGTATTTTGTTATGGAATACAGTAGAAATTTGTTGACACGACAATAATGCGTAGCCACATAACACTAACCTAAATATAGTGAGGCGTGTTCCTTGCTAATTTGGCACTCCCAGACATAGCATATTTATAACCGTCAGCGTGGAGGAGAATGGCTCAGTGTAGTGTGCGCAGAAGTAGAGTTCATTTCGCGTTTCAGTCCACGCGGATATCGGTGTGTACGCAAACGCACCCCTCGCGACAGTCGCGACTCCCCTGCAGTTTTGTTATGCGGCCGCTCTCTACCGGTGGCTTTGAAGACTTCGTAATGGAATGTGATAATGGTTTTGAGGTGAATACATATTTTTTATTAAATTTAATTTCACGTAAGTATTTATGAAAATGTGTGTGAAATTTAATTCAAGTTTACGATCATAGTAAACATAAATTGGCATTGGTTTAAATGTAAAAATAATTTTCATCGCGGCCTAATATCATTACGTGATACGACCATGAAAATGATTTTATTTACGATCGCTTAATTATATTTAAAGAATATATATATTATATAGGTATATAATTTTGTAAAGTATTTTTATTTATAGATCAAATTAATAAGTAGGTATGTAAAAATAATTGTTTTGTTAATCATGCGAAACGTAGCAGGTAAATTATATAAAACTTATGATTTTTCATAATAGCAAGTATGTTTTTGATACGAATATTACTATTTGTAATCACATTGCATAATTAAATACTGTTAGATAATGACTAAAATAGGCTGGGGCAGAGTGTTTTGGCATTGTTTTATCTATAATATGTATGTATTTACAAAAAAAAGTGTATTTAGGTAGTATATCAGTTGTTTAGTCCTACCCATAACACAAGCAAATATAATTGCTTACTTTGGGACTAGATGGCGCTGTGTGAATGTGGTAGAATATTATTATTATTATTATTATTGATTCTTGGAAATTGTCCGTCAAACAGTGACAACCGTGTTGACAGGCAGAACAGTTCTTCTTCTTAGGGTCTAGAATTGAAGATATAAGAATGTAGAACCAGCTTGTCTACGACAGCTGTTAATTATCTAATCTTTTGATACCAATTTTCTCTATTATATCATGATATAAACACGATAGCTAGGATAGAGGCTGGTTCTACAATTCTACATTCTTATCATCAATTCTAACGAGTGCACATGGCTAATGCTGGTTCTGCTTTACAATTACCGAATCCTGGTCTTCGTCTTGAGGACTTGTTTGGTCTAGGTCTGGCTATATTAACAAAAGTCTCAATGACCATTGAGACTTTTGTTAATATAGCCAGACCTCTTGCCTACGACTTTGGCCTGCCTATCGTATCGATTTTGGCTTTTTGTCAGAAAACCTAATTATTGTCCTGAGAATCTTTAAAAATAGGTTGAGTCATAACTAGGTACGAAACATTAGGTATAGAATAAGACTTGAAATATCCCAAATGTACTTCGTTCGTATTAGCTTCGTTGTTGATAATGACAATGACTATTGACTAGTGAATTTTAAAATCAATAATCTATCATTTATCTATATAATAATCTTGTATATCTTGCACAAAAGATATAGTAGTACCTATGTACGTTTACTTTTAATTAATTTAATCGTGTAAGGAGAGGTGTATCGCACACACATTTCTATGTTTGGTTCCATGAAATAGAGCGCGAGCCTATTGTCATCAACCAGGTACTTACATTTTTTACAAATCACAATACTGAAATTTCATGATAATATATATTTCTAAATATGTATATATTTATTTTAGCTGTATATACTTGATCATATGTGAATGTATTTTATTAATTTAGTATATTAATTATACGCAATAGGTTAGTTCTAAGATGTCATTTCTTATTTTTAACATAGGTATAAGTATTAATGGAATATTAATTTTCCACATATTATTGTAACTAAAGCACCTACCTCAGTTTTGTCTCTACATCACCCTAAAGTTGACTGGTAGATAATGCCTCACGCCACAGAACAGGGATAGGTTTTTTTTAGAGCAACATTCTGAGCCGTCAAATGGCGGTTCTCATACTAATACTAATTTTATAACGCTAAAGAGTTTGTTTGGTTGAACGCTAGGATGTCAGTAATGGTCCGATTAGAAAAAATATTTTATTGTTGGATGGCCCATTTCCAACATCACGCTACGACTAATAGGAGCCGGGTATTGGTCAAACAAAGATCCACGAAGCCCCGAGCAATATCTATACTCATCATTTCATTTCCAATGGGACTTCTGATTGATCTGAAATGAATTTATTTATCTACTGATCAACTATAATTACAGTTTATTTTTTCAATTACAAACTACCTACTAAATAGTTAGGTATTCAAAACAGTTCATGATCGCCCAAGGTCCTACCATCAGCAATTAATTATTGTTAAAGCAAACATTTTAATTTAGAACAATTAGATAGTTGTCACTTTCAAAGAATATCTATTAGGATTAATGGCTTTAATTAATATTCTGGACAATCCATTTAAATCAATTATTTTTGTCGAAGACCTTGTTACTAAATTGTTTGCATAAGACTTGATTGATTTGCTAAATTAACTCGTGTGTGGTCTTTTTAATCTTCAACGTATTTCGGTGTCACAATGATTTGGATGTTAAGTGACTGATAATAATAATAAAATAAAAATGCCGAGGTGCTGGTCCTCGGCATTTTTTAAATCAGATCAGCATTTTCTGATCTTAGCGAGTTCAAACAAAGAAACACACTCTTCAGCTTTATAATATTAGTATAGATTTAAGCCTAAATAATATAATGAATGGGTTGAGATGATGATGATAATATAATAAATACAATTATTTTATATGCTCTTTTAAGAACTGTTTTAAGAACCTAATATTTAAAGGTATAAAATTAAATAATAACAAAATCGAGTTATGTCTGTCTGTAACCTAATTAGCAATATATGCTGCAATACTGTTAAATAAGCCTTAAAAATATAAATAATACCTACAATTTTTGTATTACACTCTGCGCTTTTGTTTACGAATTTTGTCTAGGTGATAGTAATCAGATACAGAATAGGTACATCTAGGAAGGCATAAGAAACTCAATAGAAACACGACTCGTGTAAAGGAAATTTAAAAAAAAAAAATTTTTGTACTGTGCCTATATCTGAAGTTTGAAGATGACTAAAAGTGCACGATGTATATGCAAATTCCTTGATTCGAATATGTAAGTTTATATTTATTTTGTTAGACATATTTCAAATGGTCAAAAGGGAGTACTTACTACTACGCGAGTTCCTATTCATCATCATCATCATCAGCAACCCATTAAGTTCCACTGCTGGGCTGGGGTCTCCTCTCCTCTAACTAGAGAGCTGAGAGGGTTTAGGCCATAATCCACTCACGCTGGCCTAGTGCGGGTTGGTGGATCAGACATACTCATATATTATATATTTCTTCTAGGGTATGTGGGTTTCCTCACGATGTTTTCCTTCACCGTTAGCAGATGGTAAGTCACTTAACTAGTACATATAAATTCCACAAAGTGAAATCCACATTGGTACTGCCGGTCGGGATCGAACTCGGACCGCGTGATTTGCACGCCGGTCCCTTATCCATTCAGCCACCATCGCTTCCTTTTTAGTTCCTATTTAGTTCTATCTTTCCTCGGGGCTCTATATCTATTCTCTACCTGTTTAGTTAACGAAAGTTTTAAAATACCACCTCATTTTTAACATCGTGCGTACATCTATGTCAGCGTCGACCTAAAGAGCTTCTTACACTACACGATATTCAGAGTCCCTTTAAGGCACCTCCTGAACAACGTGTAGTATGATATATAGGTACTATTGATCCAGTAGTATCTTACACTACACGATGTTAGTCACGGAACAGTCCCACAGGCTACGAGTACGGGACCTATTGAGTCTGATTCAAGTATTGATTCAAGTATTTATTGTAAGTATGGCAAAAACGCACAAACGTACAAAAATTCACTCGGTTCGACACAAGATTGATTGATTGAAAACAGGTGTACCTAGAGCATTGACACTTAGGCGATATAACCTTAACGAAAATAATTTGCTTTTAAAGTTGCTATGTCCTATGAGGAATTGGGCGACACAGTGATCAACCTGTACTCATGTTTTCAACAACCTCGTTCAGTACCAGATGGTCAAGTGGTGGTAAGTAGTTGGTATTGATGTTATTGTTACGTATAGTTCGCAGATCGTTGCCACCTTCAGCAATGATTAAAAAAGTACTTAGGTATCCGTAACATGTGTGCCATCAGGGGTTTTTTTGTGTTGTATTGTATTTTATTGTATGTAAATTGTGCAGTAAGCTCACACATCATCGTTGTTTATCCATTGTCCCTGGTTATATCTAAACATTAATATGTGTAATACAAGTATTTAGGTACTTACTTTTAATAGTTAGCGAGTTTCCTTTTACTAAAATATTTTAGCCAGAGTTTGCGACATGTAGAAACATTGAATGTCAGTGTTTTAAAATTTTAGTGACTGCCATAATATGAAAAACAATGCACTAAATAGAGCTCGTCACTATACTTACTTATACATATACCTCAGTGGTTAGACATCTACTTTTCAAAGGTTTTAGATCTTTCTTCTACCTATCTATGTAAATGGACTTAGTTAAAATACCAAATATTATATACCAAACTTTTACAGAAAATTGTTAGACAGGACGTTTAGGCAACTCATCCGTTTACGTAGGCCACCGGTTAGTCCATACAAACTAAGGAAAATACAATTGTGTGATGACGTTTAAATTATTACGATCAAAGCTCTACTATAAGTATCCTATGATATCACTGATTGCGAGTAGATACACTAGTACGTTATTGACGTAACTATGAATTAGGATAGTAGTAGTACCACAGATACTACGTAATGTTACATTAAATAAATACATTTTAGGATTTCCACAGCACGTCACCAGTCATGTAAACACTGAAAGTAAACAGAGATAAGTTAGTGAGAGAGGTGCGCACCGAAAGAGCCGTCAGTTCGCGCGTGCGCGTCAATTGAGGTTCGTAGCACGCCGCCGCGGCTCGCTGGCACTTCCTAACCGGCAGGGAGTTGGCATATAGCCCTCGTTAGGTTCGCCATGAACTCCCGACATCTGTGCCGACTCGCGGCTGCTTCACGGCCCCTTGCCAAACCTACATGCACCTGTTATCGACGTTACAGTCAAGTGAGACCCGTCTATGTAATAAACAGAACTGAAGTGAGTGTCTCTATTTATCTTCCTGTGACAATAGCTCTTTTTGTCTTTATCTGTATGTGGGTTATTGTGTAATAACTATAGAAATTAGTCTTTCATTGAAACGAACAATTTGCTTTTATTTTCAGAAATGGCGCAATTCGGCACCGCACTTCTATGCTGTTCAGTCCATTGATATGAGGTATGCATTACTACTTCTTATATTATAAATAGTTGCATTGATCGTCTCAACAAACACACTTTTATTAGAAATAAATTGATGTCAATAATCCATATCAACTCCTATTGATTTAAATGGAACTGGTCGCTGCCGCGCCGGTACTTGTTCCAATTCACCCTTGACATTTGAAAATGAGTGCTCACGCAGGATGACAATAGACAAGACCAGCCACAGTATGTAAGTGTAACACGAATAATATAAAAAAGTAACTGGTCAATTACTTTTTTCTCCACAATAATGTTTGTATGGTTATTAGTTATGCAATATTTTCCGAGACAACGTGACTTTGTACTGTTGATAAATTTTATATGGTGTGACAAATCATTCACGTTTTGTCTGAGATTTAATAAAAAGGAATGCACTTATCCGGCTGTCGCTACTAGGCTTATTTGGTCAAGTTCAAGTGGTACCCTATTGATAACGTTCTCATATTTATGTTTGTTCACGTTCCATGGTGCAGACAATACTCGTTCGTGCATAACGTCGATCCAACGTGAGTAAAGATTCTACTCTGCTTATGTTTTTTCGAATACACATTTTTCTGGCTTCAAAATTCTAAAATAGATTTGACGGTTTTGTTCTTAGTACCTAAACAAAGTATTATAGCATGATTCCTTTTTGATTTGGCTTCGTTGTTAGGCATAAATACGGTAAGTTCTACGTTTGGTATCCTAGTACAATCATATTACCTACCTGATATTGAGTTGGAAACTAAGAAATGGACTGCTTGGGTATTAATATCGTAATTACACGCCAAATTACTAACTAATGACTTTTGTGCAATATCAATCAATACTTTTCAACCTACACTAAAGGCGGAAATATACATACCTACGTGTAGCAAGCATGTCGTGATGCGCTAGAAGCATATCGGTTTCATAATATATTTAATATGGTTAGGGACATATTTAAATGTCGTGTCATATGCTTAAACGTTGCTATATCTCAATTTTTACTAAGCATCTTTTTTTTCACAAAATATTATACAGAGAGTGTTTCTCCTTGGCATTCTAGTGTCAGCTAAATATAATGGCATCAGGTGATGGTAAACAGTTGTCGTATCGGCGTCGAGACACACCCGCGTTACGTAGGTCCGTCACGCTTCAGATTGGTATAATATTAGAACGTGACTTTGTAAACGAAGTTGGTACACAACTAATAGATACACTAAACTACACTGTAGATATTTGCCAAATTTATTATTTACACATTGACAACATAGTGCTAACTATCTAGTCAGTCATCACCTTCATTAGGTATTTATGCATTATGAAGAACAATATTGTTCTAGAAATGCGTATGACAATAACACTTAGAGGTAATTTGTGGTAACACATAGTACCGATTGTCTATCTGCTATGTACGTAAATTCAACTTTACTTCATGGTCGACATACTGATTCTCTGTCTGTTAAAAAACTGCACTATTCTTATCGAAGTTTAGCAAATTATGCAGCATAAATGAAACTAGTACTTAAAATCTAAAAGTGTTTAATCAATGTACCTTTCTACTTACGTTTCAAAAACTTGGAAAACAGTTATTTTAGCAAAACAAATTTATTGAACACAGCAGAATCGATTTTAATTTAAAGAATATGTATTAGGCAGTTACATACCTACAGCTGGAAACTAATTAATTGGAAAAGCGAAACAAATGGAAGATGTTCACTAGTAAATCCATACATTTTTTGGAATGATTGATTGTTCACCCGTTGAATTTGCATCTGTAAACTGATTCTGTTGCACTTTATCACACAATATATAAATGTAGCTGAAATGAATACAACATGACGGAGACAAGTTAATCTAATGACGCAGAAGAACTCTTAAACCGTTTACAGCAGCTACTTCATGTTTGAGCTTATTATTTTTTATTTAGAAATCGTACCTAACTATTCGTTTGTAAATTTAACTAAAAAAACTGAATAATAAATTTTTTTCGGCCCTTGTTTGTTTGCTTGGCTGTCAATGATGTTATTAAATAAAAGTTACCTGCCGTTTCGTATTGAATAAATGCATGCCATGTAGTATGATAGATATTCATCAATACCTAATTGAAATGAACGAAAATAAATATTCGAATCAGTTAGTGATGTATTTGGTTTTTGTTACTTTAAAATGTGTTAATTTTTGCTATTACTTTATAGAAAGCAGGTCTTTTGTATTTTGAACTGTTTTAGATTAATACAGATACAACCTACCTAAATAATTTTAATTCTATTATCTTTGTCGAACAGGATACGTGAAGCAACACACAAGAATGCTGATGATGTTATATTTGATATGTTCAAAAATGAAGACACAGGACTTCTGCCTGTTGGAAAATTTCTGGCCGTATGTATATTCTGGTCATAATAGTTTTAAACGATAACATCTTCAAGCAAATTAAAATACTTAAATCATAATATGGCTGTAAACAGATAATTCTAAATGAACATCGAAAGGAAACTAACTTGTAGAAAAATCAAACACATCAACAATTTTTAACATGTCGACAGCTGTGATGCTATACCTACACTTATTTAAATACTATTCTATTCTTTGAGCATCGTGGCACAAAAATATTATATAGCGTTATATTTTCGGTATTTTCAGGCCTTGAGAACTACTGGCATAAGAAAAAATGATCCACGGGTAAAAGAAGTGATGCACAACTTATACAAAGCGCACAAAGATTCAAACTTTGAAGGAGGCTCGCCTGAAACACTTAAACTTGACAGGAAAACCTTCAAAGAAGTCATTGCTCCAAACATAGTGTTAATAACTAGAGCATTCCGTAGTCAGTTCGTGATTCCAGATTTCCAAGACTTTATAAAAGACATAGAAGAAATGTATTGGGCTGCTAAGAGTAACACAGATGGAAAAGTGGCCAGTTACATACCACAGCTCGCTCGAGCCAGTAGCGACAACTGGGGTGTAAGCGTATGCACTATCGACGGCCAAAGATTTTCAATTGGTAAAAAAAATCACTCAACATGTAATTTATAAAAAGGTAAATAATAAAGTTAATAATGTTTCGTTTCTTTATAGGTGACGTGAATGTCCCATTCACTCTTCAATCTTGCAGCAAGCCCCTGACGTACGCAATGGCTCTCGAAACTTTGGGGCCCGACGTAGTTCACAAATATATTGGCACTGAGCCCAGCGGCCGCAACTTCAATGAACTCGTCTTAGATTTTAATAGTACGTATCAACAACGCCTACATTAGTATATAATGCTCCTACACATATTTTTTACACCATAAGTAATGTATGAGTAAACAACAACAATTGTGTTTGCCAACCGCGTGGATGTGATTAAATACAAGTACGGACACTAATATATTATATTATGCTTATTTTCAGTGAAGCCGCACAATCCAATGATTAATGCCGGAGCAATTTTAGTATGCTCATTACTGAAAACCTTAGACAAGCCAGAAATGACCCTAGCTGAAAAGTTTGATTACGTCATGTCCTTCTTTAGCCGGCTAGCTGGAAACGAAGTCTTGGGTTTCAATAATGCAGTATTTTTATCTGAGCGAGAAGCTGCCGACAGAAACTATGCACTTGGCTTTTATATGAGAGAACACAAATGTTATCCAGAAAAAACGAACTTCCGAGAATGTATGGATTTCTATTTCCAGGTAAAACAATATTTAAAATAATGTACCTAGTTTATGACACAAGAAAATCATTGTATTGGTCCAGCTATGAGTCCCCCTGTACGCAATAGTACCTAACTAGTAAATGTCGGACCATGCTCAATGTAGGGTTACACAGCAAAAGAGCGTATCTTCATAGCGCGTCTTTTTGATGAGAAACCCAGTTTTTCGGTTATAACTCAAAAATGGTATAACCGATTATGTTCAAAATAATTTTCGTTGCAAGTATTTAATATGTGTTATTTTTAACCTTTGCAGTTTAGAAGATAGAGCGGATATAATAGTGTAAATATTTTCAGGTATAATGGGAGCGATTATTCCTGAAAATATTCACATAATAAAAAACTTAGAAACCTTAAAGTGCTTTTAAAAGATCTGGCGAAGTATGCGCAACTCGTAAATGTTTGTAACAGAAGCTGAAATTAAAATTTCAGCTTCTGTTACATGTATGGAGTGCACCCCTTATAAGTATTTATTTTTATTATTTAACTACCAAACCTAGTAGCGGCCCATACAAGACACCTATTCTACAAATTTCATCAATGATAAAATGCCTGTGACATACGGACGGACATGACGTATAAAGGCTTATTAAAATCTGAGCGGTATTCGCTGCCGCTGTGGGGTACCTAGAGGTCCATACCACACGGGTTTCGTACACTTTGGTATTACCGCATACCCACTCGGTTTTCTCTTCCGCAGACGGTAGCGAATACCGCTTAGGTTTGAATACGCCTTAAGACGTATACCTATAGTATATTTATTCTGCGCTTAAGGGTTCCGTTTTTGCCATTTTGGTTACGGAACCCTAAGAAGGAGTGATGGTACTTATGTTATGTTACACTTTATTTTACTTAGTAGGTACGGTGTTTGGCTTTATACCTTTCTATGATATTTTAATTGTAACGAACTGAAATTGTAATTTTGAATGGATATTAAAAGAGTGGCCCAGTTTCTTGCCAGCTCTTCTCAGACTCCCGTCTTTTCAGACATCAGAGAAATTTACTGACACCTTTTTGGCTTTTTATGACGTTCTTAAGTAGGTATCATGATTTTGTCTTTTAAAATATTGACATGACGTTTGATAAACGTCATTTCACAGCAAAATACAAATAAAATATACGATGTAGTAATACTAAATTTTAAGACATGGAATTCAATAATACCATATTCACAAATAAAAATTAGTAGTTATATTTCATTTATGATAATATCATGAAAGGAGGATGTCAGTATTCAGTTTGTAATGGACGAGACGTCATCATACGTGTGTAGCTCATGTGCGACTGGCGAGCAGCGCAAAATATTAAAACTAATTTTCCAAGGCCTGAAATTTCTGGGAATTATCACCGTTCTAGCTCTGCTCTTGTCACTATATTTGGCTATAGATGTGGGAAGATTAAAAAGATCCTACAACGAAGTATCTCCAGACACAATACACTCTGGAACTCAGTCAGTCAGTCAGAATCTATGTCCAGGATGTAAGATAGATCCATCGGAAAACGTAACAGGAAATGCTGAAATAGTTGAGCAAAACCACACAAGATTTTCAATTTTTGGCAATGAGACAATGTTATTACGTTCAATACGTTTACTATAGGACAGTACTTTCCGTGGGTGCGTCATGACCTCCATACATCTCATACCCTTATTTAATATTGGGCGTCATGGACATCATTTGTTCATATCACCTCCTGCTTTTAAAAGGTAATAACTTTGTGAAATTTATAGCTATTTAAATCATTTTTAGACCAAAGCTTGTGAATAATATGTAGTATAAGCAGCTGAATTCGCCTGTAGCTCTGACTAATAGTTTCAGAGATAGAACGTTTTAAAAAAAGTCAGAATTCATGAGAAGTATTTTTCCATAACGCACTCTGTTAATTCCCGCAGTCATTTGATAGTGTTAGGATAAGGAATAATAATTGTAGTGACATAAAATATCGACAGTTAAAATAGGTTTTATTATGATAATTCTTAGTAATGATTCTTGAAACAATTCAAAGTAATTCTAAACCAATTAAATACTTTCTCGTTCTTAAACAATCAGCCTTATTTTTTGTATCAATGCAATAATAGTATAAAAAATATTAGTAATCTTTCTTTAAAAAGTTTCGCTCATCCGTTACTTCATTTCTATTGCACTCTGCGTCTTCACCAAATTTCATACATTTCCGGTAACGTATACATATAGTTGCTATGGACGTTCAGCAAAAATTTGTATGTTCAAATTTTTATTTTTATTTAAAATAAAACTCCCTATCACCAACTAGCAACCCGCCCCGGCTGTGCCCAGGTGTATAGAGTAATTGTGATCAGATCGTGTAATTAGATAATTATACCTACCTAGTACCTATCTCCCTGAAATTCATAGAGTCCACTTAAAATTTAATCCAAAGCGTCACCCGTCGCGCTCACACACCTACTTACCTATACCTACCTACTATTCTCTTCACTAATCACATCGCGCTGCAGCCGCGGTAGCGGCAGTGTCTGTCTACTATATATTTCATAGTAGGTAACTTCTAAATTATTTTACCGTTAACATGCTGCAAAAGGCAAAATTATCTCCATAAAATTTGCTTTTTATTAAATGATGGGTTACTGGAAGAAAGCCGCAATCGACAAAACATAAATTCACAGGAAAAAAGAATTAGTAAAAATCTTGAATAATCACAAAACTACGAGGCGTGTCGAAACGGTTTGTACCAAAGAGTGAGTTATTTTTTGGACAGACATAATTGTACATTAATGCTTATACAGCTTAGTAAATATATAAAAAATGAAAAAAAAAACACATTGCTGCTAAATCAATTGAAAAGCGTTTCCGTAAGAGTCCATTATTGTTTTATTGCGGTAAAAAGTGCGAAATCAATCAAACGGCAATAGTCAGTATTGCAACGTTGTGTGCTGACCTGTAGGATGTATGGCGAATACAGTAATAGTGTTTTGCAGTGATGTTACATGAAAATATTTGTACAGCTTTATTGTGAATCGGTATACAAAGTTTATTTCGAGGAACAAAGCCGCAACGGCGCGGCGGTTACTTGTAGAAGGCTGAACAAAACTTTTATCATTGCACATAGCACGACATTTTTTTAGTGAGCCAACGAGGCTATATCCATAGCGCTTTTGGTAAATCAGCCAGTTTTTATTATAAAAATTTGAAAAAATACCACAAGGAGTTTGGAGTTCGCAGATTACGAAAATGACTTAATTGGAAAACCGTCACTATGGCTATTGCGGTCTTGTTCCAGGCACCCATCGTAAATGATTGATTCACTGATTATGATCGGATATACTTACCTACCGTTTTTGAGTTATTGCCGAAAAACTACGCTTCTCAACAAAAGGACGTAAGCGCTATTAAGATACACTCTTTTGCTACCGTTTTTTGTTCTGACTGAATTAAAAACAATCAAAAAAATCAGTGTTATCTGTAATCACTATCAGGATCATTGTAAAAATCACTTACAATGATACAGATTAAATTTTTGGCACAATAAAACTTATTAAGTTTTATTATTTGAACTTATATATTTTTCTCATTACAGTGTTGTTCCATGGAGGCTAACTGTGACATAATGTCCATTATGGCTGCTACTCTAGCCAACGGAGGTATTTGTCCCATTACAGATGAGAAAACACTTAGACCTGATTCAGTTCGCAACGTTCTATCTCTCATGCATAGCTGTGGAATGTACGACTATTCGGGACAGTTCGCTTTTAAAGTAGGACTCCCAGCCAAGTCAGGCGTTTCTGGTGCCATGCTAATAGTTGTACCTAACGTAATGGGCATTTGTACGTGGTCTCCTCCACTCGATCCACTCGGAAACAGTTGCAGAGGCTTACAATTTTGTGATGTATGTTTACCTTTTTATGTACCTACCACTTACTTTCTACCAACAGTCAGCGTCAAATAGTTAGTGAGACTCAAGGTATTCAAATGTATAGACGCAACCAAAAAGTCAATAATATAGTTACAAGCAAAGTTTCCATATTGTTGTCAACAATATAAGCGTTCAAAAGTCGAGACGTTCAAAATGTCATATACCTAGATAGGTTCAATCAAACCGCCATAAATATGATTACAGTCATATTATCAATGGATAATGAGCAGTTTGAATAGATGTAAACCTCATTAGGTTTACATCTATTTTCAGTAATCTGCTTCTTGCTTACGATATATTAAGTATCAAAATATATTAACAACATAAATATCGAAATACGAAATTCTTTATAAAACAAAAGACATGTCTATGACGTCATGCATAAAATAAAAAGGACAGCAATAGTTCCTCATCATAGTAAATGTTTTAATATTAATTGATGTGAGAAATGATATTTCAAATGTATAGCAGTAAAGTTTATTTTTCTAATGTGTTTCACATTTTTGAACATTTGGATGCTTGGATACCTACCATTGGCGGTATGGCTGTAAGCATATTTATGGCGGTTTGATTGAACCTATCTATAAGACATTTTGAACGTCTCGACTTTTGTGCGCTTATATTGTTGACAACAATATGGAAACTTTGCTTGTACCGATAGGTATTATTGACTTTTTGGTTGCGTCTATAATAGTACATTATGATATAAGTGCGGTAAGTTGATAATTACAGCCGAGGCGATATTGCTAGCCCGAGCCGCAGGTGAGGGCTACAAGAAAGCAGAGGCTGTAATTATCAAAGCGCACGAATGTCATACGACGTTTTATAACATATTTGCGAGGAAATAAATAAAATTCGGACTTTCTTAGAAAAAAACAAATACAGTGAAAAGAAATAGCGCGCGGAATAATTTTTACTTGTCACAAATTATCGATGCGCACGCATCAGCGCTTTTTTTTTATGGCAAAAACACAAAAACCTCCAGTATTACTAATAAAGTAAATTAATATTTTTGTGTTTTATTACATATAAATGGTTGTAATGTATGGTCTAAATTAATTAAATTAAAGAATTAAATGTTTATTTTATATATATCATAATTATTTTATCTCCCAAAGTTAATTTTATTCATAAAATGTTGACCAGTTTTCTGACATAAAAACTCTTAGCTAAGATTTTTAAAAATAGGTAGGTACCGTTCGTTACGTACGGAGCCCCTTGATTATTAGTATGTGAGCATGAGAAGCCGTGCAATTTACCTTACATTACCGCACTAGAGCGTAATGGGATACATTACAACACTGAAATTGGTGAAATAAGAGACCCTTTACGAGCAAATATGTTATAAATTTTAATACCTTGAGTGTCACTAACTATTTGACACTGACCAACTTTTCTAGTCAGGCTAAATCATTCTTGATCTACTGATTTGTGATCTGTCTGAACGTGCTTAATTTAGTTATGACCATGTTTCAGGATCTGATAAAGAGGTTTAATTTCCACAAGTACGATAATATTCGATATGCCAGCCACAAGAAAGATCCACGACGTTACAAATTTGAGTCTACTGGCCTCAATATTGTCAATCTGCTGTTTTCGGCTGCCAGTGGCGATCTCAGTGCCCTAAGAAGGTGCGTACCTAAACATTTTATTATCTTATTGGATTCATTTACACAATGAATGCTGCTGACAAAATTGTTATTGTTTAACAGCCAAAGGTCTGAACCGCCTCTTCTTCCTGTAATGGTGATACCTTCGCAATAAATTGCTTATATAACAAACACACGTATCTGCTTTAATTCGATCTAGTTTTTGAAAGAGATGCAAGTATATGCTTTTTGTGTCTCATAAATAGGCTAATTGTAAACAAAACTAGAGCAAGTAACTATATTAACCCAATTATGGGTCACTCTCTATTACCTAGGTACTGTCTTTGTAAGCCTGTACGCTTCAATACTTAATTAGTGATTATTAAAGTCCATTAATTAGCGTCATATTACATAAACCTGAAGCTTGAGGACAGCTGTTTTCAAACAGGGCTTTATAATTAATGGGCAATGCTTAATTCAGCCATTGGCAGCACCGTCGACGTTGTAAATTGCTATATGATTTATCACTATCATCAGGTATCTATCTTACACGCGAGAAGTAGATTCACTCTCGTCTTTAGGATATTGAATCATAATAAAAAAATAATTACTACTTGCTTTTATTAGGCACCATCTCTCCGGTATGGATATGACACTATCGGACTACGATGGGCGTACTGCGCTTCACTTGGCGTCGGCTGAAGGACATCTCGCTTGCGTTGACTTCCTACTAGCCCAGTGTGGTGTTCCTCACGACCCGCGTGATCGCTGGGGCAGTCGCCCTCTCAACGAGGCTGAGACCTTTGGCCACACTGCTGTAGTTAATTACTTGAAGGAGTGGGAACGCACACATCCTGCTGATCAACCGGTTGCAGCGATCGCGTCTTCAGTAGACGAGATTCTAGATGTCAAGCCTGATTCTAATGATGCCGTAAAAGATCCGAGCATTGAAGAGATTGTTACAAGGAATGGTGATAAAACCCAGTAGAATCTCAATTCCTAGATCTACAAAATCTAATTAAATTAAACGATCTCATGGTTCTTCAAATATCAAAAAGCCAAGTTGAGTTTCTTCGATTAGTAACTCCTTGATTACCTATAGTTATTTATTGTAGGTTTTACGTGAATATTTTAGATATGAAGCTTCTTTACAACATACCTATTGTATATTGAATGCTTTATGTAACCACTTTATAGAAAGAAAATCGAATTTGGCATGTGTATCGTTAGGAATAAATTAATTCATATATTAGAACAGATCACAAATCAAATGCATTTTAAGTTTGGACAGCTATACTTTGTGAACATATTTAATAGTTGTAGATTATTTTACATCTCATCTCGAATAGTATTTTTGAACAATATTTATTGAGACAAATGTTCTGGTAGGTGTATGTTCCATATACAGGAATGAGTCCAAATATTGTTAGAGGTATTGAATGTGGTAGTAAGTTTAAGGTTTTGTAACTTACTTGGGTAATTTGGTTTGTACTTGTAGTGAGTATTCAGCATTGTGCTCAAGAAAGTGTGATACTAAAATAACTTGAATGCACATGACAAACATCTTGGAGATGGATCAAGAAGAGGAAATGGATAGGAGAGATGCTTAGAGAGTGTGGGATAAAAGGAAATATGGAACCCGTATATAATTATAGTCTTACCTGTTCTGTGTTTAATAAATAGATGTTTCTAGAAGAATATTAAATTGAACCTTCAATGTCTATTGTCTCTTTTTAAATACTTTACATAATGTTACATAATGTATAGATACCTAGTCTAGCTGTTGGTTTTGCAATAAAACTACTAACTATATACCTACTATAATTAGAAAGGGCTCTGCTCCTTACTTAGAACACCTCATTGGCTTTTCAGTGATTTTCATAATGTGTGTATTCTTTGGTAAAAATATTACCATCCATTCCTTTGGCAGTTTGGTAAAGAGGTAGATAGCCGATTTACAAGTGTGATAATCTTAAAAGTCACGAAAAAGACCATATTTGGAATGTTAATGCTCTCAATACCATGTAAGTACCTTCTTTAAGCATCTGATTGTTGAGAATCCTCCCAAATATTGTATTTTTAACATTCCATTTACAATGAAGTAGAAACAGCTAACATTATTGTAACACACAATTTTAATTTGTTAAATAAAATCAATTAAAAATTGATGCATGTATCAATTATTTATAATGTAGAAAGAGGAATGTTAAAAATGTTTAATTCCTACATGTATAAGTACCTACTTATCTTCTGACAATAAATAGATGCTACTCTATAATATGAATAATTTATTGATGTTGTTCAAATGTATGTCAATTAATATATTGTTGACTTGAAATAATTTATTTGTCTTATCATTACTATCCTTACTTATTATTAATGGACAGACAGAAGTGATAAGCTATTGGGAGGCTTTTGCTTAACAATGGGACAGTATGTGCTCTTTATCTTCTTTTCTCTTGACCTTATTCTATTTATTTGGGGCCAGCACTCCTAGTTTTTAACTCTCACTTTACACAATCTTGTTTTGAGGTCCATGGCATAAATTGGGCCATCATAAAATTGTCTTCCATATTAAATGAACAATTTTTTTTTTTTTACCCCATTTACACAGCCCATCTAGTCCCAAATTAAGCAAGTATATTTGCTCGTGTTATGGGTACTAAACAACTGATATACTACTTAAATATTTTTTTTTTTGTAAATACATACATATTATAGATAAATTACACCCAGACACAGAACAAACCTTTATGCTCATCACACAAAGATTTGTCCTGGGTGGGGATCGAACCCACGACCTCCGGTTTAGCAGTCAGGGTCACTAACCACTAGACCAACAGGCCAGTCAAATCGGAATCTTTTAGATTCTTTTCAATAAAAAAAGAGAGCATCTGTTCAAGGCTCAGATACACCAACCATCAGTTAAGTACTTGTTCTCAACTATTTAAGCCATGGGATAGAAAGATATTTTATATAACATTTATTTTAAGATTTATATAAATAAATAGATTCTATTTTTCTAAAACATAACACAATTTATTATCTAAATTAAAGTATGACTACAGCATGTTTAAAATTCTATTTACTTTTAACTCACAGTTGCCCTAACTGGTGATGATATAACTCCTAGAAGTTTGCAATCTGCTTCTAGAAGTGTCAGATCGGTGGCAGAACCCAGGAACCGTGACGATAACTCTAAGTCTTTGATCTGTATCCTCACTCTTGCTCCTCTGACATATTCATCTCCCCGTACTGAAGGTCGTGAGCATACACAATGGAATTTCCAACCAAAATCTATGTACAAGTCGTCTTCAACCACATGAAATATTTTGCCAATCACTACCTTGCCTGAAGGGTCACCCAGCTGAAAGCAAATTATTTATGCTATAAAAATATATGCACTAAGTAACTCCTGCACACAATAGTTTGTGTGCAGGAAATCTAGTAGTCTAGATTTGCCTTTGGTTTGGGTAAAGAGGTATTTATTTATCATGGGGGGACAAACAGATACACAACACACTTACAAACAGTGATAACAATACATATATCAATTTGTACCTCATAATGTTTTCCATATTTTTTTAACTAATTGAGAATGAACCTAGGTTTATAATAAAGTTACATTGTTCGTATGAAGTCTGGTTCCATGGTTATATGTTGTTATTTAGATTACTACAGGCAGGTAGAGAATGGCGACAGTGATAAAGGATAAATTTGTCAAATTTCTGCTGTACTCTTTTCAAACAAATAATTATTGTTTTACATAGGTGGTAGTATTTTTTAAATCGGTGGTGGATCCCTTGACAAAGGCATATATACCTTCTTACCATACCATACATACATTCTCAGAATCGGCTAGGCGTTTGTAGTTTACGCTGTTAATGGCAATATGCTTGCCCTCATATACCTCCATGATATCTAAAAGTTGTGATGCGCCCTACGTAAAAAAATAAAAAGTGATTCAACTTACGTCAACAAGTTTAGAATGCCTTAGAAGTGAAGCAAATGTGTGACTCTCTTCATTATTATTATCTTGAGTATCCGAAATTTGAGATTGTTTCTCAAAAGCTTTAGCAAACCCACTTACTTTACTAGGATTTGCATCAAAAACATTGGCTTGATCTACTGTTGGAACTTCTGTAGAGCCCGTAGGAGTGCTAAATGTTCGTGAGGTTAGTGCAAAAGTGGATTTAGCCATATGTTTTGTAGTTCTGCTGGTGGCTGCAAATAAACCACCTAGAAATTGGCTAGATTTCGTGAGCTGAAACATTTTTTTATTGTTTCTTTCACAATTTTAATTATAAAGGTACAATTTTATAATAATAAAATTATAACCTGAATATCTTTGACATTTGACTGATTTGACATCTGACAGTAACTTTTTTTATTATCTGACATACTGCACTGGGCACAGAACACTTATATATTATGTACCAGTGAGTCCAGTGACTTAACTCAAAAAAGCATTTAAATTCATTAAAGTAGTCAAAATAAAATAATTAAAGTACATGTATAAATAACTATGAACTGCAGTACGATTTACAGATAATAATTATGCTAAAATATGTCGTCATTAAGCTTGTGCTAACTGACCACTGCTTTAGGTTTCAAGACTTTCAAGGCAAGGGTGACTAGTGCTGCACTCTGCACTGCTGCCAGCTTTTCTGTAGTGTGACCAGCTTGGATATTTAAACGCCAAATTCGTATGTTTTGTTAATTTTGGTAGATTTTAAATATGTTTTTACATTTTTTTAAATAATATCGAATGTGCTATATATGATATAATAACATGCTTATTTTTATTTGAAAGAAACGTAATTTGAATTCAGATACCCTGAAATTATAAAAATATCTATTATAAATTACCAGACCAATCACGTATTAAAATTTAACTTTACGTTTAATATTTTTAATTTACTTATTAAATATAAAGCTACCAAATATTAAATACCTACCTTTTGTGTACTTTAAATAAAACTCTGGTTGGTATTTTCATTATGATTTCTTCTGGTCACACTTCTGACTGACGAC